>OY726520.1:88224977-89424977 GCA_963383655.1 Bathymodiolus septemdierum
GAACGCGTTAACCTATGTAGTATCAGGCGTCGATTGCGTAAGATGTAAATGAAATTACCATATGTACACCCTAGTTTTCGGATTCACTTCTTTATCTTAAATGGTTAGATAATTTTGAAACAGAATAATGTTGAATTATTAGAGATATAATCACACGTCTTTCTGATTTTTGTTTAGTATCTATAACAATGACAACTTACTACGTCATATTGTAAGTTCCGATGTTTAAAGCACACAATGATATCATTATTTATCGTAATACTTTTTTGTAGATCTGGGTCTAATAACGAAACACTCTGGTTTATTTACACGATGTGATACAACAAAGATTTTAATATTTAGGACATTTAAGTAGGCTAAGCATAAAATAAAAGATCATATTTGCCAGGCCTAGTATTCGTATTTGTACAACATGTATAGTAATAGGAGGATTTTCTGTATCATACTATGCCCATATATTGATCCCGTTTGATTTAAATATATTCATAAGATTTCAGCCTGTCGTTGTTATAGAGTCAATGTAATGTCAATATACTGTAACTTCTAGAAGACCATGATGCCATCAGTCATTTGCTCTTCAGATTTGCTGTCCCAAATGTCTAGCGAATAAGCAATATTTTTTATGTATTTTGTATAAAGCTGTATTATTTACTAATAATATAAACATTTGAAATCAAGATATTGTATATTTTGTTTGCAATTTCCAACATTAGACATTCATTAAAACATTAGACGAATAATGTTAAAAAAAACTTCCCCAAAGACATTTTAAAAAGCTGTGGTATCGGGATGGAATGATTAGAACATGTAGTGGTTTTAAAGTTTGATTACCATTTAGCTGTTTTTAAAGTTTCTTTGTGATGACTTTAAATAACCAGAATAATCAAATAGAATGTAGTAATGGAAAACAATGAATTTAATTTAATTCGATTGTGATTGAAACCTTGTCGTTACCATTTGTCTATGGATATTTACCAGATGACCTCGTACATTGCTATCGTTTCAGACTGCTGCTTGACCCGCCCAAAGTCTTACGATATTTAATTGCTCTGTATCTTATATTCTACTGAATATATATCCCTATGTTTCTATCTACAGCGTTGCTATAGATAATTCATCAATCTAACACTTGTATCGTGCCTTGATTTGATAGGTGATGTTTGATGCATTTGTTTTTCATCACGCATTTTGATGTTCTTGCATGCCTACGTGTGCAAGGTATTTTTAATCTTGTTGATTGTAGACAGACATGTAGATACATTCTGACCAATCATTGCACATGTGGTATGCTTTATAATCCGTGCATTGCTCCCTTTAATGTAAACATTCTTGCCCTTCGGAAAGAATACGTCAATAATGATGAATGACGTAGCATTACTGTTAAAGTATAACTGTACTCGTCATACAGACCAAGACCACTCTGCTACTATTTGTAGTTGACACATTATTTTGGTATTAAAACGTAGAAATCTTATTTAGTGCACACGACGCGTTTCTGGAATGATCTTCATGATAAACATTCAGTCAAATGTATGTAAACACTAGCAGAACCCACACAACATAGACAAACAGAATGTCATTTTCAGAATTTGAGTTTCATGCACAAAATATTGGTATATTAAGCATTCACTTGATGGTTTGTTCTTGTCGTAGCAATGCTCGTTTGTTGAGTATGTTCTGGTTTGTATACTTGATTGTAAAACATGTTGTTAATACTCATAATAGATTGAAAACTGTGTACTTATCGTAATAATACTTGATGACAAGGTGTGTTCTTTTATATTCTCAATTGATAAATCTCGTCTTGACTGTACTGTATATTCTTATCTTACGATATGATTAGTTCATCGTACTTTCCATAGTATATTGCCTAGCCGTCATAATGTGTTTCAGTGCTATATTTGTACAGTTCCTCGTACTTTCCATAGTATATTGCCTAGCCGTCATAATGTGCTTCAGTGCTATATTTGTATGCGCAACTTGTCAAGTATATGATACATACATATATGCTAAGACTAAAAGAGGAAATGGCTATTGCTAAGCGTATTTTATAGCAATTTATTGAAATATGTTCATTTAATCATCTAGTGTTATGATTGGATGGTAGAGGAATAGGAGTACATAACGTTCACTTTTATGTTTACACTGGTGTTATTCATTCCTTTACTCGACATTTCAACCATTAAATACACACTCATGGAACAATGCTAGTAATAAGTTACAAATTACTTATTAAAGATTAATACATAGCAAACTCTAAATCTCTTATGTTTATTCGTTTCAAAACTCTTTGTACTCTTAGCAAAGTCAAGATGACCAATCTTATCATTTTACGAAACTTCCTGTTCTTATCGAGCTTCCCGTCATGATGTTGAAGTGATTTAATGGATTGATAAATATGTTATCTTGCTCTCTGTAGAAACATTGTATGTATGTCTGACCTTACGTTATGGATATGCATTTCTTAAAATATGATTATGATCTGTTAATCTGAAGTATGGAAACATAGCAGCGGACAGGAGAGGAAAGGAAACGAATAGACCGATGCTTTGAGACAATATAACTCGAGAATTTGAGAAATATTATGAGGATTAACAGAATCCTTATAATAAAAGTTACATCAAGTCAGATGATTGACAAATGCCCATGTCCGACAGGGTATAATTGACTTGTTACACGAGTCTATTATTGATTCGCAATGCTAGCTTTTAATATTTTAAGATTACGGTCCTAACTGACGATAAAACATGATAAATATAGGGTATCTGAGTATCTGATTACATTGTACGACATCATAGTACAATGTATGTTATGGTGTTTAACGCCACTTTAAACAATATTTCAGTTTTATCGTTGCGATCAGTTTTATTGATGGAGGAGACCAGAGTAACCGGAGAAATCTGTTGACCTGCCGCAAATCACTGACAAACTTTATCATATAATGTTTTATCAAGTACACCTCGCCTGAGCAGGGTTCGAACAGCGTTAGTGTAGATAGGCACTGATTGCATAGGTAGTTATAAATCCAACTACCATACGATCGTGACCACGACGCAAATAAAGGCTGGATACATTGTATAATATAAATATATGTTTTAGCAACAGTTGTTCTATAATTACCAAAGTACAATATATCGTAACCAATCATGTAGCTTAATTGTTGTTATTCTTTTTTAACTTTGTGGTTTTTGCTTTTTTCTGAATTGCTTATTGATATCGATGTTAATGAGATTGATGTTTATATCAGTACAAAGTTTATGATATATAATGAAAATTTGATATGGGTAATTTCACAAAATGTAATTGTACACAGACATGACAGACTACCACCTAACTATATTTTACCTTATCAACCTGTTTACAATTGAATAAGTACGTATTACGCAACCTGTTAATGGTAGAATGCCTGTTAAATGAATCTAGAATTGGATGTATGCTTTAACAGAGTGCATACCACAGACAAAACATGTATAACACGTGTTCTTTGTTGTGTTTATGATCGATTTCTCTGCTGTATACTTAGCAAGAATGTGTCTATCTATTTTACAGATGCAATTGGAAAAATATGGATACTTAAATTGCAAAGTGGGACGAATGAGGCGGTCTACTCAAAATTTGACAGAACATCATACATACCATGTCAAGGAAGGGAATGGGAGGAGCTGTAGTGACGACGAGATTAAATCTGCAATTAAAGAATATCAAAAGAAATACAAGTTACCTGAAACAGGTATTGTTGATGAAACAACAAGAAAGTTCATGAGTACTTCTAGATGTGGAAATTCAGACAGTGACGATAATCCTGATTTAGAACCTCTAGATAGTTTAGCAAATTCTGAAAACAATATAGTCGATAACAAGAATTTGCTACCTTTGCCTAAAAATGAATTGACTAATAAAAGGCGGTGGAGACGAACTGCTCATCATTCAGTATTATTTAAATTAATTAAAGTTGATAAAAGTAGAAAACATTCTGCAAGAAGACGGCAAAGTTTTCTTCGTAGTCATATTAAGAAATTAAAAAATGAAGATCCAATGTGGTTACAGCCAGAGAGGCATAAAAGATCTATTATAGTTCATATCAATGAAACGGGAGCAAACGGTGGTAAAATTCGGGACGGTCAAAAATTTACAAAACTAGATATTCGGTGGAGATTATTACAAACAGGATTTAGTACTAGAATACCGGTAGAAGAGCAGAGAGCTTCTTTAAATATGGCATTTAGAATGTGGAGTGAAGTGATACCCTTGAAATTTGAAGAGGATGTGTCCGGTGATATAAAGGCAGTTGATATAGAAGTGGCATTTGGAAGAGGTGAGAAATTACAAATCTCTTTTTATAATATATTAGCTGAATCATAAAGGTAACATGCTAACGCATTGTCATATGCCGCATCCAGTGGCAATGGGAACCCGGAACTCACTCCTTATATTGACAAATTTGTGTTAAAACATACTGTACTATATCTGTAAAAGGTTTGATTCCCTCTCTTTTTTAGAGGTGAACAAATACAGTGGGACTCCCTATTCAAAAATGTACATCTTCCTCTCACTCCCCAATAGAATATCTCCAAAGGTTATAATATTGCTTTGTTATTTTGGTACATAAGAAGATAAGATACCAAGCACATTTTCTTATACATTTTAGGTATAGGTAGAATAAATCATTTGGTAAGCATTTGGGGATAACTGGAATTAAAAGGGTTTCCTCGTTCCCCATTCCATTTGCACAATTGGTCAAAAGCTATACGGGTATGTCAGATCTTTTACTAAGATTCCTCATTCCTCATTAGTCAAAAATAGTTATCAACTAAGCTGCTGTTGAGCGTTTTGTAAACCATAAATATAATCTCACAAGGGGCCTCTGGTTTTATATTTTAGAATTTTACATAACTTTGGGAAAAGTGGTGGCGAAATGAAGGTATATTTTATTGAATGATAGAAAGGGTGTAACTATTCGCTTAACTTCATCTTATGTCAGTATGTTTAAAGCCACTTTAAATACCAAATTGAAATATCTTCGAACTGAAGTAGAATTAAAATCAATAAAATTGCTACTTGTCAAAGTACTTAAGATTTTAATACCTGGGTTTGTCACATTTATGGTGTTTTATTTAGCTACATTTTGTATGCTTTTACTGTGAACGAGAATAATATAAAGGACGGTATTCAACTACGATAAAACACTGGTCTGTAGTTATTATAACACTTGACATAGCTACATTAAATGTCTTGTCAGTGATGTTACATAGTTTACAAATTGTGCCTTGTCCGGTTTTATCATCACAAAAACACAGTAGTATGCGTATTTGCAACAATGTCCGATTTCATTTCCAGGAAATGTAATTATCTGACAAATCTAGAACGGACAAGATTGAACTCAAACCATCAAAATATCGATGATATTTGCAAATATTATTCAATAGTTTCAAGGCTGTTGGCGGTATTTGTTGTAACATGATTTGCCCTGTTCGTCCAGTATTTAGCTAAATGTCAGACAAAATACACAAAAATATGTCTCAAGCCAGTTACATCCAGACAAAAACAGATCGATTGATGTGATATATAAACTGGTCAATTTAATGGCAGCTCTGTACACATCCGTGCTTACAAGACATTACCATCATATACATATCATCCAGGAGGTCTGGAATTTTAATAAAAAACTTATTATTCTGATAAAATATAATTATATAATGTTATAGATAATACAGCGTTTCAAGGTTCAATGTTGTTCAGACTTGTATTATTAGTGTAAGTCGGTTACTATGCCATGGATGAACTGTAGACAGAGGCGCAGATCGATTCAATTAAACATGAAATATTGCAATAATATTCGATATTTTGCTGTTTACTAGAAAATGTTTGCGCATTCGCTTGTATTAATCAAACCTGATAGAAATGATTAACAAATATGATTAAGTATCAGATATAATAAATTCTGTAATATTACTTCCCAAAATTACGTCATTTCTTTTATTTTTTGCAGTTTAATTATAATCCATTTTGACAAATATTTCATCTTGAAATCAACTGATTAATGAGTTTATGGAAATAATTTCAAATGATATTACAGAGGTCGAGAGTGTGTTGCAAATTAACGTTACGATGCCAGAAAATTTTCAGCAATTTTCTGATTCATGTTCTGTTACAAATTGCATGGAATAATTTCAATAGATTCTCTTCATGCAGAGACTAATTCTATAATTCTTCTTCAGGAAACATAAATCTGATGATTTCATTATTACAAATAAAGCCTCTTCCAAATACATAGGTCTATAATGTTATTGTTTTATCAGTTTGCCATGTTATATTGTATGGAGGAAGTATTGTTATCATAGACGCCAGTATAATAGAATATGGTAATTACGACAACAGTGATATATCTATTGCCAGAATGGAACGTGGGTGAATTGATAAATTCGTTGTATTTCTCTCTTGTATTTGATACAATGATAGAATGGCCAAGAATACTGAAGAATATTTTATTTTGTCTATCTGAAATCACACTTCATCTTACGTCTTGTTGTTTGTCTTTGAAATAGAGAAACGTCGCTCAGAAGCATGGCTATCAACTAATGATAGGGCGAGAAAAAACGTTTGGGTGAATAAAACATAGACAGGCAATTCAATATCGTACTTTAAAAATAAAATTAGTATACAGTAGACAGGACGAAGGTGAAATCAAACTTGCATTTATAAACTCGACAAATGATAACATGGATTGCAACATGGCACAAAGAGAACTAACATATACAAATCTACGAATTCCAATTAACCTCTCACAGTGACACCATCCATTCCGGAATTAGTAACATCCTCTGCTTTACCAATGACATTGTCATGAATTTTCAGTTACCTGAGGTTTTTTATCACCAACCTCACATGAGGTTAATATAACACCCCAACAATTGGCACAGAGCTAGGTATTACTATCATTACATTTCTTACATGTTAACTGTATTTCTTTTACGATGTTGGGCAAAATGTGTATGTGCGATGTTTTTTTTAAAGATATTTTATACTTCATGTATGTAATTATTTACCGGACTTGACTGTATATGTAAATAACACGGCGGGTTTCTTATAAGAAGCAGAAATAACTTACCCTTTACGAGCATCTGGGTTCATCCCCAATCTTTTAACTTTCCGTGCGATTTTTTTGTGGAATGTTTTGTGTAAACGTGGTGCCAGTGTCTCTGGATTGTCCATTCTTTGTTGCTCCTTCGGTTTTCTCTAACGTTTATATACTTTGTTGTCCCTTCGGTTTTCTCTAACGTTTATTTATTCGTTTAATCTGAAATCTAAAAAAAAAGCATGTATAACAAACAATATAAACATTTTGAAAATTTTGTGTAGATAATTAATATTGTCATACCATAACACAATTACTGACTTTTGTTTTCTGATAATATAAGGATTTATCAACTCACGAAACGTGATATCCACAGAGACCATTACTATTGTTCCTAGAGTTGATAAATCCTGGTATTAAGCTTACCAAAAGTCAATAATTGTATAATTGATATTTTTCCGAATTACAGACCATTAAACTGTTATTGCAAACACATGTCATTGTATAATTTGATTGTTCTATTGTTATATCATACTAAGTGTACGTGTTTCCTACAGAATCGGTTAAACTTCTAAAATTTCTAAAATTACATCACATTTGTTATCGTTCACGTTTGAACGTTTCCGAATACTGATATTATAGTATTGTTCTGTTTTGTACAAGCTTATAATTTAACATAGCTGCTATGTTCGTGCTTATTTTGTGTTTATTTTACGTGGGTATAGTTGAAATAGCCAGGCAGATCTAGTAGTTAAAGGGTTGTTAAATGGCGATACCCCAATTGGTCTCTCATTCGTTGTATTCATTTCAATCATTTTTTCCAAGGCCAGTGGGACCAAATGCAATTTGGATCGTCCTGAATATTTTATATTATTATTGGAAATTCAAAATGGCTACTAAGTTCAATTATGCTTTCGGATTGGTTGATTTGTTAAATATCTTGACGGAAATCACAATTTTAGCGGAATTGTAATTTGGTTAAAAAGTTCTTTAAATAAACCTGTGCAAAATTTGTGTTGTACTTGTTAATCGGAAATCCAAGATGGTCACCATTGCAGTGCAATTTGTTAACATGCATGTAGAAGTCATGTTTTTCTGAAACTACAAATTTGATGGAAACCAAACTGTACACGAATGATCATGTCAGCGAAACAGGCTCATGTGAACATCTAGTTTAAGAACTTTTATCTTGATAACGTTTCTGCTGAGTATCTGGTATTTAACATCTGAACAATAATTCTATATTTTTATTTGTAGGGTCTCATCAGAACTGTGAAAGAAAATTTGATGGCCACGGCGGGGAAATTGCACATTCTAGAGAAAATGGCAGAGACGTTGTGCATTTTGACGATGAAGAAGATTATAAATCTATTGAAACTTTAACAGCAGACAAAGATGGGATTTATCTTCTACGTGTGGCTGTCCATGAAATAGGCCACGTGTTAGGACTAGCTCATTCAGACCAAACCCACTCTATCATGTATGCTATATACCATCAAAGCAGCATTGATCCAGAAAAGGAATTTGAGCTGAGCTGGGGCGATAGAAAGGCTGTACAGAAAGATTATGGTATGTATTGAATTAATATAACTTAGCATTGTTCTGAATTTCACTATATTAGGTTTTTTTACAATTTCAGATTGTCGCAAAATATTAAAGTATTTGACTTTGAGGGTACCTAATATGTTATTCCAGAAATGTGTCGTGTCCACTAAATTAGATATCTACGTTTTCATTAAAGGTTCTTTTATCTTACCCAAGCGACTGATGTATGTACTGTCCTAGTGATAATAAGAAAGATTTATAGTAGAATAATTTATGAGCCCCAGAACCCAATCGATGTCGAACAATCGAGTTACCTCCCTTTCTTCCTTACAGTGAATATTTAAAATGCTTACTTCGATGATATATATGAAAGTAAACGGATATACACAGTCTGTTAGTATTTAAGGGACTAATAGCCAGGTTGTTCAGTCTGATGACAGGTGGATCATAACTACGTCGTTCAGTCTGATGACATGTGGATCATAACTACGTCGTTCAGTCTGATGACAGGTGGATCATAGCTACGTCGCTCAGTCTGATGACAGGTGGATCATAACTACGTCGTTCAGTCTGATGACAGGTGGATTATGACTACGTCGTTCAGTCTGATGACAGGTGGATCATAACTACGTCGTTCAGTCTGATGACAGGTGGATCATAACTACGTCGCTCAGTCTGATGACATGTGGATCATAACTACGTCGTTCAGTCTGATGACATGTGGATCATAACTACGTCGTTCAGTCTGATGACATGTGGATCATAGCTACGTCGTTCAGTCTGATGACATGTGGATCATAACTACGTCGCTCAGTCTGATGACATGTGGATCATAGCTACGTCGTTCAGTCTGATGACATGTGGATCATAGCTACGTCGTTCAGTCTGAAGACATGTGGATCATAGCTACATCGTTCAGTCTGATGACGTGGATCATAGCTACATCGTTCTGTCTGATGACATGTGGATCATAGCTACGTCGTTCTGTCTGATGACATGTGGATCATAGCTACGTCGTTCAGTCTGATGACGTGGATCATAGCTACATCGTTCAGTCTGATGACATGTGGATCATAGCTACGTCGTTCTGTCTGATGACATGTGGATCATAGCTACGTCGTTCAGTCTGATGACATGTGGATCATAGTTACGTCATTCAGTCTGATGACATGTGGATCATAGTTACGTCCTTCAGTCTGATAACACTTATTTTAGTTTATTATATATACGCTGTTCCGCCTGATATAGCCTGTGTTTTGGGGAATCATGACCAGGGCGCTTTGGGGGATAATAGTATTCAGTCACACGTCGGGTGCAACTAGTGGAGCAGGAATTGCTAACCTTCCTATTTCATTGTGCATTTGAATTCAATTCCATGTACTTTTGATAGACCTATACACGGAACACGATGAACTGGTACGTATTAAACTATCTCACTAACACAATTCATGAAAATGATGTATTTTATATGTAATAAGTAATATCTTCTTCAACCGGACAAGGATGATAATTGTTATGTTGTTATAGCAACTTCTAACTGTGGGTTACTAACGATATATCTCTAAAACGAATGTTTTATGTATCCCACGGGTGATGAATGTAGAGCATCAGCTCGTGATCAACCTTGGGTTAACTATGATGGAGGGTCTGGTGGGTGGATCTTCTTTCATGTTTCCTTTCCCCCAAAATCCTGTCTTTTTGCACAAACTGTTGAATACATATCAAAATGGTTTGAATTAAGTTTTTTCTTTCAAAGCTATTCGTTAATACATTTGATTGTATACTGATTTACTGAGGGTAATTAAATTTATCTGAGGTTTCAAATTTGGGTATACCATGAAGAAAACAGCTACACAGCATTTCGCATGATTTGTAAAGGAATCGGACTCAAATAGAAGTTAATACTTAAATACATTAATCATTCTACAGATTAAAATCTTTTTAAAGATATACCATTGTCGACGTTTTAAAACATGTGTCGCCTAGGACGTAATTGATAAAGGAAAACTACATCTAATAAAAGGTGCCATTCATGTGTTTTTGTGAATGAATGTTATATTAATGGGAAGATGATAATATTTTAAAAATAAAAATAATAAATTATAGTAATTGTGACATGCAATCGTGTATTAAGAGTCGAGGAAATCGTTCAGCTGTTTAATATGGACTGTTAATGAGCTACTTCCCATGTTTAAGTGAATACAGGAACGGTTCGCTGTGACAGCACCATAACAATACATTTTTTATTTCAAATGAACGAGAAACGGATATCATTTGTCCTATCAATTGTTTCTAATTAATTATATTCTAATAATAGATTATTTGCCATGTTCTAAATGGTACCATGTTGTATGTCTAAGTCATACTATTAGAAGTCTTCTTTTTGTTTTACTAAATTCATACTAGTGGAAGCTTTCTATCAAATCTATAAATGAGTAAATAGGAATGACGTTGTGTATTAATATAGGGCTGTCCTTTATAAATAAAGTTTAATTATACCAAAGGGTTAACCAGCAACCGCAAATCGAAAAGTAAGCAATATGAGAGCCGACAGAAAACGCTAAACAATAGTCTACTCCACACTACACAGAAAACTAACGATTGAGCAACAAACACAAACCCCATTAAACACCGACCAATTATAATTGTTCATACTGTAAAAATGTAGATATCAAATTTAGTGCGCAGGAAGTAAATATAATGCTGGTGAAAAGGTATATACGACATCAGTTTTCTCTGTTGTGTTAAATCTTATATCATATTTTTTATACAATATTACAGGTGTGTGTAAAGGAAGCTTCAATACAGTGTTTGACTGGGTCAGAAAAACCCCAAACAACCAGCTGATATACAATACATATTTCTTCCGCCAAAACCAATATTGGATGTACGAGAACCACGCTAATCGTACACGGTATGGAGATCCATTGTATATTGCGCTGGAGTGGAAAGGTGTTCCAGATAATATTGATGGATATCTACATATTTGGTACTTTGGTGGTACGACAATAACAGACGACACATACTTCCTCAAAGGTATGCTACAACACTATTAGTTAAATATGTGTCCATACTTTTCTTGCGAAAGACATTTTGAAGACAACATTTAAATAACTATAATGTCCCAGCCTGACACTTCCGACTTAACGTCTGTGTTAAAACTGTATTCTACAATAGACATCATCTTGTATCTTCTATCAGCATTTAACACATACAATTTCTTATTGACTTTTAAATGATCATAATTGCTTTCAATCAATTCAGTCGTTTCTGAGTAGAGTATATCTATATATTTGTCACATGTTCCCATGAAAAGATGTCGCAATTATTATGATAAATAATAAATCTTCACGTTGAAGACTTCTGGTTAAAAACAACGCAAAGACCTCTGGAGGAACAATCACCCTCGTGTTGACAACTTTCGATGTTTTCAATAATTGTCTAATGTTAGAAAGTGCAGTTCTCTTGATTTTCGATGATATACGAAGCTCTTTGTTGTCGACATGATAAGTTAACGCCTAATGTAATAGCTATTAGATCTTCTCTAATTCAAGGTTAAAATGTTTACATATATACATTACATACATACATTTATTTATATTTTATGCATAACGTTGCTACAATTTACGGTATTGACTACTTTCTAATACATAAGTACGGCAAACGTAAACATGTAAATTTGGACATTACAGGTGATCGGTATTATCAGTATAATAGCGAGGATGATAAAGTGTATGATGGCGGAACCGGAAAGATCAGTGAAAAATTCGGACCAAAGAAAGGTCAAGTAGAGAGCGTTCCGGACAATTTAGATAGCGTCTATTTTGATATGAGAGATAGAAATATTTACTTCTTCAAAGGCGATGTAGTAAGTAAGATGTATATAATTACAATCCATTAGTACAAACCTTTGTTTATTTATTAGGCTACTTCTGTTTGCTTGTTTGTATTTTTATCATTGTGGAGGTGCTAACACGGTTGGTGCCAAGTGAGAGACTAAGCTCTGATAAGATAATGAGAATTGTGTGTATAATAAGTCAAATACATTTTACAAGAAAGCATGTAGCAGAAAGTTGGGTAGGTGGATTTTAGTGATTGTTATATATATCGTGGTCGACAAGAAAAACAAATTAAAATTAACATATGAAAAATGAATAATCCTCTCCTGTCCCATGCATGACATCTGTGTTAAACTAAATGGGATAGTAACACGAGGATACAGAGAATAAGTCTTTCAGCAACAGTATTGTTGTCATGTTAGCATAAATCTTGGACTCCACTATCCTTCAACTCAAACCTCTAAGTCTAGCGCTGTTGGGTTACATTTTCAGACATATATCTATATATCGAAACGTGAAATTCGTTTCCAGCACCTTTTCTCTCATTCTTTGGGGATTGTTTTAATAAAGTCTGTCACATAAGAATACTAACCCAGCAGGTAACACATTATCATATTGGTCATGGACCCGTTCTCATCTATGCCAATCAATGCTATTTGATCTATGGAAATACCAGAATGCAGTAGTTTTGAATATGAAGAATGTTCTATTTCATTACAACTTCGAGCTACTACTGGCATTTTAAATGTACATGTATCTGAGGACATTATTTAATAAGTTACGACATTAGTAGTAAATGTCAAGTAATATATCAATGACTAGAGAACTTTAAATGTATTCCTTTCATCCTACACTCGTCTTATCATGTCATAGAGTGTTCAAATAACAAACATTGATTGTAGGATTAGACAGGTTATTTATATAATGTTCTACATATACTGATATGGACAATCGTTCTCTCGCCTCCTTTATCTATTAGCATTCTAGTTTCGCTTTTCTTTGAAGATATGTTAAAGTAATCCATACATTTATAGCATTTGAACAATCTCTTTAATGGCCTTTGTATTCATTATTTACTTCAGGATCGTTCTAGTATGTTTTTATAAAACATTAATCGTTGGCTTATCTTCATTCTAGAGTTGCTACTGTAACAGTGGTTGTCTACTCTTCATACAAGGATTTATTGTCATTTAAAGTGAAACGATGTTCTTTATGTATTGGTTAAGACATTTACTGCTCTTTGTACATATATCACAAATATTTCTGTTTTGCTGTTAGGTACAGCTTCCTGCATATTTTCTCTTTTTTGTATCAGAAGTTCATTTTTTTTTAAATCGAATTAAAAATAATCAAGTACTATTTAAAGAAACACATACTCTGACAAAATGATTTAACATTACCCAAAACCTGCATAGGAAAATAATTGATATGGCTGCACACAAGTGTTATAGCAATGCCTACAATATGTAAAACTGTAGCATGCTAAAAATGTATTCTGATGTTGTGTTTTGTGGACAACGACAAACAATGATAAGAAATAATTGGATTTACTGACAAAATGCACACACATATAGATACAAAAGCATAGAAAAGCAGTGGTAATAATATATTATTGTCTTCAACTGGGGAAACAGTTTTTCTATAACGACACTATAAAAGCTGTTCCCGAGGGAGAAAACAACATTTCATTCTGTTCCAAAATAGAAAACACTAATCATCCAATCAAAATAAAGAATTGCATATGTTATATACTAAAGATGAATAACTAAAGATATATGTATATACTATCTCTTTATAGGTATATGTATATGACCCTACTGACGAGGACGAAGAAACACGTGGCTGCTGCTTGAGAATAAGGAAAATTTGGGAAGAATTTCCTACATTAGATGGTGACAAACCTCTACAGGGAGGATTAGACTCTGTGTATTATTCTTACAATGACACTACAGTGTACTTTTTCAAAGGAGAGGATGTATGGAAAAATGAATTATTTCATCCAAGACAAAAGCAGATAAGAAATGGAATCAAATATGTTGGTAAATGGTATGAGCATTGGTACGATATATGTGAGGTCAGACCAACGTTTAGTCAATTTGAAATTCCTTCACTAAGTCACGTGTGAGAGATAATGTTTAATGTCATGGTCATTCCAGAAGTAACATGTTTTATTTCTATCAACATTGTGCATGTCAACTTTGATGGCAAAGAAGACATGGCTTGCTTGTAATACAAGTAGCTTCGTTGTGATTATATAATATCAGCTGACAGATAACACTGTTTTTTGTCAGATAGTCGGAGACAATTTTGACTGAGTACTACTACGGCTTGTGGGTGTAACATAATAATATTATATGAAGAGAGAACCCATAAAATTACAACAAATGTGATTGGACCAATTTGAATCACTAAACATTCAAACAAACTATAGAGTGCCCTGTGTATGGGGATACTGAAACATTCCCTATGTTCATGAATGTCTTTTTAACCTTTTTATGTCTGTAAAACAAGTTGCTTATGTGATTTTTGTGACAACATTTCATGCGATCAAACTGTGATAGCCTTTATATATATATATAGTGTCAATGAAGTATTTATAAGCATTTTATGTCATTTTCCAACATTCTTTGACTGTTGTATATATATATGTCTACCACTTGATTGTTGTGTATATATATTTAATACTTGCCTGTTGTATATATATTTATCACTTGACTGTTGTTTATAAAGTTAACCATATCATTTATTTGTACAGGTTTTATTTGCAGTAAGTTTTCTTGCATACTTTATATTTATCTATTTAGTTTTTGAAATAAGCACAGGCTTAATTTGTACCGGTACAACTTTAGTAGACACAATCTTACATGCTTCATTATGATATATAATTTGATTTAGGTTAAGGCTATATGGGGAAGCTTTTAATAGACCATCAAACTATTAAAACTTTATTATGATTTTGATTGGTTAGCTGATATAAGCCGTTGTATTTTATAGCCCAATAAAATTCATCTTAATTTGCTACGGTAATTCGGTAGATATGCATCTTTCCTATGATCCTTATGCCACACAAATGATAATTAAACAATGTATATATTACTGAATGTATTAAGATACTCAGAAGTGTAAATATCAATGTGGAATCCTCTGTACTGTGTATTTTTTTCGACTGTACAACAACGTCTAGCTTACACATCAATAAAAGTACAAACGAATGCTTTATATTCTTAAATGCTAAGCAAAATGATTTCCAATATTAACATCAATACCAGTGATGTTACGCTCTGTCGTATTATGTGTAGCATATAAACTTTACTCTGTTATAAAAATAATGTAGCCAAGTGCTATTGGAAAACGTGCATATTACTAATTTTTTGTGACATTTATTTTTACCCCAAGATTAGGTTTTGGCTTGTAATATTATTTGGAAAGAATAAAAATAAGCATATATATTACTAAGTTTACTTAATAATTTGAAAAACAAAAAATACCACTACATCAGACCTGATGTTGCTACTGAATCTGAAAAATCTGAAAAGACAAATGTTACTTAGGCATTATATAGCACAAGCAATTTCAGAGAAGCTAAAGTTTGGTTCCACTAATTAATCATTTAATATGAAATTAATACAAAAATATATGTAATGACCAAACCTGATGGACAGGACCGATTCACAACACCAAAGTGAACAGTCAACAAAGCACAGTATATTACCTTTAAGAACACTTGGAGATATAATTTGCTTTAAATTTTCTGTGTCAATGGTTTACTTTCAAATAAATAATCTATTACAATTGAAATTTCTTATACCAATAAATGAAAACTCGGTGCAAAAGTTATATTATAATTCTAGACTATATGGTGTGATTGTTGTTATTGTTGTATTCAGGTTCATATATTCAGCTGTAAAGCAGTCTAATTATAGTTTCTTTTCAATATAAATAAAGAGTTAAAAATAAAATGTCAATTTAATTACCTATAAATAACTTATTTCATACAGTTTTAACACCAGTCATTTTTTAAATGCATGTTAAGTCAAAGTTGAGTGAGCAGAAACATACATTTTACATTACTATGCTGACGTCAGCAACGATATAAAACATCTAAATATGGTCATTTGATTATTTCTTTATGTCTTAAAAAAAAACGGGTCAAAACCATCATATTTGGGAATCAGTAGAACGAGTTCATAGATGAAATATTTTGTTAACATTAGAGAAACATTAATAAAGTATATATAATTAAAATATCATGTGACCAGATTTTCCTAAGTAATTGTTTTGGTAGATGTACTTGTGGACATCGCTAGTTTGATTTATGATTTACTTACCACTGAACATTATATCGTAGGTAAACACACTATGCTATGCTTCCGTTGAGAAAGTAGCTGAAAACAACGTCTTCCATTGAAAATCCACCATTGAGCGATGTCTTCCGTAGAAAAATTCTAAAAAATCTACCAAAATGATACATACGGAATACACAAAATATAAAGATAGTATACTATATGACCTAAGAACGTTTTCCATAGGAAATACACAATAAAAACAAAGTTGTCCATATGACATATGTAATTAAAACAAACGTTTCCCACAGGTAATTCACAATTAAAATAAATTACTGTAAAAAATATAAAATTAAAACGAAGTTTATCATGGGAAATATACACAATAAACGACAAAGTTTTCCCACGGGAGGTTTTCCGTGTAATATCTTGTGATAATGACAAAAAGGTTGTAGATTATTTTAGTTTGGTGTTATCACATTATTATGTATTAAACGGCTGTATATATCTAATATAGCTTTTATATTTTAGTTCCCGTCCGCTGTAAATATTCAGAAATTTACCAGAATGTGCAATATTTCATAGTTTCAGCTTCCATTTTGTAAACTATTATTTCATTCATTTTGTTGACTTACATTGCAGGATATTACTTGATCTTTAATGTTATGTTTTGAGATTATATTTTTCGTACTTTGTATAATATTTGTGTTTTATTTATATCATTTGTTACATAAAGATCAAAATTTACATTCATGCACATGAGAATATTTATAGCCAGATGATGGAGTATTCATGTGTAATTACCAGTATTGATTTCAACAATTGCTGTATCTGGATGTATCTGTTGTTGTCTAAACCAGAAAACAAGCCGCATACTTCTGATTACAGCTGCAAATGAAATGTATGCAATGTTATTCATTTTTGTCAGATTTCATTATAATTTAAATTACAAGAAGTTACAAGATCATGATTGTAATCTTAGGTAGCATAAATTGAAATTGTTTTTTTTTATGATAAACCTTGTCATATACGGACATTGTAAGTTAAGGCAACAAATGTTTTAGGACCTGACGGCATTATGAGTTTCATATTGACGCCTTCAAAAAGAGCTTGTATCTAAAGATGCAGCTTTGTTATCTTGTTAATATAAATAAAATTTGTAAAACACTGATTTTAGTTTTCGTCTTATACAGAAACTTTCAGAGACTGGGCTTCATGACAAGTTTCACAGGAGAAAATTGTGCTTATAAGCCGATGCTACATCTTAAGAAATAGTACTGGGCAGGACATGATAATGTGCTAAAGTCACAATATATACCGGTTCTCTAGTAGGCGATAATCTGGATACAAACAAACAACATTCTTACATCCCAATGGTAAATTAGAGCAAAGTCCGAAACAAAACAAAACTCTAAAAAGGCGAGGTATGGGTGGTATGGAAGTGTTAGCTTCTACCAACCTATTAATAACACATCCGTTCAATAATAAATTCAACACAACTACTATTACAAGTACTAGAGAAGACAGAAATGTAATTAGAAACATGCTTGCAATTTTGTGATCGAGTTTAAGAACGACGACTTTAGGCTGTTAAAAGTAATAAGTAACCCTGATTGGATAATTCCCGGATAATAGTCGCTCCCTATTAAAACATTTCATATTAATAAAAATCAGAGAAAACCAAAAGGACAATCACAAATGAACAAGACAGAGACACAGGCAACATTGGAAACAAGACACAGAACAAAGACAAACAAAACAACAACAAAAACATAACACTGAAGACTAAAAAGACGAGCAACACGAACCAAACCATGGCGTGAAACCAGGTACTCGTGAAGGATAAGCTGTTATCGTTTCTTATTAAACGCCCACCGTGTTGATAATATAGTCAGTTCTGGTAACTGTATCGTTGGTGATCAAGGAAAGGAACAAATCTACGTTAAAGAGGAATAATTATTGTCCTTTTGAGATATTGATATTTCGTAACGGTCAACCAGTTCGTGATGCCGACAGTGGAATTTGTGAAAAATGATTTCAACCCAGGAGAATAATATCCTTCTTTGAGTAGGGTTTGCACCAGAGGCTGAGCTATGCCTCAAAAAATCACTAGATCGTGCACACGCCCTAGAATAGCATATGAGTTGTGAAATATAAAATATATACTCTGATGCTGTTGCAATATTGCTACTGATGAGTTTTAGAAAAATGAAATCAGCATGTTTGTCATAGAGTTTTGCTTTTAATCTTCGCCCATTGTTTGATTGTAAGGTGAAGGCTAAGGTTAAGCATACATTTGGTCGTAGTGTCCTTTACATCAATCTCATTTGGATAGTTGAGATGCAGATAATCACAGAATCGAGAATTTTCAGTGACATAGCATCATCTATAAAGCGGAAGCTAGGTTTGAGCTTCTTTATTCTTGATGAGTCTTCTTTAGGATGCAAAAACATTGCATAGTGAAAGAAAAACCTCGGCGTAGTTTTCAAAAGCATCGCGATTCCGTTTATCTTTTACGGTCATATTCAGCTTAATTATAGTTTAATTTGATCATGTGTCTTAATTTCTAACTTATATAAATACAATGAAATATGAAAGCAAAACTTGACTTTGATAAGTTGATGTGGTAGGGTGGTATACAAGGTAGACAGGTCATATCTGTCAACGAAATAAAACATATAATCGCTATGCCTTTGCCACTAATCGATCCCGATGGTTATTTCATCATACACAGTGTTATTCCATCACGATGGTTTTAACAAATAACGCTGATAATATTAAAAATATTGTGATAGTTATTGAAAGTTACTAAAAGGCCATTTATCGAGTTGTCAATTTTTTAGAACTTGTGAATGTGGGGCGAAGTCCTCAGTACATTTACACAATAACTTCAAAAGTTTGCCGAACATCTACTCTATTAACACCTGACCATTCCTGCAGAATAGTTACATAATTAAGCGATGTTTACAGAGCAGCCCCATATCAATCGATGAATGGCGTTTTGTTGCATAAATTCTCGTTCAAGGACAGCTCGGTGGAGTCTTTGTTTTCATCCATTACGGTTGACCAATCATCAAACGAGTGGCTATTACAATGGGGTACATTGAGTGAATTAAACACGTTGTTATGGAATGAAACGCTGATAAGGTTTCCTTGTACGACACGCATGTCCAGCTACTTTGTAAATAAAAGGAAAGCTCCCCAAGATATATATGTGCATATCATGTTCTGTTTATGAAACGTAGTGTTCCTATTTAACAACATCCTTACGTAACCATCTATCTCTCTCAATAAAAGCGAATTGCGTATGTTGAACAATTCACCTTCCATAAATATGTCAATGAAGATGATCACGTGACCAATCCAATCGAGTGTCCCGAAGACATAAGCATAGCCACGTAAGTGTTGTCAGTCCCAAACACTATATATTGAGCCCTCTAACGACAATTTTCCCGTAATGTGGGCACCGATATGGAATTTATCACAGACGTTTTCATGCATGCATGTCTACTCTATCGATAACTTTATAGGACATTCCAGATCGCGAAGTTTATCCAGCTTTCACCCTTCCGCTTCCTCGCAAATTCTGGATGAGAACATCAATAATATAATTGTGTGCTCTCATTTCTGCTGCTACTTGTCATCTCCCCGCTATAGTGCAGTTTTTGCCAGTTTTAGGCAAACATGATACCATCGATCAATGTCATTTAGGGGAAACTAGAATGTACATGTTTTTCATAGAAAGAAATATGACAAAAGTATAAACAATGATCTACAAAGCCAAAGATTGAGCAACAGAAGTTCCACGAAAGTCGGGATGAACTCAAGTACACCGGAAGTGTTAGCAGTGCCTGATCCACTAGTGGTACCGTTCTTGTTCCTTTGTGATAAGTTATATTAGTTGAAAGAAGACAGGATTGTGACGACGACAAACGGAACATAATGTTGTGTCATCTCTGAATCAAATATTCTGTAATGGTTAACTAAGTCATTATGACAAATTAAAACTTAACTATTAGTAACTCTTATTTGGCTTTCCAATCTTTCGATTTTGAGCGCACCTGATGAAGGTTAGTTCAGAAACGAGTCATGCGCACTAAATTTAATATCTTAATATCTGCATTTTAGTTCTAAACTATATGGTGAATAATCATGAGAGAGGAAAGAAGGAATATATTGTACGTACGACATCTGTCTTTCAGTACGATTTTGCCAACAATGCATGCATATGTCCTGGAATGTTGGCATTCGGGGAATGTACATAATGAATATTAAATAAATAAAGCGAATTATGCAAGAAAAACTTGTCTAATGACCAGTGACATACAATAACAAACAAATTGCTAACAGCACACAATATAACAACAAGGATATGATTATGCCAAGACGGTTAGTTTACTTAATTATAGACGTGATGGGTTTCATAATTGATCAGCAATGGACTCGTGGCTTTCATGATGTATACGAGGTCAAGAAACTATCAAATAATTAACATGGTTTATATGAACTGTGTCAGATTCTGGACATTTTGCATGCATTAGGCTATAAGAATAGTTTGAAGATGCCAATAGGGGGTAATCAGAATCCGTAAATCGGAGAAAGACTGAAAACTCAAAGATCAAAAGAAAAAGGACGACAACGATGAACAAAGCACTGCACAGAATACTAAAGATCGAGGGCGAACTCATGTGCTCTGACAGGATAAGCAGTTCTTGTTCCACCATTGCGTTGTCTGTTCCTCTTCCATATACAGATTCTGATTACCCCTTTGGTATCTTCAAACTCTTTTTACCCTTCCGGAGTATCTGCGTTTGCCCCAGTTTTTTACTTGTATTAGTGGGGTTCGTGTTGTTCATGTTGTCACATTTCAAGTCATCACGTTTTTCGTTCTGTGTTGTGTTGTCCGCTACGATTTCCGCATGAAAAAAACATGTTCGTCACGCCATCATTGATGTTATTTGTATTTATTTAAGCATACTGGTGTCAAGCACGATTTCTATATGAATTGGTGTTCGTGTCGTTTAACATGATCATGGCTGATGTCACTACTTGCGCAGGAACTACTACCCTTCCAGAGCATTTAAGCTTACGCCCGGTTGCTCCATTTTTAGATTTATGTGTAGTGTTTTGTAGATCATTGCTTGTTCTTGTGTCCTTTTTTCTTTGGCTGTCTGTCCTTCTTCGATTCACGGCTTCAGAATATCATATTGGTATATTTAAGCTTTTTCTAAATTTACAGTTTCTGTAAAACTAATCATTGTTTATTTGTTTTCCCCTGTTTTCTGTATTAAACTTTGCCCTGCTATGGTGGCCACCTTGTATTTCAAGTCACAAATAAAGCATGCACTTTGTAGAAAGGCGACGTACGCACAATATATACTAAAAGTCTTTATTACTATAACGGGGTCCTTCCGATATGTGTTTTCTAAGAGGAGTTTTCTATACCTTCTGTGAATTAGAAGATATTATCGCTGGACCTGTATATCTATGTATAAAAGAATAAAATGGAAAATTCAGAAAAGTTTGTCTAGTTTCTGAAGAGAATTTGCTTCATAAATACTTTGTGATTCTGACGTTTGTTCATTTTTGTTTTTTCATTGTGCAAAAGCAGACGGTGTCAAATATAAGACCAATTCACAGTTATTCTAGTCTTGTAATTATTAATTACCATATAATTTTGTTTTGGTAAATTGCAAAACATCATTTGAACAAAATTTAATCTTTATTTAACATATAGAAATATCGTGTAATTTTAATCTTAAAAATATTGAATATATTTTGAATGTATAGTCCATGTAGACTGTAATTAATGTAACGTTGTAAAGTAAAATATCTGAGATGGGAATCATTAAAGAGGGATACAATGTTACATGTACAACTTCATTTATAACAAAGTCAAAGCTTCGTATGCACGACTAGAATTAAAAACGGATCAAGGCAAAATGTTATCTAAAACATTACGATGTAATAGTACAACCTTTTGACTGTTGTTCATTTAATTGACGTTTTCCAGTTTTACCATGGAGAACAAATATATCAGAAGAAAAATACTACAATTATTAAAACTATTAGACAACAATCTATGTCACCAAGACTAGTTTCCATCCAATACATCTGTTCACAACACTGGTGTTATCTAATACATGTATAGAATATGACACATTCTGGCAAAACATTTTTCCGACTTTCGAGTATTCAAACCGTGGTCTCTCAAGATTATGCACTCACATGGAAGCAAAGCAATAATCACAAATAGGATTTACTATGAGTATTGGAAGGGGCTAACGGTAGAAAATCCCAAGGAACAAAATCGAGCAACAAATTGTCCATCGTATATGTTTGCATATTTGATTGGTGCACAGAATGATGAAAACTCTTCACATTCATAAGAATACCTTCATGTCGATGCATGTAAGTGTACTCTACTCGAATTTTATCCAAAGAAAAGTTTTAAAGTAATGGTAATCAATTCCTCCAATATCAACAAAACGAGCAATCACATCTCATATTAACTCACTGAAAACAAAAAAGGCCCCGACATGTGACGTTAGAAATCAATGTAGGTTTTGGGACAAGCACACAAATGTAGCGGATTAAACCGGTTATTGGGCTCATAATACCTCTCTTGATAACTGTATCTCTAACGACAATGCATATAAACAAACAATAACAAAAATCGCCATCGATTCGCTTCCACTCAAAAAGACCACATAAAAACGAATGTTTTTTTTTTTTTTTTTTTTTGCCAGTACTTTAGAATATATGATTAATTAAGACATAGATACCATCAGTCACAATCTGGTGTTGACTTAATCACTCTGTATGACTTATTTGTCATTGTATTGTGGTTTGATAATGTGTGGATTGTGACACATTCGTCATCTTCAAATTCAACCACAGCTAAAATATGCTTTACTGATAATTTAGTAAATATAGGAAGCTGTCAGAGGAATGTAATTAAATTGTCTTTACACCTGTTTGTGGTATATTTACCACAACTTTGTTTTTGCTTAATTGCATGTTATATTTCACCATACGTTGATCGGTTTTGGTTTGGTTTTTTTCCATAACTTTGTTTGTATTTAATTGTCAGCCATATTTCCACATATCTTGATCTATTTGAGCTCTTTTTTAAACATTTTCCCCACACCTTTGATATATAATTACCACAAGACTCGCTTAAGTAATTATATGTGTTGTATTTTTTGTATGAAATAAAATGATCATAAAGATAAGAAAAAACAGATGAAATTAATTGTCCAATTATAGTATTGTCTCGTTGGTAGTTTTATGACAATATTCTCATTTTAATGCTTCGTCGTCTATTTTTGAAATTGTCAGATTACTATAAGCGTATATAATGGGAGCAACCAGGAAAACGAGGTTAAGTGCTTCAAGTGCTATCAACATAAGACAAGTGCTTACTATCCTATTTGTTCAATGTCTTCAAATTTAATTCACATTAATACAAATAAGATGTGATTATAACTCGTTATTGATTTGAAAACTAGTGCAACATTTAAACTTTAAGTTTATAATGTATGTCAATTCAAAGTAGTGAGAACTACGTCGGTGATGTAATGGTTAGCATGTTCGCCTCGCTTCTGGTAGTTCGTTGATTCGATCCCCGACCGGATCAAACCAAATACTATGAAATTGATATTTGTTGCTTCTCCGCTAAGCACGCAGCATTAATGAGAAAGAGCAAAAACTGGTTGTCTCGGAATCTGGATAATGTGTCTGAGTTGGGCGACTTGTATATCTGCGGACTGTTCTTTCAGTAAGCTAGCACTATTAAAACTCAACTAACCGTGTTGGTCTAATACAAGCGACCTCATCATTATCTCATTGAACATTAACTTGTTCCCACCATGATATAGCTGAAAAATGGCTAAGTTGGCGCTAATCATCAATCAGTCACTCACTGAAAGTTGCAGTAAATATAAATACAAATGTAGACATCATCTAATAATACGTAGATATATAACTCAGTCCGAACGATACATTTCTAAAATACTTTCATCAGGTACGGTCATAGTCCAAACATAAGAAAGCCAACTAACATAAAAGTCTTTGGGAGCAAAGGGCCTAAACAGGATAGCCTAAACAGAATAGCCTAAACAGGATAGCCAAAACAGGATAGCCTAAACAGGATAACATAAACAGGATAGCCAAAACAGGATAGCCTAAACAGGATAGCCAAAACAGGATAGCATAAACAGGATAGCCTAAACAGTATAGCATAAACAGGATAGCCTAAATCAGCTTTTATCAGCTAATCATGTCTATTTCCGTGGGAGATAGGCCTTAGGTTTAATAATAATAGCATGATATAGTAATATATCTAATAAACCATGTCAGTGTCGAAGCATTGACTGTTGTACGGATGATATCCTCGATAACTAATAATCCACCGATCCAGTGATTGTAATAAAAACGTAAACATATAATTGATTGTGCATGACGCCTTTCTGCAATTAACTTTCATCAGGTAAGCTCATATAGTCAAATGATTTGGAGGTCAACTCTTTTAAGTCTTTCTGTCCAATTAAACCAAATGGCCTTAATAGGATAGCCAAAATCGGTTATGGTTACCTATGCCTGGGAGATTGTCCTTGCTCTTAGTAAATCATATCGCTTAGGAACTGTAAATTTAAGCATAAATATATCCAATAAACCATGTCAGTGTTGTAGCATTGACTACTGGTCGGATGATACCATCGAGGATTAATACTCCCCCAGCAGAAGTATCGATCCAGTAGTGGTATTACGAACGTAGAGCATTTCTGTAATAACCATCATCAGGTCAACTCAACGTCTAAAGATTGGAAAACCAAATAATTTTGAAAAGTCTTTTGGAATCTGAAAACCAAAGGGTCTAAGCAAGATCGCTATATTGGCTAGGTTTACCTATGCCTAAAGCAGGTGAACCTTGATTTTAACTTCAATAATAAATATATCTTATATAGTATATCAGTGCTGAAGTACAGACGAGGTTTCGATCCAGTTGTAAACAAAACCTGATCAGCGAAATGATTTGTATAATTATAATTTTTTGCCTCATTCCCCATTAAGGCGATTGACAAAGGATTGGTGAATAAAATTATAAGATGTCCTCGTATACGTATATGTTATCTGGATGTGAATTGATTGATTCCGAAAATATCAGCCTGCCGAGCCAGAATATGAAGCTTGGTGGCGAGTGAGCGAAGCGAACGAGTCACACACTTCATATTCTGTCGAGCAGGCTGATATTTTTCAGTATCAATCATATTCACATTCAGATTACATGTTTATCATCCTTAAATCTAACATAAACACGGATACATCTATATTTGTATTTTCGCGGGAAAAATCACATGATTCAAAATATTCAAAATACGCTTCCCCAAAACATAGTTCATAAGTAGTTTGTAAATATACCATTCATTTTTACAAGTTTATATAAATGTTAAGATTGTTGAATGTTTCCTTTAATGGTGATATTCATTGGTTTTTTGTATTATAAACATCAAAGTCGGCAATAGGATTCACCGGTTTTGTTTACCAATGCCATTCCGTTTTAGAAAATACAAAGGTCACGACCTCGCTTATGACGTAAAAATTATGACGTCTCAGCAGAGGTTATCAAGAATTGTGACAAGTATATTTTTGTAGGACGATGTTTGTTGATATTGCTGACACGACAGTTCCTAATTTGATATATGTTTAAAAAATTAAATGTTAACTAGCTAATGGTGTTGCTGAATGTTATTTACTTTTGTCATCTTCACAGGAATTATCATTTAAATGTTGGGAGAATTTGGTGATAACTCCTGCTCATTGTTGATAAGTCCAGCTCAACTCACGCGAACTTTGATACGAGTTTTGCTTATGGAATCAGCAGGTAGATATAGCGGGAGGGAAGGATGATAAGTATATGTTATCTGGATGTGAATTGATTGATACCGAAAATATCAGCCTGCCGAGCCAGAATATGAAGTTTGCTGGCGAGTGAGAGCTGATATTTTTCAGTATCAATCATATTCACATTCAGATGACATATTTATCATCCTTAAGTCAACCATAAACACGGATACATCTATATTTGTATTTTCGCGGAAAAAATTACATGATTCAAAATATTCAAAATACGCTTCCCTAAAACCGTAGTTCATAAGTAGTTTGCAAATATACCATTTATTTTTTTAGGTTTATATAAATGTTAAGATTGTTACATTTTTCCTTTAATTGTGATATTCATTGGGTTTTTTTTATTACAAACATCAAAGTCACCCATTTTCATTAAAGGTTTTGTTTACCAATGCCGTTCCGGTTTAGAAAACATGAACGTCACAATCTTCCTTATGACGTAAAAAATGATGACGTCTCAGCAGAGGTTATCAAGAATTGTGCAAAGTACATTTTTGTAGGACGATGTTTGTTGATGTTTCTAACACGACAGTTCCTAATTTGATATATGTTTAAAAAAAAATAATGTTAACTAGCTAATGGTGTCGATGAATTTTATTTATTTTTGCCATCTTCACAGGAATTATGGTTTAAATGTTAGAAGAATTTGGTGATAACTCCTGCTGACTGTTGATAAGTCCTGCTCAGCTCACACGGACTTTGATACGAGTTTTGCTTATGGAGCCAGCAGGTAGATATAGCCGGAGGGAAGGATGATAAATGTCAATATCTCCATTACACATTAAAACACATCTAAGAAAAACGAAATATTTGAAGATACCAAAAGGGTAATCAAAAGTCGTGGTTCGCTGATGGCCAGACAAGACAATGGTCAGAAGACAGACGAAAGTAACACACAATTAACTATAAAATACAGAAACGTAACGATTGATCAACAAGAACCCAGCAAAACACTAGGAGTAAAGCTCGAGTGCTCCATAATGGTGAGCAGTTCCTGCACCCATAGGAGCAAGAAAACAACAGAGTGTGATGGAAATGAACGTGTTGTCATGTGTAATCCTATCTGAATTCAAGCTTCGAGTTGCATTTGATTTGAATAAGATACAAAGGATTACTAATGCATTAAAGTAGCGTTGTAGTAATCAGTAATAAAGACCCGGTTGGCAAGTTTATGTACTTTCGGATTAACAGTTAATATTGAATAGTGGATACTGATGGGATAATATGAGTTGAGTAATAATTCAGGTATCCCAAATGCGTAATAAATGATTAATACACTCCAAATAAAACAAAAATAGTGATTTATTGAAATTGATAACTTTTCAATGACTACGTGCTACAAACCGTGCTGCCTTTATGTTATTTATCTGGGTAGTCCAGGTGCTACATCGATCAAATTAAAGCAAAGGTATTTGGTGTAATAGACATATCTGCAACTAGTTGAATTTTCTTCCCTCCTACGATACAAGAATAAATTTATATGATAATATCATAAGCGATTTTTAGAAAGTCAACTATTTATTTTAATCACAGTCACACATTATTTCTCATAGGCGGATCCAGGGAGGGGGCCCAAGGGGTCCGGGCCCCCTCTTTTTGAGCTAAGTTATAGACTGGTAAAAACATATCTTAACAGAATATTTCAAATTTCGTCCTTGTCATTTTTCTTTTTACCATGCGTTGTAATTTTCGCTTTGAATTATGTCTCGGCATCCTTTGATTGTGTTAAGTATTCTAAAAGCAAATTGTTTTGAAATCCGATTTTTTTTCTAAAAAAAAACAACGGGTCCCCTCTTATGGAAATGTCTGGATCCGACTCTGTAATTCTAGACAATCTATAATATTTATTGACCAAGTGGTTAACCAAATTTTTGACGATACGTGTTGATAACACATTCCACTGGAAATAAAACGCGGACCAGAAAATCAAATATTATTAGTATTTAGCAATATATTTATCTACAATGATCAAAAATAGCGACGCATTTCAAAACGCTGGAGCAAAATCTAAAATGAGCATATTTTCCTTTTCATATTGCGTGAAAAAGCCAATACTTTCATCAATGTCAAAGGGATAATGGTCACACTTACAGATCCTATGAAGAGCCTAAAATTAAACTTGATTACCTTTTTAATTAGACATTTAATTGATATGGAAGTCCGTAATTTCACTTTACATGGAACTATTGCAATTAACGTCGCTCCTTAATCATTCGTCTCTTGCCCTTTATCTTAGAGCTATTTACATTGAATCTTGAATACAGATGACATTATTTGCTTTCATTAAATTCCTTAAATAGCACAATGCGGAACATATTGACCGAGAAATGTTATGAAATAGATTATTGAAATAGGTATGGTTATTTTAAATGTAGCACGATCCCACTCTGTTAATAGATACAGTATCTATTTATTGTAGCATAGACTATTTATTAATATTTAGTTTCGTGACTCATTGTTTTTAGAGAATGCCAAAATTAAACGGTGTTTATAAGTTACATTAACTTCTGCTTCTACAAAAACTGTCGGAAATTAATATCAAACTTCGTGGCCTTCCTGTTGCTAAATTGAAAAATCATCACGACTTATTTACAGAACGGAAACCAGAGTGGGTGTGTATTTGTCTGCGAAGAAGCAAGCATGGCGGTAATGATACGATATAGTAACCACTTAATAATTTGATATAAATGTTTGTTTTCTAATGCTTCATCTTATGCCCATATTAAACTTATCTTTTAATATTAACACCCTGTCTACTACCTTTCCCCCAATTAAAAAAAACTCTGGCGAATAATATCCGTTTTAGATGTATTGATTTGGTCCAAAATAGTTTTGATAGCTTCAGATTGCAAGTGATATGAGATGTAGAAATTCGGTTAAGTGACTACGGGAAGAAGTTCTTATATTTCGTTATCTTTTGTTTCCGATGCGTTTTTTCCTCGTTCACATTTTAAGTATCATTCTATCAGACCAGACTTGAGGAATTCAAAAAGAAGTTGTAACTACTTTGAACGTTTGTATTTGTAATTTACCTACAACAGCATAAAAGATTACATTAAAAAATGCATCTATCAATCATCTAAAAATGTAATTACGCATGCGCGCGCACTATATCACTTTAGAATCACACCATGATGGCCGTCTGAGTCTTACGTCTTCAATCCTGGCAGACGTACAAATTGATGTGTACGTCAGAGTTTCTTCAAATCAGACCAACGTTAAGTTGCAGTAAATGATAGAAAATGGTTAATCAACTCTGTAGGTTTGGGGTAATTACTAGTCTACAGAATTCTCCATAATAAATAAACAAGTCTGTAATAATCTGTATACACCATTAGATCAGTTTGACGTACGATAATAGGATAGCAGAAAAATGACATAACAACAAAGCATAAAATTAAATATACTTTCATTCACTAATTTGACTGATATTTTTTAATGTTGCAAATTATCTTGTACTAGCGTATATGGGTTTAATTTGATAGGCGTTCAATTTCCGATTTTAGCCAGAAAAAATATTCATAAAAATATTTCAACATTATGTAATTTTGTTTTCGTTCTATTATTAAAATCCAGTATACGGTATTCCGCTTAGTATATCGTATTGATAGATGTGCGGTTTGTTTTTCAACAGAACAGAGGTACATATGTCCTAACTTATTTTAAATGAGAAAAGTGTGAAGAAACTAAAATGGGTAATAAGAAGCCGTAAATTGAAGGGCAGACAATACCATGGCAATACAAAAAAGGACAAAAGACAATGGTCCACAAAAAATACATAGAAAACGGTACATTGGGCAGAACGAACCCATCAAAAACCGGAGTAAAACTTCAGGAGGATAAGCATGAGCTGCTCCAGTAGTGTCATAAATGTGGTTTTTAAGATATATTTTAAATGAAGAGCAACTCATATTTCAGAACTGACAATAGCTACGAGTATATTCGCTTTTTATTAAATATTTGTCTTCAAATCGATAGGCAATTCAATCTGATCCAGTTGAACCAAGCTTTGCTATCCTTTGTTTTCCGTGCTCGCCATAGATAGAGAAACGATTCTAGTTAAGCCAGGCTCTGACATACTTTGTCCCGGACTCACCATATATAGTGAAGCAAAGTATCCACATAACGTCGATTGCATCACACCACATCTTTACTCATTATGAAATATTGTATTTGTGTGTCAGGGTATCGATTTTTCTATTGGATTTTGGAAATGTTCCGAATGTGTGGTATATTTTGCTTTTATTATTTTAATGTTCCTGGTGGTACCCACGATACCTCCGTGAAAATGATGTTCTTCCCTTTACGAATCTTGATTTCACTCCCGGTTTTTGCGGGAGGTCGGGTTTTTTGTGATTTTGTTATTTATGTTTGTTTTACTTTTGTGCATGTATTGTTGTCGTTTGTTCCAGGATATCACATGTTCTTTAAATCTTTCGGGTTCGGTAAATCGGAGTTCGTCTACGTTAATTACCTACTGGTTGATCCATACGAAAATTCAATATATTAGCTGAGTTAAAGCATGCAGGATCAAATCTAAGTTCATAAATTTCTATCATTTCGTTCCCGTATGACACTTTAAACTAGGATTAATTCCATTCTACTTAAGATTCGATCATTAATTGCGAATATTTTTCTAATATCTCGCGAATAAAGATATGAGGCAATCATTGTATGGGGTCACGTTCAGATGTCCTTTTAGACAAAATAACAACTACCCAATCGGGTGATGTGTTACTTCAAGAACCGTATATACGTTCTTGGTTTCTTTAAAATGTAAGAAAGTTAAAACAATTTTTCTATAATATAAGAATTTAACTGTTAAAGTTGTACATTTAATCCATTAAGTATCGCTGTCATTGCTGCATACCACACATAATATTATTGAAATAATTGTCTATGTGGAAGAAATGTTGCCTCGCACCTATTATTCGGGTTAATAGCGGTATTCGTTTCGTCAGATGAATCAAGGCAACGTATTGTCACCGAATCGGTTCAGTTGTATTTTCAAGATTTGGTAAACAGCAATTTGATTGGATGAGTGATGGTCACCTGATCGTGAACATGGTTCCATATGGGATCTTTATTCGCGATATATCAGACAGGGAGCATGATCTTATTCTATTAGATTTGATTCTAATACATAACCTAAATATTCTAGGATCGGCTTTTCATTGAATTATTTAGTTACAGTGTTCTAAATATTAATAAGAAATCCTTAGGTTGAGAAATAACCATGAAAACCAAAGGGCCTATACAGGATAGCCAAAATCGGCTAGGGTCACCTATGCCCGGGGGAGGAGAACCTCAGTTTTAATAATAACTTTATAAACTGTAAATTTCAATATTAGATATACATGTATCTAATAAACTATGTCAGTGCCGTAACACTGGCTACTGGGCGGATGATACCCTCCCTGAACTAATAGTCAACCACCACACAACGCGTCAAAAATACGATTTAACACGAATAACTCAAAACATATTGAAAATGTTTACAAAAGTGCAACATGGTTTTCAATTTAAAGTTCCGCCTTACTTCGTGACTGATTTCCATATAAATTCACTCCATTGTGTTTATATTGCAACAGTTATATGGTCATCAACGTGACACAATATTACATATCTAAAGTATTAAATGTGACGTTTATAATACAATGTAGTATTGAACTTCAAATGGAATGTAAACATGTATTATGTGATCACTGATGTAAGAGGAATTAAATCAGAAAACGCCCTTTTTCTGAAATAAGTCAATTTCCGTAACAAAATATACCGAAATGACATGTGCGTGATTTGATTTCTTGTTTTCATTAAAATGTGTTTGTTTTCGTGCTTGGTTTTGCTATCGGTTTATAATTACGTCTTCAAAGAAAGCGAAATATATCACTCCCTTGTCCCAAACATCCCCACAGTCCATCTCTAGCCACACATTTCTGGTGATAAAGTACGATATATATTTACCAAGTACAAATATCCTAATGATATATGTTACACACAATATGGAATACGAAAAACATTTGCTTTTCAAAACCAATGACAATCTTATACCAAATATATTAATGTATAACATGTTCCACAAACCTATGTAACATGGTTTGTCTCTATAAACTACAACAAATCTACTAACATACTGTTGTAATATTTTTGTTGTTGCAAATTTTAAGCATTGTGTAATTTTCTTGTCCTTAAAATTCAAATTTATGCAATATCAGATTTGAATCCCATAACTGTGCAGTCTATTCTTAATTATGTTGTCTTGCTGTCAGAAAAGTCTTTGAAATCTAGAGAAACTGCTAAATTAATCAGACGTGTAAAGATATTTGCAGTTAATATCTGCATCACATTAAATTCACCCATTAATGTTATCTTATAATTGCCACTATATCAATAATAAGACATACTCTTTTTTAAGAACTTCAGAAATGGCATTGGTCCATGCTTTATAATTAACTATGTGTCCATGCTTGAAATAGGTCACATCAAAGTTTTTGCTCGCGAGGTCTGTGAAGATAAACTGTAATATGACAGTTCGGAGTTGGGGGAAGAGTTATGTCCCATGTCTAGCTCTTTGCCGTTAAGAGTACATAAGTTGTACATCCGGGTCTCATTTTCGGACACTTTTCTAAGATGGCTGTCGTTATCAGCAGAGAAAAAGCTTTCCCTTTTATACCTTACTGGGTAGTGGTTGCGTGTTAATTTCATATTATATGTTATCACTGATCATTGCCTGGCTAGGTTAGGATTATTCATCAGAAGATGAAGTTGCAGATAAAGAAACTTTGCTATATTGTGCAGTATCGCCGCATCGGATGTAATGACAATGTTCAAATTTAGTTACCATAGATGACACTGAACATTTCAGTGTAAAATTACCTGCTTTATAAAAGGACAATTGAACAGACTATATTTAATGAAAATAATAGACATTTTATGATTTTATTTGTCACATTAAAAGAAACATATACTTTTTTTACGAAGGTATTTCCCTGTATCAATGTTAGATTTACAGTAACATAATATAGACAAATCAATTATTATTTGTCATATATATATATATATATATATATATAAATAGCTGTGGGTATTAATTTTTTTTAAATATTTTCCCGAATCAATGTTCAATTCAAAGGAACATAATACAAAGTGAAACCCGCCATGTTGAATAAACGTCCAACGGCGGGAAATATAAATAGTACTAATTTACCTCCTTCACAAAAGACTTCCTAACTCTGAACTCCCGTATTGTCAACAGGGATTTTAACTCCCCGTAAGTATATTTTCTACTCTTCATAGTTCAGGTATATGTGACCTTAGCTAATTTTGGCTATCCCGTTTAATCCCTTTGCCTTTGGTTTTATTGCTACCAAAGCTTTGTAAATTCTTTGGTGTTCCAACCTTTCGACTTAGAGCGTACCTGGTGAAAGGTGGTTACAGAAACGCATTGTGTGCACTCAATTTTATATCTAGGTTTTTATTTATGCTTAAATAATGTTGGCTATCAAACTGTTTGCACCACTACAAACAAGTGTGGGAGGTTTGTTAGTTTTTGTAATTTAGACATATGTCGTTCTAATAATTATGTGTATGCTTTGTCATCAACGTACAAATACAGAGAAGTGTGTCTGAATATTCCCATTAATGCTTGATAAATGTGAAATTTTGTCATTTGAGATCTCATTGAACTCTTATCAGTCCTAAAACAGGAAATACATGTAATTCTTATTGGTTGATTATGTCTGCATGATGTTTTAAGGTCGGCAGAAATTAGTATCTTGCAAAACAAATCGAGTATTGTATTCTGCATAAATGGTAAATGGATTATAAATGCTTTCATTGTCATCTCTATCATACTATATATGCGTATTTTCACACGTCAGAACTGATAACATACCATTAATTTTCTCAAACTTTTTTCAAATGATTATTATTCAAATTTTAAGACGACTTAGAGATCAACTTAAAGCTTGATATTCAAGATATAATAGATAGCAACATCATCCTTAGATATATTTCTTATATGTGACACAAAATTGCAGTAATAACATCCATCGTATATTGGAGTCAATAAAACCCAGACGATACTCAGATGTCAGAGACTGTTTAAGTTACTAATATCTAAAAGAAACCAAAAATAATAACAAGCAAGCAAACACAAAACAACAACAGATTACATTTGTCAAATCAACTATTATTATACCGTGTTATCACCAAGGTACTCACGTGAAGCTAAAAGACAGCAATGAAAATAAAGGTTTCCAAATTATCATATTGTAGCAAATAATCGATTTATAATCGGCACATGACCGTAAAACTTGAGAAGCAGTTATTTTCTCATTCATGATTTATCACCGGGTTTGTAACTAGATTAACACAACGGATGCCACTAGTGGAACAGGAACTGCTTACCCTTCCGGAGCACCTGAGTTCACCCTCGGTTTTTAATGGCGTTCATGTTACTCGATCTTTAGTTTTATGTGTATGTTTTGTAGATCGTTGTTTGTCCTTTTGTACTTTTCCGTTTGACCATTGTGTTGTCTGTTCTTCGATATACGGCTTCTGATTACCCCTTTGGTATCTTCAAGCTCTTCGCTTGGCTTCTCGATACATTGATAGACAAAAGTAGCCACCTGTTTAAGAAATCATAAAATGTGAAGATTTTCACATTGTTTAGTTATCTTGTTGGTCTTTGATGTTTGAAGTCTTAGGAGTGGTTCATGTTGTGGTTGATTATTTGATTATTTGAGGAGTGGATCATATTATTGTGGTTGGTTATATTGTCGACCATTACTGTTTTAAGTGCGTCTGAGGAGTGGTTCATTTTGTTATGTTGGTTATATTGTTGAACATACCTGCTTGGTGATTGCCGGAGGAGTAATTCATGCTATTGTGGTTGATTATTTGAGGTTGACTGATGAATGATTCGCGCTATGGTTGATTATTTAATGTTTGCCTGAGGATGGTTCGTGTTGTGGTTGATTATTTGATGCTTATCTAAGGAGTAGTTTTTGTTGTTGTGCTTGGTTATATTGTCAGCCATTTCTTAATGTTTCTTTTAACCTAATTTGATGTTTGTGCTTGCATGTTATATCAAGCTGATTCTTGTCGGAAATTAGCTGAATGTTTGCAATGGCTATCATTGGTTTGAATGTATTCACCATTAAATAAGTGGTATTGCAATTACAATAGTCTACAAAACTTTATGTTAAAAAACAGTTTGGCTAAAAGTTTGAAGATACCAAAGGGGTAATCAGAATCAACAATGTAATGGCCAAAAGAAAAGGACAAAAGGACAAACAATGATCTCCAAAACACTACACTGAAAACGACAGATCGAGCGTCACGAATCTCACTAAAAACCTGAGGTGAATTCAGGAGCTCCGGAAGGGTAAGCCGTTCCTGCTCCACTAGTGTTGCTCTAGTTACAATCCCGGTGAAAAGTAATGTATGGGGAAACGACCGAATGTTTGCTTACGGCAAACGAAGCATATCAGTGGTCATTTGTAACACAGAAATACCGTAATGGTTAACCAAATCATGATGCCAACAGTAATACTTTCGAAATTATGTCTTCAGCATAACCACTAGGAACCTTTGGTTCAATAGCTGTTTTGTTAGCAGCAACATTCTATCAATATAATCATTATAGAAACCACAAGCCAAGCTATATGAAATATCGCATCAATAAAGGTATTATAATACATATGCAGGTGCCGCTGGAATATTGCTACATTTTAATGGAAAGTTCAGAAAAATTTAATTGATCTCTTTTGTTGTGGGATTTTGTTCTTAACCTGCCTTCACTGTCAATTTCGAGGTGTAGGTCAATGTATGAAGCAGACTTTGTGGTATCTGTGGTATCCTTTATTTCAAGCTCAACGGGATATATGCGATCAACAAAATCACCAAACATTGGAATTATTTAGTGAAAGGACATCATCTATATTACAGAACTTAAAATTAAAGGATAGAGTTAGTTTTGTCTTTTCTTTTTTCTTGACCCTGTATGAAGTATTTATCGCATGAATAGAGGGACAAGTCGGTGATAAGATACCAAGGGGATAATCAGCGCCAGTAAATTGAAGAAAAGATAATATAATGTACAAAAGTAAAAGCACAATCAGACAGAACACTATACAGAAAACTAAAAATTGAGCAACACGAACCCCACTAAAACCTCGAATGAACTCGGATGTTCCGAATGGGTAAGCAGGTAAAGCTCTACTAGTGGCACCCGTCGTGCTACTCATGTTTAAGATCCGTTGATTGAGTCATAGTGGCCTAAAAGTAATAACTTAAATTTTAATACTCCTTGGTCGTTAGCAGCAACCATCTCCCACATAAATCTCAATAGTAAACAGAAGCTGTGGAAAATCCTATCAACTGATACCTTTAAGTCACTTGATTTTCCTTTTTCTTTTTTTTTTCTTAAATATGAGCGTATTTGATGGAGTACTTTCTGGCAGTTATTCTAGAAACACGTCATGTAAACTTAATTAAATATCTACGTTTTTATTAGATACAATCATCACCTGATACTTCTAACATAAATATGTTTAACCTTTATCTGAGTGTTATGCTCATTTTTTATTTTTTTTATGCAAAACATATCAAACGCATTACAATTCAGTTATTTAATCGTTGCGGGTGCAATAGACTGGGACATTTGCCCCGAGGTCCTGGGAATGACCAAAGGGCAAATGTTCCAGTCTATTGCACCCGCAACCATTAAATAACAGATTTATTACCTAATACCTTTACCAAGAAAGTGTTTTTCTTTACGTCAGCAAAACATTCCCAAGTCCTAATTATTTATATTTACATTGTTGTTTATGCCGCAGACGACCAATTCCGAGTCGATTAATCAACGATTTATTTGATTGGCCAATCGGCAAAACTGAAAGCCAATCAAAAATTGTGTTCAAATGTCAACTCGGATCGGTGCTATAAACGCCATGTGCAGAATATTGCACAGTGCAATAGTTCATCGGGAGCGCAATAGATCGACAGGCCCATTTTAATAGCGAAAAATATATAATACTAAAATTTGACTCAATAAAACAGAAAAATACACTTTATTAGGTAATACTGACTTATGTATATATTATGGTTTGATCTACAAGAATTCACTTAAGCTGCTGAAATACAAAGTTAAGTCGTATTAAAATCAATCTTACAAAACGCGTTTTTAATTAATATAAATACAATGAAATAAATGTTAGAAAATATTATTTAAAAGTTATATATTTAGGCGAAATGAAATGATGGTGAACCTAATCTAAGTACATGTGTATTTAGTTACGAATTTTAGCCGAACCAACAAAACATTACAGACAATGTTACATATTTACTATTTAAACTGCACATTTATCAAATTCCATTTACTGTTTTAATAGGATTTGTTGTAACATAATAAGACGACATTTTGCGACACCTAAACAATGATGATTTGTCCATGTCGTTTTTTTAGTAAGAACGTTGTCTTTGTTGTTATTTATATTTAATGTATGCACTATTTTGTCTTCAATGGAGAGTATAAGTTATAGGTCAGAATAGAGTGAGTCTGTCCCTTGCAAACTAGTAAACATTACGTCTATTCTTTATCACACACAGATGCGAGGTTACTGTCATCAGTATGTCTGACATGACAACAAGATAAAATAGAACAGGGCTCTCATGAATATTGTTGTTGCGTGTTGCCTAATTGTTGCTTAACGACAAATGAGTAATATTTCAGCGAATCTATGACACAAACAAGAAACAAATAAAACAGCATACAGGTAAAAAAGTGGAACTGGTGATGGATCTATGGGCGGACGTTTAGATTTCCACTTTAAGAATGTGTACTTCGCGACAGGTGCCAGTGTATTGGACAAGGGTACAAGCGATGCTTACATGTCTTCTTTCTTTGCGTTTTGCTTGCTTGTTTGTTTGCTTACTCGAAGGTTTTTTCATGATTGGGTACTTTGCGTTCGTCTCGACAACAACAAAAAAGAAGAGAAGAACAGCACAAACTCTCACGATAAGACGCATGGTGAGATTATTTGGACATGAATGACTGGTGAAAATTGCCTCCTTTTCTTTACGTGCATTCTTCCGATTTAAAATGTATTTTCGGCTCAATACTAAGTCTTATTTGTCTGTTGTCTAATTGTTTTTAAGTGCATTTTGTTATTTATTTCCCGTTATTGTATACCACTTCCCATACGATAAACAAAAATAACACTTGTGACGTAAGTATTACGTTGCGGAGGGTATAATCTATTTTTTCCTTAAAACACATAACGTAATTAAGTTATTTTTGAGGAAGTGTTAGACTCATTGTATATCTATCAATCTAACTACATCAAATTATAAGTTATAATTACACAAGAAGAATTTGCATCACATTAAAATGTAATATTACGGTTGCGTATTCAAACGAAATGACCTCATCTTCAATCAATCTTCAAAATGTTATTCTCGTAAAAACGATATTTTATATGATTATGAAGCTAAATTTATGCCAATCTACTAAAATCAGACCAATTTATAAGATTCAATGTTAAATAGCTTCCGACTGGCACGTAATAGAATCTTAAAGACCTTTTATTGTATGTTCTTTGAATTGGGAAGAAATAAATAATACCTAAGTAGGAACAATGCATATTTAGACTAGACGTGTTTCCTCAAACATGGTATATTTAGACTAGACGTGTTTCCTCAAACATGGTATATTTAGACTAGGCGCGTTTCCTCAAATATGGTATATTTAGACTAGACGTGTTTCCTCAAACATGGTATATTTAGACTAGACGTGTTTCCTCAAACATGGTATATTTAGACTAGACGTGTTTCCTCAAATATGGTATATTTAGACTAGACGTGTTTCCTCAAATATGGTATATTTAGACTAGACGTGTTTCCTCAAACATGATATATTTAGACTATACGTGCTTCCTCAAACATGGTACATTTAGACTAAACGTGTCTCCTCAAACATGGTGTATTTAGACTATACGTGCTTCCTAAAACATGGTATATTTAGACTAGACGTGTTTCCTCAAACATGGTATATTTAGACTAGACGTGTTTCCTAAAACATGGTATATTTAGACTATACGTGCTTCCTCAAACATGGTATGCTTAGACTAGATGTGTTTCCTCAAACATGATATATTTAGACAAGACGTGTTTCCTAAAACATGGTATATTTAGACTAGACGTGTTTCCTCAAACATGGTATATTTAGACTATACGTGCTTCCTCAAACATGGTATATTTAGACTAAACGTGTTTCCTCAAACATGGTATATTTAGACTAGACGTGTTTCCTCAAACATGGTATATTTAGACTAGACGTGTTTCCTCAAACATGATACATTTAGACTAAACGTGTCTCCTCAAGCATGGTATATTTAGACTAAACGTGCTTCCTCAAACATGGTACATTTAGACTAAACGTGTCTTCTCAAGCATGGTATATTTAGACTATACGTGCTTCCTCAAACATGGTATATTTAGACTAGACGTGTTTCCTCAAACATGATATATTTAAACTAGAGGTGTTTCCTAAGACATGGTATATTTAAACTAGACGTGTTTCCTAAAACATGGTATATTTAGACTAGACGTGTTTCCTCAAACATGGTATATTTAGACTATACGTGCTTCTTCAAACATGGTATATTTAGACTAGATGTGTTTCCTCAAACATGATATATTTAGACAAGACGTGTTTCCTAAAACATGGTATATTTAGACTAGACGTGTTTCCTCAAGCATGGTATATTTAGACTATACGTGCTTCCTCAAACATGGTATATTTAGACTAAACGTGTTTCCTCAAACATGGTATATTTAGACTAGATGTGTTTCCTCAAACATGATATATTTAGACAAGACGTGTTTCCTAAAACATGGTATATTTAGACTAGGCGTGTTTCCTCAAGCATGGTATATTTAGACTAGACGTGTTTCCTCAAGCATGGTATATTTAAGCTATACGTGCTTGCTCAAACATGGTATACTTAGATTATACGTGTTTCCTCAAACATGGTATATTTAGACTAGATGTGTTTCCTCAAACATGGTATATTTAGACTAGACGTGTTTCCTCAAACAAGATACATTTAGACTAAACGTGTTTCCTCAAACATGGTATATTTAGACTAGACGTGTTTCCTCAAGCATGATATATTTAGACTAGACGTGTGTCCTCAAACAATGTATATTTAGACAGAAGGTGCTTCCTCAAACATGGTATATTTAGTCTAGACGTGTTTCCTCAAACAATGTATATTTAGACAGGACGTGCTTCCTCAAACATGGTATATCTACAGCTTGTGCCCAGTACAGTCATGTTCTGTACTGAGCTCAGCTGCTGACGCAAAAACTACTCAAACAAGGCCACGTTACTCTTATGTTGAAGCCATCGCTACAAAAATTATACGGTCGTCATCACAATCTGGCTGTCTGTTACGAAAAACAGTATCTCAAATGACAATGGATCTTTTCATTTTTATGTAGACGTTTTCTTTCCTCTATCACTGCCACGACTTTTACCAGACTTGACTGAATATATGAGTAGCACTGCGGGTGTCTTATAAGAAGCAGGAAATGTTTACACGTCGCGATTTCATCCCCGTTTTTTTTGGTGGGGTGCGTGTTACTCATCTTTTAAATTTTTTAACTTGTCCTATTATGTGTCTTTACGTTCCGAGTTCCGTGTTGTAATGTCCGTTGCGATTTCCGCATAAAAACGATGTTCAGTTCGTCTTAACCTCCAGTTGTTTGTAGTAGCGTTCATGTCTTATTTACGTTATTTGTGTTTGCTTACGTATGGTGGTGTCCAACACATATTATATTGTATTTTTGCTTTGTTTGTCTTCGTCTTGTGTACTCTATGTTGCCAGTTTCTCTAGATTATCCCTTGTTGATTGCCCCTTCGGTACTCTCTAACGTTTATTAGACTAGACGTGCTTTCTCAAACACGGTAGATTCAGACTAGACGTGTTTCCTCGTCCGTTATTTTATATCATATCTAACATATTGTACTGTAAAAGATTTACGTTTGTCAGCATTTTACTCCTTGATTGTTTTAGTATTAGTTAAAAATGGACCTACTCTTGTATTATACAGTACCTGAAGTGTTGTTGATATAAACCATGCACAAATCAATTCTACCCAACATTAAATAAAACATAAAGATGTCCATTATTGTTTCGTGTTGGGTCATAGCGAGCCACTAAAACAAGAGGTCTTACAGTAAGAACATTCATAACACTTAAGTTCACCCCTGGTTTTAATGAGGTTCGTGTGGCTCGATCTTTAGTTTTCTGTGTTGTGCTTTGTAGATGACCGTTCCTTTTGTCTTTTTGTCTTTTGGCCATTGCATTGTTTCTCCTTCAATTGTTTCCGTTTACCTCTTTGATAGCTTCAAACTTGTCTTCGTAGTCCATACTCATATTTTAAGCTATGTCTTGTATTTCCATCAACTACTTGGTTTCGACCACCAGTTCACTTATGAGGCATGTCGGTATACTCTTTTTACTCATATGGTAGATAGAAGTAACTTTCCTATCATGAATTAGTGTATTAAAGTCATTTATTATTTATAAACCACCTAAAACCCAGCGATTCCACCCTGACAGGAGTTTCCAATTCTTAATAAAGTATTTCACATTCTGTGAATTTGTTACTTTCGGAAGTCTATTATTGCACTTTTACATTTACTTATTTGAAGAACACGTCAACTTGACAATCATATCAAATCAGTTATTATCCTTGATAAAGTCATTCAAAGAAAATATATCGTGTTGTTCAATATTAACACCGTGCTGACTCGACACATCAATGTATAATAGCATTAAAAAGGTGTTGATGATAAAGCATGGACAAACCATATACAAAATAATATATAGGTAAACAAATAACATGAAACATCTGACGTAGAACGGGCGTGTATGTTAATGTAATTTAGTGTTCAATGTTTTAGACACAGGTTACACCCCATATTGTTGACGACATGCAGATTTAATGGAAAAGGTTAAATAATACTCCCTGTGTGTATTATAATAGATACATAATCTCATTTGTTCATGATGAACCGGAGATTTTATACTGTCAACAAAGTATATGTTGTCGTATAACTCGAGTGACGTTTTAAATTATTAACTTTCGTCACTAACACTGTTTGTCATTTAGATTAATTGGTGGATTTTTGCTTAAACTCAAGTGTATATTTTGTTCAGCTGTGCTACATTATAAACGTAGATATCAAATATAGTGCACATGATGAGTTTCTGGAATAACCTTCACCAGGTACTCTCAAAAACGAAAGATTTGAAACCCAAATAATATGAAGCTTTGGGAGCAATAAAACCAAAGTGCCTTTACAGGATAGCCAAAATCGGCTACGGTCACCCATGTCTGAGGGAGGAGAACCTACACGCTTGAACTGGCGCAGTCTTGAAGACAGGCGTAAAGATGCTCGATGTATAAAATAGCAAACGAAAATGTAGATAATATATAAAAAAAAAAAAAAAAAAGACAAATACGGAGCATGCATTCCTCGTCTTTCATTATCTCTCCTTGTAAGACTCAACAAAGACAAGAATCTTTTCTCTCCTACAATATCTGACTGGAACCGGTTACCGGAGTCTATAGTTAGGAGTCGCTCGACTGAAGCATTCAAGTTTGCTGTCTCATTATCAAATATTAATTAATGGAACATGTAAATAGTTTTAAGCTTAAACTGTGCAACCTCTGACCTCTGACACACATTTAAACTTGTTGAAGACGATCAGTATTGAGTAGAAGTAGAAAATTACGATCAGAACAAATTTACAAACGATAAGCTATGTAGGTAAAAATGTGACACTGTAAATTGTCTATGGAGTGAAATATAGATAGCTATAGGGGAAAGGGATCAGAAATGTAATGTCTTTCAACGGGGCACTATTAACCAGTGCCTCCAACAAGTTATTTTGGCATTAAGAACATATGTCCTTAACGTGCAAGGAACATGACATGCCCCCAAACACTTGGTACTCGATTACGCCCAATCGTCAGAAGGGATTGTGCATTGGATACGTCCAAAACAACCAGCTGAGGCTGTCTGGAGACGCTTTATCTCGCAGTGGACAAAGCTATGTACTAATGATACACCGTGAATCTCTTGGATGGTATCATTCATAGCACTTCTCTATCATCATGACCAAGAGTTGAAAACATAGTTAAATCGAAAATAATGAATTTAATTTATTTCACAATGATATATAAATTAGATTCAAACAGAAAATAAGAAACAAGACAAAACAAAGAATCCAGCAAAAAGAAGAAACGTGATTCGTCATTTACATAACTTGGTAAAGATACTTGGATGGGTTTGGATTGCGTTATAGTGATCATTAATGTCACTATGAGCGAGGTTCAGCTATAGTGTGACTACCAAACTCAATGGAAAGATAACCAGCGCAGATATAGCGAACTGACTGTTGGTATTGGGTAGGTGTCTGGTGGAAGCCTAACTCTTGAGGTGAGTATTGTCAGTGGTATTAGGTTTGTGGTCAGACTTCAACCATCTAACCCACTCAGACAACCAAGTTTATGTTCATTGGTTATGGAAAGAGGGATCAACGTGTTAATCATTTTGGATAAGATGTCTAAAAATGTTTCTATTAATTATATTGTGGTGGGGCTTCTCAAGAACAGCTAAAGGATATTATCCCGGTCCTTTAATTTCTCATTTCGCTTTATAGATGATGTCCTTTCAATCAATATTTTAATGTATGGTGATTATGTTGATGACATCTATCACATTGAACTTGAAATACTAGTAAATGATACCACAGATACAGCTAGGTCTGCTTAGAAATTGACAGTGGATGGTTTAGACAGAAATTTTACGACAGAAAAGAATTATTCTTTATATATATATATCAACATTCCAGCAGCATATGAATATGGTTAAAATATCTCTCTCAGTTGATACGATATTCTAGAGCTTCTGGTTCCAATCAGGATTTCTTTGATAGAGGGTTGCTGCTAACGAGGAAGTTCATGGGTGTACCTGATGAAGGTTATTTAAAACAACGAGTCGTGCGCACTAAATTTGATATCTACGTTTTTGTTTTTATCTTGAAACAAGGATTCCTAATAATCTGAATTCATCATTTTGACGGTACTACGATCACAATCATGACTTTGTTTACCGTTATGGAATATCTTTGTCACAGTCTTACGTTCTTCTTTCATGACTTCACCTAATATTTAGCAAACATGCACTGCTTACTCCTGCGAACACCGGATAATTGTTTGTATTTTTGTTCTTTCTGTTTGGCTGGTCATTGTACTGTCTGTAACTCTTCGATTGATGGCTTCTGATTGCCCCTTTGGTATCTTCAAATTCTCTTGAAGAGAAAATTTCATTATTATATAAATATCTAATAGATAATGATGATGCAAGATTCTTCATCATGCAGTTTCGTGCGTCATCTGGTTTTATAAAGCAAAGATATGATTGTATAAATATTTTTGATCTTTAACAGAAAAAAGTTTCCTTGACTTAAATTGATGCAAAATTGTACAGAATATGTAAATCTGAAATCAAGTACCGAAAACAAAAGTTCACATTACCCAACCCACACCACCACTAAAATCTAACAGTCGTTACTTGTCGACAATGCCCCACCAGAAACGCAGCCTTTGATATGTAATGAGTAGATACGTCTTCTGCCTGGATTTAGGCTACTGTTGTGCTGTATATACATGTAGTATTTTAAACTTTTACATTAATTGAGAGCATAATTCGCTTCAACTTATGGGTGACATACATGTTGTATAGTGTCAGAAAAGTAACGATAAAAAAGATAAGACTATAAACAGAACAATACAAGGGATCAATATAAAGATTAGTAGCTAATTACAATTGTCTACTTGCCGAGAATATTGTAGATTATAAGATGATTAATAACGAAATCAAAGTCGATTTAATTCCAATTATCATCAACATCCAGAGTCAACAATCAACGTGAGGGATCTGATAATACAACTGAGCAAATTGTAAGAATAATAAATAACATGGATGAAACATATGTCTTATGTACACACGTCCTAATGTAAAGAAAGAGTAGAAATATGTTTCCAAGGTTGTTGTTAGATTTCTTTTAAAATGTGTTATTTAATTTACATCATTCTGAAATATGTTTAATAAGCGTACAGTATTATATATTATGATAAATGGTCGGTCCGTTAATAGTTCATATAGTTACATATACTACTATCGTTCTTTCAATTCTAAGCCGTGGTGAGTGTTGAGGGGGTATCGTGTTTAACGCTACTTTCAACAATATTTTAGTTATATCGTGGCGGATGCGAGTATTGAAATTGTCGTGTATGAATACTGCAATTAAACAAATGACAAAATAGTAAAATTTAGAATTTATATATATATATTGTGTTATTACTTTAAATCAGATCTGAGCGTTCACAATGTACATTATATTGATACAGATTATTCTTATTAGTAAAGTGTCTGTAATGGAAATGGATGCCTGTCCTATTTAAACAATCCTAGTAACTATACAGGCTCTAGATTTATATTACAAATGTACAGCTTTTCCTATTTGAACCTTGTGACTAGACATGAAATAGATCTATGTAATAGATAAATTGAAAACGTAGATATCTAATTTAATGAGCACTACCCGTTTCTGGAATAGCATGCATGAGGTACGCTAACAGACAAAAAATTGGGAAGTCAAGAAAAATATGTTTAAGTCTTTGAGAGCAACTAAACCAAAGTGCCTAAACAGTAGAGTCAACATCTGTTTATTATACCTGAGGGAGATTGACCTGCATAAACAGTAGAGCCACAATCTGTTTATTATACCTGAGGGAGATTGACCTGCCTAAGCAGTATAGCCAACATCTGTTTATTATACCCGAGGGAGATTGACCTGCCTAAACAGTAGATCCAACATCTGTTTATTATACCTGAGGGAGATTGACCTGCCTAAACAGTAGAGGCAACATCTGTTTATTATACCTGAGGAAGATTGACCTGTCTAAACAGTAGAGCCAACATCTGTTTATTATACCTGAGGGAGATTGACCTGCCTAAACAGTAGAGTCAACATCTGTTTATTATACCTGAGGGAGATTGACCTGCCTAAACAGTAGAGCCACAATCTGTTTATTATACCTGAGGGAGATTGACCTGCCTAAACAGTAGAGCCAACATCTGTGTATTACACCCGAGGGAGATTCACCTGCCTAAAGAGTAGAGCCAACATCTGTTTATTATACCTGAGGGAGATTCACTTGCCTAAACAGTAGAGCCAACATCAGTGTATTATACCTGAGGGAGACTGACCTGCCTAAACAGTAGAGCCAACATCTGTTTATGATACCTGAGGGAAATTGACCTGCCTAAACAGTAGATCCAACATCTGTTTATTATACCTGAGGGAGATTGACCTGCCTAAACAGTAGAGGCAACATCTGTTTATTATACCTGAGGAAGATTGACCTGTCTAAACAGTAGAGCCAACATCTGTTTATTATACCTGAGGGAGATTGACCTGCCTAAACAGTAGAGTCAACATCTGTTTATTATACCTGAGGGAGATTGACCTGCCTAAACAGTAGAGCCACAATCTGTTTATTATACCTGAGGGAGATTGACCTGCCTAAACAGTAGAGCCAACATCTTTGTATTACATCCGAGGGAGATTCACCTGCCTAAAGAGTAGAGCCAACATCTGTTTATTATACCTGATGGAGATTCACCTGCCTAAACAGTATGGCCAACATCTGTTTGCTATATCTGAGGGAGATTGACCTGCCTAAACAGTAGAGTCAACATCTGTTTATTATACCTGAGGAAGATTGACCTGCCTAAACAGTAGAGCCACAATCTGTTTATTATACCTGAGGGACATTGACCTGCCTAAAGAGTACAGCCAACATCTGTTTATTATACCTGAGCGAGATTGACCCGCCTAATCAGTAGATCCAACATCTGTTTATTATAACTGAGGGAGATTGACCTGTCTAAACAGTAGAGTCAACATCTGTTTATTATACCTGAGGGAGATTGACCTGCATAAACAGTAGAGCCACAATCTGTTTATTATACCTGAGGGAGATTGACCTGCCTAAGCAGTATAGCCAACATCTGTTTATTATACCCGAGGGAGATTGACCTGCCTAAACAGTAGATCCAACATCTGTTTATTATACCTGAGGGAGATTGACCTGCCTAAACAGTAGAGGCAACATCTGTTTAGTATACCTGAGGAAGATTGACCTGTCTAAACAGTAGAGCCAACATCTGTTTATTATACCTGAGGGAGATTGACCTGCCTAAACAGTAGAGTCAACATCTGTTTATTATACCTGAGGGAGATTGACCTGCCTAAACAGTAGAGCCACAATCTGTTTATTATACCTGAGGGAGATTGACCTACCTAAACAGTAGAGCCAACATCTGTGTATTACACCCGAGGGAGATTCACCTGCCTAAAGAGTAGAGCCAACATCTGTTTATTATACCTGAGGGAGATTCACTTGCCTAAACAGTAGAGCCAACATCAGTGTATTATACCTGAGGGAGACTGACCTGCCTAAACAGTAGAGCCAACATCTGTTTATGATACCTGAGGGAAATTGACCTGCCTAAACAGTAGAAGCACAATCTGTTTATTATACCCGAGGGAGATTCACCTGCCTAAACAGTAGAGCCAACATCTGTTTATTATATACATGAGGGAGATTCACCTGCCTAAACAGTAGAGCAAACATCTGTTTATTATACCTGAGGGAGATTGACCTGCCTAATAAGTAGATCCAACATCTATTTATTATATACCTGAGGGAGGATTGACCTGCCTAAACAGTAGAGCCAACATCTGTGTATTATACCTGAGGGAGATTGACCTGCCTAAACAGTAGAGCCAACATCTGTGTATTATACCTGAGGGAGATTGACCTGCCTACACAGTAGAGCCAACATCTGTTTATTATACCTGAGGGAGATGCACCAGCCTAAACAGTAGAGCCACAATCTGGTTATTATACCTGAGGGAGATTGACCTGACTAAACAGTAGAGCCAACATCTGTTTATTATACCTGAGGGAGATTCACCTGCCTAAACAGTAGGGCCAACATCTGTTTGTTATAGCTCAGGGAGATTGACCTGCCTAAACAGTAGAGTCAACATCTGTTTATTATATTTGAGGAAGATTGACCTGCATAAACAGTAGAGCAAACATCTGTGTATTATACCTGAGGGAGATTGACCTGCCTAAACAGTAGAGCCAACATCTGTTTATTATACCTGAAGGAGATAGACCTGCCTAATCAGTAGAGCCACAATCTGTTTATTATACCTGAGGGAGATTGACATGCCTAAACAGTAGAGCCACAATCTGTTTATTATACCTGAGGGACATTGACCTGCCTAATGAGTAGAGCCAACATCTGTTTATTATACCTGAGGGAGATTGACCCGCCTAATCAGTAGATCCAACATCTGTTTAATATACCTGAGGGAGATTGACCTACCTAAACAGTAGAGTCAACATCTGTTTATTATACCTGAGGGAGATTGATCTGCATAAACAGTAGAGCCACAGTCTGTTTATCATACCTGAGGGGGAATGACCTGCCTAAACAGTAGAGCCAACATTTGTTTTATTATACCTGAGGGATATTGACCTGCCTAAACAGTAGAGCCAACATCTGTTTATTATACCTGAGGGAGATAGACCTGCCTAAACAGTAGAGCCACAATCTGTTTATTATACCTGAGGGATATTGACCTGCCTAAACAGTAGAGCCAACATCTGTTTATTATACCTGAGGGAGATAGACCTGCCTAAACAGTAGAGCCACAATCTGTTTATTATACCTGAGGGAGATTGACCTGCCTAAACAGTAGGGCCAACATCTGTGTATTATACCTGAGGGAGATTGACCTGCCTAAACAGTAGAGTCAACATCTGTTTATTATACCCGAGGGATATTGACCTGCCTAAACAGTAGAGCCAACATCTGTTTATTATACCTGAGGGAGATTGACCTGCCTAAACAGTAGAGTCAACATCTCTTTATTATACCTGAGGGAGATTGACCTGCCTAAACAGTAGAGCCACAATCTGTTTATTATACCTGAAGGAGATTGACCTGACAATACAGTAGAGCCAACATCTGTTTATTATACCTGGGGGAGATTCACCTGCCTAAACAGTAGAGCCAACATCTGTTTATTATACCTGAGGGAGATTCACCTGCCTAAACAGTATGGCCAACATCTGTTTGCTATATCTGAGGGAGATTGACCTGCCTAAACAGTAGAGCCACAATCTGTGTATTATACCTGAGGGACATTGACCTGCCTAAAGAGTACAGCCAACATCTGTTTATTATACCTGAGCGAGATTGACCCGCCTAATCAGTAGATCCAACATCTGTTTATTATAATTGAGGGAGATTGACCTGTCTAAACAGTAGAGTCAACATCTGTTTATTATACCTGAGGGAGATTGACCTGCATAAACAGTAGAGCCACAATCTGTTTATTATACCTGAGGGAGATTGACCTGCCTAAGCAGTATAGCCAACATCTGTTTATTATACCCGAGGGAGATTGACCTGCCTAAACAGTAGATCCAACATCTGTTTATTATACCTGAGGGAGATTGACCTGCCTAAACAGTAGAGGCAACATCTGTTTATTATACCTGAGGAAGATTGACCTGTCTAAACAGTAGAACCAACATCTGTTTATTATACCTGAGGGAGATTGACCTGCCTAAACAGTAGAGTCAACATCTGTTTATTATACCTGAGGGAGATTGACCTGCCTAAACAGTAGAGCCACAATCTGTTTATTATACCTGAGGGAGATTGACCTGCCTAAACAGTAGAGCCAACATCTGTGTATTACACCCGAGGGAGATTCACCTGCCTAAAGAGTAGAGTCAACATCTGTTTATTATACCTGAGGGAGATTCACTTGCCTAAACAGTAGAGCCAACATCAGTGTATTATACCTGAGGGAGACTGACCTGCCTAAACAGTAGAGCCAACATCTGTTTATGATACCTGAGGGAAATTGAACTGCCTAAACAGTAGATCCAACATCTGTTTATTATACCTGAGGGAGATTGACCTGCCTAAACAGTCGAGGCAACATCTGTTTATTATACCTGAGGAAGATTGACCTGTCTAAACAGTAGAGCCAACATCTGTTTATTATACCTGAGGGAGATTGACCTGCCTAAACAGTAGAGTCAACATCTGTTTATTATACCTGAGGGAGATTCACCTGCCTAAACAGTAGAGCCACAATCTGTTTATTATACCTGAGGGAGATTGACCTGCCTAAACAGTAGAGCCAACATCTGTGTATTACACCCGAGGGAGATTCACCTGCCTAAAGAGTAGAGCCAACATTTGTTTATTATACCTGAGGGAGATTCACCTGCCTAAACAGTATGGCCAACATCTGTTTGCTATATCTGAGGGAGACTGACCTGCCTAAACAGTAGATTCAACATCTGTTTATTATACCTGAGGAAGATTGACCTGCCTAAACAGTAGAGCCACAATCTGTTTATTATACCTGAGGGACATTGACCTGCCTAAAGAGTACAGCCAACATCTGTTTATTATACCTGAGCGAGATTGACCCGCCTAATCAGTAGATCCAACATCTGTTTATTATAACTGAGGGAGATTGACCTGTCTAAACAGTAGAGTCAACATCTGTTTATTATACCTGAGGGAGATTGACCTGCATAAACAGTAGAGCCACAATCTGTTTATTATACCTGAGGGAGATTGACCTGCCTAAGCAGTATAGCCAACATCTGTTTATTATACCCGAGGGAGATTGACCTGCCTAAACAGTAGATCCAACATCTGTTTATTATACCTGAGGGAGATTGACCTGCCTAAACAGTAGAGGCAACATCTGTTTATTATACCTGAGGAAGATTGACCTGTCTAAACAGTAGAGCCAACATCTGTTTATTATACCTGAGGGAGATTGACCTGCCTAAACAGTAGAGTCAACATCTGTTTATTATACCTTAGGGAGATTGACCTGCCTAAACAGTAGAGCCACAATCTGTTTATTATACCTGAGGGAGATTGACCTGCCTAAACAGTAGAGCCAACATCTGTGTATTACACCCGAGGGAGATTCACCTGCCTAAAGAGTAGAGCCAACATCTGTTTATTATACCTGAGGGAGATTCACTTGCCTAAAGAGTAGAGCCAACATCAGTGTATTATACCTGAGGGAGACTGACCTGCCTAAACAGTAGAGCCAACATCTGTTTATGATACCTGAGGAAAATTGACCTGCCTAAACAGTAGAAGCACAATCTGTTTATTATACCCGAGGGAGATTCACCTGCCTAAACAGTAGAGCCAACATCTGTTTATTATATACATGAGGGAGATTCACCTGCCTAAACAGTAGAGCAAACATCTGTTTATTATACCTGAGGGAGATTGACCTGCCTAATAAGTAGATCCAACATCTATTTATTATATACATGAGGGAGGATTGACCTGCTTAAACAGTAGAGCCAACATCTGTGTATTATACCTGAGGGAGATTGACCTGCCTAAACAGTAGAGCCAACATCTGTTTATTATACCTGAGGGAGATTGACCTGCCTACACAGTAGAGCCAACATCTCTTTATTATACCTGAGGGAGATTCACCTGCCTAAACAGTAGGGCCAACATCTGTTTGTTATACCTCAGGGAGATTGACCTGCCTAAACAGTAGAGTCAACATCTGTTTATTATATTTGAGGAAGATTGACCTGTATAAACAGTAGAGCAAACATCTGTGTATTATACCTGAGGGAGATTCACCTGCCTAAACAGTAGAGCCAACATCTGTTTATTATACCTGAAGGAGATAGACCTGCCTAATCGGTAGAGCCACAATCTGTTTATTATACTTGAGGGAGATTGACATGCCTAAACAGTAGAGCCACAATCTGTTTATTATACCTGAGGGACATTGACCTGCCTAATGAGTAGAGCCAACATCTGTTTATTATACCTGAGGGAGATTGACCCGCCTAATCAGTAGATCCAACATCTGTTTAATATACCTGAGGGAGATTGACCTACCTAAACAGTAGAGTCAACATCTGTTTATTATATCTGAGGGAGATTGAACTGCATAAACAGTAGAGCCACAGTCTGTTTATCATACCTGAGGGAGAATGACCTGCCTAAACAGTAGAGCCAACATTTGTTTTATTATACCCGAGGGATATTGACCTGCCTAAACAGTAGAGCCAACATCTGTTTATTATACCTGAGAGAGATAGACCTGCCTAAACAGTAGAGCCACAATCTATTTATTATACCTGAGGGATATTGACCTGCCTAAACAGTAGAGCCAACATCTGTTTATTATACCTGAGGGAGATAGACCTGCCTAAACAGTAGAGCCACAATCTGTTTATTATACCTGAGGGAGATTGACCTGTCTAAACAGTAGGGCCAACATCTGTTTATTATACCTGAGGGAGATTGACCTGCCTAAACAGTAGAGTCAACATCTGTTTATTATACCCGAGGGATATTGACCTGCCTAAACAGTAGAGCCAACATCTGTTTATTATACCTGAGGGAGATTGACCTGCCTAAACAGTAGAGTCAACATCTGTTTATTATACCTGAGGGAGATTGACCTGCCTAAACAGTAGAGCCACAATCTGTTTATTATACCTGAAGGAGATTGACCTGACTAAACAGTAGAGCCAACATCTGTTTATTATACCTGGGGGAGATTCACCTGCCTAAACAGTAGAGCCAACATCTGTGTATTATACCTGAGGTAGATTCACTTGCCTAAACAGTAGGGCCAACATCTGTTTGCTATACCTGAGGGAGATTGACCTGCCTAAACAGTAGAGTCAACATCTGTTTATTATACCTGAGGAAGATTGACCTGCCTAAACAGTAGAGCCACAATCTGTTTATTATACCTGAGGGACATTGACCTGCCTAAAGAGTACAGCCAACATCTGTTTATTATACCTGAGCGAGATTGACCCGCCTAATCAGTAGATCCAACATCTGTTTATTATACCTGGGGGAGATTCACCTGCCTAAACAGTAGAGCCAACATCTGTTTATTATACCTGAGGGAGATGCACCAGCCTAAACAGTAGAGCCACAATCTGTTTATTATACCTGAGGGAGATTGACCTGCCTAAAAAGTAGAGCCAACATCTGTTTATTATACCTGAGGGAGATTCACCTGCATAAACAGTAGAGCCCTCATCTGTTTATTAAACCTGAGGGAGATTCACCTGCCTAATCAGTAGATCCAACATCTATTTATTATATAAATGAGGGAGATTGACCTGCCTAAACATTAGAGCCAACATCTGTCTATTATACCTGAGGGAGATTGACATGCCTAAACAGTAGAGCCAACATCTGTTTATTATACCTGAGGGAGATTTACCTGCCTAAACAGTAGAGCCAACATCTGTTTATTATACCTGAGGGAGATTCACCTGCCGAAACAGTAGAGCCAAAATCTGTTTATTATACCTGAGGGAGATTGAACTGCATAAACAGTAGATCCAGCATCTGTTTATTATACCTGAGGAAGATTGACCTGCCTAAACAGTAGAGCCAACATCTGTTTATTATACCTGAGGGAGATTCACCTGCCTAGTCAGTAGATCCAACATCTATTTATTATATACATGAAGGAGATTGACCTGCCTAAATATTAAAGCCAACATCTGTGTATTATACCTGAGGGAGATTGACCTTGCCTAAACAGTAGAGCCAACATCTGTGTATTATACCTGAGGGAGATTGACCTGCCTAATCAGTAGAGCCAACATCTGTTTATTACCTGAGAGAAATTGACCTGCCTAAACAGTAAAGCCACAATCTGTTTATTATACCTGAGGAAGATTAACCTGCCTAAACAGTAGAGCCACAGTCTCTTTATTATACCTGAGGGAGATTGACCTGCCAAACAGTATAACCAACATCTGTTTATACACGAGGGAGATTGACCTGCCTAAACAGTAGAGCCAACACCTGTTTATTATCTGAGGGAGATTGACTTGCCTAAACAGTAGAGCCACAATCTGTTTATTATACCTGAGGGAGATTGACCTGCCTAAACAGTAGAGCCAACATCTGTTTATTATACCTGAGGGAGATTGACCTGCCGAAACAGTAGAGCCACAATATGTTTATTATACCTGAGGGAGATGCACCTGTCTAAGCTGTAGAGCCACAGTCTGTTTATTATACCTGAGGGATATTGACCTGCCTAAGCTGTAGAGCCACAATCTGTTTATTATACCTGAGGGACATTGACCTGCCTAAAGAGTACAGCCAACATCTGTGTATTATACCTGATGGAGATTGACCTGCCCAATCAGTAGATCCACCATCTGTTTATTATATCTGAGGGAGATTGACCTGCCTAAACAGTAGAGCCACAATCTGTTTAACATACCTGAGGGAGATTGACCTGCCTAAACAGTAGAGCCAACATCTCTTTATTATACCTCAGGGAGATTGACCTGCCTAATCAGTAGATCCAGCATCTGTTTATTATACCTGAGGGAGATTGACCTGCCTAAACAGTAGAGCCAACTTCTCTTTATTATACCTGAGGGAGATTGACCTGCGTAAACAGTAGAGCCAACATCTGTTTATTATACCTGAGGGAGATTGACCTGCCTAAACGGTAGAGCCACAATCTGTTTATTATACCTGAAGGACATTGACCTGACTAAACAGTAGAGCCAACATCTGTTTGCTATACCTGAGGGAGATTGACCTGCCTAAACAGTAGAGTCAACATCTGTTTATTATACCTGAGGAAGATTGACCTGCCTAAACAGTAGAGCCACAATCTGTTTATTATACCTGAGGGACATTGACCTGCCTAAAGAGTACAGCCAACATCTGTTTATTATACCTGAGCGAGATTGACCCGCCTAATCAGTAGATCCAACATCTGTTTATTATACCTGAGGGAGATTGACCTGTCTAAACAGTAGAGTCAACATCTGTTTATTATACCTGAGGGAGATTGACCTGCATAAACAGTAGAGCCAACATCTGTTTATTATACCCGAGGGAGATTGACCTGCCTAAACAGTAGATCCAACATCTGTTTATTATACCTGAAGGAGATTGACCTGCCTAAACAGTAGAGGCAACATCTGTTTATTATACCTGAGGAAGATTGACCTGTCTAAACAGTAGAGCCAACATCTGTTTATTATACCTGAGGGAGATTGATCTGCCTAAACAGTAGAATCAACATCTGTTTATTATACCTGAGGGAGATTGACCTGCCTAAACAGTAGAGCCACAATCTGTTTATTATACCTGAGGGAGATTGACCTGCCTAAACAGTAGAGCCAACATCTGTGTATTACACCCGAGGGATATTCACCTGCCTAAAGAGTAGAGCCAACATCTGTTTATTATACCTGAGGGAGATTCACCTGCCTAAACAGTAGAGCCAACATCAGTGTATTATACCTGAGGGAGATTGACCTGCCTAAACAGTAGAGCCAACATCTGTTGATGATACCTGAGGGAAATTGACCTGCCTAAACAGTAGAAGCACAATCTGTTTATTATACCCGAGGGAGATGCACCAGCCTAAACAGTAGAGCCACAATCTGTTTATTATACCTGAGGGAGATTGACCTGCCTAAAAAGTAGAGCCAACATCTGTTTATTATACCTGAGGGAGATTCACCTGCCTAAATAGTAGAGCCAACATCTGTTTATTATACATGAGGGAGATTCACCTGCCTAAACAGTAGAGCAAACATCTGTTTATTATACCTGAGGGAGATTGACCTGCCTAATAAGTAGATCCAACATCTATTTATTATATACATGAGGGAGGATTGACCTGCCTAAACAGTAGAGCCAACATCTGTGTATTATACCTGAGGGAGATTGACCTGCCTAAACAGTAGAGCCAACATCTGTTTATTATACCTGAGGGAGATTGACCTGCCTACACAGTAGAGACAACATCTGTTTATTATACCTGAGGGAGATGCACCAGCCTAAACAGTAGAGCCACAATCTGTTTATTATACCTGAGGGAGATTGACCTGCCTAAAAAGTAGAGCCAACATCTGTTTATTATACCTGAGGGAGATTCACCTGCCTAAACAGTAGAGCCCTCATCTGTTTATTAAACCTGAGGGAGATTCAACTGCCTAATCAGTAGATCCAACATCTATTTATTATATACATGAGGGAGATTGACCTGCCTAAACATTAGAGCCAACATCTGTGTATTATACCTGAGGGAGATTGACATGCCTAAACAGTAGAGCCAACATCTGTTTATTATACCTGAGGGAGATTCACCTGCCGAAACAGTAGAGCCAAAATATGTTTATTATACCTGAGGGAGATTGACCTGCATAAACAGTAGATCCAGCATCTGTTTATTATACCTGAGGAAGATTGAACTGCCTAAACAGTAGAGCCAACATCTGTTTATTATACCTGAGGGAGATTCACCTGCCTAGTCAGTAGATCCAACATCTATTTATTATATACATGAAGGAGATTGACCTGCCTAAATATTAGAGCCAACATCTGTGTATTATACCTGAGGGAGATTGACCTTGCCTAAACAGTAGAGCCAACATCTGTGTATTATACCTGAGGGAGATTGACCTGCCTAATCAGTAGAGCCAACATCTGTTTATTACCTGAGAGAAATTGACCTGCCTAAACAGTAAAGCCACAATCTGTTTATTATACCTGAGGAAGATTAACCTGCCTAAACAGTAGAGCCACAGTCTCTTTATTATACCTGAGGGAGATTGACCTGCCAAACAGTATAACCAACATCTGTTTATACACGAGGGAGATTGACCTGCCTAAACAGTAGAGCCAACACCTGTTTATTATCTGAGGGAGATTGACTTGCCTAAACAGTAGAGCCACAATCTGTTTATTATACCTGAGGGAGATTGACCTGCCTAAACAGTAGAGCCAACATCTGTTTATTATACCTGAGGGAGATTGACCTGCCGAAACAGTAGAGCCACAATATGTTTATTATACCTGAGGGAGATGCACCTGTCTAAGCTGTAGAGCCACAGTCTGTTTATTATACCTGAGGGATATTGACCTGCCTAAGCTGTAGAGCCACAATCTGTTTATTATACCGAGGGACATTGACCTGCCTAAAGAGTACAGCCAACATCTGTGTATTATACCTGATGGAGATTGACCCGCCCAATCAGTAGATCCACCATCTGTTTATTATATCTGAGGGAGATTGACCTGCCTAAACAGTAGAGCCACAATCTGTTTAACATACCTGAGGGAGATTGACCTGCCTAAACAGTAGAGCCAACATCTCTTTATTATACCTCAGGGAGATTGACCTGCCTAATCAGTAGATCCAGCATCTGTTTATTATACCTGAGGGAGATTGACCTGCCTAAACAGTAGAGCCAACTTCTCTTTATTATACCTGAGGGAGATTGACCTGCGAAAACAGTAGAGCCAACATCTGTTTATTATACCTGAGGGAGATTGACCTGCCTAAACAGTAGAGCCACAATCTGTTTATTATACCTGAAGGACATTGACCTGACTAAACAGTAGAGCCAACATCTGTTTGCTATACCTGAGGGAGATTGACCTGCCTAAACAGTAGAGTCAACATCTGTTTATTATACCTGAGGAAGATTAAACTGCCTAAACAGTAGAGCCACAATCTGTTTATTATACCTGAGGGACATTGACCTGCCTAAAGAGTACAGCCAACATCTGTTTATTATACCTGAGCGAGATTGACCCGCCTAATCAGTAGATCCAACATCTGTTTATTATACCTGAGGGAGATTGACCTGTCTAAACAGTAGAGTCAACATCTGTTTATTATACCTGAGGGAGATTGACCTGCATAAACAGTAGAGCCAACATCTGTTTATTATACCCGAGGGAGATTGACCTGCCTAAACAGTAGATCCAACATCTGTTTATTATACCTGAAGGAGATTGACCTGCCTAAACAGTAGAGGCAACATCTGTTTATTATACCTGAGGAAGATTGACCTGTCTAAACAGTAGAGCCAACATCTGTTTATTATACCTGAGGGAGATTGACCTGCCTAAACAGTAGAATCAACATCTGTTTATTATACCTGAGGGAGATTGACCTGCCTAAACAGTAGAGCCACAATCTGTTTATTATACCTGAGGGAGATTGACCTGCCTAAACAGTAGAGCCAACATCTGTGTATTACACCCGAGGGATATTCACCTGCCTAAAGAGTAGAGCCAACATCTGTTTATTATACCTGAGGGAGATTCACCTGCCTAAACAGTAGAGCCAACATCAGTGTATTATACCTGAGGGAGATTGACCTGCCTAAACAGTAGAGCCAACATCTGTTGATGATACCTGAGGGAAATTGACCTGCTTAAACAGTAGAAGCACAATCTGTTTATTATACCCGAGGGAGATGCACCAGCCTAAACAGTAGAGCCACAATCTGTTTATTATACCTGAGGGAGATTGACCTGCCTAAAAAGTAGAGCCAACATCTGTTTATTATACCTGAGGGAGATTCACCTGCCTAAACAGTAGAGCCAACATCTGTTTATTATACATGAGGGAGATTCACCTGCCTAAACAGTAGAGCAAACATCTGTTTATTATACCTGAGGGAGATTGACCTGCCTAATAAGTAGATCCAACATCTATTTATTATATACATGAGGGAGCATTGACCTGCCTAAACAGTAGAGCCAACATCTGTGTATTATACCTGAGGGAGATTGACCTGCCTAAACAGTAGAGCCAACATCTGTTTATTATACCTGAGGGAGATTGACCTGCCTACACAGTAGAGACAACATCTGTTTATTATACCTGAGGGAGATGCACCAGCCTAAACAGTAGAGCCACAATCTGTTTATTATACCTGAGGGAGATTGACCTGCCTAAAAAGTAGAGCCAACATCTGTTTATTATACCTCAGGGAGATTCACCTGCCTAAACAGTAGAGCCCTCATCTGTTTATTAAACCTGAGGGAGATTCACCTGCCTAATCAGTAGATCCAACATCTATTTATTATATACATGAGGGAGATTGACCTGCCTAAACATTAGAGCCAACATCTGTGTATTATACCTGAGGGAGATTGACATGCCTAAACAGTAGAGCCAACATCTGTTTATTATACCTGAGGGAGATTTACCTGCCTAAACAGTAGAGCCAACATCTGTTTATTATACCTGAGGGAGATTCACCTGCCGAAACAGTAGAGCCAAAATATGTTTATTATACCTGAGGGAGATTGACCTGCATAAACAGTAGATCCAGCATCTGTTTATTATACCTGAGGAAGATTGAACTGCCTAAACAGTAGAGCCAACATCTGTTTATTATACCTGAGGGAGATTCACCTGCCTAGTCAGTAGATCCAACATCTATTTATTATATACATGAAGGAGATTGACCTGCCTAAATATTAGAGCCAACATCTGTGTATTATACCTGAGGGAGATTGACCTTGCCTAAACAGTAGAGCCAACATCTGTGTATTATACCTGAGGGAGATTGACCTGCCTAATCAGTAGAGCCAACATCTGTTTATTACCTGAGAGAAATTGACCTGCCTAAACAGTAAAGCCACAATCTGTTTATTATACCTGAGGAAGATTAACCTGCCTAAACAGTAGAGCCACAGTCTCTTTATTATACCTGAGGGAGATTGACCTGCCAAACAGTATAACCAACATCTGTTTATACACGAGGGAGATTGACCTGCCTAAACAGTAGAGCCAACACCTGTTTATTATCTGAGGGAGATTGACTTGCCTAAACAGTAGAGCCACAATCTGTTTATTATACCTGAGGGAGATTGACCTGCCTAAACAGTAGAGCCAACATCTGTTTATTATACCTGAGGGAGATTGACCTGCCGAAACAGTAGAGCCACAATATGTTTATTATACCTGAGGGAGATGCACCTGTCTAAGCTGTAGAGCCACAGTCTGTTTATTATACCTGAGGGATATTGACCTGCCTAAGCTGTAGAGCCACAATCTGTTTATTATACCTGAGGGACATTGACCTGCCTAAAGAGTACAGCCAACATCTGTGTATTATACCTGATGGAGATTGACCTGCCCAATCAGTAGATCCACCATCTGTTTATTATATCTGAGGGAGATTGACCTGCCTAAGCAGTAGAGCCACAATCTGTTGAACATACCTGAGGGAGATTGACCTGCCTAAACAGTAGAGCCAACATCTCTTTATTATACCTCAGGGAGATTGACCTGCCTAATCAGTAGATCCAGCATCTGTTTATTATACCTGAGGGAGATTGACCTGCCTAAACAGTAGAGCCAACTTCTCTTTATTATACCTGAGTGAGATTGACCTGCGTAAACAGTAGAGCCAACATCTGTTTATTATACCTGAGGGAGATTGACCTGCCTAAACAGTAGAGTCAACATCTGTTTATTATACCTAAGGGAGATTGACCTGCCCAAACAGTAGAGTCAACATCTGTTTATTATACCTGAGGGAGATTGACCTGCCTAAACAGTAGAGCCAACATCTCTTTATTATACCTGAGGGAGATTCACCTACCTAACCAGTAGAGCCAACATCTGTTTATTATACCTGAGGGAAATTGACCTGCCTAAACAGTAGAAGCACAATCTCTTTATTATACCTGTGAGAGATTCACCTGCCTAATCAGTAGAGCCAACATCTGTTTATTATACCTGAGGGAGATTGACCTTCCTAAACAGTAGAACCAACATCTGTGTATTATACCTGAGGGAGATTGACCTGCCTAAACAGTAGAGCCAACATCTGTTTATTATACCTGAGGGAGATTGACCTGCTTAAACAGTAGAGCCAACATCTGTTTATTATACCTGAGGGAGTTTCACCTGCCTAAACAGTAGAGCCACAATCTGTTTATTATACATGATGGAGATTGACATGCATAAACAGTAGAGCCAACATCTGTTTATTATACCTGAGGGAGATTGACCTTGCCTAAACAGTAGAGCCAACATCTGTTTATTATTCCTGAGGGAGATTGACCTGACTAAACAGTAGAGTCAACATCTGTTTATTATACATGAGGGAGATTCACCTGCCTAAACAGTAGAGCCAACATCTGTGTATTATAACTGAGGGAGATTGACCTGCCTAAACAGTAGAGTCAACATCTGTTTATTATACCTGAGGGAGATTGACCTGCCCAAACAGTAGAGTCAACATCTGTTTATTATACCTGAGGGAGATTGACCTGCCTAAACAGTAGAGCCAACATCTGTTTATTATACCTGAGGGAGATTGACCTGCCTAAACAGTAGAAGCACAATCTGTTTATTATAGCTGAGGGAGATACACCTGCCTAAACAGATGAGCCAACATCTGTTTATTATACCTGAGGGAGATTCACCTGCCTAAACAGTAGAGCAAACATCTGTTTATTGTACCTGAGGGAGATTCACCTGCCTAATCAGTAGATCCAACATCTATTTAGTATATACACGAGGGAGATTTACCTGCCTAAACAGTAGAGTCAACATCTGTTTATTATATCTGAGGGGGGTTGATCTGACTAAACAGTAGAGTCAACATCTGTTTATTATACCTGAGGGAGATTGACCTGCCTAAACAGAAGAGCCAACATCTGTTTATTATTCCTGAGGGAGATTGACCTGACTAAACAGTAGAGTCAACATCTGTTTATTATACATGAGGGAGATTCACCTGCCTAAACAGTAGAGCCAACATCTGTGTATTATACCTGAGGGAGATTGACCTGCCTAAACACTAGAAGCACAATCTGTTTATTATAGCTGAGGGAGATACACCTGCCTAAACAGTTGAGCCAACATCTGTTTATTATACCTGAGGGAGATTCACCTGCCTAAACAGTAGAGCAAACATCTGTTTATTATACCTGAGGGAGATTCACCTGCCTAATCAGTAGATTCAACATCTATTTAGTATATACACGAGGGAAATTCACCTGCCTAAACAGTAGAGTCAACATCTGTTTATTATACCTGAGGGGGATTGATCTGACTAAACAGTAGAGTCAACATCTGTTTATTATACCTGAGGGAGATTGACCTGCCTAAACAGAAGAGCCAACATCTGTTTATTATACCTGAGGGAGATTCACCTGCCTAAACAGTAGAGCCACAATCTGTTTATTATACCTGAGGGAGATTGACCTGCCTAAACAGTAGAGCCAACATCTGTTTATTATACCTGGGAGAGATTGACCTGCCTAGACAGTAGACCCCTCATCTGTTTATTATACCTGAGGGAGATTCACCTGCCTAATCAGTAGATCAGACGTCTATTTATTATATACATGAGGGAGATTGACCTGCCTAAACATTAGAGCCAACATCTGTGTATTATACCTGCAGGAGATAGACATGCCTAAACAGTAGAGCCAACATCTGTTTATTATACCTGAGGGAGATTCACCTGCCTAAACAGTAGAGCCACAATCTGTTTATTATACCTGAGGGAAATTGACCTGCATAAACAGTAGATCCAGCATCTGTTTATTATACCTGAGGGAGATTCACCTGCCTAAACAGTAGACCCAAAATCTGTTTATTATACCTGAGGGAGATTCACCTGCCTAATCAGTAGATCCAACATCTATTTATTATATACATGAGGGAGACTGACCTGCCTAAACATTAGAGCCAACATCTGTGTATTATACCTGAGGGAGATAGACCTTGCCTAAACAGTAGAGCCAACATCTGTTTATTATACCTGAAGGAGATTGACCTGCCTAATCAGTAGAACAAAAATCTATTTAGTACCTGAGAGAAATTGACCTGCCTAAACAGTAAAGCCACAATCTGTTTATTATACCTGAGGAAGATTAACCTGCCTAAACAGTAGAGCCACACTCACTTTATTATACCTGAGGGAGATTGACCTGCCAAACAATATAACCAACATCTGTTTATACACGAGGGAGATTGACCTGCCTAAACAGTAGAGCCAACATCTCTTTATTATACCTGAGGGAGATTGACCTGCGTAAACAGTAGAGCCAACATCTGTTTATTATACCTGAGGGAGATTGACCTGCGTAAACAGTAGAGCCAACATCTGTTTATTATACCTGAGGGAGATTGACCTGCCTAAACAGTAGAGTCAACATCTCTTTATTATACCTGAGGGAGATTCACCTACCTAAACAGTAGAGCCAACATCTGTTTATTATACCTGAGGGAGATTGACCTGCATAAACAGTAGAGCCAACATCTGTTTATTATACCTGAGGGAGATTGACCTGCTTAAACAGTAGAGCCAACATCTGTTTATTATACCTGAGGGAGATTCACCTGCCTAAACAGTAGAGCCACAATCTGTTTATTATACATGATGGAGATTGACATGCATAAACAGTAGAGCCAACATCTGTTTATTATACCTGAGGGAGATTGACCTGACTAAACAGTAGAGTCAACATCTGTTTATTATACTTGAGGGAGATTGACCTTGCCTAAACAGTAGAGCCAACATCTGTTTATTATACCTGAGGGAGATTGACCTGCCTAAACAGTAGAGCCAACATCTGTTTATTATACCTGAGGGAGATTGACCTGACTAAACAGTAGAGTCAACATCTGTTTATTATACATGAGGGAGATTCACCTGCCTAAACAGTAGAACCAACATCTGTGTATTATACCTGAGGGAGATTGACCTGCCTAAACAGTAGAAGCACAATCTGTTTTTTATAGCTGAGGGAGATACACCTGCCTAAACAGTTGAGCCAACATCTGTTTATTATACCTGAGGGAGATTGACCTGCCTAAACAGTAGAGCAAACATCTGTTTATTATACCTGAGGGAGATTCACCTGCCTAATCAGTAGATCCAACATCTATTTAGTATATACACAAGGGAGATTTACCTGCCTAAACAGTAGAGTCAACATCTGTTTATTATACCTGAGGGGGGTTGATCTGACTAAACAGTAGAGTCAACATCTGTTTATTATACCTGAGGGAGATTGACCTGCCTAAACAGTAGAGCAAACATCTGTTTATTATACCTGAGGGAGATTCACCTGCCTAATCAGTAGATCCAACATCTATTTAGTATATACACAAGGGAGATTTACCTGCCTAAACAGTAGAGTCAACATCTGTTTATTATACCTGAGGGGGGTTGATCTGACTAAACAGTAGAGTCAACATCTGTTTATTATACCTGAGGGAGATTGACCTGCCTAAACAGAAGAGCCAACATCTGTTTATTATACCTGAGGGAGATTCACCTGCCTAAACAGTAGAGCCACAATCTGTTTATTATACCTGAGGGAGATTGACCTGCCTAAACAGTAGAGCCAGCATCTGTTTATTATACCTGGGGGGGATTGACGTGCCTAAACAGTAGAGCCCTCATCTGTTTATTATACCTGAGGGAGATTCACCTGCCTAATCAGTAGATCCAACATCTATTTATTATATACATGAGGGAGATTGATCTGCCTAAACATTAGAGCCAACATCTGTGTATTATACCTGAGGGAGATTGACATGCCTAAACAGTAGAGCCAACATCTGTTTATTATACCTGAGGGAGATTCACCTGCCTAAACAGTAGAGCCACAATCTGTTTATTATACCTGAGGGAGATTGACCTGCATAAACAGTAGAGCCAGCATCTGTTTATTATACCTGAGGGAGATTCACCTGCCTAAACAGTAGCGCCAACATCTGTTTATTATACCTGAGGGAGATTGACCTGCCTAATAAGTAGATCCAACATCTATTTATTATATACATGAGGGAGACTGACCTGCCTAAACATTAGAGCCAACATCTGTGTATTATACCTGAGGGAGATAGAACTTGCCTAAACAGTAGAGCCAACATCTGTTTATTATACCTGAGGGAGATTGACCTGTCTAATCAGTAGAACCAACATCTATGTATTACCTGAGAGAAATTGACCTGCCTAAACAGTAAAGCCACAATCTGTTTATTATACCTGAGGAAGATTAACCTGCCTAAACAGTAGAGCCACAGTCACTTTATTATACCTGAGGGAGATTGACCTGCCCAACAATATAACCAACATCTGTTTATACACGAGGGAGATTGATCTGCCTAAACAGTAGAGCCAACACCTGTTTATTATCTGAGGGAGATTGACCTGCCTAAACAGTAGAGCCACAATCTGTTTATTATACCTGAGGGAGATTGACCTGCCTAAACAGTAGAGCCAACATCTGTTTAGTATACCTGAGGGAGATTGACCTGCCGAAACAGTAGAGCCACAATTTGTTTATTATACCTGAGGGAGATTCACCTGTCTAAAGAGTAGAGCCAACATCTGTTTATTATACCTGAGAGAGATTCACCTGCCTAAACAGTAGAGCCAACATATGTTTATTATACCTGAGGGATATTGACCTGCCTAAGCTGTAGAGTCACAATCTTTTTATTATACCTGAGAGACATTGACCTGCCTAAAGAGTACAGCCAACATCTGTGTATTATACCTGATGGAGATTGACCCGCCTAATCAGTAGGTCCACCATCTGTTTATTATATCTGAGGGAGATTGACCTGCCTAAACAGTAGAGCCACAATCTGTTCAACATACCTGAGGGAGATTGACCTGCCTAAACAGTAGAGCCAACATCTCTTTATTATACCTGAGGGAGATTGACCTGCCTAAGCAGTAGAGCCAACATCTGTTTATTATACCTGAGGGAGATTGACATGCCTAAACAGTAGAGTCAACATCTGTTTATTATACCTGAGGGGGGTTGATCTGACTAAACAGTAGAGTCAACATCTGTTTATTATACCTGAGGGAGATTGACCTGCCTAAACAGAAGAGCCAACATCTGTTTATTATACCTGAGGGAGATTGACCTGCCTAAACAGTAGAGCCACAATCTGTTTATTATACCGGAGGAAGATTGACCTGCCTAAACAGTAGAGCCCTCATCTGTTTATTATACCTGAGGGAGATTCACCTGCCTAATCAGTAGATCCAACATCTATTTATTATATACATGAGGGAGATTGACCTGCCTAAACATTACAGCCAACATCTGTGTAATATACCTGAGGGAGATTGACATGCCTAAACAGTAGAGCCAACATCTGTTTATTATACCTGAGGGAGATTTACCTGCCTAAACAGTAGAGCCAACATCTGTTTATTATACCTGAGGGAGATTCACCTGCCTAAACAGTAGAGCCACAATCTGTTTATTATACCTGAGGGAGATTGACCTGCTTAAACAGTAGAGCCAACATCTGTTTATTATACCTGAGGGAGATTGACCTGCCGATACAGTAGAGCCACAATATGTTTATTATACCTGAGGGAGATTCACCTGTCTAAAGAGTAGAGCCAACATCTGTTTATTATACCTGAGAGAGATTCACCTGCCTAAACATTAGAGCCAACATCTGTTTTTTATACCTAAGGGAGATTGACCTGCCTAAACAATAAGGCCAACATCTGTTTGTTATACCTGAGGGAGATTGACCTGCCTAAACAGTAGAGCCAACATCTGTTTATTATACCTGAGGGATATTGACCTGCCTAAGCTGTAGAGTCACAATCTGTTTATTATACCTGAGGGACATTGACCTGCCTAAAGAGTACAGCCAACATCTGTGTATTATACCTGATGGAGATTGACCCGCCTAATCAGTAGGTCCACGATCTGTTTATTATATCTGAGGGAGATTGAACTGCATAAACAGTAGAGCCACAATCTGTTCAACATACCTGAGGGAGATTGACCTGCCTAAACAGTAGAGCCACCATCTCTTTATTATACCTGAGGGAGATTGACCTGCCTAAGCAGTAGATCCAACATCTGTTTATTATACCTGAGGGAGATTGACCTGCCTAAACAGTAAAACCACAATCTGTTTATTATACCTGAGGAAGATTAACCTGCCTAAACAGTACAGCCACAGTCTGTTTATTATACCTGAGGGTTGTGTATATGTAATGTCTATCTGGGTTGTGATTGTGCATTTTCTATCTGGATTTTCATTGTGCATTGTCTATCTGGGATGTGATTGTACATTATCTATCTGGGTTGTGATTGTACCATATCTATCTGAGATGTGATTGTACATTATCTATCTGGGTTGTGACTGTACATTATCTATCTTGGATGTGATTGTACATTATCTATCTGGGATGTGATTGTACATTATCTATCTGGGATGTGATTGTACATTATCTATCTGGGATGTGATTGTACATATTCTATCTGAGTTGTGATTGTGCATTGTCTATCTGGGTTGTGATTGTGCATTGTCTTTCTGGGTTGTGATTGTGCATTGTCTATCTGGGTTGTGATTGTGCATTATCTATCTGGGTTGTGATTGTGCATTGTCTATCTGGGTTGTGATTGTGCATTATCTATCTGGGTTGTGATTGTGTATTGTCTATCTGGGTTGTGATTGTGCATTGTCTATCTGGGTTGTGATTGTGCATTATCCATTCGGGTTGTGATTGTACATTATCTATCTGTGTTGTGATTGTACATTATCTATCTGGGTTTTGATTGTGCATTGATTATCTGGGTTGTGATTGTGCATTGTTTATCTGGGTTGTGAATGTGCATTGTCTATCTGGGTTGTGAATGTGAATTGTCTATCTGGGTTGTGATTGTGCATTATCTATCTGGGTTGGGATTGTGCATTGTCTATATGGGTTGGGAATGTGCATTGTCTATCTGGGTTGTGATTGTACATTGTCTTTCTGGGTTGTGATTGTGCATTGTCTCTCTGCGTTGTGATTGTGCATTGTCTATATGGGCTGTGATTGTACATTGACTATCTGGATTGTTATTGTACATATCCATCTGGGTTGTGATTGTGCATTGTCTTTCTGAGTTGTGAGTGTGTATTGTCTATCTGAGTTGTGATTGTGCATTTTCTATCTGGATTGTGATTGTGCATTGTCTATCTGGAATGTGATTGTGCATTGTCTATCTGGGTTGTGAATCTACATTATATATCTGCGTTGTGATTGTGCATTGTGTATCTGGGATATGATTATACATTGTCTATCTGGGTAGTGATTGTGCATTTTCTATCTGGGTTGTGAATGTGCATTGTCTATCTGGGTTGTGAATGTGCATTGTTTATCTGGGTTGTGATTGTGCATTGTCTATCTGAGTTGTGAATGTGCATTGTCTATCTGGATTGTGATTGTGCATAGTTTATCTGGGTTGTGATTGTACATTATCTATCCGGGTTGTGATGGTACATTGTCTATCTGGGTTGTGATTGTGCATTGACTATCTGGTTTGTGATTGTACATTATCTATCTGGGTTGTGATTGTGCATTGTCTATCTGGGTTGTGATTGTACATCATTTATCTGGGATGTGATTATACATTATCTATCTTGGATGTGATTGTACATTATCTATCTGGGATGTGATTATACATTATCTATCTCAATTGTGATTGTGCATTGTCTATCTGGGATGTGATTGTACATTATCTATCTGGGTTGTGATTGTACATTATCTATCTGGGTTGTGATTGTACATTGTCTATCTGAGTTGTGAATGTGCATTGTCTATCTGGGTTGTGAATGTGCATTGTTTATCTGGGTTGTGATTGTGCATTGTCTATCTGAGTTGTGAATGTGCATTGTCTATCTGGATTGTGATTGTGCATAGTTTATCTGGGTTGTGATTGTACATTATCTATCCGGGTTGTGATGGTACATTGTCTATCTGGGTTGTGATTGTGCATTGACTATCTGGTTTGTGATTGTACATTATCTATCTGGGTTGTGATTGTGCATTGTCTATCTGGGTTGTGATTGTACATCATTTATCTGGGATGTGATTATACATTATCTATCTGGGTTGTGATTGTGTATTGTCTGTCTGGGTTGTGATTGTGCATTTTCTATCTGGGTTGTGATTGTGCATTGTCTATATGAGTTGTGATTGTGGATTGCTTATCTGGGTTGTGATTGTGCATTATCTATCTGGGTTGTGATTGTGCATTGTCTATCTGGGTTGTGATTGTGCATTATCTATTTGGGTTGTGATTGTGTATTGTCTATCTGGGTTGTGATTGTGCATTGTCTATCTGGGTTGTGATTGTGCATTATCTATTCGGGTTGTGATTGTACATTATCTATCTGTGTTGTGATTGTACATTATCTATCTGGGTTTTGACTGTGCATTGACTATCTGGGTTGTGATTGTGCATTGTTTATCTGTTTTGTGAATGTGCATTGTCTATCTGGGTTGTGAATGTGCATTGTCTATCTGGGTTGTGATTGTGCATTATCTATCTGGGTTGTGAATGTGCATTGTCTATCAGGATTGTGATTGTGCATTTTCTATCTGGATTGTGATTGTGTATAGTCTATCTGGGTTGTGAATGTGCATTGTCTATCTGGATTGTAAATGTGCATTGTCTATCTGGGTTGTGAATGTGCATTGTTTATCTGGGTTGTGAATGTGCATTGTTTATCTGGGTTGTGATTGTGCATTGTTTATCTGGAGTGTGAATGTGCATTGTCTATCTGGATTGTGATTGTGCATTGTTTATCTGGGTTGTGATTGTGCATTGTTTATCTGGGTTGTGATTGTACATTATCTTTCTGGGATGTGATTGTACATTATTTATCTGGGATGTGATTGTACATTATCTATCTGGGTTGTGATTGTACGTTATCTATCTAGGATGTGATTGTACATTATCTATCTGGGTTGTGAATGTGCATTGTCTATCTGGATTGTGAATGTGCATTGTCAATCTGGGTTGTGATTGTACATTATCTATCTGGGTTGTGATGGTACATTGTCTATCTGGGTTGTGATTGTGCATTGACTATCTAGGTTGTGATTGTACATTATCTATCTGGGTTGTAATTGTGCATTTTCTATTTGGGTTGTGATTGTACATCATTTATCTGGGATGTGATTGTACATTATCTATCTTGGATGTGATTGTACATTATCTATCTGGGATGTGATTGTACATTATCTATCTGCATTGTGATTGTGCATTGGCTATCTGGGATGTGATTGTACATTATCTGTCTGGGTTGTGATTGTACATTATTTATCTGGGTTGTGATTGTACATTGTCTATATGGGTTGAAATCGTACATTATCTATATGGGTTGTGATTGTACATTGTCTATCTGGATTGTGATTGTGCATTGTTTGTTTGGGATGTGATTGTGCATTATCTATCTTGGATGTGATTGTGCATTATCTATCTGGGTTGTGATTGTACATTTTCTATCTGGGTTGTGATTGTGCATTGTCTATCTGGGTTGTGATTGTGCATTATCTATCTGGGATGTGATTGTACATTAACTATTTGGGTTGTGATTGTGCATTGACTATCTGGGTTGTGATTGTACATTGTCTATCTGGGTTGTGATTGTGCGTTGTCTATATGGGTTGTGATTGTGCATTGACTATCTGGGTTGTGATTGTACATTTTCTATCTGGGTTGTGATTGTGCATTGTCTTTCTGGGTTGTGATTGTGCATTGACTATCTGGGTTGTGATTGTACATTATCTATCTGGGTTGTGATTGTACATTATCTATCTGGGTTGTGATTGTGCATTGTCTATATGGGTTGTGATTGTGCATTGACTATCTAGGTTGTGATTGTACATTGTCTATCTGGTTTGTGATTGTGCATTGTCTTTCTGGGTTGTGAATGTGTATTGTCCATCTGGGTTGTGATTGTGCATTTTCTATCTGGATTTTCATTGTGCATTGTCTATCTGGGATGTGATTGTACATTATCTATCTGGCTTGTGATTGTACATTATCTATCTGGGTTTTGATTGTGCATTGATTATCTGGGTTGTGATTGTGCATTTTTTATCTGGGTTGTGAATGTGCATTGTCTATCTGGGTTGTGAATGTGAATTGTCTATCTGGGTTGTGATTGTGCATTATCTATCTGGGTTGGGATTGTGCATTGTCTATATGGGTTGGGAATGTGCATTGTCTATCTGGGTTGTGATTGTACATTGTCTTTCTGGGTTGTGATTGTGCATTGTCTCTCTGCGTTGTGATTGTGCATTGTCTATATGGGCTGTGATTGTACATTGACTATCTGGATTGTTATTGTACATATCCATCTGGGTTGTGATTGTGCATTGTCTTTCTGAGTTGTGAGTGTGTATTGTCTATCTGAGTTGTGATTGTGCATTTTCTATCTGGATTGTGATTGTGCATTGTCTATCTGGAATGTGATTGTGCATTGTCTATCTGGGTTGTGAATCTACATTATATATCTGCGTTGTGATTGTGCATTGTGTATCTGGGATATGATTATACATTGTCTATCTGGGTAGTGATTGTGCATTTTCTATCTGGGTTGTGAATGTGCATTGTCTATCTGGGTTGTGAATGTGCATTGTTTATCTGGGTTGTGATTGTGCATTGTCTATCTGAGTTGTGAATGTGCATTGTCTATCTGGATTGTGATTGTGCATAGTTTATCTGGGTTGTGATTGTACATTATCTATCCGGGTTGTGATGGTACATTCTCTATCTGGGTTGTGATTGTGCATTGACTATCTGGATTGTGATTGTACATTATCTATCTGGGTTGTGATTGTGCATTGTCTATCTGGGTTGTGATTGTACATCATTTATCTGGGATGTGATTATACATTATCTATCTTGGATGTGATTGTACATTATCTATCTGGGATGTGATTATACATTATCTATCTCAATTGTGATTGTGCATTGTCTATCTGGGATGTGATTGTACATTATCTATCTGGGTTGTGATTGTACATTATCTATCTGGGTTGTGATTGTACATTGTCTATCTGAGTTGTGAATGTGCATTGTCTATCTGGGTTGTGAATGTGCATTGTTTATCTGGGTTGTGATTGTGCATTGTCTATCTGAGTTGTGAATGTGCATTGTCTATCTGGATTGTGATTGTGCATAGTTTATCTGGGTTGTGATTGTACATTATCTATCCGGGTTGTGATGGTACATTGTCTATCTGGGTTGTGATTGTGCATTGACTATCTGGTTTGTGATTGTACATTATCTATCTGGGTTGTGATTGTGCATTGTCTATCTGGGTTGTGATTGTACATCATTTATCTGGGATGTGATTATACATTATCTATCTGGGTTGTGATTGTGTATTGTCTGTCTGGGTTGTGATTGTGCATTTTCTATCTGGGTTGTGATTGTGCATTGTCTATATGAGTTGTGATTGTGGATTGCTTATCTGGGTTGTGATTGTGCATTATCTATCTGGGTTGTGATTGTGCATTGTCTATCTGGGTTGTGATTGTGCATTATCTATTTGGGTTGTGATTGTGTATTGTCTATCTGGGTTGTGATTGTGCATTGTCTATCTGGGTTGTGATTGTGCATTATCTATTCGGGTTGTGATTGTACATTATCTATCTGTGTTGTGATTGTACATTATCTATCTGGGTTTTGACTGTGCATTGACTATCTGGGTTGTGATTGTGCATTGTTTATCTGTTTTGTGAATGTGCATTGTCTATCTGGGTTGTGAATGTGCATTGTCTATCTGGGTTGTGATTGTGCATTATCTATCTGGGTTGTGAATGTGCATTGTCTATCAGGATTGTGATTGTGCATTTTCTATCTGGATTGTGATTGTGTATAGTCTATCTGGGTTGTGAATGTGCATTGTCTATCTGGATTGTAAATGTGCATTGTCTATCTGGGTTGTGAATGTGCATTGTTTATCTGGGTTGTGAATGTGCATTGTTTATCTGGGTTGTGATTGTGCATTGTTTATCTGGAGTGTGAATGTGCATTGTCTATTTGGATTGTGATTGTGCATTGTTTATCTGGGTTGTGATTGTGCATTGTTTATCTGGGTTGTGATTGTACATTATCTTTCTGGGATGTGATTGTACATTATTTATCTGGGATGTGATTGTACATTATCTATCTGGGTTGTGATTGTACGTTATCTATCTAGGATGTGATTGTACATTATCTATCTGGGTTGTGAATGTGCATTGTCTATCTGGATTGTGAATGTGCATTGTCAATCTGGGTTGTGATTGTACATTATCTATCTGGGTTGTGATGGTACATTGTCTATCTGGGTTGTGATTGTGCATTGACTATCTAGGTTGTGATTGTACATTATCTATCTGGGTTGTAATTGTGCATTTTCTATTTGGGTTGTGATTGTACATTATCTATCTGGGATGTGATTGTACATTATCTATTTGGGTTGTGATTGTGCATTGTCTATCTGGGTTGTGATTGTGCATTTTCTATATGGGTTGTGATTGTGCATTGACTATCTGGGTTGTGATTGTACATTTTTTATCTGGGTTGTGATTGTGCATTGTCTTTCTGGGTTGTGATTGTGCATTGACTATATGGCTTGTGATTGTACATTATCTATGTGGGTTGTGATTGTACATTATCGATCTGGGTTGTGATTGTGCATTGTCTATATGGGATGTGATTGTGCATTGACTATCTGAATTGTGATTGTACATTATCTATCTGGGTTGTGATTGTGCATTGTCTATCTGGGTTGTGATTGTGCATTGTCTTTCTGGGTTGTGAATGTGTATTGTCTATCTGGGTTGTGATTGTGCAATTTCTATCTGGATTGTCATTGTGCATTGTCTATCTGGGATGTGATTTTACATTATCTATCTGGGTTGTGATTGTACATTATCTATCTGGGATATGATTGTAGATTATCTATCTGGGTTGTGACTGTACATTATCTATCTGGGAAGTGATTGTACATTATCTTTCTGGGATGTGATTGTACATTATCTATCTGGGATGTGATTGTACATTATCTATCTGGGATGTGATTGTACATATTCTATCTGGGTTGTGATTGTGTATTGTCTGTCTGGGTTGTGATTGTGCATTGTCTATCTGGGTTGTGATTGTGCATTGTCTATATGAGTTGTGATTGTGCATTGCCTATCTGGGTTGTGATTGTGCATTATCTATCTGGGTTGTGATTGTGCATTGTCTATCTGGGTTGTGATTGTGCATTATTTATCTGGGTTGTGATTGTGTATTTTCTATCTGGGTTGTGATTGTGCATTGTCTATCTGGGTTGTGATTGTGCATTATCTATTCGGGTTGTGATTGTACATTATCTATCTGGGTTTTGACTGTGCATTGACTATCTGTGTTGTGATTGTGCATTGTTTATCTGTTTTGTGAATGTGCATTGTCTATCTGGGTTGTGAATGTGCATTGTCTATCTGGGTTGTGATTGTACATTGTCTCTCTGGGTTGTGATTGTGCATTGTCTATATTGGTTGTGATTGTACATTGACTATCTGGGTTGTGATTGTACATATACATTTGGGTTGTGATTGTGCATTGTCTTTCTGGGTTGTGATTGTGCATTGACTATCTGGGTTGTGATTGTACATTATCTATCTGGGTTGTGATTGTACATTATCTATCTGGGTTGTGATTGTGCATTGTCTATATGGGTTGTGATTGTGCATTGACTATCTCGGTTGTGATTGTACATTATCTATCTGGGTTGTGATTGTGCATTGTCTTTCGGGGTTGTGAATGTGCATTGTCTTTCTGGGTTGTGAATGTGTATTGTCTATCTGGGTTGTGATTGTGCATTTTCCATCTGGATTGTCATTGTGCATTGTCTATCTGGAATGTGATTGTGCATTGTCTGTCTGGGTTGTGAATCTACATTATATATCTGCGTTGTGATTGTGCATTGTGTATCTGGGATATGATTCTACATTGTCTATCTGGGTAGTGATTGTGCATTGTCTACCTGGGTTGTGATTGTGTATTGTCTTTCTGGGTTGTGATTGTGCATTGTCTATCTGTGTTGTGGTTGTGTATTGTCTATCTGGGATGTGATTGTACATTGTCTATCTGGATTGTGATTGTACATGTCATTATGCATTGTCTATCTGGGTTATGATTGTGCATTGTCTATCTGTGTTGTGATTGTGGATTTTCTTTTTGGGATGTTAATGTGTATTTTCTATCTGGATTGTGATTTTACATTGTTTATCTGGGTTGTGATTGTGCTTTGACTATCTGGGTTGTGATTGTGCATTGACTATCTGGGTTGTGATTGTGTATTGTCTATCTGGATTGTGATTGTACATTTTCTCTCTGAGTTGTGATTGTGTATTGTCTATCTGGAATGTGATTGTGCTTTGTCTATATGGGTTGTGATTGTGTATTTTCTATCTGGGATGTGATTGTGCATTGTCTAGCTGGGTTGTGATTGTACATGATCTATCTGGGTTGTGATTGCGCATTGTCTATCTGGGTTGTGATTGTGTATTTTCTCTCTGGGATGTGATTGTGCATTGTCTTTCTGGGTTGTGATTGTGTATTGTTTATCTGGGATGTGATAGTGTATTGTCTATCTGGATTGTGAATGTGCATTTTCGATCTGGGTTGTGATTGAGCATTGTCTATATGGGTTGTGATTGTGCATTGTCTACCTGGATTGTGATTGTACATTGTCTATCTGGAATGTGAATGTGCATTATTTGTCTGAGTTGTGATTGTGCATTGTCTGTCTGGGTTGTGGTTGTACATTATATATCTTGGTTGTGATTGTGCATTTTCTATCTGGGTTGTGATTGTGCATTGTCTAGCTTGGTTGTGAATGTGCATTTTCTAGCTTGGTTGTGATTGTGCATTTTTAATTTGGCTTTTGATTATGCATTGTTTGTTTGGGTTGTGATTGTACATTTTCTCTCTGAGTTGTGATTGTGCATTGTCTGTCTGGGATGTGATTGTGCATTTTCTGTGTGGGTTGTGTTTGTGCATTTTCTGTCTTGGTTGTGATTGTGCATTGTCTTTCTGGGTTGTGGTTGTACATTATTTATCTGGGTTGTGATTGTGCATTATTTTGCTGGCTTGTGATTCTACATTGTGTATCTGGGTTGTGATTGTGTATTATCTATCTGGGTTGCGATTGTGTATTGTCTAGCTTGGTTGTGATTGTGCCTTATTTGTCTGACTTGTGATTCTACATTGTCTATCTGGGTTGGGATTGTGTATTATTTATCTGGATTGCGATTGTGCATTGTCTAGCTTGGTTGTGATTGTGCATTATATATCTGGATTGTGATTCTCCATTTTTTATCTGGCTTGTGATTGTGCATTGTCTATCTGGGATGTGATTGTGCATTGTCTTTATGGGTTCTGATTGTGCATTGTCTATCTGGGTTGTGAGTGTACATTGTTTATCTGGGTTGTGATTGTGCATTATCTATCTTGGTTGTGATTCTGCATTGTCTATCTGGGTTGTGATTGTACATGGTCTATGCGGATTGTGATTGTGTATTGTCTAGCTTGGTTGTGATTGCGAACTTTCTATCTCGGTTGTGAATATGCATTGTCTTTCTGGGTTGTGATTGTGCATTGTCTATCTGAATTGTGATTGTAGATTATATGTCTGGGTTGTGATTGTGTATTTTCTATCTGGGTTGTGATTTTGCATTGTCTATCTGGGTTGTGATTCTACAATGTCCATATGGGTTGTGAATGTGCATTTTCTACCTGGATTGTGAATGTGCATTGTCTATCTGGGTTGTGAATGTGAATTATCTATCTGGGTTGTGATTGTGCATTGTCTCTCTGGATTGTGAATGTGCATTGTCTGTCTGGATTGTGATTGTGCATTGTCTATCTGGGTTGTGAATGTGCATTGTCTATTTGGATTGTGAATGTGCATTGTCTATCTGGGTTGTGAATGTGCATTGTCTATCTGGATTGTGAATGTGCATTGTTTATCTGGGTTGTGATTGTACATTGTCTATCTGGGTTGTGATTGTGCATTGTCTGTCTGGGATGTGATTGTACATTATCTATCTGGGATGTGATTGTGCATTATCTATCTGGGTTGTGAATGTGCATTGTCTATCTGGGTTGTGAATGTGCATTGCTTATCTGGATTGTGATTGCACATTTTCTATCTCGGTTGTAAATGTGCATTGTCTATTTGGATTGTGAATGTGCATTGTCTATCTGGGTTGTGAATGTGCATTGTCTATCTGGATTGTGAATGTGCATTGTCTATCTGGATTGTGATTGTGCATTGTTTATCTGTGTTGTGATTGTACATTATCTTTCAGGGATGTGATTGTACATTGTCTATCTGGGTTGTGAATGTGCATTGTTTATCTGGGTTGTGATTGTACATTGTCTATCTGGGTTGTGTTTGTGCATTGTCTGTCTGGGATGTGATTGTACATTATCTATCTGGGATGTGATTGTGCATTATCTATCTGGGTTGTGAATGTGCATTGTCTATCTGGGTTGTGAATGTGCATTGCTTATCTGGATTGTGATTGCACATTTTCTATCTCGGTTGTAAATGTGCATTATCTATCTGGGTTGTGATTGTGGATTTTCTATCTGGGTTGTGATTGTGCATTGTCTATCTGGGTTGTGAATGTGCATTGTCTATCTGGATTGTGATTTTGCATTGTTTATCTGGGTTGTGAATGTGCATTGTCTATCTGGATTGTGATTGTGCATTGTCTATCTGGCTTGTGAATGTGCATTGTCTATCTGGATTGTGATTGTGCATTGTTTATCTGTGTTGTGATTGTACATTATCTTTCAGGGATGTGATTGTACATTGTCTATCTGGGTTGTGAATGTGCATTGTTTATCTGGGTTGTGATTGTACATTGTCTATCTGGGTTGTGAATGTGCATTGTCTATTTGGATTGTGAATGTGCATTGTCTATCTGGGTTGTGAATGTGCATTGTCTATCTGGATTGTGAATGTGCATTGTTTATCTGGGTTGTGATTGTACATTGTCTATCTGGGTTGTGATTGTGCATTGTCTGTCTGGGATGTGATTGTACATTATCTATCTGGGATGTGATTGTGCATTATCTATCTGGGTTGTGAATGTGCATTGTCTATCTGGGTTGTGAATGTGCATTGCTTATCTGGATTGTGATTGCACATTTTCTATCTCGGTTGTAAATGTGCATTATCTATCTGGGTTGTGATTGTGGATTTTCTATCTGGGTTGTGATTGTGCATTGTCTATCTGGGTTGTGAATGTGCATTGTCTATCTGGATTGTGATTTTGCATTGTTTATCTGGGTTGTGAATGTGCATTGTCTATCTGGATTGTGATTGTGCATTGTCTATCTGGCTTGTGAATGTGCATTGTCTATCTGGATTGTGATTGTGCATTGTTTATCTGTGTTGTGATTGTACATTATCTTTCAGGGATGTGATTGTACATTGTCTATCTGGGTTGTGAATGTGCATTGTTTATCTGGGTTGTGATTGTACATTGTCTATCTGGGTTGTGATTGTGCATTGTCTTTCTGGGTTGTGATTGTGCATTGTTTATCTGAATTGTGATTGTAGATTATATGTCTGGGTTGTGATTGTGTATTTTCTATCTGGATTGTTATTTTGCATTGTCTATCTGGGTTGTGATTCTACAATGTCCATATGGGTTGTGAATGTGCATTTTCTACCTGGATTGTGAATGTGCATTGTCTATCTGGGTTGTGAATGTGAATTATCTATCTGGGTTGTGATTGTGCATTGTCTCTCTGGATTGTGAATGTGCATTGTCTGTCTGGATTGTGATTTTGCATTCTCTATCTGGGATGTGAAAGTGCATTTTCTATTTGGATTGTGAATGTGCATTGTCTATCTGGGTTGTGAATGTGCATTGCTTATCTGGATTGTGATTGCACATTTTCTATCTCGGTTGTAAATGTGCATTATCTATCTGGGTTGTGATTGTGGATTTTCTATCTGGGTTGTGAATGTGCATTGCTTATCTGGGTTGTGATTGCACATTTTCTATCTCGGTTGTAAATGTGCATTATCTATCTGGGTTGTGATTGTGGATTTTCTATCTGGGTTGTGATTGTGCATTGTCTATCTGGGTTGTGAATGTGCATTGTCTATCTGGATTGTGATTTTGCATTGTTTATCTGGGTTGTGAATGTGCATTGTCTATCTGGATTGTGAATGTGCATTGTCTATCTGGCTTGTGAATGTGCATTGTCTATCTGGATTGTGAATGTGCATTGTCTATCTGGATTGTGATTGTGCATTGTTTATCTGTGTTGTGATTGTACATTATCTTTCAGGGATGTGATTGTACATTGTCTATCTGGGTTGTGAATGTGCATTGTTTATCTGGGTTGTGATTGTACATTGTCTATCTGGGTTGTGTTTGTGCATTGTCTGTCTGGGATGTGATTGTACATTATCTATCTGGGATGTGATTGTGCATTATCTATCTGGGTTGTGAATGTGCATTGTCTATCTGGGTTGTGAATGTGCATTGCTTATCTGGATTGTGATTGCACATTTTCTATCTCGGTTGTAAATGTGCATTATCTATCTGGGTTGTGATTGTGGATTTTCTATCTGGGTTGTGATTGTGCATTGTCTATCTGGGTTGTGAATGTGCATTGTCTATCTGGATTGTGATTGTGCATTGTCTATCTGGATTGTGAATGTGCATTGTCTATCTGGCTTGTGAATGTGCATTGTCTATCTGGATTGTGAATGTGCATTGTCTATCTGGATTGTGATTGTGCATTGTTTATCTGTGTTGTGATTGTACATTATCTTTCAGGGATGTGATTGTACATTGTCTATCTGGGTTGTGAATGTGCATTGTTTATCTGGGTTGTGATTGTACATTGTCTATCTGGGTTGTGTTTGTGCATTGTCTGTCTGGGATGTGATTGTACATTATCTATCTGGGATGTGATTGTGCATTATCTATCTGGGTTGTGAATATGCATTGTCTATCTGGGTTGTGAATGTGCATTGCTTATCTGGATTGTGATTGCACATTTTCTATCTCGGTTGTAAATGTGCATTATCTATCTGGGTTGTGATTGTGGATTTTCTATCTGGGTTGTGATTGTGCATTGTCTATCTGGGTTGTGAATGTGCATTGTCTATCTGGATTGTGATTTTGCATAGTTTATCTGGGTTGTGAATGTGCATTGTCTATCTGGATTGTGATTGTGCATTGTCTATCTGGCTTGTGAATGTGCATTGTCTATCTGGATTGTGAATGTGCATTGTCTATCTGGATTGTGATTGTGCATTGTTTATCTGTGTTGTGATTGTACATTATCTTTCAGGGATGTGATTGTACATTGTTTATCTGGGTTGTGAATGTGCATTGTTTATCTGGGTTGTGATTGTACATTGTCTATCTGGGTTGTGATTGTGCATTGTCTGTCTGGGATGTAATTGTACATTATCTATCTGGGATGTGATTGTGCATTATCTATCTGGGTTGTGATTGTACATTTTCTATCTGGGTTGTGATTGTGCATTGTCTATCTAGGATGTGATTGTGCATTATCTATCTGGGATGTGATTGTACATTATCTATTTGGGTTGTGATTGTGCATTGTCTGTATGGGTTGTGATTGTGCATTGTCTATATGGGTTGTGATTGTGCATTGACTATCTGGGTTGTGATTGTACATTGTCTATCTGGGTTGTGATTGTGCATTGTCTATATGGGTTGTGATTGTGCATTGACTATCTGGGTTGTGATTTTACATTATCTATCGGGGTTGTGATTGTACATTATCTATCTGGGTTGTGATTGTGCATTGTCTATATGGGTTGTGAATGTGCATTGACTATCTGGGTTGTGATTGTACATTTTCTATCTGGGTTGTGATTGTGCATTGTCTTTCTGGGTTGTGATTGTGCATTGACTATCTGGGTTGTGATTGTACATTATCTATCTGGGTTGTGATTGTACATTATCTATCTGGGTTGTGATTTTGCATTGTCTATATGGGTTGTGATTGTGCATTGACTCTCTGGGTTGTGATTGTACATTATCTATCTGGGTTGTGATTGTGCATTGTCTATCTGGGTTGTAATTGTGCATTGTCTTTCTGGGTTGTGAATGTGTATTTTCTATCTGGGTTGTGATTGTGCATTTTCTATCTGGATTGTCATTGTGCATTGTCTATCTGGAATGTGATTGTGTAGTCTATCTGGGTTGTGAATCTACATTATCTATCTGGGTTGTGATTGTGCATTGTCTATCTGGGATGTGATTGTACATTTTCTATCTGGGTTGTGATTGTGCATTGTCTACCTGGGTTGTGATTTTGAATTGTCTATCTGGGGTGTGATTGTGTATTGTCTTTCTGGGTTGTGATTGTGCATTGTCTATCTGGGTTGTGGTTGTGTATTGTCTATCTGGGATGTGCTTGTGCATTGTCTATCTGGATTGTGATTGAACATGTGATTGTGCATTGTCTATCTGGGTTATGATTCTGCATTGTCTATCTGGGTTGTGATTGTGCATTGTCTGTCTGGGATGTGATTGTGTATTGTCTATCTGGATTGTGATGTTTCATTGTCTATCTGGGTTGTGATTGTGCAGTGACTATATATCTGGGTTGTGATTGTGCATTGACTATCAGGGTTGTGATTGTGTATTGTCTATCTGGATTGTGAATGTGCATTGTCTATCTGGGTTGTGAATGTGCATTGTCTATCTGGATTGTGAATGTGCATTGTTTATCTGGGTTGTGATTGTACATTGTCTATCTGGGTTGTGATTGTGCATTGTCTGTCTGGGATGTGATTGTACATTATCTATCTGGGATGTGATTGTGCATTATCTATCGGGGTTGTGAATGTGCATTGTCTATCTGGGTTGTGAATGTGCATTGCTTATCTGGATTGTGATTGCACATTTTCTATCTCGGTTGTAAATGTGCATTATCTATCTGGGTTGTGATTGTGGATTTTCTATCTGGGTTGTGATTGTGCATTGTCAATCTGGGTTGTGAATGTGCATTGTCTATCTGGATTGTGATTTTGCATTGTTTATCTGGGTTGTGAATGTGCATTGTCTATCTGGATTGTGATTGTGCATTGTCTATCTGGCTTGTGAATGTGCATTGTCTATCTGGATTGTGATTGTGCATTGCTTATCTGTGTTGTGATTGTACATTATCTTTCAGGGATGTGATTGTACATTGTCTATCTGGGTTGTGAATGTGCATTGTTTATCTGGGTTGTGATTGTACATTGTCTATCTGGGTTGTGAATGTGCATTGTCTATTTGGATTGTGAATGTGCATTGTCTATCTGGGTTGTGAATGTGCATTGTCTATCTGGATTGTGAATGTGCATTGTTTATCTGGGTTGTGATTGTACATTGTCTATCTGGGTTGTGATTGTGCATTGTCTGTCTGGGATGTGATTGTACATTATCTATCTGGGATGTGATTGTGCATTATCTATCTGGGTTGTGAATGTGCATTGTCTATCTGGGTTGTGAATGTGCATTGCTTATCTGGATTGTGATTGCACATTTTCTATCTCGGTTGTAAATGTGCATTATCTATCTGGGTTGTGATTGTGGATTTTCTATCTGGGTTGTGATTGTGCATTGTCTATCTGGGTTGTGAATGTGCATTGTCTATCTGGATTGTGATTTTGCATTGTTTATCTGGGTTGTGAATGTGCATTGTCTATCTGGATTGTGATTGTGCATTGTCTATCTGGCTTGTGAATGTGCATTGTCTATCTGGATTGTGATTGTGCATTGTTTATCTGTGTTGTGATTGTACATTATCTTTCAGGGATGTGATTGTACATTGTCTATCTGGGTTGTGAATGTGCATTGTTTATCTGGGTTGTGATTGTACATTGTCTATCTGGGTTGTGATTGTGCATTGTCTTTCTGGGTTGTGATTGTGCATTGTCTATCTGAATTGTGATTGTAGATTATATGTCTGGGTTGTGATTGTGTATTTTCTATCTGGGTTGTGATTTTGCATTGTCTATCTGGGTTGTGATTCTACAATGTCCATATGGGTTGTGAATGTGCATTTTCTACCTGGATTGTGAATGTGCATTGTCTATCTGGGTTGTGAATGTGAATTATCTATCTGGGTTGTGATTGTGCATTGTCTCTCTGGATTGTGAATGTGCATTGTCTGTCTGGATTGTGATTTTGCATTCTCTATCTGGGATGTGAAAGTGCATTTTCTATTTGGATTGTGAATGTGCATTGTCTATCTGGGTTGTGAATGTGCATTGCTTATCTGGATTGTGATTGCACATTTTCTATCTCGGTTGTAAATGTGCATTATCTATCTGGGTTGTGATTGTGGATTTTCTATCTGGGTTGTGATTGTGCATTGTCTATCTGGGTTGTGAATGTGCATTGTCTATCTGGATTGTGATTTTGCATAGTTTATCTGGGTTGTGAATGTGCATTGTCTATCTGGATTGTGATTGTGCATTGTCTATCTGGCTTGTGAATGTGCATTGTCTATCTGGATTGTGAATGTGCATTGTCTATCTGGATTGTGATTGTGCATTGTTTATCTGTGTTGTGATTGTACATTATCTTTCAGGGATGTGATTGTACATTGTTTATCTGGGTTGTGAATGTGCATTGTTTATCTGGGTTGTGATTGTACATTGTCTATCTGGGTTGTGATTGTGCATTGTCTGTCTGGGATGTGATTGTACATTATCTATCTGGGATGTGATTGTGCATTATCTATCTGGGTTGTGATTGTACATTTTCTATCTGGGTTGTGATTGTGCATTGTCTATCTGGGATGTGATTGTGCATTATCTATCTGGGATGTGATTGTACATTATCTATTTGGGTTGTGATTGTGCATTGTCTGTATGGGTTGTGATTGTGCATTGTCTATATGGGTTGTGATTGTGCATTGACTATCTGGGTTGTGATTGTACATTGTCTATCTGGGTTGTGATTGTGCATTGTCTATATGGGTTGTGATTGTGCATTGACTATCTGGGTTGTGATTTTACATTATCTATCGGGGTTGTGATTGTACATTATCTATCTGGGTTGTGATTGTGCATTGTCTATATGGGTTGTGAATGTGCATTGACTATCTGGGTTGTGATTGTACATTTTCTATCTGGGTTGTGATTGTGCATTGTCTTTCTGGGTTGTGATTGTGCATTGACTATCTGGGTTGTGATTGTACATTATCTATCTGGGTTGTGATTGTACATTATCTATCTGGGTTGTGATTTTGCATTGTCTATATGGGTTGTGATTGTGCATTGACTCTCTGGGTTGTGATTGTACATTATCTATCTGGGTTGTGATTGTGCATTGTCTATCTGGGTTGTGATTGTGCATTGTCTTTCTGGGTTGTGAATGTGTATTTTCTATCTGGGTTGTGATTGTGCATTTTCTATCTGGATTGTCATTGTGCATTGTCTATCTGGAATGTGATTGTGTAGTCTATCTGGGTTGTGAATCTACATTATCTATCTGGGTTGTGATTGTGCATTGTCTATCTGGGATGTGATTGTACATTTTCTATCTGGGTTGTGATTGTGCATTGTCTACCTGGGTTGTGATTTTGAATTGTCTATCTGGGGTGTGATTGTGTATTGTCTTTCTGGGTTGTGATTGTGCATTGTCTATCTGGGTTGTGGTTGTGTATTGTCTATCTGGGATGTGCTTGTGCATTGTCTATCTGGATTGTGATTGAACATGTGATTGTGCATTGTCTATCTGGGTTATGATTCTGCATTGTCTATCTGGGTTGTGATTGTGCATTGTCTGTCTGGGATGTGATTGTGTATTGTCTATCTGGATTGTGATGTTTCATTGTCTATCTGGGTTGTGATTGTGCAGTGACTATATATCTGGGTTGTGATTGTGCATTGACTATCAGGGTTGTGATTGTGTATTGTCTATCTGGATTGTGAATGTGCATTGTCTATCTGGGTTGTGAATGTGCATTGTCTATCTGGATTGTGAATGTGCATTGTTTATCTGGGTTGTGATTGTACATTGTCTATCTGGGTTGTGATTGTACATTGTCTGTCTGGGATGTGATTGTACATTATCTATCTGGGATGTGATTGTGCATTATCTATCGGGGTTGTGAATGTGCATTGTCTATCTGGGTTGTGAATGTGCATTGCTTATCTGGATTGTGATTGCACATTTTCTATCTCGGTTGTAAATGTGCATTATCTATCTGGGTTGTGATTGTGGATTTTCTATCTGGGTTGTGATTGTGCATTGTCTATCTGGGTTGTGAATGTGCATTGTCTATCTGGATTGTGATTTTGCATTGTTTATCTGGGTTGTGAATGTGCATTGTCTATCTGGATTGTGATTGTGCATTGTCTATCTGGCTTGTGAATGTGCATTGTCTATCTGGATTGTGATTGTGCATTGCTTATCTGTGTTGTGATTGTACATTATCTTTCAGGGATGTGATTGTACATTGTCTATCTGGGTTGTGAATGTGCATTGTTTATCTGGGTTGTGATTGTACATTGTCTATCTGGGTTGTGAATGTGCATTGTCTATTTGGATTGTGAATGTGCATTGTCTATCTGGGTTGTGAATGTGCATTGTCTATCTGGATTGTGAATGTGCATTGTTTATCTGGGTTGTGATTGTACATTGTCTATCTGGGTTGTGATTGTGCATTGTCTGTCTGGGATGTGATTGTACATTATCTATCTGGGATGTGATTGTGCATTATCTATCTGGGTTGTGAATGTGCATTGTCTATCTGGGTTGTGAATGTGCATTGCTTATCTGGATTGTGATTGCACATTTTCTATCTCGGTTGTAAATGTGCATTATCTATCTGGGTTGTGATTGTGGATTTTCTATCTGGGTTGTGATTGTGCATTGTCTATCTGGGTTGTGAATGTGCATTGTCTATCTGGATTGTGATTTTGCATTGTTTATCTGGGTTGTGAATGTGCATTGTCTATCTGGATTGTGATTGTGCATTGTCTATCTGGCTTGTGAATGTGCATTGTCTATCTGGATTGTGATTGTGCATTGTTTATCTGTGTTGTGATTGTACATTATCTTTCAGGGATGTGATTGTACATTGTCTATCTGGGTTGTGAATGTGCATTGTTTATCTGGGTTGTGATTGTACATTGTCTTTCTGGGTTGTGATTGTGCATTGTCTATCTGAATTGTGATTGTAGATTATATGTCTGGGTTGTGATTGTGTATTTTCTATCTGGGTTGTGATTTTGCATTGTCTATCTGGGTTGTGATTCTACAATGTCCATATGGGTTGTGAATGTGCATTTTCTACCTGGATTGTGAATGTGCATTGTCTATCTGGGTTGTGAATGTGAATTATCTATCTGGGTTGTGATTGTGCATTGTCTCTCTGGATTGTGAATGTGCATTGTCTGTCTGGATTGTGATTTTGCATTCTCTATCTGGGATGTGAAAGTGCATTTTCTATTTGGATTGTGAATGTGCATTGTCTATCTGGGTTGTGAATGTGCATTTTCTCTCTGGGTTGTGAATGTGCATTGTCTATCTGGGTTGTGAATGTGCATTGCTTATCTGGATTGTGATTGCACATTTTCTATCTCGGTTGTAAATGTGCATTATCTATCTGGGTTGTGATTGTGGATTTTCTATCTGGGTTGTGATTGTGCATTGTCTATCTGGGTTGTGAATGTGCATTGTCTATCTGGATTGTGATTTTGCATTGTTTATCTGGGTTGTGAATGTGCATTGTCTATCTGGATTGTGAATGTGCATTGTCTATCTGGCTTGTGAATGTGCATTGTCTATCTGGATTGTGAATGTGCATTGTCTATCTGGATTGTGATTGTGCATTGTTTATCTGTGTTGTGATTGTACATTATCTTTCAGGGATGTGATTGTACATTGTCTATCTGGGTTGTGAATGTGCATTGTTTATCTGGGTTGTGATTGTACATTGTCTATCTGGGTTGTGTTTGTGCATTGTCTGTCTGGGATGTGATTGTACATTATCTATCTGGGATGTGATTGTGCATTATCTATCTGGGTTGTGAATGTGCATTGTCTATCTGGGTTGTGAATGTGCATTGCTTATCTGGATTGTGATTGCACATTTTCTATCTCGGTTGTAAATGTGCATTATCTATCTGGGTTGTGATTGTGGATTTTCTATCTGGGTTGTGATTGTGCATTGTCTATCTGGGTTGTGAATGTGCATTGTCTATCTGGATTGTGATTGTGCATTGTCTATCTGGATTGTGAATGTGCATTGTCTATCTGGCTTGTGAATGTGCATTGTCTATCTGGATTGTGAATGTGCATTGTCTATCTGGATTGTGATTGTGCATTGTTTATCTGTGTTGTGATTGTACATTATCTTTCAGGGATGTGATTGTACATTGTCTATCTGGGTTGTGAATGTGCATTGTTTATCTGGGTTGTGATTGTACATTGTCTATCTGGGTTGTGTTTGTGCATTGTCTGTCTGGGATGTGATTGTACATTATCTATCTGGGATGTGATTGTGCATTATCTATCTGGGTTGTGAATGTGCATTGTCTATCTGGGTTGTGAATGTGCATTGCTTATCTGGATTGTGATTGCACATTTTCTATCTCGGTTGTAAATGTGCATTATCTATCTGGGTTGTGATTGTGGATTTTCTATCTGGGTTGTGATTGTGCATTGTCTATCTGGGTTGTGAATGTGCATTGTCTATCTGGATTGTGATTTTGCATTGTTTATCTGGGTTGTGAATGTGCATTGTCTATCTGGATTGTGATTGTGCATTGTCTATCTGGCTTGTGAATGTGCATTGTCTATCTGGATTGTGAATGTGCATTGTCTATCTGGATTGTGATTGTGCATTGTTTATCTGTGTTGTGATTGTACATTATCTTTCAGGGATGTGATTGTACATTGTTTATCTGGGTTGTGAATGTGCATTGTTTATCTGGGTTGTGATTGTACATTGTCTATCTGGGTTGTGATTGTGCATTGTCTGTCTGGGATGTGATTGTACATTATCTATCTGGGATGTGATTGTGCATTATCTATCTGGGTTGTGATTGTACATTTTCTATCTGGGTTGTGATTGTGCATTGTCTATCTGGGATGTGATTGTGCATTATCTATCTGGGATGTGATTGTACATTATCTATTTGGGTTGTGATTGTGCATTGTCTGTATGGGTTGTGATTGTGCATTGTCTATATGGGTTGTGATTGTGCATTGACTATCTGGGTTGTGATTGTACATTGTCTATCTGGGTTGTGATTGTGCATTGTCTATATGGGTTGTGATTGTGCATTGACTATCTGGGTTGTGATTTTACATTATCTATCGGGGTTGTGATTGTACATTATCTATCTGGGTTGTGATTGTGCATTGTCTATATGGGTTGTGAATGTGCATTGACTATCTGGGTTGTGATTGTACATTTTCTATCTGGGTTGTGATTGTGCATTGTCTTTCTGGGTTGTGATTGTGCATTGATTATCTGGGTTGTGATTGTACATTATCTATCTGGGTTGTGATTGTACATTATCTATCTGGGTTGTGATTGTGCATTGTCTATATGGGTTGTAATTGTGCATTGACTCTCTGGGTTGTGATTGTACATTATCTATCTGGGTTGTGATTGTGCATTGTCTTTCTGGGTTGTGAATGTGTATTTTCTATCTGGGTTGTGATTGTGCATTTTCTATCTGGATTGTCATTGTGCATTGTCTATCTGGAATGTGATTGTGTAGTCTATCTGGGTTGTGAATCTACATTATCTATCTGGGTTGTGATTGTGCATTGTCTATCTGGGATGTGATTGTACATTTTCTATCTGGGTTGTGATTGTGCATTGTCTACCTGGGTTGTGATTTTGAATTGTCTATCTGGGGTGTGATTGTGTATTGTCTTTCTGGGTTGTGATTGTGCATTGTCTATCTGGGTTGTGGTTGTGTATTGTCTATCTGGGATGTGCTTGTGCATTGTCTATCTGGATTGTGATTGAACATGTGATTGTGCATTGTCTATCTGGGTTATGATTCTGCATTGTCTATCTGGGTTGTGATTGTGCATTGTCTGTCTGGGATGTGATTGTGTATTGTCTATCTGGATTGTGATGTTTCATTGTCTATCTGGGTTGTGATTGTGCAGTGACTATATATCTGGGTTGTGATTGTGCATTGACTATCAGGGTTGTGATTGTGTATTGTCTATCTGGATTGTGAATGTGCATTGTCTATCTGGGTTGTGAATGTGCATTGTCTATCTGGATTGTGAATGTGCATTGTTTATCTGGGTTGTGATTGTACATTGTCTATCTGGGTTGTGATTGTGCATTGTCTGTCTGGGATGTGATTGTACATTATCTATCTGGGATGTGATTGTGCATTATCTATCGGGGCTGTGAATGTGCATTGTCTATCTGGGTTGTGAATGTGCATTGCTTATCTGGATTGTGATTGCACATTTTCTATCTCGGTTGTAAATGTGCATTATCTATCTGGGTTGTGATTGTGGATTTTCTATCTGGGTTGTAATTGTGCATTGTCTATCTGGGTTGTGAATGTGCATTGTCTATCTGGATTGTGATTTTGCATTGTTTATCTGGGTTGTGAATGTGCATTGTCTATCTGGATTGTGATTGTGCATTGTCTATCTGGCTTGTGAATGTGCATTGTCTATCTGGATTGTGATTGTGCATTGCTTATCTGTGTTGTGATTGTACATTATCTTTCAGGGATGTGATTGTACATTGTCTATCTGGGTTGTGAATGTGCATTGTTTATCTGGGTTGTGATTGTACATTGTCTATCTGGGTTGTGAATGTGCATTGTCTATTTGGATTGTGAATGTGCATTGTCTATCTGGGTTGTGAATGTGCATTGTCTATCTGGATTGTGAATGTGCATTGTTTATCTGGGTTGTGATTGTACATTGTCTATCTGGGTTGTGATTGTGCATTGTCTGTCTGGGATGTGATTGTACATTATCTATCTGGGATGTGATTGTGCATTATCTATCTGGGTTGTGAATGTGCATTGTCTATCTGGGTTGTGAATGTGCATTGCTTATCTGGATTGTGATTGCACATTTTCTATCTCGGTTGTAAATGTGCATTATCTATCTGGGTTGTGATTGTGGATTTTCTATCTGGGTTGTGAATGTGCATTGTCTATCTGGATTGTGATTTTGCATTGTTTATCTGGGTTGTGAATGTGCATTGTCTATCTGGATTGTGATTGTGCATTGTCTATCTGGCTTGTGAATGTGCATTGTCTATCTGGATTGTGATTGTGCATTGTTTATCTGTGTTGTGATTGTACATTATCTTTCAGGGATGTGATTGTACATTGTCTATCTGGGTTGTGAATGTGCATTGTTTATCTGGGTTGTGATTGTACATTGTCTATCTGGGTTGTGATTGTGCATTGTCTTTCTGGGTTGTGATTGTGCATTGTCTATCTGAATTGTGATTGTAGATTATATGTCTGGGTTGTGATTGTGTATTTTCTATCTGGGTTGTGATTTTGCATTGTCTATCTGGGTTGTGATTCTACAATGTCCATATGGGTTGTGAATGTGCATTTTCTACCTGGATTGTGAATGTGCATTGTCTATCTGGGTTGTGAATGTGAATTATCTATCTGGGTTGTGATTGTGCATTGTCTCTCTGGATTGTGAATGTGCATTGTCTGTCTGGATTGTGATTTTGCATTCTCTATCTGGGATGTGAAAGTGCATTTTCTATTTGGATTGTGAATGTGCATTGTCTATCTGGGTTGTGAATGTGCATTTTCTCTCTGGGTTGTGAATGTGCATTGTCTATCTGGGTTGTGAATGTGCATTGCTTATCTGGATTGTGATTGCACATTTTCTATCTCGGTTGTAAATGTGCATTATCTATCTGGGTTGTGATTTTGGATTTTCTATCTGGGTTGTGATTGTGCATTGTCTATCTGGGTTGTGAATGTGCATTGTCTATCTGGATTGTGATTTTGCATTGTTTATCTGGGTTGTGAATGTGCATTGTCTATCTGGATTGTGAATGTGCATTGTCTATCTGGCTTGTGAATGTGCATTGTCTATCTGGATTGTGAATGTGCATTGTCTATCTGGATTGTGATTGTGCATTGTTTATCTGTGTTGTGATTGTACATTATCTTTCAGGGATGTGATTGTACATTGTCTATCTGGGTTGTGAATGTGCATTGTTTATCTGGGTTGTGATTGTACATTGTCTATCTGGGTTGTGTTTGTGCATTGTCTGTCTGGGATGTGATTGTACATTATCTATCTGGGATGTGATTGTGCATTATCTATCTGGGTTGTGAATGTGCATTGTCTATCTGGGTTGTGAATGTGCATTGCTTATCTGGATTGTGATTGCACATTTTCTATCTCGGTTGTAAATGTGCATTATCTATCTGGGTTGTGTTTGTGGATTTTCTATCTGGGTTGTGATTGTGCATTGTCTATCTGGGTTGTGAATGTGCATTGTCTATCTGGATTGTGATTGTGCATTGTCTATCTGGATTGTGAATGTGCATTGTCTATCTGGCTTGTGAATGTGCATTGTCTATCTGGATTGTGAATGTGCATTGTCTATCTGGATTGTGATTGTGCATTGTTTATCTGTGTTGTGATTGTACATTATCTTTCAGGGATGTGATTGTACATTGTCTATCTGGGTTGTGAATGTGCATTGTTTATCTGGGTTGTGATTGTACATTGTCTATCTGGGTTGTGTTTGTGCATTGTCTGTCTGGGATGTGATTGTACATTATCTATCTGGGATGTGATTGTGCATTATCTATCTGGGTTGTGAATGTGCATTGTCTATCTGGGTTGTGAATGTTCATTGCTTATCTGGATTGTGATTGCACATTTTCTATCTCGGTTGTAAATGTGCATTATCTATCTGGGTTGTGATTGTGGATTTTCTATCTGGGTTGTGATTGTGCATTGTCTATCTGGGTTGTGAATGTGCATTGTCTATCTGGATTGTGATTTTGCATTGTTTATCTGGGTTGTGAATGTGCATTGTCTATCTGGATTGTGATTGTGCATTGTCTATCTGGCTTGTGAATGTGCATTGTCTATCTGGATTGTGAATGTGCATTGTCTATCTGGATTGTGATTGTGCATTGTTTATCTGTGTTGTGATTGTACATTATCTTTCAGGGATGTGATTGTACATTGTTTATCTGGGTTGTGAATGTGCATTGTTTATCTGGGTTGTGATTGTACATTGTCTATCTGGGTTGTGATTGTGCATTGTCTGTCTGGGATGTGATTGTACATTATCTATCTGGGATGTGATTGTGCATTATCTATCTGGGTTGTGATTGTACATTTTCTATCTGGGTTGTGATTGTGCATTGTCTATCTGGGATGTGATTGTGCATTATCTATCTGGGATGTGATTGTACATTATCTATTTGGGTTGTGATTGTGCATTGTCTGTATGGGTTGTGATTGTGCATTGTCTATATGGGTTGTGATTGTGCATTGACTATCTGGGTTGTGATTGTACATTGTCTATCTGGGTTGTGATTGTGCATTGTCTATATGGGTTGTGATTGTGCATTGACTATCTGGGTTGTGATTTTACATTATCTATCGGGGTTGTGATTGTACATTATCTATCTGGGTTGTGATTGTGCATTGTCTATATGGGTTGTGAATGTGCATTGACTATCTGGGTTGTGATTGTACATTTTCTATCTGGGTTGTGATTGTGCATTGTCTTTCTGGGTTGTGATTGTGCATTGACTATCTGGGTTGTGATTGTACATTATCTATCTGGGTTGTGATTGTACATTATCTATCTGGGTTGTGATTGTGCATTGTCTATATGGATTGTGATTGTGCATTGACTCTCTGGGTTGTGATTGTACATTATCTATCTGGGTTGTGATTGTGCATTGTCTATCTGGGTTGTGATTGTGCATTGTCTTTCTGGGTTGTGAATGTGTATTTTCTATCTGGGTTGTGATTGTGCATTTTCTATCTGGATTGTCATTGTGCATTGTCTATCTGGAATGTGATTGTGTAGTCTATCTGGGTTGTGAATCTACATTATCTATCTGGGTTGTGATTGTGCATTGTCTATCTGGGATGTGATTGTACATTTTCTATCTGGGTTGTGATTGTGCATTGTCTACCTGGGTTGTGATTTTGAATTGTCTATCTGGGGTGTGATTGTGTATTGTCTTTCTGGGTTGTGATTGTGCATTGTCTATCTGGGTTGTGGTTGTGTATTGTCTATCTGGGATGTGCTTGTGCATTGTCTATCTGGATTGTGATTGAACATGTGATTGTGCATTGTCTATCTGGGTTATGATTCTGCATTGTCTATCTGGGTTGTGATTGTGCATTGTCTGTCTGGGATGTGATTGTGTATTGTCTATCTGGATTGTGATGTTTCATTGTCTATCTGGGTTGTGATTGTGCAGTGACTATATATCTGGGTTGTGATTGTGCATTGACTATCTGGGTTGTGATTGTGTATTGTCTATCTGGATTGTGATTGTACATTTTCTCTCTGGGTTGTGATTGTGTATTGTCTATCTGGGATGTGATTGTGCATTGTGTATCTGGGTTGTGATTGTGTATTGTCTGTCTGGGATGTGATTATGCATTATCTATCTCGGTTGTGATTGTGTATTGTCTATCTGGGTTGTCATTGTACATTATCTATCTGGGTTGTGATTGTGCATTGTCTATCTGGGTTGTGATTGTGGATTTTCTATCTGGGTTGTGATTGTGCATTGTCTATCTGGGTTGTGAATGTGCATTGTCTATCTGGATTGTGATTTTGCATTGTTTATCTGGGTTGTGAATGTGCATTGTCTATCTGGATTGTGATTGTGCATTGTCTATCTGGCTTGTGAATGTGCATTGTCTATCTGGATTGTGAATGTGCATTGTCTATCTGGATTGTGATTGTGCATTGTTTATCTGTGTTGTGATTGTACATTATCTTTCAGGGATGTGATTGTACATTGTTTATCTGGGTTGTGAATGTGCATTGTTTATCTGGGTTGTGATTGTACATTGTCTATCTGGGTTGTGATTGTGCATTGTCTGTCTGGGATGTGATTGTACATTATCTATCTGGGATGTGATTGTGCATTATCTATCTGGGTTGTGATTGTACATTTTCTATCTGGGTTGTGATTGTGCATTGTCTATCTGGAATGTGATTGTGCATTATCTATCTGGGATGTGATTGTACATTATCTATTTGGGTTGTGATTGTGCATTGTCTGTATGGGTTGTGATTGTGCATTGTCTATATGGGTTGTGATTGTGCATTGACTATCTGGGTTGTGATTGTACATTGTCTATCTGGGTTGTGATTGTGCATTGTCTATATGGGTTGTGATTGTGCATTGACTATCTGGGTTGTGATTTTACATTATCTATCGGGGTTGTGATTGTACATTATCTATCTGGGTTGTGATTGTGCATTGTCTATATGGGTTGTGAATGTGCATTGACTATTTGGGTTGTGATTGTACATTTTCTATCTGGGCTGTAATTGTGCATTGTCTTTCTGGGTTGTGATTGTGCATTGACTATCTGGGTTGTGATTGTACATTATCTATCTGGGTTGTGATTGTACATTATCTATCTGGGTTGTGATTGTGCATTGTCTATATGGGTTGTGATTGTGCATTGACTCTCTGGGTTGTGATTGTGCATTGACTCTCTGGGTTGTGATTGTACATTATCTATCTGGGTTGTGATTGTGCATTGTCTATCTGGGTTGTGATTGTGCATTGTCTTTCTGGGTTGTGAATGTGTATTTTCTATCTGGGTTGTGATTGTGCATTTTCTATCTGGATTGTCATTGTGCATTGTCTATCTGGAATGTGATTGTGTAGTCTATCTGGGTTGTGAATCTACATTATCTATCTGGGTTGTGATTGTGCATTGTCTATCTGGGATGTGATTGTACATTTTCTATCTGGGTTGTGATTGTGCATTGTCTACCTGGGTTGTGATTTTGAATTGTCTATCTGGGGTGTGATTGTGTATTGTCTTTCTGGGTTGTGATTTTGCATTGTCTATCTGGGTTGTGGTTGTGTATTGTCTATCTGGGATGTGCTTGTGCATTGTCTATCTGGATTGTGATTGAACATGTGATTGTGCATTGTCTATCTGGGTTATGATTCTGCATTGTCTATCTGGGTTGTGATTGTGCATTGTCTGTCTGGGATGTGATTGTGTATTGTCTATCTGGATTGTGATGTTTCATTGTCTATCTGGGTTGTGATTGTGCAGTGACTATATATCTGGGTTGTGATTGTGCATTGACTATCTGGGTTGTGATTGTGTATTGTCTATCTGGGATGTGATTGTGCATTGTGTATCTGGGTTGTGATTGTGTATTGTCTGTCTGGGATGTGATTATGCATTATCTATCTCGGTTGTGATTGTGTATTGTCTATCTGGGTTGTCATTGTACATTATCTATCTGGGTTGTGATTGTGCATTGTCTATCTGGGTTGTGATTGTGCATTGTCTATCTGGGATGTGACTGTGCATTGTCTGTCTGGGTTGTGATTGTGTATTGTCTATCTGGGATGTGATAGTGTATTATCTATCTGGGTTGTGAATGTGCATTGTCGGTCTGGGTTGTGATTGTGCATTGTCTATATGGGTTGTGATTGTGCATTGTCTACCTGGATTGTAATTGTACATTGTCTATCTGGGTTGTGAATGTGCATTATTTGTCTGAGTTGTGATTGTGCATTATCTGTCTGGGTTGTGGTTGTTCATTATCTATCTGGGGTGTGATTGTACATTATTTATTTGGGATGTGATTGTACATTATCTATATGGGTTGTGATTGTGCATTTTCTATATGGTTTGTGATTGTGCATTATCTATCTGGGGTGTGATTGTACATTATCTATATGGGTTGTGATTGTGCATTGACTATCTGGGTTGTGATTGTGCATTTTCTATCTGGGATGTGATTGTTCATTTTCTCTCTGGGTTGTGATTGTGCATTGACTGTCTGGGTTGTGATTGTACATTATCTATCTGGGTTGTGATTGTGCATTGTCTATCTGGGTTGTGATTGTGCATTGTGTATCTGGGTTGTGATTGTACATTATCTATCTGGGTTGTTATTGTGTAATGTCTGTGATCAGAATAGTAAAAGTTTTATAATATGTGCTATTCAACATATGGTCACTATGGGCAGCAATTATGTCTGAATCTTTCAATACATAAAATTGTGTTGTCAATTATTATGCAGAATGCGCAAACATTCTGGAGCATTTGACCTTTGAGGGAGTTCATATTGTATTGGGTTTTTGCTCTTTCGTTTATAGTTTTGCATTTGATGACTTCTACCAAATTCTGACGGCTTTCAACAAGTTGAAGATTATATCAGAGGTGAATATTATGTCATATGTGCAGATTATTATCTATTTTCTTTGTATCTAGATCACTCGAAAATCTTTCAACTTCGGCAGATATGTAGTCTTACTCCAGTTTCCTTCAACAATAAAATTGACCACAGTATAACTTAAATATTGTTGAAGGTGACATCAAACACACATCACACTAATGGGTCATTCCACTACTGGCAGAGTTATGCTGATCATAACATATAAAAGAATAGTTTATTTATAACTGGACAGAAAATTACCTTTTGTATTGTATATTTGTTGCAGTCCAGAAATATTTGGTGTTTACACAATGTATTTTAAAATCTTCTTACTGTTTAAAGTTGAACATAAGTGGTCACTTATTTTCAGATATGTTTTCCAGAATATATTTTGTTAAACTCTTCTCATTGGTTGCCGAAATTGGTAATCGAGTGTTCCATTCAGGACCTTTTTATTTTGAATAAAATCTCTTCCACCACGAAAATGGTTTAGTTCATTTTGCAAGCAGCTTGTGTTTGAGTCCACTTTCCTTCTATTTTTCCTGTTGATTGGGATGGATTTAAATCAATTGTAATTTAAAACTATGTCTTTAGAGTAAGTTTTATTATTTTAAAATTTGCAAGTTTCAAATGCTGAAAACAGATATGCTCGTGTTTGGTGGGACTGTCCTGCCTGCCTGTTAAATGTCCTTGTGTAGAAAGTGTAAAAATAAATTGATTTCGTCTTATATCCTGTTTTATTGTATTGTTTGTTGTTTGTTTGTTTGATGGTGCTTAACCCCACTTTCAACAATATTTCGTGGCGGTCAGTTTTATTGGTGGAGGAAACTGGAGGACCAGGAGAAAACCCCCGACCTGTCGCAAGTCACTGACAAACTTTAACACATAATGTTGTACACCTCGCCCTGATTGATATTCAAACTCAAAACATCAGTGGAGATAGGCACCGATTGCATAGATAGTTGTAAATCCAACTACCAAACGATCATGGCCATGATAACTCCTGATGGTCAGAAGAAGAAAAGTGGTCTGGTTGAATGTTGGTTTTTGAGTTATAGTCATCAAGGTATTATGACTCTTGAGGTTCGAGGGAATACTCTTCTACCCTAGGAACTGTATTATGTTTATAACCACCTCTGCTAACTGCATTAGTGGAGATCTCCTTTAGCTCAGTTGGAAGAGTGGTGGCTTACAATGTGGTTTCCCATCGGAGACATTGCATTTTTCCGAGATAAAATAAGCTCCACTGTTACATATTTATAACTGTAGATCTACCCATGTTTGATGAGTTTAAGAAAGATGATGGCATTTATGCTGGGTTTTTTTTTCTTTTTTATTCAGACCACAATAATACAATTATTTGTACAAACTTTATTTGGAAAATTTGAAACAAAGATGCAAACATGGTAAACACTGTACATCCAGTTTACATGTATAATCCCATCACCACAAGGCTTCCGTTTATTGTCCCCCATCCACTATCAATATCTAACTATAGTCAGTTCTTGTCATCAAGAAAGCTGTCTAAAATTCCATATCCTTCCACTGTCCATGCAGTCTTTAAATAGACATTTAATATTTCCATTTCTATATCTTCAAATTTCCATATTTTCATATCTATATATAGAACTAGGTAAAATAATACATGTCCTACCTACTATAATCCATGAAACTTTCAAAGAATGCCATAGATCTTATAGAGTGTCTACATGTTCTAATGAATTTAGATGTGCATTCTGATAATAATTCAAACTTCCCTTTAAAGCAGTTCTAATGTTTAAAAGTTGGAAAGTTCAAACATTAAAACTACTTGAAATGACAAATGAAATCGGTAATTTGTCCTGAATTTGACAGATATAAGACAACAATACATATACAGCACAATTCAACACTTAGGAAGCTCTAATTAAGGTTGTGTCTGTCCTTGTATAAAAATCTTATCTTTAAAATAAGAAAATTTGGTTTATTCTGATATGCTACAAAACAAATACAGGGATTAAAATGACTACATTTTTCCAAATGTATCCCTCAGTTTACCATGACTAAGCAAATTCTTACACAAACAATGTATATATGAATAAAATATTGTTTAAACTACATAACTGTCAACTGTATTATTCCATCCTTATACATGGTTTCCACACATAGGATAAAGTTAATGACAGTCAATGTTAAAACTTGTGCCGTTTACAGACTTTAAATCTTGAAAAAATAATAATGTGTGGCCTCTGTACTTTTATCTTTGAAAATTTGAATAAAAAAAAACTGAATAGAAACTAATTTAGATCCGTCAATTTCTTGATAAGCAAGATTGTTTCTAAAATTTCAATAAAAAATTTTTTATCCATGAAAGTGAAAGAGTGTTTTCAAATTTCCATCTTCTGTCATTAAATATACAGTACAAATAATGATAAAATACTTGTCAAGTGTTGCTGTATTGTACTCAAGTTTTTCAAAACAAAACAGAAATAAAAAAATATATAATAAACACAACTTTACCACTACAAGAAAACTAAGAATAAGTTGCAAAAAATACATTTCTAAAAATGACAACATATAATGCAGGGAATATTAAGATCTTAAATACAACTAAGATTCAATTCCGTTCCAGCTAAAAAAATATACTTAACATATTATATGGTGTATATTGTATTTTATAATATAGTACCAAATAATTTCATGAAGATTTCTTTGAATTTTTTTTTTTAATACTTGCTGATAATTTTCACTAGTCAGATCATCTTTATAAATATACGTAAAAAGTAAAGCATTTCTTATCAGTAAAAAATATTGCATTCAATACTTCTCCTTAAAAGAATAGAGATTCTAGATTAAACAATATGTGCACATAAGTAGCAAGTAGACAAAAAAAAAAGGTCATGGAACAGAACATTGTGTCCTTATAACTGCTGCAGGAATTGGACGAAAAATCTGTTTTAAAAAAATTACAATTATTTGGTACTATATTATAAAAGGGTTATTGCAATAATATATATAGAATAATTTTGGTTTTGAAGGTCGGGACAGACATTATCTCTAGTATCACAGCAGGTTAAATTGAAGTTTTGATACTAGCGATCGTGATAATGTATGTCAATACCTTCAGAGCTGACCCTATTGAGTTTATTAATAGTGTTTGACCTCACAATGACCAATCATTTTCAGTATCAGAATGAGTTTGTTGATAATGACAATCTCACTGCGTCAGATCAAAGAAACAAATTGTCAAAATTTCCTATAAGTGGAATAACCCTATAACATTGACTTTTAGGGTAAATGCTTATCAAAATAATATTGTTAACAAAAATATTTCAGAGTATCTAAAAAATAAATTGTATAAAATGTTGTTGGTATTGTGAAAAATATTTATTGATAGGGATATACATGTAAAATACATCAAGAATGACATATTCCATTTAAACATACATAATGAAGGCACTCTTCTAGCTTTGGACCTTGCATAATATAAACTGACTAGAATATATATAACTCCCATCTGTGATGAGGTATACCATCCATGTTATACAACCTTATATGTCAAGTTTGTTATTGACTTATTCACGATTATGTGTTTTATTTGAGTACTCTGCCTTTCTCTAAAAATAAAAACAATAACTACCATACAAGTGTATAACAGAAATAGTGTTAAGTGGCATTAAACACTGATATATATATATATCTCATCTATATTTATGGGTCTTATCAAAATCAACAGCCTTCTATGGTTGGATGATGTTTAAATGGAATAGCCCCAAAATTTCAAAACCTCATGACATTTTCCAAATTTACATTCTATTTTTTTAAATATGGCATCATGCACGCACGGTTATTTCTAAAATAACATGTTAATAAGCTTAAAATCAACTAGAAGTGTCTTTTCTAGATACAAATTATTCCACAATGTGTTCCTCTCATTTTCATCCATTATAATTTATCTACACAAGAAAATCTTTGAATATTTTCTAAGCAATACTCATCCTAAAAATATAAAAAGGGGAGAGCACTCCAACAAAGCAATAATATTGTGTATATTATATAAAAAAAATTATTCTACAAAAAATAAATCTGATCATCCAAAAGAAAATTGCACAAAATTATGGAAAAGGAATAAAAATATATATTAGTTGGCAGATAAACATTTTCCTTGCCACAATATTTTTAGCTAAAAGGTGTGAAAAACTGGGTTAAAATGGAAATTGATGAAAAAAAACAGGATAGGGGAAATCTCATTTTTGACTAGAGTAAAAACATGATGAAAAGTGTTTAATTACTGTACTTCATCTGACAGTCATAGCAGGTTATACAATGATGAATTCCTTTCTAAATATCCATCTATATCCTATTATGAGTCAGAAAAACACTCCTAGCTTGTTATAATAATTGTCTGGTAATTGATATGAATTCTCTAGTTACTTGTGTTGCATTGAAACAGTATATAATTGTATATTTTAAAGATTATAAAACAAATTATATTTACAAAATAGTTATATAAAATCAGTGACTAATGTTAAACAAGTGTCTGAAGGTTGGTGGTCACTCATATAAAAACCACTCTTGACAAACATTGCTTGATATATTATCAATAATCACTCAGGCTAGTGTTTTCTAGACACATGTTATTTTACATTTCTGGTGGTCACTAACAGGAGTGTAAATGCCAGAAATCACTCAGACTAGTGTAAATCCAAGTAATCACTCGGGCTAGTGATTTCTAGATACAAGTTCTTTTACACTTCAGGTGGTCACTAACAGGAGTGTAAATGTCAGAAATCACTCAGACTAGTGTAAATCCAAGTAATCACTCAGGCTAGTGATTTCTAGAAACAAGTTCTTTTACACTTCAGGGTGGTCACTAACAGGAGTGTAAATGTCAGAAATCACTCAGACTAGTGTAAATCCAAGTAATCACTCGGGCTAGTGATTTCTAGATACAAGTTCTTTTACACTTCAGGTGGTCACTAACAGGAGTGTAAATGTCAGAAATCACTCAGACTAGTGTAAATCCAAGTAATCACTCGGGCTAGTGATTTCTAGATACAAGTTCTTTTACACTTCAGGTGGTCACTAACAGGAGTGTAAATGTCAGAAATCACTCAGACTAGTGTAAATCCAAGTAATCACTCGGGCTAGTGATTTCTAGAAACAAGTTCTTTTACACTTCAGGGTGGTCACTAACAGGAGTGTAAATGTCAGAAATCACTCAGACTAGTGTTTTCTAGACACATGTTCTTTTACACTTCAGGCAGTCACTAACAGGAGTGTAAATGTCAGAAATCACTCAGACTAGTGTTTTCTAGACGCATGTTCTTTTACACTTCAGGCAGTCACTAACAGGAGTGTACTTTAGACACTAGTTTTGTTATACTATAGGTCGTCATTGCAGTAGTGTTCACTAGCCTCAAGACCAGTTCTGTACAATATCTGTCTCAAGAGCTTTGTCTTTTCATGGTATATTTATAATATTGCATTGCTTGTAATTATATGCTATATATATATATATCTATTATTTCTATTAAATCAATAAAATCATAATCTTAAAACAGTAAATCAGCATAATATGCTTTATGTAAAATAATATCAATGATTATTGGAATATTTCTTAATATATCCAAATTTTACTGTGTTATAAATTGAAAATTTAAACATTTTTCTTTTTCTTTTAAGTTCAGAAAATTATTTTGTGAAAAACCTTAATTCATCCTGAATATTAATGACTTTCCTCAGCAGTAAAATGTGATTTTTGAAAAACTAACAAAAATCAACATATACTGGTCGGGGAGTAGTTCTCACCATTTTTTACGTTTTTTATCCAATATTTTTAAGAAGCAGTCGAGAAACCTTTATTTCACCCCATTATTATTTTGCATGAACCATAACGATTTACCTATGAAATGAATTTTCATAAAGGAGAGTGCACGCTGATCGGGGATCCATTATTACGATGTTGCGATTTTTAACAGAAAATGGCCGTAACAGAAGCAATTCTCGCCAACTTTCAGAAATATTGTTTTTTGTGAAGCTAAAGCATCAAAAGGAAAGAAAAACGACATTTTAGAAAATTAAAACCCTTTCTTAAAAAGCTTACCGGTTTTTGCATTAGTTTGTAGAAAACTCTGATAAATATTCATCGCTGTGTAAAGGCTGTCATGCCATCCCCACGCCGCTCCCCCATTCCGTAAAATACATCCTTTTCAACAGTGGTTTACCTGATAATTTTCATTTCATTGATGAAAAGTAATAAATCCAGTTTTTCTAGAATTAATATTAATATTTTGTCCATGTTTTATGCCCAATGTGATAATATAGGATCCATGTATTAAATTAGCGGTCAAGGTAATTGATGACGTAAACAGTACATGCGCAGGTGGCCATTTGCATTCACTTGGAATCTATTTTTATTCTGCAACCTGAGTATTTTGGATTGTAGGGATTAGTAATAAGGCAAAGTGTGACACTTTTTAGAAAGATCTTAAAGATAAATTGGAAATATGGTGTCACTAGATTCTCCGATGATCATTCCATGTGTTTTTCTATTTTAAGAGTACCAACACACGTGACCCCCTGTTAATATTATGACAGAATGTGGGGTGCAGTAGGGTTTTTTCCCGATTTTAACGATATTTCACAATGAAATTCGATAAAAATTAATACGAAGGATTGGAACGGCGTCCTTTAATGATGGAGGAAAAATCAGACGAAAATTCTCCCCGACCAATATGTATAAATTATATATCATTTTTTTTTAAATATTTTCCTAACATTCACAAGATCGCACAACAAATACAGTGAGAAGAAATAGGTTCAGCAAAGCTACGGAATGGGCACAATTTGGAATAAAGTGGTTTTATAGTATATTGAGATACAGTAATTTATTATTTCAGGGTAGAGGGAAATGCAAACCAAGTAATATCTTTACTAACATAGTCTTTATACCTACAGGAAAACAATGGAAAGTCTTTAGGAATCTATTATCTATTATTTCAGAATACATTTAACATACTTGTTTGATAACAAGACAGTGAAACAAAAAATCAGACCTAAAAGCTTTAAATTATTTAGTATTCTTAGTATAACAAAGCTTTGCTACATATTAAGTTTTGTTAATCAATGTTAAATGAAACGTGTTATTGTGAAAAAAACAAACGTCTTTCATATTCTATATCTATAAGAATTTTGTTTTTTCAAAATTTTTAACAGTTAAATGTCAGTTTCTAATCATTTTCACAAATTTATTTATAATGTCTAATTCAACACTTAAAAACCAGAATTTAACAGAAAATCTTATTAATACAGATCTTTCCACTTTAAATGTCAGTACAAAACTCTTCAATCGAAAATAAATATGACTCTACTTATAGTGATTACCAACAAATACAATCTGAATGTTTTCTCTCTTGTAAAACAGTATACAAAATTCTCTGTAGAAAATACTATTAATGCATAGTGGTGTCTGAGGTCATTTCAATCTTAGTTAACAAAAACGTTCCATTCTACAAACTAAACCATCACTACTGAAATAAACAGGTAAAAATATGTGCTGGTTCCTGTTTATTCTGGTATCCTAGGTGGACTTGTTGACATGCTAACTCCTTTAGGACTGCTTGATATGGGAACACTTCTAGCAGGACTGGAGGAATAGATTCCCAACGGCTTGTCAGCTTCTTCCATAGACATACTACGTTTCCTGATGGGGATGTCAGCTCCATCCATTGATGAGGAACGGGAAACACGGGTCATGGGAACACCTCCAACTGTCAAAGTAAAAATTTACAACATTTATTATTATTTAAATATTTACAGTAATTATTGTATAAATGTTTGTGACCCTCATATTATGGTATTTTTTGTTTTATTAAAAGACCCAACCACTTTTGTCAACAATGGGTAACAATATTTCTGGACAGGGGGAGATGAAAGTGTTAATGTTTCAGGAGTCTGATTGTTACTGATACATATTGATAACTCTGTACTTCCTCATCTGATTTGACTGTAATTATTAATAAATTAAGGTTCTCCACCATCAGGCATAGGTGACCTTAGCTAATTTTGGCTCTCATGTTTAGGTCCTTTGGGTTTTTTTTGCTATCAAAACTTTCAATTATTTAGCTTTCCAATCTTTCGCTATGGGTGTACCTGATAACGGTTATTCAGGGTTGTTGCTCCCCTTATTTTACTGCCGAATTTCGGCTGCATTCCCATTGAAAAATGGGGTCCTTTTTTCCCAAAATAGGTCAGATAATTCCCAAACTGATCCGAGTTATTGTCGGTAAAAATCCGGCTTTAGTAACCGTTTGCGGAAACGTCTTTTTATATTACGCGAATACATATCCGGTCATCTGTGTGCTTTTCATCACGGTTTTTTGTGCACTCGGTCGTCGTTCTTTTTGGACATTATCATGAATATTACCTTAAAAAAATAACGCCGAAAGGGGCAAAACAAACACGGTCAATTGATTCTTTTTTTGTGACAACGCAAAAGAAGAAACCCAATTAAAACAAGATATGATTATAATCTAACGATTATGAAGTCTTCCAAACCGGCCACTGACACTATGCTATGATAAATAAATAGTGATATGTAAACAGTAATCAGATCAGATAATGATACTTACTCAAGCCTAAACCTTGATTAAAATACAAAAATGCTTCTCCCAATTTCTCCGTCTGAAAAAAGGAAATAAAAAAATAGTAACATTTTTTAATCAACAATCATGCTCAAATATTAAAATTAATCAAATACAACTTGTAAATCAATTCAAATAATTATGTCTTGCTTTCTTGTGGTATGGCCAATTGTGGTATGGCCAACATACAATGATTACTTAATCTACTGTTAATAAAGATTTTCCATGCGAGAACATCCATAGAAGACAGCTACAAAATTATCAATTACCAACACACAATATACTAGTAGACATCAACGTGGACAGAAGATACCCACATTTTACACAAAAATAACCCAATTCTAAATTAAACTATAAACACCAGTCAAAACAGTTGTGTATTGTTGGAGTAAGATAAGGATAATGGGTGCTAACATGACTTTCAGTAATATTTCAGTTTTATTGTGGCAGTCAATTTTATTAAAGAAATCAGAGACGGCGCACTGATAAACTGTAGCATATAAATATAAAGCTGCATCATGACACCTTAAATGAGCAGAAGTCAAACTACGATCATTATCACCAAGAATTTTAGGTCCCTGCATTAACTGTTTGATATATCATATAATGCTGAATAACTACAAGAGTTATCCTTCTTTGTATGTAAATGGTCAACACTTGTACCTTTTCTTCTATGACATTGGCTACACCTTCCACTTCCAATAATTCTACTCTTTTCTTGTCCATTTTCTGTTGCATATGACCATACAATCTATGTACGGTATGGTTAAAGGATGCCTTAGACCCAGTCACCATCAACACTTGGCACCTATAAACAAAAATTACAATTTTACCCCTGTACATGTATAAAACGTCATTCTTTGTAGTAACTGATCAATTACAAGAAGCAGTAGCCAGGCCCATTGACATTAAACAGCACAGCTCTCCAGTCTTGTTTACTACATCAAAATATCCATCATACAAGGTGATTTATTTTCACCATGATATAGCTGACAATTTCTTGGCATAATCACTTTTGTTCTTGTTTTCTGACAACTTTTCGGACATAAGACCAGGTGGCAAATGAAAGTTGGAAGAAAAGAAATTATATAAAAAAACTGCTGTGTAGAACTGAGTTACATTGAAGCTGACTGACTAAAATTTATTTCTTATGAGCTAATCTGCCAGCTATTGTAACTAGAGGCTCAACTATGATTTATGATCGACAAAAAAAATGAAAACATTTTAAGGGACCATCCAATTACTATCCATGTACAGTTTGCTTTTATACAAATATTAAGCATACATTTTGTAAAGGAAATATCAATCTACCAGAATATTTCTATTTTTTGTATTGGCAGTCATGTTGGATGGAAGATGAGGGTACTGGACAGTTTTAAAAAGTGACAACCGAAGTACTAACTCGTCAAAATTGATTCACTAACAATTGTCAACATTTTAAAGTTTCTCTAAGGGTTTTAATGTAAATTCTATAAAGCAAATGAGTCATGACAAATTTCTGAAAAAAAAATCTGAAAAAACAAATTGAATATGAGCATCATTGAGCATTCGCATATCACTTGGATTCCATCAGTTGGGAATTTTTCGAAAATGAAGGCTTTTCAAAGTTTTTATCATAGGGTGCTATCCTGAAATATGGTCTCTGGTGGTCCATCTTGGTTTTTCAATTAACATAAACACAAAACTTTTTGAGTGACTTTGCAATGATCATTTATGAATAGTTTGGGTTCAGTAGTTTCAGAGAAGGCCTTGGTTATATTTTCACCACAGGTCCAGCAGTGGCAGTCATCTTGGAAGGAGAAGGATGCTGTCAGACACAATTTGGAATTTGTTTGCATCTATAGAATGTATATTGGTTAGTATAATACTTACTTTAATTTTCCCATACTTTCTGTAATGTTGGTTCTCCTAAAAAATAAAGATGGTTAAATAAACAAATTAAATATTATTATTCACTATATAACACAATTGTGTAGTATTTTTATATGTACATGTATTTGGATATATACGAGGGCTGTCCGTAAAGTTCGTGGACAGGTCCCAATTTTCCTAAAAAACAATGTGTTTTTCAAAAATGTTAGTGATACCTGTATTCCTTAATTAAATGCGATGTTAGATATAAAAAATCTGTATCAGATTTTAATTTCCTAACTTAATTAAATCGATTTTGTAATGTCTGTCATATAGGTACCTGGAGCACAGTATAAATTATGTGTAACTTCTATGTAGTTACTTGTGGTTTGCCATGATTGTTTTTCATTTTATCACGCAAATTTGAATGAAACTTGTACTGTGACGTTGATAGTGCTCTTGACGTCACATCTGTAAAATTTGAATCAGAAGTACTCTCACATTGTTGCAGAATCCAGTTTTCAAACCTTGAAGATGAAACCTTATTCATCGGAAAAAACTATGTTTTCAAATAAGGTAGAGCAGAGGGCCGTTATAAAATTATGTGCCGACATAGGAAAAACACCAACTGAAACGCATAAATTCATCAAACAGTCAATAACACATTCCAATGTTAGTCGCTCGTTAGTGTTTAAGTGGCATAAGAGATTTTCTGACGGTAGAGATAGTTTAATGGACGATAAATGCAAGGGGAGACCGTCTTTTAAGACTTCAGATGTTGTGAAAAATGAAGTATGCGACGTTATTGATGGTGACAGACGTTTAACTGTGTGTGAAGTTGCGGACAAGTGTGTTATATCAAAGACAACGGTACACGAAATTTAGTTCAAGAACTACACATGAATCGCATTTGTGCGCGATGGGTACCCAGATTGTTATCAGAAGAATATATGACAAACAGAACTAAGGCATCAAGACAATTTCTTAGAAAGTTTAGCCAGAGCGGAATTGGATTTCTGGAAAGAATAATAACCACAAATGAAACATGGTTTCACTACTATGACCTGGAAACAAAGCAACAATCAAGTCAATGGAAAAATATCGACTCTCCTCGGCCAAAAAAAGCAAAAGTGACAAAATCTTTAGGAAAAAATATGTTTATTCTTTTTATGGATAGGAAAGGAATGATTCTTACACATGCTGTTCCCCGTGGTCAAACAGTTAATGCAGATTACTATTGTAAGGTATGTAAAATTATAATAAAATATAATTCGAATATAATTCGTACTTTAAGTCTACTATGATATTAATATTTATAAACAAACGCTTATTGATGGATTTATAAAGCCTTTCAATAAAAGTTTTATTTTCCGCTCATTTATTGTTCCGTAGGTCCTGAGGCGAGATTTAGTGCAATCTTTACGGAAGAAACGACCACAACTAGCATCAAGTTTAGACAATGTGATATTCCACCAAGACAATGCACCAGCACATACCTCTCAGAAAACTCAACTTGAAATAGATATGAATTTCAGTGTTTAAAACATCCATCGTACAGCTCGGACTTAGCACCAATGGACTTTGCAGTTTTCCCCTACATCAAATCCTTCTTACGGGGAATGAGGTTTGACAATTTAAGTGAATTAAGACAAGCCGTAATGAATGTAATATTTCACATGAAAACTGATCAGTTTGTGCAAATTTTTTATGACTGGGTAAGATGACACAAGAAATGTGTGGAACTTAATGGTGACTACGTTGAAAAAAGTTAAATTGGTTTGAGCGTTTGACGTCACTTAACGTCAAAAACTTTTACCGCTGTGCTCCGGGTGTGAGTATGCTTATTTATAAGATAGAGAAAAATTCATATTTGTAGTTCATTTTTATTTACAAAATTTTGTTCACTTATCGAGTAAACTCTACTATAAATGAAAATTGCAATTACTTTTTTCCAACAAATTAAATAACAAAATTACAGATTGTCCACGAACTTTACGGAGAGCCCTCGTACATTGTATATGTGCTATTTCCAATAAAATAATTTGAATTTGAATACAAAATGTTTATAGTGATTTAATTTAGTTTTTTAAAGACCTTTACAAAATTTACCAACATCCTGTGTAACCAAAAAAGAAATGGTGTATCATTAATAGGGAATCAGGTGTCACTAGCATGCATGTTGTATGGTATAATAGTAAATTGTGTGAATTGTTTGTGTGTATGGTATGGTGTAAGGTGTAATAGTGTGGTAACTGGCTTCAGAAGAGAAATTGACCTTTGAAAATATTTGTATGGTGAATTTGACAGCACATACTAATTTAGCAATAGAAACATTCTCAGTCTTTGATTTTGACTTGAGTCCGTGTGGTTGCCTCTAGTGGGTAGATCGTGAGATTGAGACCGGTCAGGTTGATCCAAAGACTATAAAATTGGTATATTGTTGCTTCTCCTCTAAGTAAGCACACAGCATTAAGGAGTAAGACCTGTTGGCTCAGAATCAGGATAATGTGTCCATGTGCTCTCATTTCAATGAACTAGCACTATACATATCCAACTAAGCATGTTCGTCTAGTACAAAGTGGTCATGATCACATCATCATCTTTTCTTTGATATGTCACTTGGTACAGGTATATCTGAAAATTTCTCACTTTACGCTAAGTAACAATCACTCACTCCCTCCATTGCAACTATACATAACTACTAAACAGAGTATTTATCTGGTGTGTGGAAGCTATCTCCCCTATAACTATTCCTAATTATCTCCCCTATATATAATTACAGTACCTATCTAGTATATGGAAGTTATCTCCCCTGTAACTATACATAACTACTAAATAGAGTATTTATCTGGTGTATGGAAGCTATCTCCCCTATAACTATTCCTAATTATCTCCCCTATATATAATTACAGTACCTATCTAGTATATGGAAGTTATCTCCCCTGTAACTATACATAATTACAATATTTATGAAGAAACATCAGACTTTGTTAAATTGTACTTACTTCAAAAAAGACTGTACAAATCTATGAAGGTTATGAGGATTAATATGGTGTCTGAGTGAATCTTGGAATGTAGCAATTACTTTATTAAGCTCTGATTTACTCTGGGCCTTCTCAAACTAAAATCAACAAAACATAAAAATACATGTTAATTAATACAATTAAAATAGTTCAACAATTCATTTTCTACCTAACATTCCTCATTTTCAGAACATATTATTGCATGAAATTCTTTTAATATTGTCCAGTAGAATATATTATATTGCACGTGTCTGGGAGTGCAATTAATTATCTACAAGGTCAATATTCAACAATTAATTATCTACAAGGTCAATATTCAACAATTAATTCATACAATAACTCTTTTATTTTATGGCAAAACTGTCAAAATGATAAGAATAATAACATGATGATTATGAGGCCATATTACACTGCATGCACAATCAGGGAATATTGCATGCTAACTTTTGGTTACATTCTATAGGGATTATACAGGCTGAAAAAATATATAGTCAGTTCCATCATTATCCAATGATAACATTAAATACAATCTGACTTCAAGCATCACCATACTAGGACAAAAGGTAAATATTTTATTATTTAACAATGCTGTTTTTACTATTATGAGGAGTAATTAAAGTTCTTACACATTTATAGTCTAAAAAATTTATTGGTCTGTAAAGAAAAAAACATATCCACTTACAGAATTAAAATGCCAGATATATGTAATTTGATTAACAGTTAGAATAAAAACTTATATTGTGAAATATGTAATTATTTGTATAACAGTCTCGGTAGTGTAGTTTAGATCCCTAGACCAGTCAAACAAGACAATGAAATAAGTAATCACCACTTCTCCACTAAGTCAGGATGAAGGAATACAGGCAAATACTGCCTTGTTTGCAACTGGAGAGATATGTCTACCTGTATGTAGACTGTTGTTTCAATGATCTCAGCACTATAACAATCAAACTATGTATGTTGGTCTACCACAAGGCAGATATCATCTCTTCAACAGTAGTTTATTCTCACCATGATATAGCTGAACAAATTGCTAATTTGGAGTTAAACAACAATCACTCACTCACTCACTATTTGTTTGTACTGTTAGAACAATCATGTGAAATTAATATGCATGTGTATTTCAGACACCAGAGTGAGTGAGTGAGTGATTGTTGTTTAATGCCAATTCAGCACTTTTTCATCTATATCATCGCGAAAACAAGTTACATTCGATGATATGATGTTGATGTTGGCTTTGTACTAGACCATTTGGATTTTTATAGTGCTACATGTAGCTCATTGAAACAACAGTTCGAGGGTAGACATGTCGTTCCACTCGGACACATTAGCCTAATTACGAGCAAACCAGTCTTTGCCCTTTCTCCTTAATATCAATTTTTTAGTCTTTGGTGTGACCCGACGTGGCTCGAATTCACATAATCTACCACATTGAGGCAAGCAAACTAACAATAAACACTACCAATCAGACACCAGAAAAAAACATACTAAAAAGTAAATAATATCAACAAGGCTGCTCTTAGATAATATAATTATCATATTGATAAACTGATATTTTCTCTGTATTATTTGTTTTTATTAAAACTGATCAAGATCCTTGTCCAACAAAGCATGGAGCCACCAGCTCTCATTTGTACTAGACTACTAAAGCCATGTATTCATCTTTATAACATGTATGTCCTGCCCTAGCCAACATCAATCTCCAAATAAGGTCAAATTCCTGATGACATCCCTCATATAATAAATGGGTCAAGAGATATGGATGTGATAACCTTTACTTAATATTCTTATAAACATTAGTCCTATTATTCATAAAAATAATTCTATCAAAATGTTTCTAAGTACTCTATCAAAAATGTGGTAAAATAACAGCTTTTAATGTGTTTTATATGTAATATGTTTTTGTATATAATTATTATTCTTTTATGGCTGCAGTTTTTGATTAATTCACATGTTCATTTTTCTGACATTGTAGGTCTTACAATGAAATCATAGCAACACTGAATACATTTAACATCATAAAATGAATGTAAAGTAATTCACTGAAGCCAGACAGAGTATTTATGTGATGTTATAACAAATAATATAGTGACAGCCTTTAGCTATCTATGGATCAATAAATGGATTATTTTGTAAATGTGAGATGGAACATTTATTTAGATCCCTCTGATTTGTAACACTTTTCCGTTGTACATAATATGTTCCACTGTTAGATTCTACTTTGACACAGTGGGGTGTCAGGTTCCTGACGTCACAAATTTGATTACCGTATATATTTATTAAAAATTGCAGAACACAGTATTTATTCTGCAAACTACAATTTACAATGTATTTTCGATGCAAACAATCATTTGGCTATATACTAATCTATATTGGAGAAATATGGAAGACAAAAGTCTAGATATCTATGAATCCTTTTTCTAATACCCTTGCAGTATTTTTTTTTTCAAATGTCAATATTATATCCATTTTACTGACCACAAAAATCTAGGGTTTAACAGCTGATCTCATATTTGATTTTATTCCACCTTGGCTTGTAATCCATTCAGATATTTTTGTGAGGCCAATTCACTTTGATCACAGTATCTTGACGTTTTATCTGGCGAAATAGAGAAAAATCTGTATAAAATCTGTATATTATAATATACAGATTTTATACAGATTTTTCTCTATTTTGCCAGATAAAACGTCAAGATACTGTGCTTTGATTAATGGATTTTCTATCGATTTATAAGTATTTATAAGTTTTTATTTGTCATTTCTCAACATTTTTTATGTGAAAAAAAATAAAATAAAATACATTTAAATCATATTACAATAATATCTGTATTTGTAACCATGGTAACGAGCAAACAATTTTTTTTCTATAAAATATAAAATTTGTTGTAAATTATATATATTTCATTGTATATGTTGTCAAAAGCACTTGGTCTGTAATTAGTATTAGGAAAACACAAAATATAGAAATAAAACTAATGTGGCCTAATAACCATGTTATTTCATTTCCATTCTCATTTTGTCAACCAAGTAGTGTAAATGTCATAGAGACAAAACACTGATTATAAATTCTGTAGTACAATTACTGATCAAAAAGCTTCTATGGTTATCATCAATTGATTTCTGAATTGATAGCACCATACAAATAAGGAAACCCACATTTTCTATATTTTAACACCTTAATGCAACCTTATATGCCCTGCTTGACAAGAAATCAATAATTTGTCACAAGATTATTGCTTAGTTGATCATTGACAATAAATAATACAGAATATCTCTTTAAATCTTCACCTGTTGCTGCCATGCAGAACCAATGTCTGATTTAAAAAAAAATTAAGAAAACAGATGGCAATCTTACGTTTTTTACCTTTTTAAGAAAACAACCCAGGACATAAAGAACCAGAAGAATCTTTTTGGGGTAAAAATGAGAGTAGCTTTTGTCTATGGTTTATGTATTGATTATTGGATGACAAGAAGAATTAGGTTGTGTATCTGATAAAATCATTGCTGAGGGTTAAAATCATCACACAAAAGTACAATGTATTGGAGGATTAATAGGGGATGAAACTTTATTGTATTTGAGCATTTGTTGACATCAATTGTTGATTTGATGATTGCAATTTAGTTAAGACAGAGTTAGTATATATGATCATCACATTACAAATGATGCCTCACAGCCTATCTTTAAATACATTACAGTTATCTCCATTCTACTTTAATTTTCTGACAAGCATTAAATTACATTTTTAATTAACCAAATAGTCAAACCTGCCCATGTGGTCACCTTTATTTAGCAGTCACCTATATTAAAATGTCACCTTTTCTTATCCTGTCAAAGAAAATTTCATATGAATTGAACCTCTTTTAAGAGGTCACCTGTCTTAAAAGACCACCTTTTCTTTGTCCCAAAGGTGACCTCTTAATACATGTCTGACTGTATATTGTTTCTGCATACACCAATTTGCTGTTTGACGTGTGAATTGTGCAATTGATGCTGGCACCATATTTGACACCATCCAAGCATTACATAAACAACTGCATCAGAATACATGTAATTGGTAAATCAGGGAATACAAAAATAAAAACAAGGAAAACATAATTTCCTTTTCATTATGTTAATTAAAGCTGTAGATAAAAATAACACTGTAATTAATCAAAGATTGTTATCATATTTTATTGATGGATTGAATCAGCTAGCTTTAAACCACTTTTAGCAATTTTTTATCTGTATCCTGGCAATTATGTTTAGCTATGGAGGAACCCCGAGTTCCTAGAGACAAAGACTAGGCATCCAAATGTATCTGGTAATATTTTTCACTTAAGGTACAAGTCAAACACACCCTGTGTAGAGCTAGATATAAAATTATATCTGGTGGTTGGTCTGTGAAAGGATTAAGATTACCATACACATACATGTTTTACTGTAGAATATGTCAATTTCTATTATGTACAAAAGAAAATCAATTTTACTTCAAAATGTTGATGAAATTATTAATAAGAAAAGAAAACTAAACATTCATTATACAGTGAGTAAATCAATAATCAAATGATATAAAGATCTACATGTTCTATTATATATATTATTGATTGTATATTAAGTTTTAAGAATGATAGACAGTGTTGTCAACACACAAAAGTTAGGTCTTTATTTTACTGTTCAAGTTTCAAAAGAAGCCAGACTCCAATGTAATACAAATAGAAATATATAATTTAGTGTCGACAATGAACAATGAGTACCTGGAATATTCTTTATCTACAATGCTCAAAAGCTCAAATGTCAAAAGATGGGAAAGCCAAATAATTTAAAATATAAATGATTTTATATGCATATGTAATAAAGTTATAGAACACGGGGTATAGAACACAGGGTATATAGAAGACAGGGTATAGAACACAGGGCATAAAACACAGGGTATAGAACACAGGGTATATAGAACACAGGGCATAGAACACAGGGCATAGAACACATGGTATAGAACACAGGGTATAAAACACAGGGTAATGGAGGACAGTCAAGAAACTAAAACAATGATATTTACTGACAGTTAACATTTGAATAGACTTAGATGAACCTTAGAACAGAGAAGATTACTGTATCATATAGTAAGTAGATAGATGTGGGATTCCTATGATATATCAAAGACACGATATCCTTGGAATAATTTCCCTTAGTTAATATGGTCCGTGGACTTATTTTACCCATAACTAAACTTTATTTTCTCCAAACCAATTTTACACCAGGACTTATTTGACTGTTACATATACATGTACACTTCTCTAACCTTGGTCCTTGGTGGCCCATTGGTAAAGGTCACTGATATCTGACCACAGGTCAAATATCACTGGGTTGAAGCCCAGACAACCATGTGTATAAGTGATATACCGTATTTAGGGTTGTATAATGCGCATTGGTGCATAATGCGCACCCCCTCTTGGCCTTGAAAATCTCCAGAAAAAAACTAGTACGTGTCTATAATGTGCATGGACTTTTAAAAAAATTGCCGTCGGAAATGCAAGAATTAAATATCAATCGTATATATTTTTCAATCCTTTGAGCATGTTTCATTTGCTGGGAGAATTTAAGAACCATTTATCTCTTTTCATCTTCAATAAAGTTGCAAAATATTAAATGTGTTGGGTTTTATTGGCGGACATGTGATTTCCCGGTCTGGAAAAGAGTGAAACACATTGTTCCTGTTTATAATGCGCACCCCTCCTACAAATTAAAGAATCTGGTAAAAATCCTGTGCATTATACAACCCTAAATACGGTAATGGTTCTAGTAAAATAAGTCCAGATGTACCAATATAAAAAATTGAGAAAGCATCTGAGATGCAACAGCCGAGTTGCAAGTCAAAATCATTTGGTCTTGTTTTATAAATAAGTAAGAAACTAAAGAATAAATGTATGTATGATGGATTGGAAATATTTTCCTATGTAATATAAAGACTATTCAAGATATCATCAAGTTTCAGAGGACACAAAGTAAATTATTGGGGCATTTAATTTGTCTATTCACCCTGATCATAAATATATATGGTTTAGGGGTGGGGATCTCAACCATTATAAAGTTCACTTCAGGTAGGGGGTGAGGTATGACCCCTTGGGGCCTGAGCTATAAGGCATTTAATTTGCCTAGTCACCCTGATCATAAATATATATGGTTTAAGGGTGGGGATCTCAACCATTAAAAAGTTCACTTCAGGTAGGGGGTGAGGTATGACCCTCAGGGGCCTGAGCTATCAGGCATTTAATTTGCCTAGTCACCCTGATCATAAATATATATGGTTTAGGGGTGGGGATCTCAACCATTAAAAAGTTCACTTCAGGTAGGGGGTGGGGTATGACCCTGGGGCCTGAGCTATAATGCATTTAATTTGCCTAGTCACCCTGATCATAAATATATATGGTTTAGGGTGGGGATCTTGGTCACATTTTTTAAAACAGATTCCCCAGCAGGGTGGGGCTGAGCCCCAGGGATAAAAAATGTTGAATGCACAACTTCACATTGGCATCTCCACCCATACCAAATATTAAGTTTCTATCTTTTGTAGTTTCAGAGAAATGTGTAATTCTCAAAATATGTACTTTTTCTATAAAAAACCATGATTTTACAAGAAAAAAACAATAGATTAATCTGAATTCCGAACTCGCTCTAAATATTAGTGTAATAATGCTTCCTACCAAAAATTATGTTGATCGGCCAAAAACTAAGAGCGCTATCGCGTTAACGAAGATAATTCTCAAAATATGTACTTTTTCTATAAAAAACCATGATTTTACAAGAAAAAAACAATAGATTAATCTGAATTTCGAACTCGCTCTAAATAATATTGTAATAATGCTTCCTACCAAAAATTACCTTGATCGCCCAAAAACTAAGAGCGCTATCGCGTTAACGAAGATAGTTCTCAAAATATGTACTCTTTCTATAAAAAACCATGATTTTACAAGAAAAAAACATTAGATTAATCCGAATTTCGAACTCGTTCTAAATAATAGTGCAATAATGCTTCCTACTAAAATTTATGTTGATCGATCAAAAACTAAGAGCGCTATCGCGTTAACGAAGATAGGCTAACATACGCCAGCCCGGACGGACGGATGCCCGCCCGCCTTTTGCCAAAACATAAGCCGACTGCAACTTCGTTGCAACTCGGCTAAATATATCCATGGTTTCAAATTTCCCTAGTATAAAACATCCTTGGAATAATTTTCACCAATAACCCCGAAATTAGAAAATAGGGTTTTGATCTTGCAGTCAAAGATCATAGTTGCTTGGTTTTGTTGAATAGTACCACAAATTAGTTATATTTTGCTTTTGTATGGAAACGCTGTCTGTCTGCCTTAATATAGTATCACCTGATATCAGGTTCTAAAAATAATCTAGTCAAACCTCCCTTATGTGACCTTCCAAGGGAACAGTGAAATATGGTCAGATAAGGCAGGTGGTCGCTTAATACAGGTTTAATTAATATGAAATGCACTGTGAAGGAAAATAAAAATCAAGGTAACATAATAAGTCATTGCTTAAAGGCATACAGGCTGTCAGAATTGAATTTGTTTTTTATATTAAAAGTTTCCAATATTCGATGTTTTATACTAATGGCGCTGAAATTTTTCATAATATCATACATAAATAGCCTAGAACGAAGGAAATATGTCGCTGTTTTATTTTCTTGAATCCAGTAAAAAATCCAATGTTTACCCGCGCAATATTCATACGACCTGATATTGAACTCATTCGGGAAAGCATTTGCGCATGTACGAAATTGTTTGTTGATGAAGAATGCACATGGCACAAATCGGATCGTGGAAGAACGAAAACATTGATGGATTTCTATACGAAAACGACACAAAAAGGAGGATTCAGCAAGCTTTGTGTAAAAATTAAAAAAAGATGTTATACCGACCTACTCCATTTTTCAACACGTAAGCATAATTTAGTATCTTTTTTCGGCCGAATCGTATTTTGACAGTAGAATTGCATCGTAGTTTTTTATATATTGTTTTTTTTTCAGGAGAAAACACTAGGTGATATCTCTTTTAAATTAGAGACTAAAATAATGAACTTCATATCTGTTTTTTTCTAAAAAAATATAATCAAAACAACTCAAGTGTTGTCAATAATATGCAATACAATTTGTTTACAATTTTCCCTTTATTGGGCCCCTTTGCAGAGTTTGGGTTTGTTTTATTGATTTCATCATGTACAGGCCTCCCAGAACTCTCACTACTTCTCTCTGTTGTCTCCCACTTCTCCATGTGAGCTCTTTGAAAGAGAAGTCACTTCTCCTTCTAATTTGAAAATAGTGGGAGCCCTGTGTCATATATCCGATTTTAAGTGTCATAATCTTACTAAATACCATTATATAATATTAACTGATTACCCCGGGATTCAATTTCATATATATATATTTCTTAAATTATATTAATTCTAACAAATTTACATGCAACATGCTTCCTGGTTATTTATAATATAGCAGTTATCAGTATTCGTCAAATTTCGGAAAAGCAGCCGACTTATAATTAGGTCGTGTTAATGGCGATTTTACCAACAGACATTCAAATTCTTTTCACTAATTACGACATTATAACATATTTTTTAAACCTGGGTTCTTGTTCAGAACATTTTATTAGTATAAAACATCGAATATTGGCAATTTTTAAATAAACAAAAAAATTCAATTTTGACAGCCTGTATGCCTTTAATAGATGAGGTCACTAAAACAGGTTGGACTGTATCATCAAGGAATCAACTTTAATTTAGTTTTATTAACAAAATCATCATTCCCTGAAATTAATGGGAAAATCACAAGAAAGTAGAAAATAATAAGTGGTAAAAGACTACATAACATTAATTCAAAATCAATTTAAATCTCACAAAGAAAGATTTAAGACAAAAGTAATTTGCTGATCATGGAACAAAGACAATTGCAACAGCTAAATACAATGTTAGCCATGATATACATAAAGAGAATTTGTAAAATTTTGTAGACCACAACATTAGCATAATTGCTGCCATGCTTGTAAGAACACGTTCTGTTGGATTTTGTCCAAATAACATTAAGACATAAAACTAAAGCTATGTAATAGTTTCTTTATAAATTTCTGGACAAGGATCATTTTACACATTAAATGTAATAAAATATCAGTGGAAGCCATCACAGACCATGAAATGAAATGTACAATGATATGAAATCCTTATCTCCTAGAATCAATTTCAATTATTAAATGTAATGAAGTGACTATAATTGTAAACATACACCAGAGATATGTTCGCCTGGAATATGTATATGGCTAAAGATATACATTTAATTGTCTGTCCATCATAAAGTTATATCAACAGGGGATGGCCCAGATTCCATTAATACTTTGAACTTTGCAGCATTACTGCAGCTGTAACAGGGGACGGCTGAGTTTCTATTAATTCTTTGAACCTTGCAGCATTACTACAGCTGTCAACTAGTCATCCTTTAAAGGACTGATTGAATGGTTGCATTAAACCACTTTCTTACATTTGTTTATCTCTGTCATGGTGACCATGTTCAGTGGTGGATGAATTTCTATAGAAAAGTCCCTAGTCACAGTTAAGGTACAAACAGTGTCATGTACTGATTACTTTAGTCTGCATAGACATTATCCAGTACCACTGTATCTTTTAAAGATAAGATTAAAAGGATCCAGTGGCTAAAGACCTCAAATTTTGAAAAGAGTCTCAAAAACATTAATGGAAGTGGTCCATTTGGATACTAAAATCATTTAAACTGTTGTACTGAAATATGTCAGGCTACACTACCAAACAAGCTAATGATTGAAGGTGCTCAAGAAAATATAATACTGGAAAATCAACTGTATTATTTTTTTAGTTCAGTTACAGTCTTAAGATATATTTGTCCTGCAGTAGCAGCCATCTTTGGGCTTGGAATGATACAACCAATAATGTTTAAGGGGCTATGCCATTATTGTTCATATACAGTTGGGGTTCAATTAAATATCTAGGGTCTGAGGAAAATTATTTACCAATTTTCACCTAAGTGTCCTGTCCTAAAACTTTTTCTGTATTGGCAGCCATCTTGGTTTTACAATCAATGGACAAAATTAAAATATTGCAATTAACATTCCATAATTATCCATGTACAGTTTAGGTTCAATAAAGGGTCTAGTTTCATTTTCACATACTGTTCTGGGCTAAGAAAAAGCTTGAAGATAGCAAAGGGGTAAGTAATCAAAAGTCATAAATTGAAGGACAGACAATACAATGGCAAAAATATTTATAAAAAGGAGAAAAAGAAGAATTATGGAACTGTTCAACTTTTTCTCAGCTGACAGCCATCTTTGATTTCCAATCAATACAAAAAACAAAATTGTTATAAAGAACTGGATTCAACCAAAATTGTAGTTTCTGAGAAAAAGTATTTATATATTATTCCATAGCCGGGTACTATTTTTTAACTATCTTGTGTAGTGGAGATCACCTTGGACTTCTGATCCACACCAAATTAAAACTTTAACAACTTTGTAAGGAACCATCCAATGATTATTTATGTAGTTTGGATTTCAAGAAGTTCTGTCTTTTGTTTATATATATACATAACTCTTCTCTATAACTTTTCTATCATAACTATGTACTATTGTAGAATGGGGTTTTTTTTGTCTGTTTTTTTGTTGTTTTTTATGTAGTTTATGAAAACAAAATAAGTTCAATTCAGTTTCTCAGAAAAAAAATTCTAATCATATTCCTATATATATAAGTTCTAATTATGTAAAGGTATGTTTTGTGTTGACTGATACAAAGAGATGACAATGACTCACTTGTCCCTATGGACCAGATGAACTATATATGTAATGTTTTGTCCCCATTTTTATCTACTATATTAAATCTAAAAGTAATATCAACACATCAAAATCATGGAGAGAAAGACTTCCTCTTCCATTGTTCTACTGTAAATTATTCTGTTTTATTACAGATACTGTAGACTACTGTGTTTTGTAACAGTATCCAAATACATGCAATTTAATATAAACGTTGACATAACATACGGTCGTTTTCATAGATGTACTTATTATAAAAACTGCAATAAATAAAATAATATTGTCATTATATTGTATAGTAATCTATATGCTGGAATGTGTAGGTAAAAAAAAGCAAACTTTATCCATGCATCTGAAACTTCGTGCATATAAATTGCTAGGAAATATTAAGCTTGTGAGAAAAATTTTGTTGGGAGCATACTGCAGATTTATTAGAAAGCATGCTTTAATATTAAGCATACATGCATCAAAAATATATGTTAGTTAATATAACCTGGCTATTTCTTCAGGTTTATCATAAGAATAATTTAGACCAGCATATGACCATTCTCTTTGGAGCAAAATATAACCCTCAATTGAAAATAAGCTCAATATTCTTGATAAATCTACATACAAAATCTTATCAAACATGCTAATAACATAATTTATGTTTTACTTCGGAAAAGAAATGTTCACACGACACAACATAGCCATGGCAAATAAATTGTGATAACCCAACTCTGTAGAAAAGAAAACCTGAAACTTTGCCCCACTCTTATCTGTACCGCAAGTGCAATCAAGTCACTTGATTTTTTGGATATGGGAGGTAAAATAACAAACTCAATATATATATCCCATAAATGTCATTTATTCAAAATGACGAATAAGTTTTAATAATGTGAAACAATACAATGTAAAAATCAGGGAGTGCAACAAAAATATGAAACATGCAATATCTACATTTTTTACTAAATTTATGTCCTTCACTCCCTGTGAAATGAACAATATTCCCTGAGACAAAAAAGGGTTGGCGCTTAAAAACGGCCACTAGTCTCATTAAAATTTATATTTGAATGGGGCAGAAAATTTTCATCAGAGTCACAACAAACGTGACCTTTGGCCAAAGCTTTCTTAAAACAATGATGTAATGAGCGTATTCCAGTCTCCTGATTGGTTGATGAAATAAACCAAATTAAAATTTATTTCTGAAAACAGATATTCTAAATAATGTATTTTTATTACTAAGTAAAATTTCTTGTGCTTAATTTAAAAATTAAATTGATAACTAATGTATTCAATCTATTGCATAAGATATCTAGTATTTCAGCGATCAGTTTGAATTATCTCCCTTTTAACAGTTGAGTCCTCTAAAAACATAAAGAATTTTATTATAGAATAAACTGCATTTAGCAATTAAAATCTATACTATAAGATGTGCCTTATCTTTGGCATCTTTGACCACACTTTTTTTTACATAAAAGAAATCTGACAGATATACAAAACTGAAATCTAAAGTTCCCCCCATTTTTCAAATTTAAATGAATATAACAATGATTGACATCATCTACAAAACATAAATTTAACTTATCTCTGTGATTCTATAGGTATACTACATTCTATATGACTCAATTCATTGACATAAATACACAAAATTCATGTGCTCCTATATATATTCAAACTCAAATAGTTTATTGATAGTAAACCATACATTGGCGTGCATCTAGACAATACAATATAATTATAATACATTACATAAATATGGATAAGATATATATAGATATATATGTGTGTGTGTGTGTAAACCTTGTAATAATGGATTGTTTATCCTATAAACTTACAAAAAAGAAATAAAATTAGAATTTCTATAAAATGTTACTTGACTGCATAATAAAATCAATGAGTAAACAGCTACAACCTTTGTGTGAATTGTATGATGTTGTCTAATGCTATATAATTTAAAACTTTAATAATCAAAAATCAATATTGTTTCAGAAAATATAAGTACAGAAATACCAAAAACAATTTAGATACATTTTTTCTTAATTCCAAACACGCCATGTTGACATTTTTCTTGGAAACTGCAATAAATAAATGGAAAAAAATACCAATAAGTCACAATATGTAACTTGTACTGCGATGTACCAATGTAAAGCTGAACCAATAAGTCACAATATGTAAGTAGTACAACAATATACCACTGTAGCTGAAAATCAACAACAGCCATTAAAGTCACCATATTCAACTTCTATGGTACTAACAAGAGCCATAAACTAAGAAATTGACAACAACTCTTCTCAATATAACACACACCACAGTGGACTCATGGATTCTGACTCAATTATTAAGATATAGACTCAAACATACAAAGATATGAAATGTGTCATGTTATATATACTTAGTAAGATATAGACTCAACTTTTTATGATATATCAGGAAGCTAACAAACCTATAACTATCAAGATGATGACTCAAAACTCACAAAGACCATACATATCAATATACATAAAAAGTATTACAACTCAATATTTGTCATTCTTGTAATAACTGATCCCAAAACTTTATTTCTTGCTCAAAAAAGAAAAAATTTGACGGAGTTTTGTAAGATTTTAGTAAACTTAGGCCATAAACCATCACAATAGCTTGTATAAAGAACATTTCACAACATACAAATGTTCATGAAACATGAAGCAGCAGAGTGGATCTCAGTGATAGATATAAGAAATAAAACATATTAATATTACAGCAATCAGTTTTGTTCACACATGGATTAGATGATTATGATAATCATGTAAAACAATTTCACACAAAAGTTGTTAATGTTTTAAAGGCAAACAAAAGGGATAATATAGAAATCTCAAGTGGAGACAACTCACCGACGATGACAACTGGAAATATTTTAAGCAAAAAAGAAACATTGCATTATATGAATATTAATATAAAGTGTTGGCTATTGCAGCCATGCTTTTACTTAGCCCATGACAATAGCATATTCAGATCAAATTCATTTGCACTGTAAGTAGGCATTTTTTACAAGTTTGAAACAACTTAAAACACACAAATTTTAATTCGTGTGACAATGGAAAATACATGTATATGATAAGACTCAGATCGATGTCCAGTCTCTAATCGACGTCCACTCCTCAAATCAGCGTCCATTGACGTCATTATCTCAAATCACAGTCCAATTTAAGGATATTCTCAACTCAGCGTCCTTTCCAAACTCTCATAACTATTGGCCCATTTACACGATATAAGTTTGCCATCAAAAATAATTGTAACGACAGTTTTGTTTTTTTAATCTGTTTTTTTGTTGTGTTTTTTTAAGCATTTTCCCATTCTTTAATATTATCAATAGTGGGTAGAATCTATTTTGGCGGACCACGGAAGTCAGATATTGTAATAAACAAAGTGCATGACCCATAACCTTTCATTTTGTTACCATGCGGATATGACAACAAAAGGGTTAGGCTTAGGGTTGGGGCTATGGTTAGGGTAAGGGTTAGGGTTAGGGTTAAGATTAGGGTTAGGTTTAGGGTTAAGGTTAGGGTTAGGGTTAATGATAGGGTTGAGGTTAATGTTAGGGTTAGGATTAAGGTTAGGGGTAGGGTTATGATTAAGGTTAGGGTTAAGGTTGAGGTTAAGGTTAGGGTTAGGATTATGGTTAGGGTTAGGATTAGGGTTAGGGCTAAGGTTAGGGTAAGGGTTAAGGTTAGGGTTATGATTAAGGCTTAGGTTATGGTTAGGGTCCACTCAAGTAGAAGTACTCCTAAACACAATAGGATTTTATCTACAGCAACTATAAAATACATAGACATTTTTGTCTTTTGTCATCAAGAACCCTTCATCTGGAATCTGGTCTTGTCCCTTCTCCATCATTGCTTCAAAGACATTCCCTAACGGGTGTGACGTCATTTGAAGTATACGTCAGTGACGTCATTTTGAGAAAGTGAAAAACGGCCATATATTTGAGAATTGGACGCTGATTTCAGGATTGGACATCGATTAGAGACTGGACGTCTATCTGAGTCTTACATATATACAGTACTAATTTGTACTAGTAGTAAACATTATAATGTGATTTAGACCAAAAAGTAGTTATTTATTGAAAATTATTTAGATTTCAACAGTGTATATTTAGATTTAAACAATACACTGTAAAGTGGTATATATTTGGATTTAAACAGTACACTGTACAATGGTGTATATTTAGATTTAAACAGTACACTGTACAATGGTGTATATTTAGATTTAAACACTGTAAAGTGGTGTATATTTAGATTTAAACAGTACACTGTACAATGGTGTATATTTAGATTTAAACAGTACACTGTACAATGGTGTATATTTAGATTTAAACACTGTAAAGTGGTGTATATTTAGATTTAAACAGTACACTGTACAATGGTGTATATTTAGATTTAAACAGTACACTGTACAATGGTGTATATTTAGATTTAAACACTGTAAAGTGGTGTATATTTAGATTTAAACAGTACACTGTCAAGTGCTGTATATCTTTTCTATTTTACCCATAAATTTGGATAATGAATTTGATCTAAATATTAATAAGAAAGAAAGCTTTACACAATAAATTATGACCTAATAGATACAAGTTAACCATGCCTGCTAAAAATGTTGTTTAATTTCTACTAAGATGCATATGATTAGAACATCCAAGTGCACAGTTTGTAAATAATTAATTTGAAACTTATTTTGAATTGCCATATACAGGAAAAGTGAAATGTAAATAATTTTTTAACACTGCATAAATTTATGGAATTCGTTAGCTCTAAAGTAAAAAATAAGTTGGATAAGTTGTGAAAGTTTGTCCCTGGTCTGTATGCCTTATGTATGTATATAGTCTATATGTTTATTTAAGAAGTATTTCCAATTTTAATACTCGTCATTCAGAGGTACATGGTCAAAAATATTTAACTAAGTAAAAATTACAGGTGAGGCGGAGGTGTCTGGTCATGAGGTTTGTTTTAGAATCTTTTATTTTTTAATACTTCAAGATCACTTGTAATACTATCACTTAACTTTGAAGAATGAGTGTTTGTAGTTACCTATTGGAAATTAATTTATATTTAACATTTATTGTTCACTTTAAGGTGTGTTGATGACATTCTCAATAGAACATCAATCTAATAACATAACATTTCCTAAGCATGGCAAAACAAGTATCAGATTCTGATGAACTTCAACTCTTTACTTAATACTGTTTAAAAATAGAACATTAAGGAAAGACAATTCTACAGATCATAACATAATAGGAACACCCTCTTTAAGCCACTTTTGACTTCTATGAATACAACTGTGGAGAATGTTCAATATTTTACACAATTGGTTAACCAAAACAATTTATCATTTTCTTGATAATGGCTCAGAATCAAAGTCTCATCAATAAGTTGGTAAGAATCCTACTGCTTTTTAAAAAAAAAATTTAATGTAATTTTCAATATATCCAATTTGTACATGTACATAAAGAAAAAAATTAAATAGTGAAGTTATTTCAGAGCATGCTTCCTACTGTTATATCTATTAAACCTTTTTTTCATGACTGATTACAGATTCTTTCATGTATTTCAACAAAATATATAACAAATCTAAGTAAATAATTTATAGCGTTTTTAATCTAATATTCACTGATCATCATGATCATAGTAATCTATTAAAAGTCTCTAAGGATCAAAAAGATGAAATTATTGACAGTAAAAAAATTATTGCTGCTTCAAGTAAACTTTTGTGTTACTAGTTAAAATTGTTCATGCCTTACTAGTGTTCTGTAAAGATAATTAAAAAAGATAAAATATTTCCGTAATTTTTATACTTTTAAGATGAAATAAAATAGTTGACATTTCATATTGTAGCTACATATATAATACTATGTAAAGATTCTAAAATACAGATTACAATTATAGGAGAAAAAACATCCACTTATGCTAAGAGTGGAAACAAGACATCACTTTCTTCTGTAAATGAGCTTTTTACATGTGAGACAGCTCATAGAAGATGGTTTCAAATGATGTCATTGGCAAATCAAACTTTGAAATTATGTATATTTCACTGTTAAAATGGCATTAATTTTTCAGCAGTTTTTGTTAAATTGCATTACCTTTGCATTATTTACAGAAGAAATAGGTTTTTCCAATCAGCAGATATAAAAGATTTAAATACCTTTCACTCATGTGAGAAATTCAATGTCTTTGACTCTTGTTCCTCTCTGTTCCATTCAAGAAATGAGAAAATTTTCCACACAAGACTTAAAAGGTCTCCCTATATCTCTTATAACACCTTATGGAAAAACCTACAAGTCTGTAGGCTCATAACAGATAACTTGGCCACACATGTATGAAGTAACATCCTTAATAGTTAACACAGAAACAATGCAAGCATACAGATATAAAGAGGGAAACATTTAACATTAAGTAAATATTCTAAAGTAAAATAAAAGTTGACACTCACCGACCCAAATCTATGAAGAACTAGGTAGGCTTCAGCTGTTGGATTCATCCCAATCTGTTCCAACTTCCAACCTATCACCTACAATTATATAGAAAACTCTACGCATTTAAAACAAATCACCTTCATTTGAAAATATCTCATGTGAAAGAATTCAAGACAGTATTAATTGAATTCAAATACATATAATTAATAAAAAAAAAAAAAAATGTTTTGCTTTAACTATAAACACCCTGTAATAATAATTTTCAGAAATTAAAATGTGCTAACCACTGATAAATTCATTACAGTTTATACTTTAATCTAAAAAAAACCCATCCAGTTAAATGTAGAGATCTTAGATCAAGATAAACAACAAAAGACAACAATGTTTCATGCCTGGATATTTACTGGTCCTTTAATCAAGTATAATTACATTACTTCCGTTTTTCATTGAAATGTGACAATATGATTGGTTATGAAGTGGTCACATGATAATACAAGTGATGTTTCACATCCCAATGAAACTCAAATCCGAACTTGCACGTGCCTCCACGACGACATCAGATGTAAACAATCAATGGCGTAGTAATTTCCAACAGCAAATAATCTAACACAAATAAAATTCACAACGAAAAATTCAACTATATTAAATTTTGGTGTGATTTAAATATAATTATAAGAATTGAATGCATTCTTTTGAAGTTTCATTGGGGTATGAAAGCGTTGATCGAACTACATTTTCAACATGAAGCACTACCGCGCTTCATTGAAAATGTACTTCGGTCAATGCTTTCATACCCCAATGAAACTTCAAAAGAATGCATTCAATTCTTAAATACAGAAACATTACAACTATATGAAACTTTGGACTTTATAGACCTTGGGAATTTTCCTTGTAAAAATCATATCATGTTGATTCATGATAAATATTACAGATTCTTTTAAACTTCCACCAGTCTGTTAGTATGCTATTTTTTACTCAATGGGACGAGGACCCAGTACAACAAGATTAATAACATAAAGCATGTCTAGTTTATCTAGAACGTATGGTAAATGTTTTTATTTACTTAGAAATTTTACAGTTTTATCATTCCAATTGATTTTCTATTTTCTATATTATTGCTAGGAATTCTTGATTATTTGCTATGAAAGGAAAAGTCTATAGAAAAATGATTGAAAATTAGTCTGAAAATGTCATTTGATTACAAAGAATGGTGCTATGTTATTATACAATAATACAAAATGTTCAAATATCATTAAAAGAACTGCATGTAACTATTTAAAATAATGCAGTTCTTGTTATATTGTTATTATATACTTGTGTTACTCCACAGGTCTTAAATCGACAAGGGAAATCACCTATTTACAGTATTGCTGTTACCGCTGTCATAAAACTGGTACCTGTAATTGTTTACTTGATCAACTAACAGTTGCTGGATTCAAATTTAAATAACTATTGGATTTCCAATCAAACATTTTTTTTTTAAATATATTTGTAGAGGACCAACCAAGGACTATTCAAGCCATGTTTCCTTACAAATTGTTTAATGGCTCGAGACAAATGGAATTTTATAACTTTTTTTTCTGATTGTGTGATTGGGTTCTTTCTATGTTAAACTTGTTCTGTGATGGTGCATGTGGGCATCTTGGATTTCATGAATGATGCAGGTATAAAATTGGTTCATTAAAATATGCATCACATGTTATTTTATTGTCATCAACTACAAGTAAAATTACAGTTGGCTGCATATATTTGGCCTGTTAAATGTTATGAAAACAATATTAGTTCCCCCCCTCCCCCCACCCCCACCCCCACCCCTATTGACTAACATCTTTCCATATAGGGTCCCATGTTAAGCCAAATCTTGCAGTGGTGTCCACCTTTGATATTTGATCAGCACACAAATCAAACACTTTGTAAAGAACAACATCAGAATTATTTACACCATATTAAATTTCAAACCGCTAAACAGTTTTTGGAAATAGAGTTTTGAAGGTCAACGAATCATAATGCATTTATTTGGGGACCATATTGAATTTTGATTGGCACCAAAATAAATCACAAAATACATATGAGGTCAACCATTCCTGTAAAGTTTGTTTCTATTTAGACTAGTAGTTTCTTAGAAGAAGAAAAGAACATATGATGATGCTGGACAAAAAGATCACATGGTCTTTAGAACCAGGTCTGAGCTGAAAAACATGAACATTACTAACTTTTTCCCAAATCGATAACAATTGATAGACATAATAGGAAAATTTCAAGAAAATATTCTAAATACCGGTACATTCCTTAATATAAAATGTCTGACCACATCTGTTTGTTTATAATATTCAATGTAGGTAAAGAATGACAACTGTTTAACAGTAGAAATCGTGATCATATTACTTTAGATCTCATTATTAATCATTTTATGTAGTAAATCAATTGATGAATTCGGTGATCAATATGAAATATATTGTGTTTTGTAATTGATAATAGCTTTCTGGTATCATAAGTTTAATATCTCTACAACGAAATACATAAATTCAAAGAAAGAAATGATATTCTTATAACTGGCGCGCTACAGGGGCATATTGTGAGCTGAATGAGAGAGTCACTCCTATTTTTTTTCTGTGAGATTTGTTTGTTCTATGGACAGTATTCTATATCAGTTTATTTCTGACTTGTGGTCAAGGGTATGAATTACTTCCTACACTACACACATAAGTGAGTGACCTCTGACCCACATGCCTCTCCATATGTTGGGGTGAGGGTTATGGTGATGAATGCCACTTTCAACAATATTTCAGCTATATCGTCAGTTTTATTGGTGGAGGAAACTATAGTATCCAGAGAAAACCACTGACCTGCCGCAAGTCACTGACAAACATTATCACATAATGTTGTATCGAGTACACCTCGACTGAGCGAGATTCAAACTAACAACGTTAGTGGTGATATGCACTGATTGCATAGGTACATGTAGTTGTAAATCCAACTACTATACGATCATGACCACATTCACGGCAGGCTCCTTCTACATTGGGGAGGGAATACACACTTGGACTTTGGCCAGCTGAGTTAGAAAACAAGAAACAAAACAGGATAACACAGAAGGAATTATATATATTGGGAATCCACCTTATGTATATTAATTAGGAGAACTTGTCTGTCTGAATTCATAACATGAGCAGTATTTCCGTTTTATTGTGTAGATTTCTTAGTATATCACTGAACCAAATGTTATGTCTAAAATGTCAGATGTTGATGGTTGTCTGTTATAGATTAACAAGTCTGACCTTTCTTAAGCTTGCTATATTTGATTACATTGTTTATAAAAGATGGAATCTATGAGAAAATTAAGTCAGTAAGTTACATCCAACATGATCTGTCACTTTTCTGATAACAGCTGCTGATTGGATACAGAATAAAATACGAACTCATTAATATGCTTACTGCTACTATAGAATAAATGGAGTAAAATAGCATCGCTAAGCTTAATATCTGATGATATGGTACACAGATGAATAGGTCCAATGATGACAGGCGGAATAATTACTGTTCATTAACACAAGATAATACAAAATATTACATAATAGTTGAACACTTCACTAAAATCTTCATGGTTACTCTCATTATCAAGAAATTAATAATTCTACAGAGATTTTATTTTCATAACAGGATACACGGAAATTAAATACAAAATATATTTAGACAAGATTTTGTCACTTTCTACTTGTTAGTATTATTATATTGGGGGGTTTTGTGATACAAGATGATAGGAATTTAGTAAAATGTAAAATAAATTCATGTTAAATATTTGCCAATGATAATGGTAATGATAAAACTTTCCTTCAATGTGACTAATTGTACCTTGAAAAACTAGAGTGTTTGACATAAAGAGCATTCCCCAATCTCATACAAGAATCAAATCAGGCATTAGAAGTATTTGTTGGATTACAAATCTAATTGACATATTATCAAGATAGATTTTTATTGCATTTTCTTTCTTTCATCAAAGATGTATGTCACCTGTCATACATTGACGAAATATACAACCAGGATTAAACAGGGGCAGAAACTCTGATGTCAATACATGTACTTAGAACTTTTTTGCTTGGTGACATGCAGTGGTCAGTCATCGACAGATCCAATAAAGACTTTATAATTGATGTAAATCAAATTAAATGGAACAAGAGTTGTTATTCCCATTTAAACATGCCACTCACTCGAGAGAGGGCAGAGGATTTTAACATTGAAATCTTCATAGAGATACTTTAATATGTTCTTATTTCATATAATAAAAATATAATTTACCACAATAATTGTCTTAAATTATCTTCAAAATTACAGATAAACAACAAGGTCACTCTGACTTTGATTATATTGTGATAAAAGATGGAATCTCTGGGAAAATTAAGTCAGTAATGAAAAACAAACAATACCACACTAAACAAGTTACTTAGAAAATCATAGATCACTTTTCTGATAACTGTTTCTGATTGGATACAGAGGAAAATACAACTTCATGAATATGCATACTATAGAATAAATGAATGGCTTCAAACATAAACATATACAACAAACCTTATCTTTGAGCGATTCCATAAAGCCAGCCGTGGTCCCAGTACAATGGATTAAACAAACACCAAATACTCTGGACGGTTGAGCAATCTGTAAAATAATCAATCAGCTTAATATTATATGGTTCGTTGTGGTTATGGTGTTTAATGCCACTTTCAACAATATTTCAGTTATAACTTGGCAGTCAGTTTTATTGGTTGAAGAAACCAGAGTACCCTGAGAAAACCACAAACCTGTTGCAAGTCACTGACAAACTTTATCATATAATGTTGCATTGAGTACACCTCGCCTGAGTGGGATTCGAACTCACAACATTAGTAATTGTAAACCCAACTACCATACAAACACGACCACAGCGGTCCCCATTTAATATTATATCTTGAACAATTATGTCTCAATGAAAGTAGTATTATATAATGATAAAAATATTACTGCTAAGATTTATTTAGAGAAAAAATTCGCAAATATTTTTTGAGATATATTTTTGCTAAAATTTTTATTTAGAGATGATTAAGAAATATTTAAAGAGGCATTAGCTACGATTTTGACCAAAAAAAATATATGTTTTGGAAATTGGTAAATAGCTTTAAAATGATGAAATCGTACCACTTTTCTCCTTTCGAGAACGAAAATTACCATCGATTTATTATTTCCTTGCAAGCAAATAATTTGATCTCGCTTTCTCCATATGCAACTGACCTTACTAGTGACAGGTAAAAACGAATAATTTGTATTTTATCGCTTATTAACTGCAAACTTGCATGGTTCTTTGTCCGTAATTAACGCCGACTAAAAGCAGAGTCACAGAAAATAAGAAGTAAGTGCATTGCTGTACTGATTTAATGACGATTCGGCAAATTCCGTAAACAATGCCGATAATTAATAAGATGGCATCCATTTCTTGATCGATCTCAAAACACGAGCAGTTGCACTTCCCCCCCCCCCCCCCACCGATGTTTGTAATTCTTAATGTTGAAATTACAATTTAGAACATTAAACATAATTCTACTTTTAGTCTTAGAAGGAAAGATAAGCTACCGGATGCACTTTTATAAGGTGGCAAATGAAGCAAAGTTTAAATCATTTCCAACATGTATTGCAGCTAATTTGGATATTTCACTAAAAATTGGCAAAGTTTTAAAAAGTCTCTCTGAAATAGCATTAGTAAAAGAGCACCTTAGCCCAATTTAGTCTTATTTGAATCAATGATTTCAGATCAGGGGAAGATTTTAATATGATTATTTACTGAAATAAGCTTGTTATGTATGTAATGTATAATCAGCATTAAATAGGCTGAATTACAAATTTCACAGAAAACCCCTGAGATATGTTGAACTACTCATTGTATTGCAGTTGCAGTTTAAATTTGATCTCATTTTGACTATAAATAAAGCTGTAATTGTTACCTCAACAGAATCTTTTTGCTTTTAGTAACAATGGCCATCTTGAATGAAGGGCAATGGTCTCTATAACATTTTTTAAAAGAGGACCACCTAAAGACAATCTCGGTCCAATCTTATTACATTCATTTCAATGTGATTTTTTTATCAAGATAACCCTAATTTGCATAATCAGAATAAATTGGCCAAAAGAAAATGTTCACCGAAAAATTTGGAAGATATGTTGAACTACTCATTGTCATGCAATTGCAGTTTAAAATTGAGTTCATTTTTAATTAAAATAAATCAGTAATGGTAAGTAAAAGAAGTAAGTAATGAGGCCATCTTAGAATGAGGGCAGGGCTGTCAGACAAAATGTTGACCATCCCAGTATAATTTAGATTAATAAAATACAGTGCTTTCAGAGGAGAAGATTACAAGGTATGATGGACAACAAGGGGAAGACGGATGCCAGTGATGACAAAACTCTTCTGGCCAGATGAGCTGAAAATGACGCAAATAAATGAACTTTATTTTTAATCAATTAAATTTGGGATTGATGGAAATTAATTACTTTAACATCTAACATGTCTAAACTAATTCTAGCTGCCATCAATATATTTCTTCATTATATGTTTGTTATAGTGTATAATTTGGCCTTTAAAAGTTATATAATTTGTAATCAAGAGGATAACCATATAGAACAGTATATGAATAAATAAAACATCACTGTACATTATGACAACTCTGTGAAAAAAAAGTCTAAAAATTGTCACCACTCAGTCTAAATTGTCAGAATTTGAAATGACATGACTGACAATGACATGAAACAGTTGAACTGGTAAAATATTGTCAAGTATGAACTACATATAGTAAAATATACACATTAAACATTGCTGTCTCTCTACCATAAACAATTAAACTTCCTATTAGTGAAAAAAAAAATTCATGAACAGGAACAACAATATTTGCCAAGAAACTTACAAGTTGATCTTTTCTTTTTATTAATTCAAGACAGATCTATTTTTAGTATTGACTCAAGTATGGACAAGAGTTCAATATTTTATTATTTTACAAAGCTGCTTTTACCATTGTAAGAAGTAATTATAAACAAAGGCCACACATATTTATAGTATATAAAATAAGTCATTGGTCTGTAAAGAAAACATTGACTTACAGCAAACCTGGTTATGATATTAGCCCCAGCACCTTCACCAATACAAACAACTTGTTTTACACTGAAAAATAACAAAAAACAGGTGTATAAAATAAATATTTCAATAATTGCAGCATGATAAACACCTATAGTAAAGGGATATGATTTGTAAGTTGGCTATGTAATGTAAATATGGAAAGGTTGCAGCCATGTTATATAAATGTATCTAATTATGTAAACAAGGACTATTATATATTGGTGGATGAACTATTCATTTAATTAGCATTGTGCCAACAGCTCAGTTTTTCCTGTTTAATTAACATTGACACCAAGACAGAAATACAGTAGCCTCACACACCCTCTTATATATTATAAGGTCATACTGAAATCTGGCCTGTTAAGAGGGTGGCCTTTGGTGGGAGTCGTCATATAAGAGGGGAACTCATGTACAAACAAAATGACAATGACAATTTAAGTTGGTTCACCAAAAATAGATAGGTTATATGAACATTTTTGATCAAGTGCTGCAGAATAGGTCTTTAACAGATGATGCAATAGATATCTCTAGAAAAAATTGTACCTTAACTCCAATAGTTCACAGACAATGCAAGATGGATGGATGTAACGATGATATTTAAAATTACTTGGCCCTTAGCCAGGTGTATACTAATAACAAGGAATTGTCTAGACAAAAGGTGTATACCATTCAAACACAGTTTAAAATATCTAAAAGATTATTAAAATTTCAGTCTTCCTTAATTTGTACATTTTAATAAAATCTTGGTGTATATTGATATAGAGAAGCATCTAGTTCAATATATTTACTAGATCAAGAAACCAATGTTATATTTGTCTGTGGTTTGTGGACACTAGAAACACTGGCAAGTAAAGGATGTGTAGGCATATACTATTGTAATATAGTGACTGTTAATACGAATTAATAAAATTGAAATTAAAGTAAAAATGAACTGGGTTAAAACAAGTTTAGGACCTGAGGCAGTACACATGTAATTATAGACCTAAATATAATTGTGGCACGGTTACACCTATTAAGGAATTAACGTTCCATGCAAGGAATATGTGTAGGACCTGAGGCAGTACAAGTTAAGGGAATGGTCAGCAATACCATGTGGGGGAGACAGGATATATATTAAAAGAGACTGGTTTGGAACAAGAACTATGGAGTAACAAAGGGGAACGAAAGGCTAATGGGCGACGGAAGTGACAGTCAGATAAACTACTCCAAAAGATGGGACTTATAAATAGGGAGATGGCAAGCAGAAGAGGGAGACCCCTTTTGGAGGAACCTTTCGGACTGGAAGTGTTTTGGCGGAACCTTTTGGAACTACCTCAAAAATAACAAGTGTGTTAATAGACTTTTTGGATTTTGAATTGTAAACTAAAAACACTATACGATCATGAGAATTTATATTGTATTGAAAGTATTATTATTGCTAATCAAATTAAAGTATTTAAATTTAATAGTCTTACACTATAATTGTCAGTCACAATTGTGAATAAATACCCACTTTGCCCAGAAATACCCTAAGACCATCCTGTGCCTCTGTATGCTAAGAGTGTATTACACAAAATAAAATAAATTAGAAAGTTTGATATATTGAGGTCTAACATTTTGCTTTGTTACTCTGAGCTATTTGGTTATCCAAGAAAACAACTAATCTGATGTATGTATATTACAGATGTTAATTTCAAGGTCAAAATGGTATGTATGGTACAATGTATATAAATGTATGCTATACAAGAACAATTACTGAAAACAAGCAACAAGTGGAAAGTTCAGAGGAACTCTGTCCCAGTAAACACAGAAAAACAATGGAAAGAACAAAAGACATGTTACAACTAAGATCTGTACTGTCATCTTATTAAGAGAAGATAATTATCTAATTCATGCTCAGTAATACCACTTGTTATTTAATTATATAATAATCATTATCATTCTGTCAATTTCTTATTTTGCTCATAGGAAACAAGGACTTTAATAAAGAATCAATTATGTGGCACTTAACAAGGTTACAGGAGTATTATATCATTGTGACAAGTTTTATTTTACACATTTAAGAAGTAATTACCCTCACTGACACAAGATGACAAAGAATTGATTGTGTAAGACGTTTGCTTGGTTTGCTATCATTATGTACAATTATAATCCATGTTAATCTTAGATGTAAGTAGAACTAAGTACCACAGGTTGTAATTCTGAATTCTACCAATAATCAAAGGTTGTAATTCTGAATCCAATACTTGAACAATACCCATCAACATCGACTTTTTACACACTTAAAAGACCTATTCAGAGAAGTTTCATATTCAGATGCACTAGTTCCAACTCTTATAAGGCCACTACTGCCAAAGGCCACCTACAATGTATTACCAGGCCAGATACAATGATATAGTAAAGTACTATTAAATTGTCCCCATTAAGAAAGGTCACCCTCTTATAAGTCAACTGTTTCATTTAGAAGGAGTGGCTGTATAAGAAGGGAACTGAAATAAATGTCAAAACATTATAATACAAAAATACAACAATTCTAGAAATTGGCAGGCATCCTGTCATCTCAATTTGTTTTGGACAACTATATTTTTAATAAAATATGACAAGGGTAAACAAATTCTACATAATAACTATTTAGTTTTATTGATTCAGGGCAACCTTGTTTCAATCATTGCTATAATTCTGAGTACATTTTGTATATGTTCATGTACCAGTGAAGTAAACGCTGGTGTGAAATTTGATTGGACAGAATAATGTTACTAATACTCCATTGGCCATATTTACAGGAAATTATTCCATGAACCTCTTAAACTAGGAAAGCTAGATAACCTTGCATTAATTTTTTTTAGAAATATTGGTCCATCTGGATTGATTCTACCAGGACCAACTTATCTCTTACTTATACATAAAATTCCCCATATCCCCATTAGTAAGATAACAGTGCAAAGATTGCATGCTTACTTCAAATTATTCTACACAAAATTGACCGTAATTTTAATAATTACATCATTTAGGAACTGTAAATTTTAAACATAAATATATCTATGTCACTGTCGAAGCACTAACTTCTGGGAAAATGGTATCCTCTGGGACTGATATCCCACCAGCTGAGGTATTGATCGACCTACTGGTAGTATTAAAAACATAGATATTCAAGGCCATATGCAAACAAAATATGTTTTTTTTTAGATTTGGTCCCTCAAAAGAGGTCTATTTGAAGACATGTCACATGATGAGATCACACAAAACTGATCATTCTCTAACACAGGATCAGGACAGTTTGTCAGCCTGTGACATTATTTCATGGCCAAGTTAAACATGCTCCACAAGTGGTAAACCTTTCCTACTGTTTTTAATTTTATTAGCAGACTGTTTTGTATTATACTTGTGTTTAACATAATTAGCAGTATATATAGAGTAATCTCCCTTGTCAGATTTGCTATTTTTATCAAATCTGTAATACAGACTAAACTTGTCTATAATTTTGTACTGTTTGTAATTATTTGAATGTAACATTAGATACACAAACAACGTAAATATATCTGGCCAATAAAAGAATCTCAATACTAGATAGTGATATTACTTTATACCAAAAACAAAGGCATATACTACAACAGTAAAAAAAAACAAGTCATTTGTAGGTAAACTATTTAAATAATACAACTGAAACACATTTATTATTATTAACAATATGGCTGTGACCCACTACACTTATAATAGCAGCAAGATATACTGTTATTTCTTGTGATTACTTACTCTAACTGATCTAGAACACACACCAAGTCTTCTCCCAGACTTTGCATTGTTGGAAAAGTATAACTACAAAATATACATACAATAAGTATAACTACAAAACATACAAACAATTATCAATAATATTCTATCATTTTCAATACATAAAAATGGAGGCATAGTAGTAGGATTTTGTACCTAATTATGAGAAATGAATTATTCACTATTAAGAATTATTACAGATTAATTAATCGCTTTTAATTATACTTATAATTTGATCAATATCAAAATTTTATACTGCAGCAACAAAAATTGTTCTCCATTCGAGCCATTTAAGTTCAACTATATCCATAGAGTTGTTAAAAATTGATGGGGGATGAGTGGTCAGTGGTAAAGTCATTGACTGCTGATCACAAGTTATTTATACCACTGTCATGTGGGACTTTGTAGTATGATACCAATATAAAGTGTTAATATTTCAAGACACCACTATGGCCAGTGAGGGGGTGTTTGTCAGTTTTACATCTGTAAGGGTTTTTCTCAAATTCTCAAATAGGACTTCAGCTGCCCATCCAAAATTTGACATTCAATAATACAAACTGAACTTTTAATATAAAACTGACAATTCTAGATATTATTGTCATTATTTATTTATACATCTTTACAAAATAAAATCCTCCCAGACCCTCTGTTACTTCTTTTAATCAAAACAAAATACATGAGTTTTGAAGAATTGTTTTACACAAACATCCCATGAATAAATTATTTGTATTAAAGCACAAACATGTAAACAACCAAAGGTAATGTCTGCAATACATCCATCATCTATACAAACGAACATATAAAAAACTGCCACAGGCTATACTAGAAAATGTCAGAACATAATTACATGCTTTCTGCTGTTAACAACACACATTAGTGGAACTTTTGTACTTATAAATCCATGTTCTATGCAGACAAAATATTGTTTTAATGACAAAATACAGGTTTAAAAGTTTGTCAAAAATGCAAGTAGTACACTTCATAGTATATTGCTTAAGAAAAATATCTAATATAATATTGTTAGTGGTACATTTTTTTCACCTTCCAAATACCAGCCCATAGTGATTGAAACTTATCAACATGTCTGAAGGTATCAGTTGTTAAAATTAAAATTTCAAAGGAAAATTATTAACTAGAACTGACTAACATGGTACAGAACACTGTTCACTGTAACTGACAGATCTAGAGAGAGCATGGAGTGGTTGGGGCTTAATACCACTCACCACTACAACAATGTTTCTCTTATATATTATAAGTTCTAAGCTCTCTTAGTGACCGACTATGATTATTTAGACAGTCAGTAAATTGTTGAAGGGTGAGCGCTTTAGTCGGTCACGGGAGCTTAGAACATGTTTGTATGATGTTGCTGATCTATAACTTGAAACAGTAACTAAGTTTTTTCATCGAACTATGCTTGACGGACTTTCTTGGAAGTTCCAAGACTAAAGACGTAATGGTCACTAGACAAAATTAAGCACCACCCACTGACCTTCTGTAATTTTCCGTCTGCATCATTTCGTAACTGCACGTTTATCTATCGTCTGCTTCGGTGTGTAACGGACTAACGTACATTTTTTTAACACAATGGAGAAAAGTTGTGTTTAATTACCAGTATGCTAAATCAAAATACACACACATATATATAGTGAGCCTGGTCAAGTACACTTGGCATACGTCGTCTCAGTTATCGATTACAATATTTCTTTATTTCGGACAGCGTCAAAGTCAAATTATGCAGTAATAGATTACACAATGCTGCAGTCACCTGGCATATGGAATTTTCCACTGGCCAGTAAAACGTATTAATCTTATTCTCTAGATTTCCATATATGGCTCTGCTTTCTATTGTTATTTTTAGGAATGATTTTATCCAATCATAGGTCGTCAAATAAATGCAACATCATACAATATCTTTTAGTTTTATTGGTGAAAGAAACAGGAGTACCTGGAGAAAACCGCCAACATGACACAAGACATTGACAAATTTATCACATAAAGTAGTTTCAAGTACACGACCCCACTAACTGGAATCAACATAAGTTGTGAAATGTACTGTCTGCATATATAGGTAAATACAATTATCATACAATCACAGTTACATTGTCCCCATGACAGATAAAACATTGGATGCAAATATTTACTTTAACTGACAGCCAAAATACAGAATGACATAATTTGCTTACTGCAACTGACAACTAAAACAAGGAATGTTATTGTCAGTTAAACTGACAGTTAAAAGATGGAATAACAATGTTTAAATTTGGTGCCACTGACAGATAAATCAAAGAACATTTTGTTGCTTACTGTAACTGACATTATTATTATTTAAACAAGGAATGTTTTTGTCTATTGTTATTGACAATAAAAACACATAACATTATTGCTAACTGTAACTGACAGTTAAAATGTTTACTGTAATTGACAGATGAATCAGGAACTGTATTGCTTACTGTAAATGACAGTTAAAACAAGGAAGGTTACTGTTTACTATAACTGACATTATTATTAGTTAAAACAGGGAATGTTATTGTTTACTATATTTCATAACTGACATTAACATTAGTTAATACAAGTAGTGTTACTGTTTACCATAGCTTAGTTAAAAAATGGAACGTTTTATTGTTTACTATAACTGACATTATTATTAGTTAAAACAAGCAATGTTACTGTTTACCATAGCTTACAGTTAAAACATGGAACGATCTATTGTTTACTATAACTCAACTGACATTACTATTAGTTAAAATAATGAATGCTTTTTACTGTAACTGACAGCTAAAACACAGAATGTTATTATTTACAGTAACTGACAGCTAAAACACTTAATGTTATTATTTAATGATACTAACAGCTAAAACACTTAATGTCATTATTTAATGTTACTGACAGTTAAAACACTTGATGTTATTATATAATGTTACTGACAGTTAAAACACTTCATGTTATTATTTAATATCACTGACAGTTAAAACACTTAATGTTATTATGTAATGTTACTGACAGTTAACACGGTTAATTTTATAATTTAATATTACTGAAAGCAAAAACAATTAATGTCATTATTTATTGTTACTGACAGTTAAAATGCTTATTGTTATTATTTACGAGGGCTGTCCGTAAAGTTCGTGGACAGGTCCCAATTTTCCTAAAAAACAATGTGTTTTTCAAAAATGTTAGTGATACCTGTATTCCTTAATTAAATGCGATGTTAGATATAAAAAATCTGTATCAGATTTTAATTTCCTAACTTAATTAAATCGATTTTGTAATGTTTGCCATAGGGCACCTGGAGCACAGTATAAATTACATGTAACTTCTATGTAGTTACTTGTGGTTGGCCATGATTTTTTTCCCCATTTTATCCTGCAAATTTGAATGAAACTTGTACTGTGACGTTGATAGTGCTCTTGACGGCACATCTGTAAAATTTGAATCGGAAGTACTCTCAGATTGCTGCAGAGTCCAGTTTTCAAACCTTGAAGATGAAACCTTCTTCATCGGAAAAAACTACGTTTTCAAATAAGGTGGAGCAGAGGGCCGTTATAAAATTTTCTGTCGACATAGGAAAAACGCCAACTGAAACGCATAAATTCATCAAACAGTCAGTAACACATTCCAATGTTAGTCGCTCATTAATGTTTAAGTGGCATAAGACGGTAGAGGTAGCTTAATGGACGATAAACGCGAGGGGAGACCGTCTTTTAAGACTTCAGATGTTGTGAAAAATGAAGTATGCGACGTCATTGACGGTGACAGACGTTTAACTGTGCGTGAAGTTGCGGACAAGTGTGTTATTTCAAAGACAACGGTACATGAAATTTTAGTTCAAGAACTACACATGAATCGCATATGTGCGCGATGGGTACCCAGAATGTTATCAGAAGAAAATATGACAGACAGAACTGAGGCATCGAGACAATTTCTTAAAAAGTTTAGCCAGAGCGGAATTGGATCTGTGGATAGAATAATAACCACAGATGAAACATGGTTTCACTACTATGACCCGGAAACAAAGCAACAATCAAGTCAATGGAAAAATGTCGACTCTCCTCGGTCAAAAATAGATTTACTTGAATTTCAGTGTTTAATACATCCACCGTACAGTCCGGACTTAGCATCAATGGACTTTGCAGTTTTCCCCTACACCAAATCCTTCTTATGGGGAATTAAGACAAGCTGTAATGAATGTAATATTTCACATGAAAACTGATTAGTTTGTGCAAATTTTTTATGACTGGGTAAGACGACACAAGAAATGTGTGGAACTTAAAGGTGACTACGTCGAAAAAAGTTAAATTGGTTTGAGCGTTTGACGTCGCTTAACGTCAAAAACTTTTACCGCTGTGCTCCGGGTGAGTATGCTTATTTATAAGATCGAGAAAAATTCATACTTGTAGTTCATTTTTATTTACAAAATTTTGTTCACTTATCGAATAAACTCTACTATAAATGAAAATTGCAATTTCTTTTGTTCAACAAATTAAATAGCAAAATTACAGAGATTGTCCACAAACTTTACGGACAGCCCTCGTAATGTTACTGACAGTTAAAACACTTAATGTAATTATTTAATGTTACTGACAGTTAAAACACTTAATGCAATTATTTAATATTACTGACAGTTAAAACACTTAATGTTATTATTTAATGTTACTGACAGTTAAAACACTTAATGTAATTATTTAATGTTACTGACAGTTAAAACACTTAATGCAATTATTTAATATTACTGACAGTTAAAACACTTAATGTTATTATTTAATGCATACCTGCCAAGTAACCCGTTTTTGTCGGGTCACACCCGGAAATCGAGCTTGTCACCCTCATTTCCCTGAACACCCGTCGGGACACGGATTTCACTACGATGACCCGGAATCACCCGGAATTGGTCCAGATATTAGAAATATTTATTTATTCGGAAAATACCGGGATTTTACCTATCGAAAGGACAACAATCCGAATGGCCAACTACAATCAACAACAATATACCTTCGAGGTAAGTAATTAGCGATGATTGGGTCTTTTAAAATAAAGTTAATCCCCTTGTGGAAAGTTTGAGTTGTTTTTACAATAAAAAAGTTAAATCATTTCTGCAAAATGTCTACTGGAAGGAAGAGGTCCTTATCAGGTATACTGAAAGAAGAAGAAGGGCCTGCTTGTTCTTCACCCGCTAAACAAAAGAAATATTTATGCAAATATCAAAAAGCTTGGGAAGCAGAATTTAGTTGGCTCAGTCACAGTGATCGTAGCGTAAATGATGCATATTGCATTCTTTGTAAATCACCTTTATCTATTGGATCCGGTGCAAAGAATGACCTGACAAGGCATGCAAAGTCACAAAACTATATGCAGCTGGAGATGGTTCAAAGGAAATCAAAATCAATGTCTTTGTTTGTAACAATGCCAAACAATTATTTGAAGAGTAATATTGAACAGTTTTGAGGAGAAATGGGGAAACTTGATGACATTTTTCCTGGAACAAAAAGATTTGGTGTTCTTTCAAAACTTCTGAAAGAGCTTGGCAGGTATGATTTAATGTTACTGACAGTTAAAACACTTAATGTAATTATTTAATGTTACTGACAGTTAAAACACTTAATGTAATTATTTAATGTTACTGACAGTTAAAACACTTAATGCAATTATTTAATATTACTGACAGTTAAAACACTTAATGTTATTATTTAATGTTACTGACAGTTAAAACACTTAATGTAATTATTTAATGTTACTGACAGTTAAAACACTTAATGGTATTATTTAATGTTACACAGTTAAAATACTTAATGTTATTGTTTAATATTACTGACAGCTAAAATGGAATAAATAACATTGCTTACTATCAATGACAAACTAATATGGCCATATTATAATTTGCAGCTGTAAAATTTCAGAAAAAATAACAGCTTTCTAATTTCAATAACAGGTCATTGGCCATCTAAGATGTAGTGGATCTTGCATAAACTAGAATATTGGATTTATAACAGCTTTCTTATCATTCATAGTTCAGTTTATTTGACCACTCATTTTATTATGAAATAAATTAGATGAAAACATAACATGATGATAATATTATAAAGCTGCTAACTGAAATAAAAAATAAAATAAGTGTGCTGTGCTATATGAAATGCCAAGTGAAATAAATGATGTAAAAAGAATGAAAACAAATGTATATATGTGTCTTTTAAATGGCATAAAAACAACTTAAACCATAGTAAATGATAAACACTGCATCAGACATCATATTATTTCTAAAAACATAAAACAAATACATCAATGAAGATAGACACTGAAACCAAATGTCAGCAATCATACTTAAAATGTTATTTAGTCAGCCAACAACACTTAAATCACATTCCTTTTTATGAAAATCTCAGTCTCATATAGCAACTAAAATGTAAATTTAATCTAATTCATTCAGAAATTGTACAATATCAACATATAAGTGTCCCATGCTTCACATTTTCATCTTCAATGGTCATATAATCAAAGTCTGCCAGCAGAGGGAATTTGTCGTTGCTGATCGGTATTAAAAGCTATTATTATATCAGGAGTTATGCCAAACTTCTACTGTGAACATTACGTTAACACAATTTGTAACATAAATACGCATTTTCCTTTGATGTTTTTATGCAATAATCAACTTAAAAATGTGAACTTTTACAAACCATGGTCTAACATGAATATCTTGATGTTATTCCATGATTTTGACATCATAGGTCTGTTATTCCATGATTTTGACGTCATAGGATCTGTTATTCCATGATTTTGACGTCATAGATCTGTCAATCATGTAATTTTTGTTACAAACCATATTACCATGGATCTTACTCATGAACTTATTTAAACCAACTCATCCTTCGGATTCGTTGGTTTAAATAAGTTAATTCGTAAGATCCATGGTATATACAATACTTGTAGGACTGAAGCACTCTCTTTACTTTATAGAGTAATTACAATATATTTTGTAGGCAAGGGTTATATATTCAGAATACAATACAATTGTCTTTCTATCACAAACATTTATATAATAAGGCTAAATACAAGTGTAGCTTGTGGTACATTTTACATGAGCATAGATTTTATGGTACAATAAATCCACAAAGAAAAGTGTGCATATATTGTTTTGAAATTAAAATTAATGACATTTTTGTAGTTGACAAATTTCTGACTACTGCCGTTCTTGTGAATTTATTTTTCATTAACCTTTCATTATTTTTTCATCATTTTCATGCACTAATGATTTTTTACAAATGTATTTACAAATGTATTTACAAATGTATTTACAAGTGTATTTACAAATGTATTCATCAATGTATATACAAATGTCATTAAAAATGTATTTACAAATGTATTCACAAATATATTCATACATGTACATGTATTTACAAGCATATTAAGAGCTGTCTTTACAAATGTATTTTCAAATGTGAGATTTAGACTTTAAGATACATTTTACAAGAGAGTAGATTTCATGGCATGCTTTACACAAGTGTAGACTCCTGCTGCACAAGTGTAGACTTTATGGTACTTTTTACATGAGTGTAGACTTTAAGGTACTTTTAAAAAGAGTGTAGACTTTATGGTATTTTTTAACATGAGTGTAGACTTTATGGTACTTTTAACAAGAGTGTAGACTTTATGGTACTTTTTACATGAGTGTAGATTTTATGGTACTTTCTACATTAGTGTAGACTTTATGGTACTTTCTACATGAGTGTAGACTTTATGGTACTTTTTACAGGAGTGTATACTTTATGATATTTTTTACAAGAATGTAGACTTGATGGTATCTTTTACAAGAGTGTAAACTTTATGGCACATTTACATGAGTGTAGACTTTATGGTACTTTTTACAGGAGTGTATACTTTATGATATTTTTTACAAGAATGTAGACTTGATGGTACCTTTTACATGAGTGTATACTTTATGGTACTTTTTACAAGAATGTAGACTTTATGGTACTCTTTACAAGAGTGTAGACTTCACGGTACTTTTTTGAAGAGTGTAGACTTTATGGTACTTTTTACATGAGTGTAGACTTTATGGTATTTTTTACAAGAATGTAGACTTGATGGTACCTTTTACAAAAATGTAGACTTTATGGTACTCTTTACAAGAATGTAGACTTGATGGTACCTTTTACATGAGTGTATACTTTATGGTACTTTTTACAAGAATGTAGACTTTATGGTACTCTTTACAAGAGTGTAGACTTCACGGTACTTTTTTGAAGAGTGTAGACTGTATGGTACTTTTTACATGAGTGTAGACTTTATGGTATTTTTTACATGAGTGTAGACTTTATGGTACTTTTTACAAGAGTGTAGACTTTATGGTACTTTTTATATAAGTGTAGACTTTATGGTACTTTTTACATGAGTGTAGATTTTATGATACTTTTTACAAGAGTGTAGACCTTATGGTACTTTTTACACAAGTGTAGACTTTGTGGTACTTTTTACAAGAGTGTAGACCTTATGGTACTTTTTACATGTATGTAGATGCTATGGTGCCTTTAACATGAATGCAAATTTATGGCATTTTTTTACACTAGTGTAGATTTTAGGTACCTTTTACATTTGTGTAGACTTTATGGTATCTGATGCACGAGTGTTGATTTTATGGTACATTTTTCATGAATTAAATATATATAGTGAATAGTAGTGAAATAAAAGACTCTGCAACCTTTTTCATATCATGAAAGTTGAAAGATATGTTGACCAATTTCATCCATTTTTGCATCCTTTGTTTTAACCTGTTCAACTACAAAAAAATGTATCTGGAAACACTCATATTTGACCTGTTAATTTAAGCTATCCTATTGACCTGTTCATCTATCCTTAAATATACTAATTATTTCATAGATGTGTTGAACCAAGAAGACTAATTTTGAATCATTATCAATGGTTTTGTTATTTTTAGTCACTACTAGTGTTGGGCAAAATCAGAATCAATTATTGATATATAGTTAGAAATCCTAAACTGATCAATTACTGATTATACATTCACTTTATTAAAAGCCTAAAGGTTATAACATTAATTTTCATCAACCATTAATGTTATATGCCGTGTTCAATTAATAAGATATTGAAACACAAGAATAAAAATGCAATTTAAAAACAAAGAGTTTGATAATATAACAAGTAAGTAATAAATCTCATTGACATGTGTGTGAGAATATCTGATCAAGTTAACTATCATGGTTCCATTAATTCACATACAACTTTGTTTTTGTCTGCAAATTTCAATGTACATGTATTAAACATGTAAATGCATGATATACATTTGTATAGGAATCCATATAAAATTTCTACAATTCGCCTGTTGGATTTAGGAACTGTTCTGTGTGATATTTCTTGTTTTCCATTTGATTTCATTCACATGTTCTAGTTCTGCCATTATATATAGAGGTTACATAATTTAACCTAACTGCTACAAATATCAGGGTAAATTGTGGCCTGAACCAATTTCTTATTAGAAAAAAGTGGTGTAGGATAAATCAATGATTTAATCATTTTGATAAGAAATAAATGTCCAGCATATAATCTTGTGATGTAAAGTCTATTCCTACTAAGGTCACTGCCTATGAAGATTTTCTATGTTAAATTTTAACTGTATCGAGACTGAAATTTCCACATCAGCAAAAATGAACTACAATTTAAAACATAAATAGTGCATATTTTCTATAGAATTATAATATGGTGCTTCTGATCTATCACATGCAAAAATCTCTTTAAAGTAAATGTCTCTTCTAATGGGTGTGTAATAAACATAAATCTAATATGTGTAACCAGTTTTTAAATTAAAAAATAGTAGATAATCAATATTATATAACCATAGTAATTGTTTATAACCCGCATCGATTTGGATGAAATATAGAAAATACCACTATAAACTGTAATTAAACTGTATGTATAATAAACAAAACAATATCCAACATGGGTTAGGTTTAGGGTTAGGGTGTTTAACGCCACTTTCTACAATATTTCAGAATACCCAACATGAAATGTACCCTTTAAAAAAAATTAATAACTTAATCATAAGTTGAATAATTTAGGTTTGTCTATGCAAATAAAATATAGGGTACCCTTTTCCACAAGCTGTAACAAAAGGCAGACTTTTATTATAAATGTACCGACAAAGATGAAAATGTGACGAGTCGTCATAATATATGACGTTACCATATTGATATCCCTGAACCTCTCTTTGGTGGATACCTGTTCAAATAAGACATTTAATGAGTTGATAAAACATCATACAAATAATGGCTACAACCAGATATATATAAAATGTGTCTTTTCTACTAAATGACAAATGAAGTGGAAATATGAAAAAAATGTACTTTATAAACCCTTCATCATATCAACAGAAACAAAATCTCATTCACATACAAATGGCTGAAACACAATATAGGGCTCATACTCAAAAGTAGTGTGTTATGTGCAATATTAACATACTTCCATTGAATTTAAAGGTACATGTATCACTCTAATACCATGTTTTGAATGGTGAAACATAGAAGTTGCATACAAAATTTCAAGAAGATATCTCTCATAGTTTTTGAGTAACAGGCAAAAGGGTACCAAAACATTTGCACAAATAAGGCGCTATGCTGTTGCACTTGAAATTTGTTTATTTTTACACCAACATTTACTTTTCAAAATAGGAAAACAACAAAACTATTTTAATATAAATTTTTCGAAAAATTAATCAGGATTAATTTGATACCAAATTCATGAAAATCGAACATCAATTGGAGAAATTATCAGGCTTTATCCAAAAGGTATGTTTTGTTACATAGTTTTAGACAAGAATTTCTTCCATTCGTTATGTGAAGCTTAATCATAATAAAACACCTAATTTCATACAAAAAAATATGTTTCCCACTCATCAAATATAACAAGTTAATAAAAAAATCCATTTCAGTAGGATATTGGATTAAAATTTTGTTTATTTGTATTTTAAAGTCCAAAAAATGTCTGAAATCTGTAGAGTTCGTAACCAGTAAAACATTCTTCTAGTAAAGATTGATATTTTCATGTTTGAAGATGTAAAATACACAGAGTAGTTATAATCAGTCAAAATATGAACAATTGTAGACAGAATAAAAACTGCAGAACAGAAAATATGGTTACAGACACTACAAAAACCATGTAGTGTCCGTAACTATATTTAAGGGTGTAATTATAATCTTGTGAATAAATGTTAATTAAAAATGGAACTAGCAAGTAATTCTGAGTAATCTTAACATCATACCAACTTCAGACATTATAGATCATAGAAAACATGTTGCTTTTAAGAATAACAGTACTTGAATTTTCAGCTCTGCTGCAACACAGCATTGCCTTTTATTGTGTTTTACCCAAAAGTATATTGGATTGAATGCTTTGAGAACGTACATTTGCTTGTTTGGATTTTTTTAGGCTATTTATTATAAATAACTACATATTATTTCTTCTTTGGGACACAAATATTCTATACTGTTTATTCTGTCAGGAATATATATTGTAATATTTTTTCCGTTGGAATAGATATAATGTAATATTACGGATTTAGTTTGTTACACATATTTTCATTGGTTCTTCAACCCTGAATGTCAGCATATATTCGGAAAACAGACAGGGTATATATTTCAGTCCCCAAAAACGATTAAAAAGTGGACGACAAAACATTACGCTTCACTGAATCAATGGTATAATACGGAATAATAAATGTATTTTTACCAAATTAAATGCTGTTTTTATACTCAAAACGGCTGCATGAACAAAAAAATATTACAACGGCTAATTCCGTCAGAAATACCTGATTGATTCAGCAAATTCCTATGTTCCACGGCTGTACCATAACAAATAAACAAAACGTTGAGCCTTGAAAACTTTTGACATCATGGGGCCACACCAAGGTTTTATTTACATGTTGTTAACATTTAAATTATTGAAACTGTTTCGCAAACCCATTGTTTTGTTATGTGATATATCAATGTTATATTTATAGAGTTTATAAAATTTACTACATATGAAACTGTATTGATTTAACAATTTAGTACAGTATTTTCCTTCATGAGACACCCCATACATGAAATATGACGTGACACATATTTTGACGTCATTGATGAATGACGTCAAAGGTACGGAAACGGACATCTAGAGATACGGGAAATGAAAATAAAAGACGCAAATTTATTTAATACAGTTGGATGTTGTATTTAAAAAAATCCAATGGTTAAATCCGTAATATATCTGTTATTCAGCTATCAGAAAGGGTATATAATGTGACATTCCCAGCTTATGATATATATTCCCTTCGGCTGCGCCTCAGGGAATATAGATCCTAAGCCGGGAATGTCACATTATATACCCTGTCTGATAGCTGAATAACATATAATATTAATACCTCATATATTAATTACCATAAATAGATTAATTTGATTGGACAAGGGGTAAAAATCAGAACACGTGATCACACAGGACAAAAATCGTATTCCACCCCCTCAGAAGCCTCTTGGGTTTTCACGCCAGATTTATCGTTCTTTGACAGGAAAATGTCAGAGGCACTGGGAACACATCACTTGCAGGCAACCATTACAATGGCCACAACCGAAAAGCACTTCCATGTCCCATCAGAGGAAGAAATAGACAAGTTATTAACTGACAAAGACAGATTTAATACACAAAAAGCTACAAAATTGTCTGTGAAATGCTTTCGGGACTATTTGCATGAACATTTGTGGATGTGGTTTTTAAATGTCTGAGATAACGTTCCAATGGACTTAAAATATGTTTGCCAGCAGTATTTTACATGTATGTGTTTTCTTGGTTTCATTCAGTATAATAAAACATTTACATGTATAGCATGCTGGTTCAGGAAATATGAAAATTTATTCACCCACGAGTATCCTATTCCCCTCGGGCATTGCCCTCAGGGATAAATTTTCATATTTCCCTCACCAGCATGCAATAAATGTATAATATTTGTTCCAATGCTTCATTACAGAATAAATAATAACAAGATTAGACTAATAGCCTGGCCATTTAGGTAACATAATAGAGTTATCTAATTCCTGTTAGTTGATCTAGTAGATATCTCCTTGAGCACAGTAGGTAGAGTGGCTGCAGAAGGTATTGGGGTTCTTGCAATATGATTATAATGGTAAAACTAATACGGATGGGTTGGGTTTATGGTGTTTAACGCCACTTTCCACAATATTTCAGCTACATCATGGTGGTCAGTTTTATTGGTGGAGGAAACCGGAGTACCCCGAGAAAATTGTCAACCTGTCACAAGTCACTGACAAACTTGATCACATAATGTATTGAGTACATCTCGCCATGAACAGGGTTCGAAGTCACAACTTTAGTGGTGTAAAATTAATGTGATCCCTTTAAATTGCCATCATTTGTTTTCTTCATTTATTATATCTGGGATTTAAATCATGAAAGATATAACATTATATTATTGCATTTTTAATTTAACAAGGGCAATGCAAAGTGTGGCGTATTCCCTCGCCTAAAAATTTGACCCGGTGACCTTGACCTTTGACCTTGAAAATCAATAGGGTTTCAGATTCTCTTAAGGACTAAGTATGTACCAAGTTTGGTCAAAATCCATTGAAGGATGTTGATTCTAGAGTGTTCACAAGGATGCTACGGAAGGACGGACGAAGGTAGCATTACTATATTCCTTCGCAACTTCGTTGGCGAGGGGATAATAATGGTTCTGATGAGGCATACATGTACATATATAAGAAATTATAGGGACTTTGAGTAAGTAATCATACTCTTCAAATAGAAAAGGGGAAATATAAAAAAATCTCAGCAATCTTAGACAATACTTGATGAAGTAGAGGATGAAACTCACTTCTTTTTACATTGTGCACAAACTTAAACTTGAGATTAAACAAGTTTAATACTTTATTATTATATCTTATATGTAATGTTTTTGTTGTACTTTTGTACTTTTTGTTTGTCTGATTTCTTGATCACAAACTTGTAATGAAGTTAATTTGAAAATAAATATTGAACTGAACTGAATAAAAAAAAGCCTGGAAGTGGCCTACAGTAATGTTAATATTTACTTCAATTGACAGCTACCCTTATTCCAATGAACATAAGAAAAATAAATTAAAAAATTTACAGGAAATTTGGGACAAATTTAAAGTATTCTATGTGATTTAAAAATCTGAAAACAGTCTATAGCTGCTAGAAATAAGATGGCAACTCTAACATAGATATAAAATGCAAACTGATCTGATTTAGGAACAAACTGGTCCTCTGCAATATAAATACTTAATTAGACTGGAAATCAAATATCAACTCTGCTATAAGTAAAATCCCTGTAAAACAAAGATGATGAACATATGCCACACGTGACATAGAGATTGAAAGAAAACAATCACTTTCTATTGTAGAATATTAACTAAATATCTACATGATAGTTCACAAAATATTGAAAACACTGCAGAGAAAAACATATAAATTTGGTAAACAATTGAAACAGAGAAAACATCCATATTTTTTAACTGCAACATCTAGAATTCACTTATTTTTCCCAAGAAGAGATTATGGATGAAAATGAACTTGTGGTATATTAAAGAACTCAAACTAGAGGCTCACATGAGAGTGTATCACTCAAAAAGATTTAATTGTCTATCGTGGCATATATGCCATTATGGTAAGTTTCATCATCTTCATTTGTATGAAGCTTAAGTTGAATCTTCATATCACAATACTGCTTAATACCAAACAGGACTGCATTTCAGCTTAATTGTTGGTCATCAGACTATAAATGCATTAAATTAATTTATTTTCATTCTAGTATTCCTCCTTCTTTATACATATTGTGACACAGTCAAACTTAAATATATGCTGTATCTTTTTTCATACACTGTCATAAAATTCAATGACATAGTCATCTGTGACTTTTTTTTATACACTGTCATAAAATTGAATGACATAGTCATACTTTAATACACACTGTAACTTATTTATACACTATCACAAAATCCAATAACACATTCATCCTTTTTAGACACACTATCTTTGTTTAATGCCATAATTTGCTTATACACACAGTATCAACCAAATTTATAAATGAAGTGACATGTAGCCCAGGGGTGGATCCAGGGGGAGGCGCACCTGGCGCGCGCCCCCCCCCAAAAATTGGAAAAAATATGATTTTTTGGGGAAAAATCATGATTTTTCACACGAAATACCCAAACAAATGTTGCTCCTCCCTCTGCAATTGGAAAAAAATATGATTTTTTGGCGTAAAATTGTGATTTTTCACACGAAATACCCACAAAAATGTTTGCGCTTCCCTCCGCTCAACGCAATTTTTTTAAGTGCGCCCTCCCCCCAACTTGAAATCCTGGATCCGCCCCTGTAGCCTGACATGTAGCCATACTTATATGAAAATGTGTGGATATATCAACTTTTGTAGATCTTTGGATCACTTAATCAACAAACCAACACCTAAATATAATGTTACAACAATCAGAGTACACATGTAAATTTACTTATTACAAAGTTCTAAAACCATTAACCAATATCTTACACTTACACAAACTAGTACCAGTAAAGTACCAGTAACTTTCAGTTTTCATCAACACTCTGTAATAAAATAATATTTGATCAACTTACTCTGCAGGAAGATCTGGTGCGTCATCTTCCTGGCCTGGGATATCGATGTGTATGATTGCAGCCCTCTTTGTTATTTCCTGCATAGACCAATGCTTAAAGAAATTCCTCCATTGAGTATCTAAAAAAATTATTTGAAAATCAATTACATGTATATCAAAACACTTTTGAAACCAATACAATGTATATCTCATTTGTTTAATACCAGAAACACCATTAACCTTAAACCAGCAATAGGGGTATTGCTTCCCTTGAATTTCAAAATATATGATACAATGTACCGGTATATTGATTCTGTTCATATCAAGGATTTTTTTTTAAATCCTTACTACTATTACTACATAGCTTCATCAGAAGCCTTATGACATTGCTAGAAATTGGCAGGTATCTGTTCGTTTCAAACATTTAAAACTTGTTTTTCTATATTTAAATAAAGCCTTAAGAGCTACATTGGTTGTAGCACGATGCTCCTGCAGAATGTCATCAAGGACTTCCTTCTCTACTGTAAATAATAATTGTCCAGCAAAGCTCCTTAATATTAGGTAGAGTATATTTGTTTGAATAGTACAGGTAGAAATTGCATACTGATCTTAAAAAACCCATTAAAATCATACTTGATGAAAAAAATGAAACATTTTGGTAATTTGGCCCTTTTTGGATTTTTATAGCGCTAGTTCACTGAAACAACAGTCTGTGGATAGACATGTCTCCCAACTGAGACAGATTATCCTGATTCTGAGTAAACCAGTCTTTGCTCTTTCTCCTTAATGCTGTGTGCTTAGTGGAGAAGCAACAAATACCAATATTATAGTCTTTGGTTTGACCTGATCAGGGTTCAATCCCACGATCTACTGCACTTGAGGCGAGCACACTAACCATTACACCCTGTGATGCGGCTGAAAACTTTTGAAGAAATCGGTAAAAGTTAGGCATATATACAGTACATGTACTTAAAATTAGAGTAAGCATTAGTAAATTACTAAAGGGAGCTAACACAATAATGTTTCTCACTGGATACAGTTGATACAATCAAATGGAGAAATCATATGGGTGCAGTCTTGCTGCTCTAACAAACAATGCAGAACTAGTTTATTCCATTCCTTTTGTTTTTTGTTGGGCTTTTTTCATCTTGTTTTGTTTGTTTGATTGTTGCTTTAATTGTTTGTCTTGATTTTTTCCCCCCTTAACAATAACTAAACATAAAAACAGAGTACTTACGATTACATCCTAAATCATGGACTGTTAAGATAACAAACTGTCTATGTTTTAAGTCTCCCTTTAAATGAGTAAAAGAATCAATTAGTCATTAATGTATGTTAAAAAACTAGAGCATGGTAATTCAACAGATCATCTGATATGTCTATGGAACCATCATAATAACAATATAATCAACAAACCAATGATGGATTATATACAAAAAGGTATGTACATCTAGACTATAAGTCAATGTTATGAAATATTCTTGATTCAAATTATGGATTTTAATTGTCTAAATCCACTTTTTACTGGTGGAGGAAACTTGATTACCCCCAAGAAAACCATCTATCACCTTCGTATAGATTATACCTGGTCACAGGTGAGAGTTGAAATCACAAACTTTAGAGGAGTTACATGTATGCAATGACTGTATAGGTAGAGGTAAATCCAGTCATATGTACAGGTATGAGTTCATCCAAAAACTAAGCAATTATAACTTGGAATGGCAGGAGTCAAATATTTACTCATTTTATATTCCATAATATAAATCAGGTATTTAGAGGTACATATCTACCAAATTACACAGCATGGTCTTGTTATAATATAATAAAATTCCTTAAAACCCATTCCACAGGGACCATAAATTATGTCTAAATAATTATTCAAGTATTGTACTCTTTGTTAAATTTCCTGAAGTCTTACAGTCAGATGACATGATTCATTTTTTTTATGAAAATCTCCACCGGGAAGTTTTTTTGGCTATATTTTCAATTTGTATTTTGCAGCATTTTCTGTGAATATCTTTTCTTATATGATTTCAATTTATAATTTTAGATATATTTCCCCTCCAAAATATGTTTACCACATAATTTTATTAATTTAACCTTAAGTAGATCATATTGTACAATTAAAACAAAATTTCTACATCCCTCAGTGCATTTTAAAACATAAAGGGAAGTAACTCTAGAATTTCTTGTTATTAAAATGAAAGTATGAACAAAATTATTTTTAAACATGATAGAATATTATGGATTTTTTTTTTAGATGGAATCCACATACACGTATATCTATCTCACATGCAGAAATTATGTGATATCAAAGGATAATTTTGGTGGTATGCAAATCAAATAAATTATATTTATGTCAAAGACATTTTTTTTTATTTATTCCAATTAACAGATTAACAGGTAAATAATCCATATTAAAACTAATTCATCTATCACGCCAATTTTAAGTGTTTACCTGTGTATATTGACACAACAGGAAACTTGAGAAAAATATTCCAGATTTCTTAGGTTGATCTTAATTTGTCAAAACCATATTATTATTTGTTTTGTAATTTGTTTATTTTTTGAAAAAGGAATACACATGTAATGTATACATTCAATTACATTAATCAATTATATATTATTATATTATTATTGTGATAGATATTTTTGTTCATTAGGTATTATAAATTTTTATTTATATAAATGGGAAATGTGCATTCAAACTACTGTAAATGGCATAAGTTCGAAATACTAAAAAAAACCATCAATATGCACAAACTTGACAAGTTATCTGTCAAAAGTATTTTACACCAAAACATTTGGAATTGTCTATATATGAGTGGTTTTTATTTGTACATAATTTTTCCATGATTTTTAATTTTTAGGATTTATTTTTAGGAAAATCAAAGTCAATTTTTATTTGTTGTGTTTAAATTATGTACAAATAAAAATCACTCATAACAACATAATGAGTAAATAAACAATCAAAATATTGACAATTCCAAATGTTTTGGTGTAACATTTGTTAAAATCTATCCAGAAATGACTTCATATTATTTTTTTGAAAAAATATGGTTTTGGTTGATTATATACGGATTTTTTACATTTCCGCATACTTTTGACAGATATATTACATGTACAATGTATATATCATTTCCTTAAAACATTAGGTGCAGGGCATAGTATTATTTTTTTTATTAATGTTATAAGTTCACCCCCATCCCTCCAACCAGAAAGTCCCAAAATTATTGAATTTTTGTGTGCAATAAAACAGGATTAAATCTCTAGTAAAATATCATGGACAAATTCCAAATTTAAATCTCAAAGCTGGTAAAAAGTCAATTCAATGAAATAACCTTATATTATCTTTTTTTCTGTAAACAGAAATAGAAATAGAATAGAAATAAGTTTATTAACCAAATCAGGGCCCCAGGAGGGCATATACAAATAAACATAAATAACATTTTGTATTTAAATATTTCTATGTTTTGTCTACTGATTCAACTGTGACAAGATCTAATTATGGATTTGTTGGAAACTATTTTTAGACAATGTTTACATCTTGATATGTTTGGTGTACTTATTTATAAACGACACCTGTCAAATGAGGTTGCCTGGGGTCACTCACTGAAACGGCTGGGTTATGAACTGAAAAAACAATCCTTGATAGCTAAACAAAGAATGGGGAATAATCAAGGTCGCACTTTATAATATGCACATGTGCAATTCAATATTTACAACGCACAACCACTGCAAATATTGAAAATGTTTAATACAGATGTATGTTCATTGACCTTGACATTGCATATTTAACACACATCATAGCGTTTTCTGTGGTTTCCCTTATCATGTTTATGTTTACACAAACATCTTTTGTTATCATTATCGACTAAAACATGCAAATACAAAAATTATTATTGCACTCTCCTTTAATATATCATTAGAACATTGCATTCTTGTGAAATCACGTAGCGTCAATAAATATGTCATTTTCTACTATAATTTTTCTGCACAATGCAGATGGCAATAGCATCAAATATATATTCTGCATTTTTGGTAAAAAAAAATGTCAATGATTTTATCCATACGAACCTGAATGTACACATTAAATCTTCCAACTCTAGGAGCTGAAATTTCTCTGTGCTGAAAAAAAAAAAAAGAAATAAACAGATGAAAATTGTGACCCTATTTTTCCGCGTTTTTGAGAAAATTCAATACACTGAAATCATCAAATGCAAAATGCAATAACTAATAAGTCACCAAAGAACAAAAAAATCCTTTGATTTGTCATTAAAAATTTACCTCCAATACTGGCTCCGTATCCGACATTTTCTTGCGAATAAAATCTGCTTTTCAGTTTTCTGCAAAAGCTTTCACTTGACTTATTTACCAGTTTACGCTAATGTTTATGAACATGAATATTTATGAGGTATTTAATTTCCGTTTATGTCCGGATATTTCCGCGGAACTATTTTTTTCATGTTATATAACACAAGATGTGCGTTTAATGTGTCTCTTTATAGACAAATATAAGACCTTTTTTTTATATTTAAATATATAGGCATATATACATAACTAAAATAAATACATGGCAAATATAATGTACTCAGTGTATAAATTTTGATTTGTAACGGGACAGATATGTACAATTTTACGGAATATACACAGTCAGAGAGGCGATCACGATACAAAAATAACATTACACACACAAAGATAAAGCAAAAAGACACAAGCATTTCCGCAACATTTAATCTACTTTTAATCTGGTAAAAAAACAACATTGTATTGCTTGTGATTTTTTGATTCACACTCATTTTGAATACGCTTATGTGCATATATCACTTTTCCTGCCCGAGTGTGCCTGCACCACAATTATTGATACTTCACCGTGAATATTTAGTTTGATGTATTGTTGTTGTGTATCAATCATATTTGTTAATTGTATATGCCCTCATGGGGTTCTGATTTGGTTAATAAACTTATTTCATTTAATTTCATTTCATTCATTTTTCATTTTGAATTGGAAATGCATTGTACAAAAATGTATATGGAACAAGTCATGAAACCACCATTTGAATAAATATATATATACCTTTTATGCCGTTAATATCAATTACAGAAATGCGTATTTTGGAGCGCGATACGATATTTGACATTTAATTCACGGGCTTGCTTACGGTATAGTGGGTTTATTCACGTTTCTCCCACTTTTTAAAAATCCAATTCACGTTTCTCCCACACTAGTCCGAGAATCTCGGACTACTCCCACACGTGTCAAACAATAGACCTTTTTATTCTTAAAAACATGGGCGCGGCCATTATCGATTTCCGAGTGTGTCCGCCATTAGTAAAGTGCCAAAATATTATGTTCTCGGGGTTTATCGATACGCTAATGTATGGTTTCTCTAGTACAGGTGTCACAATATACTGTTATTTCGGCTTGAAATTCAATGATAACACCTGCTGTGAAGTGATTTATAAACGGAGATATAATAACAATGATATAATGACAACAAATAAATTACCTGGTATGTATTTTTTTTTTAATTACCGTTATATTCCCCATACAAAATCAGTATAAATCCTACTTGATAAAAAACTGCATGCACTTTTTTTTCCTTTTTTGTTTTTTTGTTGCTTTTCAAGCATAAGAAAAAAGGGGTAATCAAATTAATATTTTGTATGAAATTAAAAAGTAAATATATAAATTATAATATATGCTTTTTGAAATTATTACTATACGATTTAAGGTGAAGTAATAATGATGAAAAGTGTGCCTAACTTATAAGAAATAACTTAACTTTGAATGTGACATCTTAAGGTGCATTTTTCAATTCTGTTTTATTTTTATTTATTTTTTGTTTGTTAAATTGTAAAACAAATTAAAACTTTTTGTCGGTCAATTTCTGTAGTGAAGATGAAAAGGAATTTAAGTTTTATCAAATTAAAACATCTGAATATCTGAATTTCTTTATCTGAAAAAAAATTTTCATGAGGAACCTAATATAACTATTTGCTCCCAGGTTTCAGATACGTGAACCGGACGGGCATTTTTCACCCCATTTGTCTTCTTTTTTAAATTTCTTTGCTAGGATTTCATAGTTTTATATTGATTTATTCTTTAATTTTATATGTTTTTGAAGATTAATTAAAATTTAATATTGACGTGTTAGGGAAGTGGTAGCGCTTTCTAGACTTGTAGTCTGCTGAAGGTCGACCGTATCAACAGCGATGCGATGCTTCCCGGGTTTGGCACTTAGGGGAATAGACAGTCGTGTCATTTTGTAACAAAGGTGTTAAATTCATATTGTAGAAAGATAACTATCATTATAACTGATAGTTAACTGTGTATTGCATAACAAGTTATAGCAAAGACATCACTAAAACACAAAAATTTAATTTATGTATTAGGTCGATTCTTAAATGTATTTGATTTGCAATATGACAGTTAAGTTCTACCCCCTTCCCACAAAGAGTTAAAAATGATAAAAATATATATAACTGAATTATAATGACAAAAAACTAAAAGAAAAAAAAAATCGCCGAATTTTGTTGCAGGACATCATGTCGTTCATTTTTACTTCTTACAGAATCAAGATTTATTTCAAGATTTATCTACAAAAATGTGATACCTCTTTGTAAATTGTTAATTATTTTATGCGGCTTCTACATGAAAAACAATAATTCCTACACTGCTCACTTTGTTCCCGTTTCCTTTGTTTATATTATTTAAACTTTCATTTAAGACAACATTTAGCTCAGTTTTTTTCCCTTTCTATGTTATCCTCTACTGCATACGGAAGGAACATTATTCCTCCACATATTTGCTACTCTATCATTGTGCAAATGATTGATTTTTTGGTCAATTGCATAAGTGCTCCCTACATCATAAAAATATGCGACTTTGTGAAGTGAAGACAATATTCGAAGGGAACTTAGTTCTTTTGTACAAAATATATACCGTTAGTAAAAAATGTGTGTTGAGGGTTTCCATACCGACCGTTTTTTGTTGTTGCGTATCCCGTTTTGTATCGAAATTCTGCCACATAAGCAAGGTTAAAATCTGAATAGCTACAGATCGATCTGTTAGCCCACATCTGGCAAAATGACTAGCTAATTCTTTAATTTTGATAATATTGATGACCGTATAGATTTGTCCGACCTGGTCCTGAACTTTGTGATTCTGAACAATTTAAACAATAACCGTTTAAGTTCAATTCAATAATCCATATTTCGAAATATTCGGCCAAAATCACGGAAATAAGCCATAAAATATTAACTGAAGCGTGTTTATCTAATCCAATTATGAATACTGATTAATCGTAACTAGTGTACACAACCGATTGTTACACTTTCGTAATGACGGACGATAGTAACACCACCTAGCGTCCACGAACGATAACTAGGTAATCACCGATTTCTGAAAACGTCTATAGATTGGCTTGGTGTTTATACAGTTATTAAAATTGTGTATATTATCAAAGTATATAGTGAGACCTGATGTAAATAATTCTAAAGATATAAATGTAATAATATGCTTTACATAAAAAAAATAAAAAAAATAAATAAATGCGCAAAAAATAGTTTTAATAAATTAATCAGTCCTTCAGGATAATTTGATGATAATAATGTCAATCTTTTTAAAAACTGGTGGAACGCGCTAATCTGGGTCTCGGGTCACTGTAATCGGGCGGCTGTATCGAGAAACAGATACGGTGTTGAAAAAAACTGTTGATACTCATAACATATTGATAAATGCAATAACATTTTATGTTTGTCTTCAAGAAATATGATAGACAAAACCATGTGTGAAGTTTTATGACGAAATATCTCCGATTTCTATGTAAATTTACGAGTTGAAGTTGCGGCTGTATCGAGAAACAGATACGGTGTTGAAAAAACTGTTGATACTCATACAATATTGTTAAATGCAATACAATTTTATGTTTGTCTTCAAGAAATATGATAGACAAAACCATGTGTGAAGTTTTATGACGAAATATCTCCGATTTCTATGTATTTACGAGTTGAAGTGGGGAAACACACACAGGTAATTTTAGCGATGTATTTTTTATCTTGGACAAGAATAATGAGTGTCCTGATTGGATGACCGATTTAAAACACTGACTCCGCATGGTAAAAAGATGCATGTAAAAGAAATCTATGTTATATTTATTCATTTGTTTGATTCTGGAATATTGTTGATCATTGATTTAAACAAGATAAAAGGGAAAAAGGGGGGGGGGGATTTTATTTGTTAATTTTACAGTTAAATAAATGTTATGTTTCGACAGTTTAAAGGGAAAAATAAAAAATTGTTGCGACTAAAGCTTAAATCAGCGTTAAAAATTGAACAAATATCAGTGGTTTTGTAAATGAGATTTATTTTAAATAGAAAATCTGAATTTATTATTTATTAATTTATCATTAATAATACAATTTTATATCCCTTAGGAGGGGGAGGGGGCTATGATGAAAATTTGAAATAAAAACACAGGACCGGACTTTAAGCAAAAATAATAATCCAAGATTAGTTTTTTATTAAAAAAATCCAGGACCCCTGTGTCCATGATTTTTTTTTTTTTAAAGTTAATAATATGAAATATTGACATCCACATTTGCCTTTTGGACAGCACATTTCTGTGTCCACACTTGTAATTATAATAAAATATATCTACATATTTTAAATAAAATTTTACATGTAGCTAGATTTAGATTTTTGAACAATTGCATTATATTTTGAATAATCCAATCATGTCGCTCAACCTACCAAAGCCAATCTGAGCAGAAATAATACATAAAAGTAAGTTTGCATTGTTCAAAACTTAACCAAACATTGTGAACAGAATTCAGTGGTGCTTTATAAGTGCACAAATTTGCTAGAATCATCATTCATTCTCAGTTTTTCCAATTGACAATACTTAATTCTTACATAAATTACATTATGGTTAATGCTACATTGGTATGCTTGCCGTTAATTTCGCATCCAACAGGTTTGGTAGAGTTCGACTAGAGTTGAATGGTTACCAGTGCATGGTTAAGAATAATAGAGCGACAGACATTATTAGAAATGCATAGTCCCGTTATGTCCAGCTACAGTTAACACCCACTACGAGAACATCACACACAAAGTGCCAACTACCATACACACGTTAGGGCAAATAGACACAGACCATGGCACACGAACAATTCTTATTCGCAGACGACGGCAACGCAGATAACAATTCTCATGTTTACTACAGCTCGCAACCTCACATCAGCAGACTTCATCTATGGAGACGGCACTTTCAACACTTCACCAACTGAATTTACTCAACTCTACACACTGCACGCAATGGTCGACGATGTCATGTACCCACTCGTCTTTGGACTACTACCCGGACAACTTGTCAACAACATCAACACCGTATGCATTCGTCACCGACTTCGAGACAGCTACCCGTAATTCCACACGAGCATTCACACACGCCACTCTGAATAACTGCTTCTGCCACTATGCTCAATCAAGGATTTATATAGTAGATATATAAATCCTTGGCTCAATGCATCTGAAGAAAGACACACACACTTGGATTCGCCACCGCCAACAGAGACAACGACAACGCCCGACTATTCGTAAGACGAGCAGTAATATCATATTAAACTATTCTTAATAAATTTCTTGTACTACAATACAATACAATACAATGTACTAATTTATTTGCATATCACATTTATTATTTTTATTTTTTATTTTTTTATATGAATATTTCCTTTATGCTTATTCATATAGTGCATTTAACTTATTTAACGTATTAGTGCTTTTCAATGAAATATGATAATAAATATGTTCTTCCTTTTTCAAACATGAGCTTTATTTTTCCTGTATTCATTGTAAGTCTAATTACAATTTACAGGTAAATTCACCGCGTCCAACGGAGCATTCGGGGTGATTGCTATGTGAAGCGTTGGGTGTCCGTTTCGAAGCGGTTGATTTGCGAACATGGTAAGTTCATTTGCATTTGTAGTAATAAAGGGACCGAGTCTGAACAAAATTATTAGTGCACGGAATTAAGACATTATCTTGGTTTATGAAGCTGTGATTAAAGTAGATATATACGGTGTAGGTTTAGCAAACACTCGCGCCCATCTCTAATATCGAGTGCAAGAATTAACAACAGCACTCCTTTTGGGCCGATTACTTGCAACAAAAGCTTATCTTCAGAAAATTACTGATCCTAAACTTTCAAAATTATAAGACAAACCAAATTCTACAAGTTACGCCAGAGAAGATACCACGAACAAAGCGTCAGTCTCGAAAATGAGATGTGGAGTATGGGGTATTAACTTTGTGTTCCTTACGGGGTGTAGGTTCTGTTTTTTCCCATAGATTATGCCCAATAAACTACTAGAAATTTGTGCTCGAAATTATTGAAATATTTGTTTTTCACTCAACATGATTTGTTGATATAATACTTAAACTAATTTTATTACAGGAAATCAGCAATGACTAGAAAAAAATCAAATTTGTGGCTCCACAAGGCAAAAGTGAAAAATGAATTCCAAATCTACAGTAGGTGCTTATGTAGTTACTAAGTGAAAGTAAAATCAAGGGTAACCACGGTTAAATCGAAATCCAAAACTCATGAGTCAAGGGACAAAGACGAAGCAATGAAAACGGAGACAAATACAACGAGAAGCACATATGAAATAAAAGAAAATACACATAAAACTAAAAGTACGTGAGCAACTCGGACTCCTCCAAAAAACGGGAGCAAGGACCAGGTGCACCGGTAGAGATGGACACACCATATTTGTCAACAGATTCAGTATGACGACCGTAGAACTTTTGAGGTGATGCCTTCAGGAGCGGATGGAGAGTTACCACAGACCAACGGAAAATTGATAATACGGAATAAAACGTCATCATGTTTGTCATAGAGCTTAGTAATAAGTGATTTCGAATAGTAGGTCAAGATACGAGGTAGACCTAACAGGGTCTGTGGTGTCCTTTAATGCAAGTTCTTTTGGGATATATGCGACGGAGATAGTCACCGAATCGAGGATTGTTCAGTGACAATACAACATCTATATAGCGCAAAGTGAGATTAAACGACCTGGCCAAATGCCGTTCTTTCATCTTGACAAGATCTATTAAGTCGGCCTTGTAAAAGTGAGGAAACAAGTCGGTGAGTAGGACGCACAGTTCCTATTTTAATGCAGATCAAGTGTTGAAGCACACGCCCACCACATTGGGCAAACATGTTGTCGATTACAAAATTAAGCATCTTGTAAATATCGTCGTCTTGTATTTTGAAAGAGATTTGGTATCTTTTGTCACAAAATAAGTTGGGTACACACCAACAACTGAGCCTTGGATAGGGTATATTGGGATACGGGATATTTGCCATTTTATTTCTAGGGATATGGGATATGTGTCCTCTGAATTATTGGGATATGGGATATTGCATTGTCATTTTGGGTATTTTTAGGGATTTTTTTGGCTTTTGACCGAAAATCAATTTTAGGGATATGGGATATTTGCCTATTTTGTTTTAGGGATACGGGATATTGATACCCCCCCCCCCTCCCCCTAAGCAAGGCTCACAACTATGCGAAATCACAGAAAGATAACAAAAGCTAACTACAAGTTTTACCTTAAAAATATTTACAGATGAAAAACAAAACAAGAAAACCAAAAAAAACGAAAACAAAACAAAAATTGAGACACGTTTTTGGTGTTGTGTGATCTCGTTTTGTCTACAATAAAACAACATGTATATGCAAAACCTGTTAAGTAGAGTGTCCGCCTTTTTCTAGACAGCATAACTCTTATATTCTTATTAAATTTCCAAGTTGAGGTGATTATAAATATGTTCATAAAGCGAGAGCCTACACCCCATACGGAACACGAAGATAACATCCCATACTCTACATCTAATTTTCGAGACTGACGTTTTGTTTATGGTGTCTTTGGTGGCAAAACCTGTAGAGTTTGGTTTGCTTTATAATTTTGAAAGTTTAGGATCAGTAATTTTCTGAACATAAGCTTTTGGTTGCAATTTATCGGCCTAAAAGGAGTGATGTTGTTAATTTTGCACCCGATATTAGAGATGGGCGCGAGTGTTTGCTAAACCTACACCGTATATATCTATTTTAATCACAGCTTCATAAACCATGATAATGTCTTGATTCCGTGCACTAATAATTTTGATCAGACTCGACACCCCACGCTTCACATAGCAATCACCCCGAATGCTCCGTTGGACGCGGTGAAATTTCTATAATCCCTTTTACACATTATTCACGTTTCTACCACAATTTTGATTCACTGTAAGCCTAATTACAGGTAAATTTCTATAATCCCTTTTACACATTATTCACGTTTCTCCCACAATTTTGATTCACTGTAAGCCTAATTACAGGTAAATTTCTATAATCCCTTTTACACATTATTCACGTTTCTCCCACAATTTTGATTCACTGTAAGCCTAATTACAGGTAAATTTCTATAATCCCTTTTACACATTATTCACGTTTCTCCCACAATTTTGATTCACTGTAAGCCTAATTACAGGTAAATTTCTATAATCTCTTTTACACATTATTCACGTTTCTCCCACAATTTTGATTCACTGTAAACCTAATTACAGGTAAATTTCTATAATCCCTTTTACACAATTTTGATTCACTGTAAGCCTAATTACAGGTAAATTTTTATAAAACCCTTTTACACATTATTCACGTTTCTCCCACAATTTTTTTTCTACCTGTATACAAAAAATGTACCAAAAAAATCTAAAGTGGGAGAAACGTGAACACGCCGTATCGTGGTTGCGGTAGCGTAACTAGAGGGGGAGATGGGGTGGTCCGCAGCGGTCGGTACTTTTATTGGGGCAGCACTTTTGGCACTCGTCGCAACTTCGGCTGATTCCGTACCTACGTATTGAGGGAGAGAAGCGGACTCACCCGAGGTTTGCCGATTGCACTTTTGGGTCTGCTGTATAAGCCTGTATTAGTATATAGGCTGTATTAATTAGTTGTTTTAATGTCGTGAGACTACTATAACCGATACATTTAGTACCTAGATAAATGTAATTCTCCATTACTTTACATTTAGTACCTAGATAAATGTAATTCTCCATTACTTTACATTTAGTACCTAGATACATGTAATTCTCCATTACTTTGGTTGCGTCCTGGGCAACTCTTATCGATCAACCGTCTTTTACCTTTGATTTTCAGATTAGCTTGTTTTTCCAAATTTCTTAATTCACTGGTGACAATCAGATGGTGGTAACTGAAATTACCACCATCCCAACATGGCGGGTGTAAAAACAGGTAAGATCAATTTTCCTTATATTCTCTGTTCAAACATATGTGTATGAAAAGTTACTCAGCTGTCACTTAGATAAGAGCATTTTTAACGACCTTTTGTAATCTCTCCAAGATATGCTGTTCGGTTACTTAGAAATTTGCTTTCGAAAATTTGACAAGGATGGTAGTAACTGCGAAAGGTGATGATGGTAACTGACGAAATGATTCTTTTTAAAGATGGTCGTAACTCCTGAGTAAAACCAAAAGATAACTGCCATCGAATTATTGAAAAAGGTAAAATTATCTTCAATGAAGCTGGAATACTTGAAATTGTATGTTTCTGATCGGGAATGGGACCGTTTTCCCCAGTTGTCACTGCTTGGATTGTGATTCGGTTAATTTAAATGTTGTTTTCACTTTAATCATGATTAGGAAAATGCAAGGATATGGGTTAAATGTACATGAAAAAATAGCATAAGAAATTAGCAAAATGTTCGTTGATACTCTAACATTATAAGAATAAGGGCTGATTTATACTTCACCAGCGACTGTCGCGCGACCGTCGTACGATTAAAATCAATATTTGAATGCCTATGTATATATAATACAACCAATTTTCTACAGCATTCCTACAGCAATTTCTACATTTTTATAACAACAATAGAAGGCGAAAATCGCGCGATGATGCGAGCGACCGCAATCGTAACTACTCGGCCATTCTCGCTACCCTGCAAATAACCTCTTACGTACATAGTAGAAATTCTTCTTAAATTGTTTGCCGGAAGTTAAGTTAAGTTAAGCCGCACAAAAATATAGTCCACGAAAATCCAATATGGAAGACATACTAAGTAAAATCTAATCATGCAAAACTAATTAAAACTTTAATTGAAATATAGAAAATTGCTTAAAATATAACTTTATCAAACTTTCATGTAACTGACATGTGAAAAGTAGTGCGATTTATACACCTAATGCATACGAGGTTATTTGCAGGGTAGCGAGAATGGCCGAGTAGTTACGATTGCGAGCGACCGTCGCCGACGAAGTATAAATGTTGCAAATTTCGAAACGTCTCTGTATTAAAGTGTATTTGTGAAGGCATTATGACTGATAATATTGGCTTCCAGCTTCTAATGGACGTATGAAATTTCTATTCCAAAGATACTGTAAAAAACACAAGGTACACTGATCAGACCCTTGCATTTTGGGTAACTGTTAAAAAGTTATTTAAAGGCAAGGGCATCAATTTCTTCAGAGGCTTCAAAGGACAAGGCTTGAATATATTAAGAAATGACAACATAGCTCCAAGAGATTGCAGAATCAATTTCGTGGTTCCACCAAACCCTATTCTAACAAAGGAGTCGTCAAAATACACATTAGATGCAGAAAATCTAGATTTGCTAAGAATTGTTAATTGTATTTAAGTTTATTCCCTTTCCTTGCTATCAAATTTGTTTAAATATATTTTATTTGCTATTAAATTACCATGGATATATTATTTTCTTTGTGATCAAGTCACCCACCGCACGTTTCATTCTCATATACTTGAAGTCGGTATTGTTAGGTAGGTTTTAGTAAATAATGAGTATCCTACTATTTTACGATGATTAAATATAGTGTTTCACCAACCATTTTCATCATGTTTTTCTTATTACGCAACATGCAGAATCGAATATTTTAAGACACTTTTCTTCTATAGGTTTTTACCGTAAATGCATAATAAAGACGTTATTAATTTAACACGGTTTTTGGTATACAGTTTAGTGAGTTTACGGTACATCACGACTCCTATATATTTATGTAACTTTATAAGGTATTCGCTGTGTAATATATTGTCATATATATGAGGGACGCAAGGGCTGCCACGGGTGGTACAAACTCTAGCTACGACACTGAGTGGTTTTAACAGCTGCTTCATTAGAACATCGCTCCTCTATGATTCGTGGCAGTCGATTGTGATCCATGAAGTCAAGTGCTGTGAGCACATTGCCATTGTAATAAACACACAAAGCTTTTGGTTACATTTTGTTTGCACATACTGATCACATTAAATGTTCAATGAACTAAGGCTTACAACAGATCTTCATGGTCAATCGTTTTTTTGTCTTTTAACAATAGCACGACGGGTTCCTCTAGCGGAGCACGAACTGTTTCCATTCCGGATCACCTCAATTCACCCCCAATTTTTAATGGGTTTGTGTTGCTCAATCTACTTTTCTGTGTAGTGTTTTGTAGATCATTGTTCTTTTGTCATTGTATTTTCTGTCCTTCGAATCGAAGTTCGATTTAAGGATTCCGATTTCCCCTTTGGTATCTTCAAACTTGTTTTAACCAGTTTCTCACAATCTAACTCAAAAGATGCGGATAATTAATATATGCGTTTTTTTTTTATACCAATCTTATTAAAATTATATCTTTAAACCTGGTCCCACAGCCCATTTGTTCACATGTCTTTATTCGGGATATGTCAGAAAAAGTAGGGGATTGCGATTTAATTTTAATTAGATTTAATTTATACGAACTTGTTAGCCATTTGAATCTCTTGTTTTTATTTGTTGTGTAGAAATTCAATATTAAATATATTATATACATTAATAAATTTTAAGAAATCAAATTCTACAAGATATTCAATAAAGTGAAAAATATACAAATGTATAATTGTTTTCAATAGCTCTGGAGATTTAAAGGGGAGATAATATATGGAATTCCGATTCTACCATATAAAACTCCTACTGCTGGCAAGCAATCATAAAATGATAATTAGTAAGCATGCACCCTACATCCATTACATACAAAATACAGGATATTTAAACCATTCTTTATTATGGTAGAAATAAAAACAACAGAAAGTGAAGTCTTACCAATAACTATGTAATCTATGATGTATATATTTACTTTATGTACAGGGTTAATTACTAATATCTGGCTTGTTCTCGTCATGAATATATCTGAAATACTGCTCACATGACATTTAATAACAAACAATCCAATTATGCAAGCTAACATACTTTGTGCGTGGAATACTGGATGAGAATCAAAACATACAGCGAACTGTATACAAACGTTTTTTGGGGTATTTCAAAATATGTAATTAGCAAGAGGTTTACAATTAATTTATAATTTATTTATTTGGCCTAAGTCCTGTACGTGTGATCTGTTCAGTTACCGGCTTTTCCAGTAAGGTAGATAAATCTACTCACTACCTTATTCTTATTGGTTTAATTCTTACTATTGTTCTTTACACTTTAAAAGCCAGTGTTTTATACACTGTGATCATTATTTTGATTTAATTTGATGCGTGTTAACAGTGGCGGATTTAGAGGGGGGCTTGTGGGGCGTGCGCCCCCCCCCCCCCCTAAAATTCGCAAAGCATATGTTATACAACGTTAATTAAGCAGTTCAATAAATCACTTTTTCATGAATGGTTAACTCGTGACCTGTAGTAAAATATTCCTACACATTGTAAATACACGTTGGGTGTGTTCGCTGATTCATATATGTATTCGCCGTCAGTAGTTCAAAGATTATTCCATTCTGATTGGTTCCGAGGTACCAGACATCAACTATTTTCTCACGCTAATTAAACATTATTTCTTCAGTCAATTTTACAACTATAAGAAAAACAAATATCTACAGATCAAAGCATTTAGTAAACTTAAATCCTGATACTGACCCTGGGCAAGCAACTGGTAAACTTTATCACTTGCGGCTGCGAGTCGAGTGACCCTTGTTTGTAATTTACAAAGCTGGGCGCGAACCTACGCCGTATTGGTGATAGGCTTGTATGAGCTGTTAGATCCAACGACCTAACTCATTGAGCCACCCGGGCCCCAGGAATGCGTTAAAACTAAACCAATAGTTCTTTGAAGGGTTAAAATATCGTGATCGATCAGTCATGAGTTGAACAACGGTTGTTAAAAAAAAAAGTTTTTCATCAGGTTCTTATAATCTGACAAAAACATACTGTTAACAATTATCCGACAAAATTAAGACTAAAAGTAAAGTTTTTTTGGTCTGATAAAAATGGGGTGGTTGGTTCAAATAAATGTATGTAATTCTTCGAACCCCCAGAGCTTAGGAGGGGTTTCGCCCACCTGGGCCCTCTACCAGGGCTCTGTCCTGTACCCGCTGGGGGACCTTAAGCGGTCCCCAGACCCCTCTCCTACTCACGCTCCCCCCCCTAATCACAAATCCTGGATCCGCCCCTGATAAAGTAGATGCGTAGTATCATGAATAAACAATGAGACAGATATTTGAGAAACCTACAATTTATAACAGTAAAACCAATCTTCTTTTTACAAGTCACCATGGAAATTTTACCGATTGTTAAATCAGTCGTATGTTATTATGTCGTCTTGTGCAGATAACATCATCATATTTTTTCTCTTCTGACACGAAGGGTCACGTACGTGAGCTATTGCAACTACTTGATGTCCGTCCTTGATTAACGTTAGCTCTTCACATAAAAATATTTTTTCTCTTCTTAACCAAACTAAGTAAAATAAGACTAAGATAACTTCCGGCTAAACATATTTCAAGTTTGTAGTCGACAGTCCCGTCCTCCATCCAAGATAGCCAACGTTACTAAAAATTGAATTTCTTTGTATATCACTGCTTTCAAATTGTTTTTCACCTAAACTCGATGATCCCACATTATATAAAAAAATAATCATTTTTGCAACGCGACTTCAAAGAAATGGCTAAAATCGTTACAAAACAACAAAATTATTTGAATTTTAGCAGAAGAAAAACTTTGTGGAAATCAGCAATAACTTATAATGATCGAATCGTTGACGGACACACTGCATTTCCGTATTGTATGCTATTATTTTTCAAATCTAATGAACAATTCACACATTAAAACATGATGAAAAGTACCATCAATATCTGGATATGCATCCCCTGAAAATGCAGCATTGTTTTTTTTAGAAACTATAATATTGTTTATTGTCTGTCTTTTTTTCTTAATGTCGATTTACAACTACTGATCACCACTGACTAACGATGTGAGATCGAATCCCGCTCAGGCGAGGTATACTCGGTACAACATTTTGTGATAAAGTTTGTCAGTGACTTGCGACAGGTCGGTGGTTTTCTCCGGATCCGCCGGATTCCTCCATCAATAAAACTGACCGCCACGAAATAACTGAAATATTGTTGAAAGTGGCGTCAAACACCATAAACCAACCAAACCAACCATTTTTTTTCTGAAAGCTAGACAGACATGCGTGTTTCCATCTGTATGGTATGAGTTTCATTCGATATTTTGAAGACGATAATTAATGACTGGAGCTTAGTTGTGCTTTCCTCTCTTTCAAAACTCTTCCGTATACGTGTTTATGCAAAATTGTTATTGTACAAAAAATGTATATTATTATGTTTACAAAATTAATTTATGAATTGTGAAGTTACGATGCTCGGACTATCAGCTGAAGGACAGATAAAGATTTAAAGAAGCAGGTCCTGGTATGTTTATTTTGTGGACTGTTCGTGTAACAATGTTGATATCCCGTCAAGTTTTTCTCAGATATATAATATTGCGATGGTGGCATTAATGCGTAAATTTGTGAGTTTTCTATATACTCGCATTATGGGAGAGCAAGTTTTCAAAACCTGTAGAATATAACAGAGGTGTAGGAGTGGATCAGAAAGTAAGGGGAAGCTTTAAGGTGGACCTGAAAGTAAGCGGAAGCTTTAGGATGGACTTGATAGTGGGAGGCCAAGCTTTTGAAGTGGACCCAATAGTGGGACAGACTTCTGGAGACGAACGGAAAGTGCGGGAGCAGAAGAAGAAGAAGAAGGAAAAAATGTCATTTGCATGGCTTCTAATCATACATTTGTACCTAAAAGCTTCGAATCTCATGCTTTACTGCACATTTTCTGCTTCCATGCTCCAATATGAGTTGTTTCTTTAAGAGAAAATTACTTAAAAAAGCGGGAGCTTGCGGCCTCACCACTCACTTGTTAAAGTTGGGGCACATACCACACATGCCACCACAGCTCATACGTCTCTGTAAGACAACTAATGCGTGTCATATCTAAAAGAGAACTTCACTAAACTTAGTAAATCGAGCATTACTCATTAGATCGATTCATTTAATTTCGTTGTCTCTAAAAAGTCAAGCCATGAAGTAAACATTTTTTTTTTCGTAAGTGCAATTAAAGATTGGAATTCACCCCTGACACGAATCTCTTTTTGACCTATAGTTAAGAAACTGATATATCAGAGTCTACGTAATAGTTTAAACAAGATTTATCACAATTACAATTAATGATAATAATATAAACATATTAAAGAACCCCACTGGAAATAAACGATAGCGTTTTCATGTGTTTATCCATTTATACTTTGTATATGTGTTATATATATCCATGTTTGTATGTTTGTTTTATGCTGTCAACCCTATAAGGGTATAAAAGAGCATTAATTAATAAAGATTTATACTGATCAAGCTTTCGGAAGTCAATCAAGTCCGATCTTTTATATTTAATTTAAGCACACTTTTAACCTGTCCTGTCCATATCAGAATTTTCTAATTAACCAAAACAAATTTTACTTTTTACATATTATTCTCAGTGGTATTTGAGGTGTATTTAATTACAATTATATTGCGACAAATGTTCGAGTAACAATGGCCGCATCAGTTACAGGTCCTTTCCGTAAATGATTTTTATCAAACATATTACTGATATTGATAAATCGTTGTTCTAAAGTTCTTGAAATTAAAATAAAAATCATTTGTAAAAAAAAAGGTGAGAACATTGAATCGTAAGGATTCTAGTCTCCTATAGACGTCATGAAGTTAATGATCATAATATTCCATATATCCGTATAGCTTTAATATAACCACAATCATATTTAATAGGGAAATTTACAAAGTTTGTCGTTGTCAGGGCGACGACACAATATGGCGACTTCCATGTAAATCTGATGAAAACATTACAAAAGTAAGATATTCGGATAGAAATCAAGTAAATAGTTAGTAATTTGTGTATGATTGCATTGAATACATTCTGATTTTTTGCTTGATAGAATAATATGAATTCCCCAATGGACGTCGATCTCGAAGAACAACATAATTTACTTGTTTACTATTAATTTAAGAGCAGGTGAAAGCGATATACACTACCGTCACTAACACAGGCTACTTTGTTTCCTAAATTTCTGTTTATTGCTTAAAAATGCATTGCCAAGTATAATAAGACAATATTGCAATATTACTGTCTTAATTTTTGGCAAAATTCTGAATGAAGCTGAATCACAACAACTAAGTTATTTTAACAGATATATTGTTTTGAAATGTGCTAAGGACTTTTAGAATAAGCATAAGCTTAAATTCCAGAAATACTCAAAAGTTATTTATGTTCCTTTCCATTGATATAGATATTTTAACACCCTGAAGAAGCTGAGGCATAGCCGAAGGGTGTACAGGTTACTGTTAAAATCTCCATATCTACGGATAGGAACGTAAATAACAAATTTACGTTTTTTTTGTATCTCTGGTTATAGCAAAAAATCTGATATTTTGGACCCCGATAGGCCACTTAAAAGTGATGTTTTCTTTGTTGTTGGAAAGAATAAGGAAAAAATTTGAGTTTCAAAGGTTTTTTTACCTGGTTTAGGGTAGTCCGAGATTCCTCTGCCGTCCGACGGCTTTTTTTCTGACTTGCTGGAGCCGTGGGACGTCAGAGAGCTCTACATACGGAAAACAGCGGATTTGCCGCTGCAACTCTGCGTCGACACATTTCCATGTTTCGTGGCTATCGGATTTTATTTTCAATCCGAAACCCTTATATAAATTGCTTCACCAATCATTTTTCTATTCATTCATAACTATCTTACCCTCAGAAAGTGGTGTTACACTCGATTACAGCACAATTTTCCCTTAGACCCTATGATTTCGGCATTTCACATCCATTTGGAACATTTGTCACATGACTTCGAGAAAACTACGATTACCGCAATGTATCATGGGAGATGATTTGCATATAAACAAACAAACAAATATTTTTATTGCCAATCATAGGCGCCTGTTAAGGCAGAACAATTAACATAAAATTAAATATAGTTGATTACATTGATTGGTAATGATTTTAACAGCAATAGTGAATTACAGATAACCATATGAAAAAAAATATGATCTTACCTTGTCCAAAAAGGGGGGACGTAACACATGCTCTTTCCGAAGCCCGTGGGTAACACTGCCATTGAATCTTTTCTTTCCAACACATTTTGTATTATTTCCTTCTGCTCTGATTTGAGCTGTAGATGGAACTGAATGTCCTGCAGATTACGCTTTATATCTATGTTGTTTATGTATGCAAATAATTTGGCACGCTGCATTAAGTAGCTCCCATCATGCAATGCGTTGCTGTCATCATTCAGTTAGTATCGCGAGATCACGTTTGTAGGTTCGAAAATGATGGTCTGAGGCAAAATCGTGCTGTAATTGAGTGTAACACCACTTTCTGAGGGTAAGATGGTTATGAATGAATAGAAAAATGATTGGTGAAGCGATTTATATAAGGGTTGCGGTAAGAAAATAAAATCCGATAGCCACGAAACATGGAAATGTGTCAATGCAGAGTTGCAGCGGCAAATCCCCTGTTTTCCGTATGTAGAGCTCTCTGACGTCCCACGGCTCCAGCAAGTCGAAAAAAAAAGCCGTCGGACGGCAAAGGATTATCTTGGATTAGGTTTAGGGTACTGCCTTTGGTAAAACCCTACAGTTGATCAAATTAACAGCTTTATATTCAATATATGTCCAAAATCAACTAAATTTGATTTTGGCATGCAACGTCTGGAGCTTTGATGTCATAAAAGTTTTACCTGCATCCAAATAAAAATGCTTGAGGACATCATTCAATTGCTCAGGACTTAAGAGTTCAAATTTTGTATCATCATTTGTTTCAGCTAAATATTGCCGTAGTAAATTTGGTGCCCTTACTGTTGTTGTCAGAATACTTTTTAACCTTTTTGAAGAATTTTATGATCAGTGTGGCTAGATAAGTGCTTCACCATTTTCAATATGGACGCTGAATGTGTTATTATGAGGGGGATATCCCACAGATTTTTTATCCATTCAAAAGTTGTTATAATTTTCAATCCGGGGATAAATAAGGTTATTGCAGCTAATATTCCTCAATATTATTTGATTCCATCCAATGATGAGGTGTATGTGTAAAAGTTTGGCAAGTCAGATACTATGATTTCTTTCAATAATAAAACGGACAAACATGATACAGCTGAAATATTGTTGAAAGTGGCGTTAAACACTAATTAACATAAAATTATATTCAATGACCACATTTTAATTACATATTCAATATTATGAATGATTTGTACAATTTCCCTTCAATCTTTACACATGATAATATCTTTTATTATATAGAATAATAGATACAACAAATGTAGGTGTGATTTACAGGATTTATCCGTGAAATTAATTCCGGTATCTCGCATGACTTATTGTGAGATATCAATTTTTTCCCGTCGAAACTACATTTACACAACTTTAAGTGTGTTATCGGTTATGTCCCTTGTTGTGTGATGGTGAATACACACACGATTGTAAACTGAAACAATTAAACTGATGAAAATAAGTTGTAGCACTTTTATAGATTATTTAAATTGTTTCATTTTATTTATACATTGAAATGAAACACTTGTTTATTCTAAATCGAATCATTTCACTGGCATAACACAAATCACACAAATTAAAATTTCCAACTTTTTTCAACTTGTTGGCATGTGCGGCTATATTGATTACACACTATCATTGCTATTAGATTCATACGCGTGGAATGAGATATACAAATAAAAAAAGAATATATAAGAAATTTTGGAAGTCTATATAATAAACAGTATAGCTAAATCATACATTTTGAATATCAATTAAGACCACTTGTGACCGAATACCCTCAAGAGTTAAACTCGTGGGTGGACAAGTTCTGCCCACTTCTTTAATCCTTATGCTTACTTCGGTCACTCGTGGTCTCATTTTGATATTCAAAATCTATGATTAGTTATATTATATTTATCAAGCAATTGGCATAACATTGCTGTTTTCTAATGTGACGTTATATTGACATCATTGATGCCACTTTACCAAGTCCTTGATAACATACTATTATTTATATGTTTTGCTCGAAATGGAATTCTCAAAGTATGTCACATTTCGGTCTTCGCCTTCGATGCGATATTGCTTTAAGAAATCTATTCTCGCAAAACAAATCAACGATAATACCGGTATACACCTCATGTTTTTATTTGGTAAATATTTGTTGAGATTTATTATTTACAAGTTGTGTAAAAAAAAAATCATAAACCATGGTGAAAACAGCAATTTGAAAGTACTTCTCTTTTTTTTCCATTTATGACTTTGTAAAGCTTTCATATAAACATGATAAACCATGTTGAAAGTCACGACTAGATAAGAAATAGATGTTTCGAAAAAATTTCTCACTGATATATACATATAATTGTATATATAATTTTAACAAGGCAGTATAAATGATGTTTCAGAGATCTTATAATTAGATTAAATGCTATTTAGTACTGTTGTTTCTCAAGGTTAAACTGGGTGACTAGTTCAGTATTGAATACAGTCTGAAGGATTTTTATTTTTAGTAGAAATTAATGATACTGTTACTTAAGACTTAAGGTTCATCTCCTTCAGGCATGCAAAATGTAGGTAATCATTTGAGCCAAATGTTGGCTATCCTGTTAGGTACTTTGTCCTGTTAGGTACTTTGTGCTGTTAGGCACTTTGTCCTGTTAGGTACTTTGTCCTGTTAGGCACTTTGTCCTGTTAGGTACTTTGTCCTGTTATGGCACTTTGTCCTGTTAGGTACTTTGTCCTGTTAGGCACTTTGTCCTGTTAGGTACTTTGTCCTGTTAGGTACTTTGTCCTGTTAGGTACTTTGTCCTGTTAGGCACTTTGTCCTGTTATGGCACTTTGTCCTGTTAGGTACTTTGTCCTGTTAGGCACTTTGTCCTGTTAGGTACTTTGTCCTGTATGGCACTTTGTCCTGTTAGGCACTTTGTCCTGTTATGGCACTTTGTCCTGTTAGGCACTTTGTCCTGTTAGGCACTTTGTCCTGTTAGGCACTTTGTCCTGTTAGGTACTTTGTCCTGTTAGGCACTTTGTCCTGTTAGGCACTTTGTCCTGTTATGGCACTTTGTCCTGTTAGGCACTTTGTCCTGTTAGGCACTTTGTCCTGTTAGGCACTTTGTCCTGTTAGGTACTTTGTCCTGTATGGCACTTTGTCCTGTTAGGCACTTTGTCCTGTTATGGCACTTTTTCCTGTTAGGCACTTTGTCCTGTTAGGTACTTTGTCCTGTTATGGCACTTTGTCCTGTTAGGCACTTTGTCCTGTTAGGCACTTTTTCCTGTTAGGCACTTTGTCCTGTTAGGCACTTTGTCCTGTTATGGCACTTTGTCCTGTTATGGCACTTTGTCCTGTTAGGCACTTTGTCCTGTTAGGTACTTTGTCCTGTTAGGCACTTTTTCCTGTTAGTTACTTTGTCCTGTTAGGCACTTTGTCCTGTTAGGTACTTTGTCCTGTTATGGCACTTTGTCCTGTTAGGTACTTTGTCCTGTTAGGCACTTTGTCCTGTTAGGTACTTTGTCCTGTTAGGTACTTTGTCCTGTTATGGCACTTTGTCCTGTTAGGTACTTTGTCCTGTTAGGCACTTTGTCCTGTTATGGCACTTTGTCCTGTTAGGTACTTTGTCCTGTTAGGTACTTTGTCCTGTATGGCACTTTGTCCTGTTAGGCACTTTGTCCTGTTATGGCACTTTGTCCTGTTATGGCACTTTGTCCTGTTAGGCACTTTGTCCTGTTAGGTACTTTGTCCTGTTAGGCACTTTGTCCTGTTATGGCACTTTGTCCTGTTAGGCACTTTGTCCTGTTAGGTACTTTGTCCTGTTAGGCACTTTTTCCTGTTAGACACTTTGTCCTGTTAGGTACTTTGTCCTGTTATGGCACTTTGTCCTGTATGGCACTTTGTCCTGTTAGGCACTTTTTCGTGTTAGGCACTTTGTCCTGTTAGGCACTTTGTCCTGTTATGGCACTTTGTCCTGTTATGGCACTTTGTCCTGTTAGGTACTTTGTCCTGTTATGGCACTTTGTCCTGTTAGGCACTTTGTCCTGTTAGGCACTTTGTCCTGTTAGGTACTTTGTCCTGTTATGGCACTTTGTCCTGTTAGGCACTTTGTCCTGTTAGGTACTTTGTCCTGTTAGGCACTTTTTCCTGTTAGGCACTTTGTCCTGTTAGGCACTTTGTCCTGTTATGGCACTTTGTCCTGTTATGGCACTTTGTCCTGTTAGGTACTTTGTCCTGTTATGGCACTTTGTCCTGTTAGGCACTTTGTCCTGTTAGGCACTTTGTCCTGTTAGGCACTTTGTCCTGTTATGGCACTTTGTCCTGTTAGGCACTTTGTCCTGTTAGGCACTTTGTCCTGTTAGGCACTTTGTCCTGTTAGGTACTTTGTCCTGTTAGGCACTTTGTCCTGTTAGGCACTTTGTCCTGTTATGGCACTTTGTCCTGTTAGGCACTTTGTCCTGTTAGGCACTTTGTCCTGTTAGGCACTTTGTCCTGTTAGGTACTTTGTCCTGTATGGCACTTTGTCCTGTTAGGCACTTTGTCCTGTTATGGCACTTTGTCCTGTTAGGCACTTTGTCCTGTTAGGTACTTTGTCCTGTTAGGCACTTTTTCCTGTTAGGCACTTTGTCCTGTTAGGTACTTTGTCCTGTTATGGCACTTTGTCCTGTTAGGCACTTTGTCCTGTTAGGCACTTTTTCCTGTTAGGCACTTTGTCCTGTTAGGCACTTTGTCCTGTTATGGCACTTTGTCCTGTTATGGCACTTTGTCCTGTTAGGCACTTTGTCCTGTTAGGTACTTTGTCCTGTTAGGCACTTTGTCCTGTTAGGCACTTTGTCCTGTTAGTTACTTTGTCCTGTTAGGCACTTTGTCCTGTTAGGTACTTTGTCCTGTTATGGCACTTTGTCCTGTTAGGTACTTTGTCCTGTTAGGCACTTTGTCCTGTTAGGTACTTTGTCCTGTTAGGTACTTTGTCCTGTTAGGCACTTTGTCCTGTTAGGTACTTTGTCCTGTTAGGCACTTTGTCCTGTTATGGCACTTTGTCCTGTTAGGTACTTTGTCCTGTTAGGCACTTTGTCCTGTTAGGTACTTTGTCCTGTATGGCACTTTGTCCTGTTAGGCACTTTGTCCTGTTATGGCACTTTGTCCTGTTAGGCACTTTGTCCTGTTAGGCACTTTGTCCTGTTAGGTACTTTGTCCTGTTAGGCACTTTGTCCTGTTATGGCACTTTGTCCTGTTAGGCACTTTGTCCTGTTAGGTACTTTGTCCTGTTAGGCACTTTTTCCTGTTAGACACTTTGTCCTGTTAGGTACTTTGTCCTGTTATGGCACTTTGTCCTGTTAGGCACTTTGTCCTGTTAGGCACTTTTTCCTGTTAGGCACTTTGTCCTGTTAGGCACTTTGTCCTGTTATGGCACTTTGTCCTGTTATGGCACTTTGTCCTGTTAGGTACTTTGTCCTGTTATGGCACTTTGTCCTGTTAGGCACTTTGTCCTGTTAGGCACTTTGTCCTGTTAGGTACTTTGTCCTGTTATGGCACTTTGTCCTGTTAGGCACTTTGTCCTGTTAGGTACTTTGTCCTGTTAGGCACTTTGTCCTGTTAGGCACTTTGTCCTGTTAGGTACTTTGTCCTGTTAGGCACTTTGTCCTGTTAGGCACTTTGTCCTGTTAGTTACTTTGAGCACACCTGATGAAGTTTATTCAAGATAATGTATCATTTGTAGTACTGTGCACTAGATTAGATACCTGTACTATTTATTCACCCAGCAACTATTCAAATACAATACAGTTATTTCTATTCTAATGCAAGTCAAAAATATCTCTATTTGGGCTTAAGAAAAGGTCTAAAATTGCAAAAGATGAATTACAGCGAAGTTTTGTCGATTACATTGGCACATAGCCGTCATAAAAACTTGTGATGACATATGAAACATTTTAGCATAGAACATAAACTGGACGTTATTTTGCAACATCCATCTTCAAATTCGAATAAAATCCACCAAGAAATTATTTCAAAGATATGCAAAGTATTTATTTTCTATCATACTGTTTTAATTGACATGTTGAATTTCAAGAATTTAATATGGTGGCTCATTCGCACTAGAACTCTTAGTTACAGGATGTCAACTGTGGATTTGACCGCAAGCAACGTGTTATATAGCACTTACATTAGAATGTAGTTTGACTGATGTAATAGCACAGAGCTCTGCAGGATCAAGTGTTTTGCATCATGTATAAGTTTTGTGTCTGTTATAAGGTTATAAATCATTATATGTTTTTCCTTTTAATTTCAGAATATTTGGTTGTAAATATGACTCAAAATCACAAACAATTGTTTGGCCATTGTGTCAATGTCTTAAACACATACAATGGTGATACTATGTCAGTAGAGGAACATGTCAACAGATATCTGAAAGAAAATGGGGTAATTATATGTAATATCTTTATGTTAGCTAGTGGTTACAAAATCACAGAGAGAGCCCGGGTGGCTCAGTAAGTTTGGTAGTTGGATTACCTAACAACTCATACAAGCCTATTACCATTATGGCATGAGTCATCGCCCGGCTTTTTAAATTACAAAAAAGGGTGCACTCGACTCGCAGCCGCAAGTGATAAAGTTTACCAGTTGCTTGCCCATGGTCGGTGGTTCTCTCCTGGTACTCCAGCTTTTTCCACCACTAAAGCTGGTTGCCATGATATACAGTACAGTCAGAGACATAGCGTGATCAATCACTGTGATAGACATATCACTCATCTTAGTGATTTGGATATATCTTTTGTTCTATTAAATATTTCTTCAAAATTTATTTTACATAATTTAGAGTGTTACTTACTATCACCCAAAAGGCATATCAGAATAAGTAATTGCATTAAACAGACCAAAAGATATATCAGTATCACTAAGAAGAGTGATACGTCTATCACAGTGATTTATCACTCTATGTCTCTGACTGTACTGTAGCTGAAATATTGCAGAAAGTGGCATTAGACACAATCAATCAATCAATTAAAATCAAAATCACAGAATTAAAGAAAATTACTGTACCCCTCTGAAATGACCACCCATTAACTTTAATTGAATATAGTCCTACATAAGGAGAATGGCCTGCAGGGTAGTCCAGTTGTTATTTATTTCAAAATATTAGTTTGATGGAGATAGCCTTCTATAAGATATGACATCTAATGGGATTATTGTTAATAGCCATATATACCTTTGTACGGTACGTTATATTAGTTATAATGATTTTCTTGGCTCTTTTCCAAGTGGAAAGGGGAAACCAATTACATTATGCAACAAATTTCATCAAAACAAGATAAATTTGTATCAACTTTTGAAATAAAAACTGCAGATCTAGGATACATAGGGGAAGGAGATATATATATATCAGTCTTTAATTTTACTTGGAACTTAACTATCATTTAAATAGAATTGTCAGCATATTAACTTTAGATAGATATTACAAGTAATACAGGATATGGCAGTCAGCTAAGATGAATCCAGACTTTTTTAAATGTGGGGGTCTGCTACATTTTTTGCCCCTTTAGGAGAAGGTGGGAGAGGGAGTGAAATGTGGCCAAAAATTTCCAGGTAAACTCCCTCTTTAGGTTGTAATACAATATCTTTTAGATATTTTGGCAAACCAATCTTAGCCACTTGGCCTGATACTGGTTAAAAAAAACTTTTATGTTCAGAATGTTTTATTTTAAATACATGAAATATTGGATTTATAAGTCATTCAGACTGAGAAATTTGATAAATCAAAGTTGTTTTTTCAAAATATTTCTAAGAGGTAATTTTGAAATTGAACAGTATCATGAAATATGAATTGTAAATATGATATGATAAAAAATATTTTAGCTGTGAAGAAATATTTAGAAAAAGCCTATCATATTTTCCGTACTTGTTACAGATATTTGATGAAAGTGACCAAACGTTTATCGTAGAAGTTTTCTCTGAATGTGTAAGATATTCTAATCTTATGCATGTTGTTCTTAATGGTTTCTACAATAAAGATGGTAAAAGGACTTTACGATCAGAACAGAATCTATATCATGGTAAGTCTTATATAACGAAAAATGCTTTTCTAAATACCATGACAACTGTGATATTAACTTTCCATACAATTTCCATGGAGATCAAATCTCATTCTCATCTACATTGTATTTAATTATATTTCTGGACTTTAGCAGAAAGCAGAACCTGGGGTTACAATCATGGCTACCAATAAAATGTTTCTAGTGACCCAGCCTGAAAAAAGGCAATTCATATGTATACTTTATTAATAACATTTTAAAAATGTAAATATGTACATGTAAATGGGGTATACTGTTTAAAATTTTCAATGAGACCAGGTTAGAATCTAGTGACCTTCAGTTACTGCTGGTGTCCACATTTAATTGCCATTATCTACCTAAATATAATCAGAAAACATCTTTTAAAAGCAATAAATTATTGACATTTTGCCAATAGATTTACAGTGAATGTGAGTATTTTACATTTATATGTTAAAAGAAAACTGATTTGTTTAAACATAAAATTATACGACTTCTATATTCTGTTTTTCCAGTTATTTGTTACCTGGCTACATTCAGATTAGATGAACTAGGGATGGCTCACTTCAGAAAGTTTGTCAGTTCACAAGATATCAACAAAATGTATAGGGTAGGTTTCACTAGAATTGTCAGATGGAAATTATTTGAAAGAGGTGTCAACCTATGTGTCCCTCTCTCTATTAGATGTCTACCAAGTGGGATATTTTATATATCTGTAGACCTCTGTGTCCCTCTCTCTATTAGATGTCTGCCAAGTGGGATATTTTATATATCTGTAGACCTCTGTGTCCCTCTCTCTATTAGATGTCTGCCAAGTGGGATATTTTATATATCTGTAGACCTCTGTGTCCCTCTCTCTATTAGATGTCTGCCAAGTGGGATATTTTTATGTATCTGTAGACCTCTGTGTCCCTCTCTCTATTAGATGTCTGCCAAGTGGGATATTTTATATATCTGTAGACCTCTGTGTCCCTCTCTCTATTAGATGTCTGCCAAGTGGGATATTTTATATATCTGTAGACCTCTGTGTCCCTCTCTCTATTAGATGTCTGCCAAGTGGGATATTTTATATATCTGTAGACCTCTGTGTCCCTCTCTCTATTAGATGTCTGCCAAGTGGGATATTTTATATATCTGTAGACCTCTGTGTCCCTCTCTCTATTAGATGTCTGCCAAGTGGGATATTTTATATATCTGTAGACCTCTGTGTTCCTCTCTCTAGTAGATGTCTGCCAAGTGGGATATTTTATATATCTGTAGACCTCTGTGTCCCTCTCTCTATTAGATGTCTACCAAGTGGGATATTTTATATATCTGTAGACCTATGTGTCCCTCTCTCTATTAGATGTCTGCCAAGTGGGATATTTTATATATCTGTAGACCTCTGTGTCCCTCTCTCTATTAGATGTCTGCCAAGTGGAATATTTTATATATCTGTAGACCTCTGTGTCCCTCTCTCTATTAGATGTCTGCCAAGTGGGATATTTTATATATCTGTAGACCTCTGTGTCCCTCTCTCTAGTAGATGTCTGCCAAGTGGGATATTTTATATATCTGTAGACCTCTGTGTCCCTCTCTCTATTAGATGTCTACCAAGTGGGATTTTTTATATATCTGTAGACCTCTGTGTCCCTCTCTCTATTAGATGTCTGCCATGTGGGATATTTTATATATCTGTAGACCTCTGTGTCCCTCTCTCTATTAGATGTCTGCCAAGTGGGATATTTTATATATCTGTAGACCTCTGTGTCCCTCTCTCTATTAGATGTCTGTCAAGTGAGATATTTTATATATCTGTAGACCTCTGTGTCCCTCTCTCTAGTAGATGTCTGCCAAGTGGGATATTTTATATATCTGTAGACCTCTGTGTCCCTCTCTCTATTAGATGTCTGCCAAATGGGATATTTTATATATCTGTAGACCTCTGTGTCCCTCTCTCTATTAGATGTCTACCAAGTAGGATATTTTATATATCTGTAGACCTATGTGTCCCTCTCTCTATTAGATGTCTACCAAGTGGGATATTTTATATATCTGTAGACCTATGTGTCCCTCTCTCTATTAGATGTCTGCCAAGTGGGATATTTTATATATCTGTAGACCTCTTGTGTCCCTCTCTCTATTAGATGTCTGCCAAGTGGGATATTTTATATATCTGTAGACCTCTGTGTCCCTCTCTCTATTAGATGTCTGCCAAGTGGGATATTTTATATATATGTAGACCTCTGTGTCCCTCTCTCTATTAGATGTCTGCCAAGTGGGATATTTTATATATCTGTAGACCTCTGTGTCCCTCTCTCTATTAGATGTCTGCCAAGTGGGATATTTTATATATCTGTAGACCTCTGTGTCCCTCTCTCTATTAGATGTCTGCCAAGTGGGATATTTTATATATCTGTAGACCTATGTGTCCCTCTCTCTATTAGATGTCTGCCAAGTGGGATATTTTATATATCTGTAGACCTCTGTGTCCCTCTCTCTATTAGATGTCTGCCAAGTGGGATATTTTATACATATGTAGACCTCTGTGTCCCTCTCTCTATTAGATGTCTGCCAAGTGGGATATTTTATATATCTGTAGACCTATGTGTCCCTCTCTCTATTAGATGTCTGCCAAGTGGGATATTTTATATATATGTAAACTTCTGTGTCCCTCTCTCTATTAGATGTCTGCCAAGTGGAATATTTTATATATCTGTAGACCTATGTGTCCCTCTCTCTATTAGATGTCTGCCAAGTGGGATATTTTATATATATGTAGACCTCTGTGTCCCTCTCTCTATTAGATGTCTGCCAAGTGGGATATTTTATATATCTGTAGACCTCTGTGTCCCTCTCTCTATTAGATGTCTGCCAAGTGGGATATTTTATATATATGTAGACCTCTGTGTCCCTCTCTCTATTAGATGTCTGCCAAGTGGGGTATTTTATATATCTGTAGACCTATGTGTCCCTCTCTCTATTAGATGTCTGCCAAGTGGGATATTTTATATATCTGTAGACCTCTGTGTCCCTCTTTCTATTAGATGTCGGCCAAGTGGGATATTTTATACATATGTAGACCTCTGTGTCCCTCTCTCTATTAGATGTCTGCCAAGTGGGATATTTTATATATCTGTAGACCTCTGTGTCCCTCTCTCTATTAGATGTCTGCCAAGTGGGATATTTTATATATCTGTAGACCTCTGTGTCCCTCTCTCTATTAGATGTCTGCCAAGTGGGATATTTTATATATCTGTAGACCTCTGTGTCCCTCTCTCTATTAGATGTCTGCCAAGTGGGATATTTTATATATCTGTAGACCTCTGTGTTCCTCTCTCTAGTAGATGTCTGCCAAGTGGGATATTTTATATATCTGTAGACCTCTGTGTCCCTCTCTCTATTAGATGTCTACCAAGTGGGATATTTTATATATCTGTAGACCTATGTGTCCCTCTCTCTATTAGATGTCTGCCAAGTGGGATATTTTATATATCTGTAGACCTCTGTGTCCCTCTCTCTATTAGATGTCTGCCAAGTGGAATATTTTATATATCTGTAGACCTCTGTGTCCCTCTCTCTATTAGATGTCTGCCAAGTGGGATATTTTATATATCTGTAGACCTCTGTGTCCCTCTCTCTAGTAGATGTCTGCCAAGTGGGATATTTTATATATCTGTAGACCTCTGTGTCCCTCTCTCTATTAGATGTCTACCAAGTGGGATTTTTTATATATCTGTAGACCTATGTGTCCCTCTCTCTATTAGATGTCTGCCATGTGGGATATTTTATATATCTGTAGACCTCTGTGTCCCTCTCTCTATTAGATGTCTGCCAAGTGGGATATTTTATATATCTGTAGACCTCTGTGTCCCTCTCTCTATTAGATGTCTGTCAAGTGAGATATTTTATATATCTGTAGACCTCTGTGTCCCTCTCTCTAGTAGATGTCTGCCAAGTGGGATATTTTATATATCTGTAGACCTCTGTGTCCCTCTCTCTATTAGATGTCTGCCAAATGGGATATTTTATATATCTGTAGACCTCTGTGTCCCTCTCTCTATTAGATGTCTACCAAGTAGGATATTTTATATATCTGTAGACCTATGTGTCCCTCTCTCTATTAGATGTCTACCAAGTGGGATATTTTATATATCTGTAGACCTATGTGTCCCTCTCTCTATTAGATGTCTGCCAAGTGGGATATTTTATATATCTGTAGACCTCTGTGTCCCTCTCTCTATTAGATGTCTGCCAAGTGGGATATTTTATATATATGTAGACCTCTGTGTCCCTCTCTCTATTAGATGTCTGCCAAGTGGGATATTTTATATATCTGTAGACCTCTGTGTCCCTCTCTCTATTAGATGTCTGCCAAGTGGGATATTTTATATATCTGTAGACCTCTGTGTCCCTCTCTCTATTAGATGTCTGCCAAGTGGGATATTTTATATATCTGTAGACCTATGTGTCCCTCTCTCTATTAGATGTCTGCCAAGTGGGATATTTTATATATCTGTAGACCTCTGTGTCCCTCTCTCTATTAGATGTCTGCCAAGTGGGATATTTTATACATATGTAGACCTCTGTGTCCCTCTCTCTATTAGATGTCTGCCAAGTGGGATATTTTATATATCTGTAGACCTATGTGTCCCTCTCTCTATTAGATGTCTGCCAAGTGGGATATTTTATATATATGTAAACTTCTGTGTCCCTCTCTCTATTAGATGTCTGCCAAGTGGAATATTTTATATATCTGTAGACCTATGTGTCCCTCTCTCTATTAGATGTCTGCCAAGTGGGATATTTTATATATATGTAGACCTCTGTGTCCCTCTCTCTATTAGATGTCTGCCAAGTGGGATATTTTATATATCTGTAGACCTCTGTGTCCCTCTCTCTATTAGATGTCTGCCAAGTGGGATATTTTATATATATGTAGACCTCTGTGTCCCTCTCTCTATTAGATGTCTGCCAAGTGGGATATTTTATATATCTGTAGACCTATGTGTCCCTCTCTCTATTAGATGTCTGCCAAGTGGGATATTTTATATATCTGTAGACCTCTGTGTCCCTCTTTCTATTAGATGTCGGCCAAGTGGGATATTTTATACATATGTAGACCTCTGTGTCCCTCTCTCTATTAGATGTCTGCCAAGTGGGATATTTTATATATCTGTAGACCTCTGTGTCCCTCTCTCTATTAGATGTCTGCCAAGTGGGATATTTTATATATATGTAAACCTCTGTGTCCCTCTCTCTATTAGATGTCTGCCAAGTGGGACATTTTATATATCTGTAGACCTATGTGTCCCTCTCTCTATTAGATGTCTGCCAAGTGGGATATTTTATATATCTGTAGACCTCTGTGTCCCTCTCTCTATTAGATGTCTGCCAAGTGGGATATTTTATATATCTGTAGACCTCTGTGTCCCTCTCTCTATTAGATGTCTGCCAAGTGGGATATTTTATATATATGTAGACCTCTGTGTCCCTCTCTCTATTAGATGTCTGCCAAGTGGGATATTTTATATATCTGTAGACCTATGTGTCCCTCTCTCTATTAGATGTCTGCCAAGTGGGATATTTTATATATCTGTAGACCTCTGTGTCCCTCTCTCTAGTAGATGTCTGCCAAGTGGGATATTTTATATATCTGTAGACCTATGTGTCCCTCTCTCTATTAGATGTCTGCCAAGTGGGATGTTTTATATATCTGTAGACCTCTGTGTCCCTCTCTCTATTAGATGTCTGCCAAGTGGGATATTTTATATATCTGTAGACCTATGTATCCCTCTCTCTATTAGATGTCTACCAAGTGGGATATTTTATATATCTGTAGACCTATGTGTCCCTCTCTCTATTAGATGTCTGCCAAGTGGGATATTTTATATATCTGTAGACCTCTTGTGTCCCTCTCTCTATTAGATGTCTGCCAAGTGGGATATTTTATATATCTGTAGACCTCTGTGTCCCTCTCTCTATTAGATGTCTGCCAAGTGGGATATTTTATATATATGTAGACCTCTGTGTCCCTCTCTCTATTAGATGTCTGCCAAGTGGGATATTTTATATATCTGTAGACCTCTGTGTCCCTCTCTCTATTAGATGTCTGCCAAGTGGGATATTTTATATATATGTAGACCTCTGTGGCCCTCTCTCTATTAGATGTCTGCCAAGTGGGATATTTTATATATCTGTAGACCTATGTGTCCCTCTCTCTATTAGATGTCTGCCAAGTGGGATATTTTATATATCTGTAGACCTCTGTGTCCCTCTCTCTATTAGATGTCTGCCAAGTGGGATATTTTATACATATGTAGACCTCTGTGTCCCTCTCTCTATTAGATGTCTGCCAAGTGGGATATTTTATATATCTGTAGACCTATGTGTCCCTCTCTCTATTAGATGTCTGCCAAGTGGGATATTTTATATATATGTAAACCTCTGTGTCCCTCTCTCTATTAGATGTCTGCCAAGTGGGATATTTTATATATCTGTAGACCTATGTGTCCCTCTCTCTATTAGATGTCTGCCAAGTGGGATATTTTATATATATGTAGACCTCTGTGTCCCTCTCTCTATTAGATGTCTGCCAAGTGGGATATTTTATATATCTGTAGACCTCTGTGTCCCTCTCTCTATTAGATGTCTGCCAAGTGGGATATTTTATATATATGTAGACCTCTGTGTCCCTCTCTCTATTAGATGTCTGCCAAGTGGGGTATTTTATATATCTGTAGACCTATGTGTCCCTCTCTCTATTAGATGTCTGCCAAGTGGGATATTTTATATATCTGTAGACCTCTGTGTCCCTCTTTCTATTAGATGTCGGCCAAGTGGGATATTTTATACATATGTAGACCTCTGTGTCCCTCTCTCTATTAGATGTCTGCCAAGTGGGATATTTTATATATCTGTAGACCTCTGTGTCCCTCTCTCTATTAGATGTCTGCCAAGTGGGATATTTTATATATATGTAAACCTCTGTGTCCCTCTCTCTATTAGATGTCTGCCAAGTGGGACATTTTATATATCTGTAGACCTATGTGTCCCTCTCTCTATTAGATGTCTGCCAAGTGGGATATTTTATATATCTGTAGACCTCTGTGTCCCTCTCTCTATTAGATGTCTGCCAAGTGGGATATTTTATATATCTGTAGACCTCTGTGTCCCTCTCTCTATTAGATGTCTGCCAAGTGGGATATTTTATATATATGTAGACCTCTGTGTCCCTCTCTCTATTAGATGTCTGCCAAGTGGGATATTTTATATATCTGTAGACCTATGTGTCCCTCTCTCTATTAGATGTCTGCCAAGTGGGATATTTTATATATCTGTAGACCTCTGTGTCCCTCTCTCTAGTAGATTTCTGCCAAGTGGGATATTTTATATATCTGTAGACCTATGTGTCCCTCTCTCTATTAGATGTCTGCCAAGTGGGATGTTTTATATATCTGTAGACCTCTGTGTCCCTCTCTCTATTAGATGTCTGCCAAGTGGGATATTTTATATATCTGTAGACCTATGTATCCCTCTCTCTATTAGATGTCTGCCAAGTGGGATATTTTATATATCTGTAGACCTATGTGTCCCTCTCTCTAGTAGATGTCTGCCAAGTGGGATATTTTATATATCTGTAGACTTATGTGTCCCTCTCTCTAGTAGATGTCTGCCAAGTGGGATATTTTATATATCTGTAGACCTATGTGTCCCTCTCTCTATTAGATGTCTGCCAAGTGGGATATTTTATATATCTGTAGACCTCTGTGTCCCTCTCTCTATTAGATGTCTGCCAAGTGGGATATTTTATATATATGTAGACCTCTGTGTCCCTCTCTCTATTAGATGTCTGCCAAGTGGGGTATTTTATATATCTGTAGACCTATGTGTCCCTCTCTCTATTAGATGTCTGCCAAGTGGGATATTTTATATATCTGTAGACCTCTGTGTCCCTCTTTCTATTAGATGTCGGCCAAGTGGGATATTTTATACATATGTAGACCTCTGTGTCCCTCTCTCTATTAGATGTCTGCCAAGTGGGATATTTTATATATCTGTAGACCTCTGTGTCCCTCTCTCTATTAGATGTCTGCCAAGTGGGATATTTTATATATCTGTAGACCTCTGTGTCCCTCTCTCTATTAGATGTCTGCCAAGTGGGATATTTTATATATCTGTAGACCTCTGTGTCCCTCTCTCTATTAGATGTCTGCCAAGTGGGATATTTTATATATCTGTAGACCTCTGTGTTCCTCTCTCTAGTAGATGTCTGCCAAGTGGGATATTTTATATATCTGTAGACCTCTGTGTCCCTCTCTCTATTAGATGTCTACCAAGTGGGATATTTTATATATCTGTAGACCTATGTGTCCCTCTCTCTATTAGATGTCTGCCAAGTGGGATATTTTATATATCTGTAGACCTCTGTGTCCCTCTCTCTATTAGATGTCTGCCAAGTGGAATATTTTATATATCTGTAGACCTCTGTGTCCCTCTCTCTATTAGATGTCTGCCAAGTGGGATATTTTATATATCTGTAGACCTCTGTGTCCCTCTCTCTAGTAGATGTCTGCCAAGTGGGATATTTTATATATCTGTAGACCTCTGTGTCCCTCTCTCTATTAGATGTCTACCAAGTGGGATTTTTTATATATCTGTAGACCTATGTGTCCCTCTCTCTATTAGATGTCTGCCATGTGGGATATTTTATATATCTGTAGACCTCTGTGTCCCTCTCTCTATTAGATGTCTGCCAAGTGGGATATTTTATATATCTGTAGACCTCTGTGTCCCTCTCTCTATTAGATGTCTGTCAAGTGAGATATTTTATATATCTGTAGACCTCTGTGTCCCTCTCTCTAGTAGATGTCTGCCAAGTGGGATATTTTATATATCTGTAGACCTCTGTGTCCCTCTCTCTATTAGATGTCTGCCAAATGGGATATTTTATATATCTGTAGACCTCTGTGTCCCTCTCTCTATTAGATGTCTACCAAGTAGGATATTTTATATATCTGTAGACCTATGTGTCCCTCTCTCTATTAGATGTCTACCAAGTGGGATATTTTATATATCTGTAGACCTATGTGTCCCTCTCTCTATTAGATGTCTGCCAAGTGGGATATTTTATATATCTGTAGACCTCTTGTGTCCCTCTCTCTATTAGATGTCTGCCAAGTGGGATATTTTATATATCTGTAGACCTCTGTGTCCCTCTCTCTATTAGATGTCTGCCAAGTGGGATATTTTATATATATGTAGACCTCTGTGTCCCTCTCTCTATTAGATGTCTGCCAAGTGGGATATTTTATATATCTGTAGACCTCTGTGTCCCTCTCTCTATTAGATGTCTGCCAAGTGGGATATTTTATATATCTGTAGACCTCTGTGTCCCTCTCTCTATTAGATGTCTGCCAAGTGGGATATTTTATATATCTGTAGACCTGTGTCCCTCTCTCTATTAGATGTCTGCCAAGTGGGATATTTTATATATCTGTAGACCTCTGTGTCCCTCTCTCTATTAGATGTCTGCCAAGTGGGATATTTTATACATATGTAGACCTCTGTGTCCCTCTCTCTATTAGATGTCTGCCAAGTGGGATATTTTATATATCTGTAGACCTATGTGTCCCTCTCTCTATTAGATGTCTGCCAAGTGGGATATTTTATATATATGTAAACTTCTGTGTCCCTCTCTCTATTAGATGTCTGCCAAGTGGAATATTTTATATATCTGTAGACCTATGTGTCCCTCTCTCTATTAGATGTCTGCCAAGTGGGATATTTTATATATATGTAGACCTCTGTGTCCCTCTCTCTATTAGATGTCTGCCAAGTGGGATATTTTATATATCTGTAGACCTCTGTGTCCCTCTCTCTATTAGATGTCTGCCAAGTGGGATATTTTATATATATGTAGACCTCTGTGTCCCTCTCTCTATTAGATGTCTGCCAAGTGGGATATTTTATATATCTGTAGACCTATGTGTCCCTCTCTCTATTAGATGTCTGCCAAGTGGGATATTTTATATATCTGTAGACCTCTGTGTCCCTCTTTCTATTAGATGTCGGCCAAGTGGGATATTTTATACATATGTAGACCTCTGTGTCCCTCTCTCTATTAGATGTCTGCCAAGTGGGATATTTTATATATCTGTAGACCTCTGTGTCCCTCTCTCTATTAGATGTCTGCCAAGTGGGATATTTTATATATATGTAAACCTCTGTGTCCCTCTCTCTATTAGATGTCTGCCAAGTGGGACATTTTATATATCTGTAGACCTATGTGTCCCTCTCTCTATTAGATGTCTGCCAAGTGGGATATTTTATATATCTGTAGACCTCTGTGTCCCTCTCTCTATTAGATGTCTGCCAAGTGGGATATTTTATATATCTGTAGACCTCTGTGTCCCTCTCTCTATTAGATGTCTGCCAAGTGGGATATTTTATATATATGTAGACCTCTGTGTCCCTCTCTCTATTAGATGTCTGCCAAGTGGGATATTTTATATATCTGTAGACCTATGTGTCCCTCTCTCTATTAGATGTCTGCCAAGTGGGATATTTTATATATCTGTAGACCTCTGTGTCCCTCTCTCTAGTAGATGTCTGCCAAGTGGGATATTTTATATATCTGTAGACCTATGTGTCCCTCTCTCTATTAGATGTCTGCCAAGTGGGATGTTTTATATATCTGTAGACCTCTGTGTCCCTCTCTCTATTAGATGTCTGCCAAGTGGGATATTTTATATATCTGTAGACCTATGTATCCCTCTCTCTATTAGATGTCTACCAAGTGGGATATTTTATATATCTGTAGACCTATGTGTCCCTCTCTCTATTAGATGTCTGCCAAGTGGGATATTTTATATATCTGTAGACCTCTTGTGTCCCTCTCTCTATTAGATGTCTGCCAAGTGGGATATTTTATATATCTGTAGACCTCTGTGTCCCTCTCTCTATTAGATGTCTGCCAAGTGGGATATTTTATATATATGTAGACCTCTGTGTCCCTCTCTCTATTAGATGTCTGCCAAGTGGGATATTTTATATATCTGTAGACCTATGTGTCCCTCTCTCTATTAGATGTCTGCCATGTGGGATATTTTATATATCTGTAGACCTCTGTGTCCCTCTCTCTATTAGATGTCTGCCAAGTGGGATATTTTATATATCTGTAGACCTCTGTGTCCCTCTCTCTATTAGATGTCTGCCAAGTGGGATATTTTATATATATGTAGACCTCTGTGGCCCTCTCTCTATTAGATGTCTGCCAAGTGGGATATTTTATATATCTGTAGACCTATGTGTCCCTCTCTCTATTAGATGTCTGCCAAGTGGGATATTTTATATATCTGTAGACCTCTGTGTCCCTCTCTCTATTAGATGTCTGCCAAGTGGGATATTTTATACATATGTAGACCTCTGTGTCCCTCTCTCTATTAGATGTCTGCCAAGTGGGATATTTTATATATCTGTAGACCTATGTGTCCCTCTCTCTATTAGATGTCTGCCAAGTGGGATATTTTATATATATGTAAACCTCTGTGTCCCTCTCTCTATTAGATGTCTGCCAAGTGGGATATTTTATATATCTGTAGACCTATGTGTCCCTCTCTCTATTAGATGTCTGCCAAGTGGGATATTTTATATATATGTAGACCTCTGTGTCCCTCTCTCTATTAGATGTCTGCCAAGTGGGATATTTTATATATCTGTAGACCTCTGTGTCCCTCTCTCTATTAGATGTCTGCCAAGTGGGATATTTTATATATATGTAGACCTCTGTGTCCCTCTCTCTATTAGATGTCTGCCAAGTGGGGTATTTTATATATCTGTAGACCTATGTGTCCCTCTCTCTATTAGATGTCTGCCAAGTGGGATATTTTATATATCTGTAGACCTCTGTGTCCCTCTTTCTATTAGATGTCGGCCAAGTGGGATATTTTATACATATGTAGACCTCTGTGTCCCTCTCTCTATTAGATGTCTGCCAAGTGGGATATTTTATATATCTGTAGACCTCTGTGTCCCTCTCTCTATTAGATGTCTGCCAAGTGGGATATTTTATATATATGTAAACCTCTGTGTCCCTCTCTCTATTAGATGTCTGCCAAGTGGGACATTTTATATATCTGTAGACCTATGTGTCCCTCTCTCTATTAGATGTCTGCCAAGTGGGATATTTTATATATCTGTAGACCTCTGTGTCCCTCTCTCTATTAGATGTCTGCCAAGTGGGATATTTTATATATCTGTATACCTCTGTGTCCCTCTCTCTATTAGATGTCTGCCAAGTGGGATATTTTATATATATGTAGACCTCTGTGTCCCTCTCTCTATTAGATGTCTGCCAAGTGGGATATTTTATATATCTGTAGACCTATGTGTCCCTCTCTCTATTAGATGTCTGCCAAGTGGGATATTTTATATATCTGTAGACCTCTGTGTCCCTCTCTCTAGTAGATTTCTGCCAAGTGGGATATTTTATATATCTGTAGACCTATGTGTCCCTCTCTCTATTAGATGTCTGCCAAGTGGGATGTTTTATATATCTGTAGACCTCTGTGTCCCTCTCTCTATTAGATGTCTGCCAAGTGGGATATTTTATATATCTGTAGACCTATGTATCCCTCTCTCTATTAGATGTCTGCCAAGTGGGATATTTTATATATCTGTAGACCTATGTGTCCCTCTCTCTAGTAGATGTCTGCCAAGTGGGATATTTTATATATCTGTAGACTTATGTGTCCCTCTCTCTAGTAGATGTCTGCCAAGTGGGATATTTTATATATCTGTAGACCTATGTGTCCCTCTCTCTATTAGATGTCTGCCAAGTGGGATATTTTATATATCTGTAGACCTATGTGTCCCTCTCTCTATTAGATGTCTGCCAAGTGGGATATTTTATATATCTGTAGACCTATGTGTCCCTCTCTCTATTAGATGTCTGCCAAGTGGGATATTTTATATATATGTAGACCTCTGTGTCCCTCTCTCTATTAGATGTCTGCCAAGTGGGATATTTTATATATCTGTAGACCTATGTGTCCCTCTCTCTATTAGATGTCTGCCAAGTGGGATATTTTATATATCTGTAGACCTATGTGTCCCTCTCTCTATTAGATGTCTGCCAAGTGGGATATTTTATATATATGTAGACCTATGTGTCCCTCTCTTTATTAGATGTCTGCCAAGTGGGATATTTTATATATCTGTAGACCTATGTGTCCCTCTCTCTATTAGATGTCTGCCAAGTGGGATATTTTATATATCTGTAGACCTTTGTGTCCCTTTCTCTAGTAGATGTCTGCCAAGTGGGATATTTTATATATCTGTAGACCTATGTGTCCCTCTCTCTAGTAGATGTCTGCCAAGTGGGATATTTTATATATCTGTAGACCTATGTGTCCCTCTCTCTATTAGATGTCTGCCAAGTGGGATATTTTATATATCTGTAGACCTATGTGTCCCTCTCTCTAGTAGATGTCTGCCAAGTGGGATATTTTATATATCTGTAAACCTATGTGTCCCTCTCTCTAGTAGATGTCTGCCAAGTGGGATATTTTATATATCTGTAGACCTATGTGTCCCTCTCTCTATTAGATGTCTGCCAAGTGGGATATTTTATATATCTGTAGACCTATGTGTCCCTCTCTCTAGTAGATGTCTGCCAAGTGGGATATTTTATATATCTGTAGACCTATGTGTCCCTCTCTCTAGTAGATGTCTGCCAAGTGGGATATTTTATATATCTGTAGACCTATGTGTCCCTCTCTCTATTAGATGTCTGCCAAGTGGGATATTTTATATATCTGTAGACCTATGTGTCCCTCTCTCTATTAGATGTCTGCCAAGTGGGATATTTTATATATATGTAGACCTATGTGTCCCTCTCTCTATTAGATGTCTGCCAAGTGGGATATTTTATATATCTGTAGACCTATGTGTCCCTCTCTCTATTAGATGTCTGCCAAGTGGGATATTTTATATATCTGTAGACCTATGTGTCCCTCTCTCTATTAGATGTCTGCCAAGTGGGATATTTTATATATATGTAGACCTATGTGTCCCTCTCTCTATTAGATGTCTGCCAAGTGGGATATTTTATATATCTGTAGACCTATGTGTCCCTCTCTCTATTAGATGTCTGCCAAGTGGGATATTTTATATATCTGTAGACCTATGTGTCCCTCTCTCTATTAGATGTCTGCCAAGTGGGATATTTTATATATCTGTAGACCTATGTGTCCCTCTCTCTAGTAGATGTCTGCCAAGTGGGATATTTTATATATCTGTAGACCTCTGTGTCCCTCTCTCTAGTAGATGTCTGCCAATTGGGATATTTTATATATCTGTAGACCTATGTATCCCTCTCTCTATTAGATGTCTGCCAAGTGGGATATTTTATATATCTGTAGACCTATGTGTCCCTCTCTCTAGTAGATGTCTGCCAAGTGGGATATTTTATATATCTGTAAACCTATGTGTCCCTCTCTCTAGTAGATGTCTGCCAAGTGGGATATTTTATATATCTGTAGACCTATGTGTCCCTCTCTCTATTAGATGTCTGCCAAGTGGGATATTTTATATATCTGTAGACCTATGTGTCCCTCTCTCTATTAGATGTCTGCCAAGTGGGATATTTTATATATCTGTAGACCTATGTGTCCCTCTCTCTATTAGATGTCTGCCAAGTGGGATATTTTATATATATGTAGACCTATGTGTCCCTCTCTCTATTAGATGTCTGCCAAGTGGGATATTTTATATATCTGTAGACCTCTGTGTCCCTCTCTCTATTAGATGTCTGCCAAGTGGGATGTTTTATATATCTGTAGACCTATGTGTCCCTCTCTCTATTAGATGTCTGCCAAGTGGGATATTTTATATATCTGTAGACCTATGTGTCCCTCTCTCTATTAGATGTCTGCCAAGTGGGATATTTTATATATATGTAGACCTATGTGTCCCTCTCTCTATTAGATGTCTGCCAAGTGGGATATTTTATATATCTGTAGACCTATGTGTCCCTCTCTCTATTAGATGTCTGCCAAGTGGGATATTTTATATATCTGTAGACCTATGTGTCCCTCTCTCTATTAGATGTCTGCCAAGTGGGATATTTTATATATATGTAGACCTATGTGTCCCTCTCTCTATTAGATGTCTGCCAAGTGGGATATTTTATATATCTGTAGACCTATGTGTCCCTCTCTCTAGTAGATGTCTGCCAAGTGGGATATTTTATATATCTGTAGACCTCTGTGTCCCTCTCTCTAGTAGATGTCTGCCAAGTGGGATATTTTATATATCTGTAGACCTATGTGTCCCTCTCTCTATTAGATGTCTGCCAAGTGGGATATTTTATATATATGTAGACCTATGTGTCCCTCTCTCTAGTAGATGTCTGCCAAGTGGGATATTTTATATATCTGTAAACCTATGTGTCCCTCTCTCTAGTAGATGTCTGCCAAGTGGGATATTTTATATATCTGTAGACCTATGTGTCCCTCTCTCTATTAGATGTCTGCCAAGTGGGATATTTTATATATCTGTAGACCTATGTGTCCCTCTCTCTATTAGATGTCTGCCAAGTGGGATATTTTATATATCTGTAGACCTATGTGTCCCTCTCTCTATTAGATGTCTGCCAAGTGGGATATTTTATATATATGTAGACCTATGTGTCCCTCTCTCTATTAGATGTCTGCCAAGTGGAATATTTTATATATCTGTAGACCTATGTGTCCCTCTCTCTATTAGATGTCTGCCAAGTGGGATATTTTATATATCTGTAGACCTATGTGTCCCCCTCTCTATTAGATGTCTGCCAAGTGGGATATTTTATATATCTGTAGACCTATGTGTCCCTCTCTCTATTAGATGTCTGCCAAGTGGGATATTTTATATATTTGTAGACCTGTGTGTCCCTCTCTCTATTAGATGTCTGCCTCAAATAAAAAAATGCACATATAAGAATGTCAAACTTTGTGTCACTCTCTCTCTCTCTCTATTACAATGTTTTACGTTTGGGCTGAATGACATCATTTTGGCCAAAAAAATATATGTTTGGGCCAGCAAAAAGTATTAATGTTATGTGTTCTGTTTAGTTACAAGAGTCCAGATTGTATGGAGGGTAGCATAAATCATGTAACACAGTTTTACCTGTAATTATAGGTAAGGGGGGCTCAGATCACAAAAGGTATGCTTGGCCCAAACATAACTTTTTTTTAGCAAATGATACCATTGTCACACTTATGCTTTGGTCCAAATTTAATTTACCCCACTATGAGATGTCAGTTAAGTGAGAGATTTTACATGGCTGTCAATCTTTGTGTCCTAATAAACAGAAGAATATATGACTGTCATTACCTTTTTTGTAAAAAAAATATTTGTGGCTGAATTTAAATTATCTTGGTATACATGCTATATACTGGTAGGTGACTTAAAATGTATCAAAATTAGGTTGAAAAAAAATATGATCTGACTTAGCTTATCAATGTCGGTCAATAACAAAATTTATAGATTACAATCTAAAGACATCAAATGTTTAGTTTATAAATGGATAGTTGTACTTGATAAAGGCATACCTATTTTATATGTTATTGCTGGGTAAAATAAACTTGTGGTTACAGATGTATTATTTGTGTATGAGATATTACATTTCCGTTAGTTTTTCTGTTAACAAGTGGTTTCCTTCAGATATTGATTGAAGCTTGTCTTAAAGGGCACCAATATGATTTGATAGATCAAAATAAACATTTTTGATTTTTTATTAAAACTAATCTACCGTTATGTTTTGATGAAGTTCTTTCTTTTCAGAGGAAACATTTTTTTATTTGTTTTTTTTTAAAGTAAATATCAACAGATTTTCCTACATGTAAGCCTCCTGAAGGACATAAATAAATTATTTTTTACCTTTTTCTAGACAAGAATAGTATGATAAATTTGTTGTAATAATACAAACTTCACACTTTTGTCAAATTTACTAAGTTAAAAAAATAGCCATTGTAAAGATATTTTAATATATATGTATGTGAGAGAAAATACCATCTTTTTAATGTTGTTCTTCATTTAAAGGGTACACTGAATGATAATCAATGAATAACATATGATAATATGAAAAGTGAAAAAGAAACAGCCTCTACCACATAGTTCAGATTAAGTTGACTTCTTCACCTCCAGTCAATAAACTGTAACATTGTGTAGTCCCTAAAACAACCTCTACCACATAGTCCAGACTAAGTTGACTTCTTCACCTCCAGTCAATAAACTGTTAACATTGTGTAGTCCCTAAAACAGCCTCTACCACATAGTCCAGACTAAGTTGACTTCTTCACCTCCAGTCAATAAACTGTGACATTGTGTAGTCCCTAAAACAGCCTCTACCACATAGTCCAGACTAAGTTGACTTCTTCACCTCCAGTCAATAAACTGTAACATTGTGTAGTCCCTAAAACAACCTCTACCACATAGTCCAGACTAAGTTGACTTCTTCACCTCCAGTCAATAAACTGTTAACATTGTGTAGTCCCTAAAACAGCCTCTACCACATAGTCCAGACTAAGTTGACTTCTTCACCTCCAGTCAATAAACTGTGACATTGTGTAGTCCCTAAAACAGCCTCTACCACATAGTCCAGACTAAGTTGACTTTTTCACCTCCAGTCAATAAAATGTAACATTGTGTAGTCCCAAAACAGCCTCTACCACATAGTCCAGACTAAGGTGACTTTTTCACCTCCAGTCAATAAAATGTAACATTGTGTAGTCCCAAAACAGCCTCTACCACATAGTCCAGACTAAATTGACTTCTTCACCTCCAGTCAATAAACTGTAGACGTTACGCGCGATGTTGGTGACACTTGACGTTACACATAATTAACATTGAAAAGAACGTTTCGCGTTTTCTTTTTCATTTTTTCTTCTTCCTTGTTTGTGTTTGCATACTGTGGGTTTGGTTAGGATGGAGGTGGTGTGGGTGTGTTTTGATGTATTGTTCTTTATTTCGGAATTTCACTTTTTGTTTTTATTGATTCTTATTTTATTTTGGCTTGCTTGTATATATTTGTGTTGTTGGTGTTTTCCTTTAGATGTTTATTTCAATGTTTGTTTGTTTACTTATTTATTTCGTTTGTATTCCCTTTTAGTATTTATTTATTGTTTATGTTATGTGACTGTACTTTATCATTTTTTCTTTCAAAGTATGTCTTGCTCTAAAACGAGATTATCATATTCTGTTTGTTTATTGATTGATTGTATATGTTGTATTCCTGAAAATTTCTCGTAATATCTTATGTATAATCTAGTGAAATTATAATTAAAATAATTCAGTTCACATTTTTAATTTTCATATTTATATATTTCGCGATGTTTTTTTAACTATTATATAATTATAGTTTCTACAATGCACACATTCTTTTTTGCAATGCTTGTTCAAAAATTAAGGTCATGAATTCATTTTTAATTAGGGTCACTTGAGTAAGCGGAAACACATTGTTATTTTTTCAGGTTTGGTATATTTTTGTATTTTGTTTTTGCTCTTTTGTTTGTTGTTTTTCAAGTTTTGATGTATCGTTTGTTTGTTTTTAGCTTTCCTTTTTTTAGTTGTTGTTTATTTGTTTGAATTTTAATAGAAAACTATAGAAAAATATAGAAGTAGCGTGACGTTATTTTGCCGTCGATAAGAAAAAACGTTTACTGGACAAATTGGGTAACCTTCTACAATTTTACGTAGAAATCGTAATTTTTATCCGAAATCAAGTTTGTTAAGTTCATTCTCTGCCACTGAAAATGAACATTTTTCGTTATTTGGATTTAGCACTAAATATGAGCGAAAAATATAGTTTCGAATGTGTAAACTTTTATACTTCGTGTTTTTTTTTTACGTCAAGTTGCAACTGAACATTTTGTTGACCTTACTCCTTTAGCAATATTTTTTAACTTGCTTTAAAAAAATCATTTTTTAATTTTTTTTTTCGTTTTTGAAGATAATAACATTTGATATGTATACTTTTTTTGTGAAAATTTTGTAAAACATAGCTGAAATAAAGCTTGGTATTTGGCATGCAGATGTTTTTCCTTCAGCGTTACGTTCTTTTCTTTCCATAAACTTACCGATTTTTTCCTTCAAGCATTGCTTTAATCAGAAATCGTTAATGGAGTCATAGAACACGCTGACTCTGCTTCCGGTCCCACAAAAAAAAATGATCCGAAAAACGTATGTTTAGGTTTTTACTGAGAAAAATATAAAAGACATATGGATATTTTGTAACGCGTTACATGAGAAAATTGTGTGTTAACGACGTTTTCTTCCAATAAATTCATTTTCAAAAGCAAAAATAAACCTAATCTAATATAATAAAACAAATATTCATATAATTCCCTATACAAGCATGTATCGGAAATAAAAATCCATCAATCTAAAAAAAATCTACATTCGTTTTACTTATTTCATGTTCTATTTAGTCAAAGTATCACCAATAGCGAGCGTAACGTCTGTAACATTGTGTAGTCCCAAAAACAGCCTCTACCACATAGTCCAGACTAAGTTGACTTTTTCACCTCCAGTCAATAAACTGTAACATTGTGTAGTCCCTAAAACAGCCTCTACCACATAGTCCAGACTAAGTTGACTTTTTCACCTCCAGTCAATAAACTGCAACATTGTGTGGTCCCCAAAACAGCCTCTACCACATAGTCCAGACTAAGTTGACTTTTTCACCTCCAGTCAATAAACTGCAACATTGTGTGGTCCCCAAAACAGCCTCTACCACATAGTCCAGACTAAGTTGACTTCTTCACCTCCAGTCAATAAACTGTAACATTGTATAGTCCCCAAAACAGCCTCTACCACATAGTCCAGACTAAGATGACTTTTTCACCTCCAGTCAATAAATTGTAACATTGGGTAGTCCCCAAAACAGCCTCTACCACATAGTCCAGACTAAGTTGACTTTTTCACCTCCAGTCAATAAACTGCAACATTGTGTGGTCCCCAAAACAGCCTCTACCACATAGTCCAGACTAAGTTGACTTCTTCACCTCCAGTCAATAAACTGTAACATTGTATAGTCCCCAAAGCAGCCTCTACCACATAGTCCAGACTAAGATGACTTCTTCACCTCCAGTCAATGAACTGTAACATTGTGTGGTCCCCAAAACAGCCTTTACCACATAGTCCAGACTAAGTTGACTTTTTCACCTCCAGTCAATAAACTGTAACATTGTGTAGTCCCTAAAACAGCCTCTACCACATAGTCCAGACTAAGTTGACTTTTTCACCTCCAGTCAATAAACTGTAACATTGTGTAGTCCCCAAAACAGCCTCTACCACATAGTCCAGACTAAGTTGACTTTTTCACCTCCAGTCAATAAACTGTAACATTGTGTAGTCCCTAAAACAGCCTCTACCACATAGTCCAGACTAAGTTGACTTTTTCACCTCCAGTCAATAAACTGTAACATTGTGTAGTCCCTAAAACAGCCTCTACCACATAGTCCAGACTAAGTTGACTTTTTCACCTCCAGTCAATAAACTGCAACATTGTGTGGTCCCCAAAACAGCCTCTACCACATAGTCCAGACTAAGTTGACTTTTTCACCTCCAGTCAATAAACTGCAACATTGTGTGGTCCCCAAAACAGCCTCTACCACATAGTCCAGACTAAGTTGACTTCTTCACCTCCAGTCAATAAACTGTAACATTGTATAGTCCCCAAAACAGCCTCTACCACATAGTCCAGACTAAGATGACTTTTTCACCTCCAGTCAATAAATTGTAACATTGGGTAGTCCCCAAAACAGCCTCTACCACATAGTCCAGACTAAGTTGACTTTTTCACCTCCAGTCAATAAACTGCAACATTGTGTGGTCCCCAAAACAGCCTCTACCACATAGTCCAGACTAAGTTGACTTCTTCACCTCCAGTCAATAAACTGTAACATTGTATAGTCCCCAAAGCAGCCTCTACCACATAGTCCAGACTAAGATGACTTCTTCACCTCCAGTCAATGAACTGTAACATTGTGTGGTCCCCAAAACAGCCTTTACCACATAGTCCAGACTAAGTTGACTTTTTCACCTCCAGTCAATAAACTGTAACATTGTGTAGTCCCTAAAACAGCCTCTACCACATAGTCCAGACTAAGTTGACTTTTTCACCTCCAGTCAATAAACTGTAACATTGTGTAGTCCCCAAAACAGCCTCTACCACATAGTCCAGACTAAGTTGACTTTTTCACCTCCAGTCAATAAACTGTAACATTGTATAGTCCCCAAAGCAGCCTCTACCACATAGTCCAGACTAAGATGACTTCTTCACCTCCAGTCAATGAACTGTAACATTGTGTGGTCCCCAAAACAGCCTTTACCACATAGTCCAGACTAAGTTGACTTTTTCACCTCCAGTCAATAAACTGTAACATTGTGTAGTCCCTAAAACAGCCTCTACCACATAGTCCAGACTAAGTTGACTTTTTCACCTCCAGTCAATAAACTGCAACATTGTGTGGTCCCCAAAACAGCCTCTACCACATAGTCCAGACTAAGTTGACTTTTTCACCTCCAGTCAATAAACTGCAACATTGTGTGGTCCCCAAAACAGCCTCTACCACATAGTCCAGACTAAGTTGACTTCTTCACCTCCAGTCAATAAACTGTAACATTGTATAGTCCCCAAAACAGCCTCTACCACATAGTCCAGACTAAGATGACTTTTTCACCTCCAGTCAATAAATTGTAACATTGGGTAGTCCCCAAAACAGCCTCTACCACATAGTCCAGACTAAGTTGACTTTTTCACCTCCAGTCAATAAACTGCAACATTGTGTGGTCCCCAAAACAGCCTCTACCACATAGTCCAGACTAAGTTGACTTCTTCACCTCCAGTCAATAAACTGTAACATTGTATAGTCCCCAAAGCAGCCTCTACCACATAGTCCAGACTAAGATGACTTCTTCACCTCCAGTCAATGAACTGTAACATTGTGTGGTCCCCAAAACAGCCTTTACCACATAGTCCAGACTAAGTTGACTTTTTCACCTCCAGTCAATAAACTGTAACATTGTGTAGTCCCTAAAACAGCCTCTACCACATAGTCCAGACTAAGTTGACTTTTTCACCTCCAGTCAATAAACTGTAACATTGTGTAGTCCCCAAAACAGCCTCTACCACATAGTCCAGACTAAGTTGACTTTTTCACCTCCAGTCAATAAACTGTAACATTGTGTAGTCCCTAAAACAGCCTCTACCACATAGTCCAGACTAAGTTGACTTTTTCACCTCCAGTCAATAAACTGTAACATTGTGTAGTCCCTAAAACAGCCTCTACCACATAGTCCAGACTAAGTTGACTTTTTCACCTCCAGTCAATAAACTGCAACATTGTGTGGTCCCCAAAACAGCCTCTACCACATAGTCCAGACTAAGTTGACTTTTTCACCTCCAGTCAATAAACTGCAACATTGTGTGGTCCCCAAAACAGCCTCTACCACATAGTCCAGACTAAGTTGACTTCTTCACCTCCAGTCAATAAACTGTAACATTGTATAGTCCCCAAAACAGCCTCTACCACATAGTCCAGACTAAGATGACTTTTTCACCTCCAGTCAATAAATTGTAACATTGGGTAGTCCCCAAAACAGCCTCTACCACATAGTCCAGACTAAGTTGACTTTTTCACCTCCAGTCAATAAACTGCAACATTGTGTGGTCCCCAAAACAGCCTCTACCACATAGTCCAGACTAAGTTGACTTCTTCACCTCCAGTCAATAAACTGTAACATTGTATAGTCCCCAAAGCAGCCTCTACCACATAGTCCAGACTAAGATGACTTCTTCACCTCCAGTCAATGAACTGTAACATTGTGTGGTCCCCAAAACAGCCTTTACCACATAGTCCAGACTAAGTTGACTTTTTCACCTCCAGTCAATAAACTGTAACATTGTGTAGTCCCTAAAACAGCCTCTACCACATAGTCCAGACTAAGTTGACTTTTTCACCTCCAGTCAATAAACTGTAACATTGTGTAGTCCCCAAAACAGCCTCTACCACATAGTCCAGACTAAGTTGACTTTTTCACCTCCAGTCAATAAACTGTAACATTGTGTAGTCTCTAAAACAGCCTCTACCACATAGTCTAGACTAAGTTGACTTCTTCACCTCCAGTCAATAAACTGTAACATTGTGTAGTCCCTAAAACAGCCTCTACCACATAGTCCAGACTAAGTTGACTTTTTCACCTCCAGTCAATAAACTGCAACATTGTGTGGTCCCCAAAACAGCCTCTACCACATAGTCCAGACTAAGTTGACTTCTTCACCTCCAGTCAATAAACTGTAACATTGTATAGTCCCCAAAACAGCCTCTACCACATAGTCCAGACTAAGATGACTTTTTCACCTCCAGTCAATAAATTGTAACATTGGGTAGCCCCCAAAACAGCCTCTACCACATAGTCCAGACTAAGTTGACTTTTTCACCTCCAGTCAATAAACTGCAACATTGTGTGGTCCCCAAAACAGCCTCTACCACATAGTCCAGACTAAGTTGACTTTTTCACCTCCAGTCAATAAACTGTAACATTGTGTAGTCCCTAAAACAGCCTCTACCACATAGTCCAGACTAAGTTGATTTTTTCACCTCCAGTCAATAAACTGTAACATTGTGTAGTCCCCAAAACAGCCTCTACCACATAGTCCAGAATAAGTTGACTTTTTCACCTCCAGTCAATATATACTGTAGCATTGTGTAGTCCAGACTAAATTGACTTCTTCACCTCCAGTCAATAAACTGTAACATTGTGTAGTCCCTAAAACAGCCTCTACCACATAGTCCAGACTAAGTTGACTTTTTCACCTCCAGTCAATAAACTGTAACATTGTGTAGTCCCTAAAACAGCCTCTACCACATAGTCCAGACTAAGTTGACTTTTTCACCTTCAGTCAATAAATTGTAACATTGGGTAGTCCCCAAAACAGCCTCTACCACATAGTCCAGACTAAGTTGACTTTTTCACCTCCAGTCAATAAACTGCAACATTGTGTGGTCCCCAAAACAGCCTCTACCACATAGTCCAGACTAAGTTGACTTTTTCACCTCCAGTCAATAAACTGTAACATTGTATAGTCCCCAAAGCAGCCTCTACCACATAGTCCAGACTAAGATGACTTCTTCACCTCCAGTCAATGAACTGTAACATTGTGTGGTCCCCAAAACAGCCTTTACCACATAGTCCAGACTAAGTTGACTTTTTCACCTCCAGTCAATAAACTGTAACACTGTGTAGTCCCTAAAACAGCCTCTACCACATAGTCCAGACTAAGTTGACTTTTTCACCTCCAGTCAATAAACTGCAACATTGTGTGGTCCCCAAAACAGCCTCTACCACATAGTCCAGACTAAGTTGACTTTTTCACCTCCAGTCAATAAACTGTAACATTGTGTAGTCCCCAAAACAGCCTCTACCACATAGTCCAGAATAAGTTGACTTTTTCACCTCCAGTCAATAAACTGTAACATTGTGTAGTCCCTAAAACAGCCTCTACCACATAGTCCAGACTAAGTTGATTTTTTCACCTCCAGTCAATAAACTGTAACATTGTGTAGTCCCCAAAACAGCCTCTACCACATAGTCCAGAATAAGTTGACTTTTTCACCTCCAGTCAATATATACTGTAGCATTGTGTAGTCCAGACTAAATTGACTTTTTCACCTCCAGTCAATAAACTGTAACATTGTGTAGTCCCTAAAACAGCCTCTACCACATAGTCCAGACTAAGTTGACTTTTTCACCTCCAGTCAATAAACTGTAAATTAGGTGCACTAAATTTGTTTCAATATTTGTACACATTTCTATACTAAGTCCTTGTAAACTATTTTAATCATATCATTAATTTAAAAGGGACTACTATTTGTATTAATGCTAGCAATATGAAAGTTCAAAACATTGAACTTTAAATACTTTTGAAAATAGAATGCTGGGTATTGTCCTGAGATGAACCCTGATTGTTCTTAGCTTTATGTAATTTAAACTCTTGACTCTCTTAAGCTCATGTTATAAAAGCAGCCTGGAATCCATATAAATATATAAATCTTATTGAAAACCACTGTTCCAGTAGCTTGCATAATGTAGACAAAACAAATAACTTAGACATGACAGATATTATTTTATAGGTATACATGAATACAATGTATATGTCCCATTTAGAGGTCAGTTAATGATGGTAGCCAGTGGTGTTATCTCCGTTAATCTCTACATATTTCCATATTTTATTTGGTCATAAATATTTTGCTCCTGGCCATATCTAGATTTTTGTAAACATGACCTTGAAATATAGTTACTCTATTAATTGAGCCTCCATTTGTTTTGAATTCCAAAAATAAAAATCATAGTTTGCAAAAAATAATTTAGAAATTGTATTTGTTTCAACAGAATTTTTGCCATCTAGATGTTTTTTAAATATTTCATTACACAGTCAAAAGTCACCAGTAGTAGTAGTATATTGTTTTCTATATCATAGCAACAGTAAAAAATATACATTTAGTAGAATATCATTTATCTAAAACTCCTCATTTAGAAAAAAATAGCACATTGTACTTCAAAAGGACAAATTTAAAAAAAAGATATGGATAATTGTTCTTTCAAATGTTTTTTGGAAAAAATTCAAAGATACTCAATGTGAGACACTCAGTTACATGAAACATACTTTAGCCAATAAAATTCAACTATAAATAATCAATTATGGGTCTTTTAGGTTTTTGTTCCCTTCAAAACCTGTGGAAAATGTTAGGATCAGCCCTGGTGACAGTGAAGCTTTAATCAGTAAAACAACCTTCACCATGAATTGTCCCACAAAGACAGTTTTATATCTCGTTGTTTGAAGGTCAAGTTGACAGTAACTTTTCAGCAAAACAAGTTATTTGAAACCAACTGTTTTTCAGGTTGACCGTAACATGATAAAATTCCGCTTACTGGTAAACAGAAATAATCTGTCTCGAAACTCAACATTTTATCACTAATAGTTTTATTTTTCATACAACTGCAAAAATTATGGTTGTTGATGGGCTATTCAGCTATTTTATTTTGAAAAGGGGTCAAATAGGTGTTGAAAAAGTACGGGTTAGGGTTATGATGTTTAACGCCACAATAACAATATTTCGGTTATATCGTGGCAGTCTGAAAAGTTACGCATATGTCAGTTTATGATATGGTAAGCCTGAATGTGGACCATAGTGGGTAATGTGTTTGGAGATTTCCATGCTTCTTTCATGTTAAAGATCTCTTTTGTAGATTTTGAAAAAAGAATTGTCACATTGTAACCACGACAAAATGTTAAATTTTGCATCCTTAACATGACCTCTCAACACTTTTAAAATGGGAGTCAAAAATCTTTGTCCCAATTTTCCCATCCCTACCTAATATTATTATAGTTTTTTGGTATTGTTGAACTTGTTCCAGTCCTGAATATGCTTGAAATTTTTGCTGCTTGACATTAAGAAACCAACAATCAATCAATCTACCATACAGTAGGAGTGAGGCAGTTCAAATCAATTATATATATACATCTAAATAACTTGAAAACTCCAGTGATAGTTACAGGGTAAATTGTATTTCTTTTGCAGTTTTTGTCTTTCTTTCTAAATGAGAAGAATCTGTTGACCTGGATAAAAGATGGATGGGAGAAGTACTATGAACATGTTTTTGTGCAGACATCTTTATTGTCACCTATACAGAGGTAAAAAATGAGAATTTGAAGAAACTTATTTTTTCAGTCAAATACTGAGTTCTGTTCTAAACTAGTATCTATCATAGGTATATAGTTGTATCTACTGTTTGTTACATTAGAATATTGAGACATCCAGATATGAGGACTTGTATTTATGACTATTAGACGAAATACAAATGTATGGAAAGAAAGTTTAATTAGTGATAGTCAACAATTCTTCCAATATCAACAAAATGAACTACCACCTCTAAACAGTGATGGTCAACAATTCTACCAATATCAACAAAATGAACTACCACCTCTAACCTCAAATCATTGAACACATAAAAAACAAAAAATGTGGTGATGCAAAATGTTTATACATTAGGATTATACTACATGTTTATTTAAGCCATTTCATCACTGGAAAAAATGTTTACATTTAATGGAACATTTATGTTCCATTGTACAAATGAATTGTAAAATGTATTTTTAATTTTGTTTGACAAAAATCCTTCAATGCCACTTTTGTATAGCAGGATTTAGAGATAATAATTAACACACAGCAAACTCTTGTTAAATTAATTGAAAAAATAGACACTAAAAACATATTAATTGATTGGCTTGATTGGTTTATGGTGTTTAATGCCATTTTCAACAATATTTCAGTTATATCGTGGCAGTCAGTTTTATTTGGTGGAGGAAACCGGAGTACTCGGAGAAAACCACCAACCTGCCACAAGTCACTTACAAACTTTATCACATAATGTTGTATCGAGTACACCTTGCCTGAGTAGGATTCAAACTCACAACGTTAGTGGTGATAGGCACTGATTGCGTAGGTAGTTGTAAATCCTACTACCATACGATCATGACCACGACAGCCTCTTTTTAAAGATAATTATTTATTTATTTTTTAGCAGACGGCAAACTCTTGTTTAGTTAATTGAAGAAAAATGGACATTAAAAACATATTCTCATTATTCAAAGAGTTAGGTGGTCTTTTGAAACCGATTGCATTCCAATTTATAGTATACAATCAGCAGCAATAATAAAATAGCCTTTGGAATAAGTCATAGTTAACTGAAAATACCTCTGTAGTTTATTAACCATAATAGTATGATGACAAAGAAAAAAAACACATTATTTGTAGAAAATAATAAGTTGTTCATTCAGAAATGTTTATGATCATGATGTTGATGTTCTGACATTATATCTCTTATAAGAAGTATTAGGTACTCTACATGTATAAAAGTTTTTCTTTATCGTTAATTTGTACACAGATTTTGACAGTCCACAAATATTCACATACATATAAAGAGATATATAATGTCTTATGTTGACAATGTGTATCTTTTATGTTTAAATTCATATCAAAATGTCTTGATTCATGTGAACAGAATATAAATCATTTAATATGGAATAAATTTAGAATTATTTAAATGTTTTCATCAAATATCATTTTAATTAGAATATTATTACAATTGACATGTAATTACATGCACAGGAGACAATTATGAATATGATTAGTAAACCTCTTGTTTTTCCACTAATTTCTAAAAATAAGATAAAAAGAAATCTTTTCGTGATAATAGAAAAACAATATGTACAGTGAATCCTATGGAAGACAAACCTGTATAAAACAGCTGTATAGACCATACTATAAATAAAGCCTGGCATTCCAAACTTTTGTAAAGACTGCAGTGGAGAAAATAAAAAATAAAGCATTCTCAAGAACTAGGAATAGAAATGTAATTGTGATTGTATGTTGCCTGAATTATCCTTTTGAAATGGAGATTCAGTGCTGTATAAATGAAGACCCCAGAGTTCAAAGTGAAACATGTAGAAACTTTTAGAAAACCACTTTCTTCAGAAATGGTCATGGAATTTCTAGATAAATCAAAATGGCATATATCATCATTATGATGTACAGATTCAAGCTTGTACAAATGAAGACTCAAGTGTCTATGAGGTCAAAGCAAAGCTCTAGATCTAGAGGACTATAGTTTTATTTCTCTAATTCTTGTTAAATTTTCACACTTCTCAACCCGTGTGAGAAGAAATCGATAATCAACGTGTGGATCACTTTGTTCTCAGTCGCTGATTGGTCAATTACGCAATTATGTCTTGGGTGAGATAAGAATTTCACGCTACTTTTCCCGTAAAAATGTTACGTTTGGCAAAATGTCATTGTATCAATAAAATCGTTTAATTAACTGTAACTAACCGTAATTAACCGTACCATCACCAAGAACCCCTCATCTGGAATCTTGTCCCTTCTCCATCATTGCTTCAAAAACATTCCTTAACGGGTGTGACGTCAATTGAAGTATACGTCAGTGACGTCATTGGACGTCGATTTGAGAAAGTGAAAAACGGCCATATATTTTGTTAAATTAGTGAGAAAAAGAATCAAACAAATTTTTAGTGGTTCATTAGAGAAACAATCTCTAACATTGTTTCCCTTTTATTACAATAATTTCTCAAATCTTGATAGTTAAATTTTTACATTTTAAAGTTCTCGGTAAACCTCGAACTTTAAAATGTGAAAATTTAACTATCTTGATTTGAGAAATTATCGTAATAAACGGGAAACAATGTTAGAGACTATATATAAACCACTATGTAAATTTATTTTAGAAAACAACATAAAATCTCCAAGAACCATCAATTGATTTGGAATAAAGCATCCTTAAGAAATGCAGGTTAAGTCTGGTACAAATGAAGACTGAAGGGTCTGTGGGAACCAAGCCCTTATTTGTGGAGTATCAGTTTTCATGGATTCTGTCAGTTTTTTAAATTTAAATCCTAAGCAAAATATTTATTCTTTAAATAGAGGGATTATGATTTTAATATCAATGAATATAAAAATCATCAAATCTACTAATTTCTGTAACCAAGAATTCAAGCTCATTCACAATATTTACTTTAAAATGTTAGACATATTAGTATAATTTTATCATATTGACTTTATCAGGAGAGTAAGACTTTCTAATACTTAAGTTTATCTCAGCACCTGTGTTATAGACAAATACAATGCTATATATGGGTCATAGTTTAAATTGTTCCAGTAAATTAAGCAGAAATTATAGTTTTATTTTTATGTATACTGTGTACAAAATTTTTATAAATGTAGGTTTTCTGATTGGACATGAAATTTGTGTTACAAAAATGTATAATCGTTACTGAGATACAAGCCAGTTTTGAAATTTATTTAGAAGTTAATATTACTAGAAATTTTTCAGCTCCTTAGCAAAACTGACATCAATATCACAATTTGCCCTCTAAAGTCGTTGTGTTGTCACTACTGTCTATTAGAGAGAGACAAAAAATGTGTCTCTTACCACATGGTAACCCACAGCTAATCATGCTCTGATACTCTTTACTCATCTCCCATTGGTAAACTGACAGTGAGTGAGTGACCCACATGACCAATGTTAAGCTATATCATGGCGAATATTAAAGATACAACAAAGCTAATTTTATTAACATTATTTTGTTTAACAAGCCATATTTTACATTAGCATCTTGGGTTCACCTTGACTTATACATATAAACAGTGACAAACTTTTTAACCATCAAAGCCCTTTTTTTGTAAAAAAAAATAGTAAATTTGTATAGTCAGGTGAATTAGACCTTTAAATAATTTGTTCCATTTTAATTTTGATAAATCTGCAATTCAGGAAAACTCAGGTAATAACAGGTAAAACAGGACAGTTGTAAACACCTAAATAGTTGACTGAGTTACAAATCTTCTGTACATTATCTGTCGGATAACCTGGGACATTTACAGCACGCTTTCCTGCCTCTAATCCCTAAACACTTCAAACTAGTCATGTCAATATTTGTCAAGGATTTTTATCAGCTGTGAATTACTGTAAACATTTGTTTTTCTTATCATTAAAGGGTCAATGAATTGTCAATACAGTTCGATCAAAATGATGAGTTATTAATGGAAATACAATGTTATATGACCTTGAAATTTAAAATGATTATTCATGTACTTTTATATCTAAAAAAAAATTGCATTTTGTAACAGTGTTAAATGAGGTTGTTCGGAGTTCGGTAATTTTGTTATTACCCTTATTGAACAATGTATTTTTATTTTATTTTTATTTTATTTTTTTTGGTACCATAAGGTGATTGGACAAACATGACAAAATGTGTTACTTATTTGTTTTTTCCCTTAAAAACTTTATATGTAAATAAATAAACAAACTGTACAAAAACAAATATAAGCATATTACAAAGACCAAGTTAGCTTTAAATATCTTTCCTAGTGGGGTATACCCAGTAATATAGAGGTTAAGATGTTTATCCTTAATTAAAAAAACACCATGTAATGAACAATGAAGTAAGTTTAACATCATGTCTAATTCACCCTGACTTTTGTTTGACATACATCAAGTGAGAATTTTATCAGGTACTGACAGATGCTCTGGTGTTATCATCAAGTGAGAATTTTATCAGGTACTGACAGATGCTCTGGTGTTATCTGGTAGAACTATGGGTTCCTCCACCATTAAGTCAGGTTGTCATGACAAGCCTAACAAATGCTGTAAAACAAACATTCTAATGTCATAGTCCTTTTTTTGTGCTCAGTTAAGATGAGAGGTGATTGTTCATTTTGTTGATATTAGTGGTATTGATGACCATCAATGTTTAAACTTTCTTTTCATAATATCAATCATTAAATGAATTTGCTAGGTTGAGGATTTAAATAATCATAGTATATATACATGTATTGTACATTATTGTTTCCTATATGTTCTTCTGAACACAATTTCTGATGAAGTGCCTTATTATTTTCTTTATCTTTGTTACAGGTGGATGCCAGAAATTAATGATATGTTGTTAATGATGAAAAATACAATTGACAATCGCTTAAAGTCTAAATCTAAAGCTTCTTCAGTTACAGGTAATTATCTCCATAATTTCCAAAGAAGAAAAATCTTTATTAGGTTAAATATTTGTAAATCTTGTCAGCAAAAAGATTACAAAGCCAGTTAGAATATTTTTGTAACACATTTAGATTTACAATTACACAAATCTGTAGATATGACAGAGTTATCTCCCATCATTGAGATTTTTTTTCATTATACAATTTAGAAATATGAATTTTCATATAAAAAAATAGAATGTTTACTTTTAAGAATTAAATTGTAAGAAATATCTAACTTAATTTGCTGTGAAGAAATTGCAGTGGGCATAAATAAGATTTTGATATGCTAAAGAGTAGAAATTGTATTTAAATTTAGAATTTCAAACTGTGTTATTAAGTTTCTTTACTTGATAATGTGTGCTATGTATTTTTGTTTGTCGAGGTACAAGTAAAGAGCTTACTGAACACAAGTCAGAAGAGAATTTGAGCAAAGAGATCATTCAAATAAAAAAAATAATGACACTACAAATACAAGGTCAAACAAAACCAAAAAAAAAAATGAAATCTTGGATAATCCCAACAAAAACCAGCATTGAGACCAGGTCTTGTTGTCATAAAACTCTCCAGTACTAGTTTTGTATTCATACTCAGAAATCATCCAATCAGACCACTTTATATATGAATACAATGCTCTGATTGGCTGTTTTTCGAGTATGAGTACAAATATCATACTCAAGAGTTTTATAGCCATAGCGACATGTGCTTCAAAATATTTTGCATGTTCCTGTTCCATAGATGCCATCTGTTTTGAAGTTTTCATCACCAAAACTAGTAAAGAAACAGAAATTCTCAGGTTTATATTAAAAATATTTCTATCGTATTTGTTAATGTACTTTGCCTTATTTATATTACAGAGACCAAGCCGTTTAATATCACACAGCCTAGACCTAGAAGTATTCCTATACCAGAACCTGTAAGTCAAATACCAGTTGTTTATATGGTGTATATTTTAGTTTACTACATAAAAAGTAAAAACTTTTGTAATTAAATATTCGATGCAATATATTACATGACTAACCTGCCTTTAGTCAGTCACAAAAATGTCTACATTTTAAGAATGAGATTTTAGTTGGAACTTCTGTTCTACAAACACTTCATCAGTAGAAGTCAAGACAATAGTACAACATTTGATTGTGAATTGTAATAAAATTAGATTTAATTGATTTTCATTATAAAAAAACGAAATAGACAAATTCTTAATGATTTCTTAATAATCTGATAGAATTTAATGAATAAAAACCATGTGGTCTTGTGTTATCATCTATAATCATCTGCTATATAGTTTCATGTTATTCTGCCAAAAATCTGTTAAATAAATAATTAGATCTTTGCAGCAATTGATAAATATAATTCTTTGTTTGATTTTTTTCAGATTCCAAAGTTACAAAAACATAAGCCAGCACCACCGACATTGTATGAGAAACCGGCTGAGTTTGACATGATTCAGAGGTCCAAGAATGCTAACAGACGTAGAGCAGAGGTATCACATCCATATCAATACTAGGTTAGGGTGTTTAATGCCACTTTCAACAATATTTCAGTTATATCATGGCAGTCTTTTATTGGTGGAGGAAACCGGAGAAAACCACTGACCTGCCACAAGTCACTTACAAACTTTATCACTTAATGTTGTATCGAGTACACCTTGCCTTGAGCGGGATTCAAGCTCACAATGTTAGTAGTGATAGGCACTGATTGCAAAGGTAGTTGTAAATATGGAAATTTAGATTAAATATTTTCGCCATATCGTATAAAATTTATTGTAATATTAACTCTTCTCCTCTATAGTCTCCATTATGGATGACATTTACATGTTTCCCAGCCATAAAATAATCTACAGTTTATCTGGTTATATACCTGCATGAAGACTTCAACCAGATGTCATTATATAAAGTGTTTTGTAGACCAGATACCAAGAAAAATTACATACACGCTTGAAAGATAGACCGAATTCTGTGATAAAAGGCGTACATCTGACCATCGATTAGTAGTAAAAAAAAACTTAATAGAACTTGAAAACTTGATCCAGTGGGTTAGTAACTAAGGCTAGACCGTATTTATTTTTACTGGACACTGCCTTAGCAGGACTAAAGGAATACCAAACTCTGCATATTTAATCAGTGAATTGTTATATAGAGGTACCCTTTATAAGGCAGGTTTGACTGTATGCTAAATAAATAATTAAGCATTGTATCTATTCTCTATGTTTTATCTACAATATATTCTGTATTTTTATTTGTTCAATTGTATTTAACAATTTGTTGTTGTTTATTTTTTCTGATCAAATTGTTGTTGTTGTTTATTTGTAGGAAAGGTTAATAGAAGCTTCAGGAATACGGTTTGCCTGTGCTAATCCTTACAAATCAGAGAAAACTAAGGAAATTATGAGCAATATCATTTCTGAAGAAGAAAGCAAAATAGACTTTGAAAAACACAGAGCTAACCCAGCACCTGCTTTTTTGGTATGTTTATGTGTATTTTAAATATATTTTTAATCTAGACAATCTGTTGAAAGATCTTTTTCTCAGATTTGATTAAAAAAAAAGTTAATAAATTTTTATATAAATTTTCTTGGTTTACTTGATGTTAACATTGTAGATTTTTCTCTTTGAAAATTCTACCAATTAATTTAACAGCTTTATTAGTTTTCAATTTTTTTTTGTGTAAATGTAGTGTTAAATAGTTAATGTTAAAATTGTATCAGTTATCAATTGACAATGGATCCTTTCTTGTGATATAAATTTGATCAGTATTTGATTTTTGTTTAGCGATTGATGAAGTTTGAACAGGTTAGATATTGCATGAAAGTTTATACACGATAATGCATGTCATATCAAGCCCTAATATACTGTATTTTACAATTGTATGCATTCATTTGCTATGTAACACCATTTTTAATTCCCAACTTGTATAAATCAAAACCATTTAAACACATTTATTCTTTCATATGCATAGCTAGTCTACTGAATTAATAATGCTTAATGCATGTAAATAATTATAAACATTTCCATAAATAACATTTAAGAATAAATGATTAAATTAAGCATATTTGGAAAATTGAATGTTTTTGGAAAATTAAGCATTTTGACATTTTTGGAAAATTAAACATTTGAACATTTTTTTTTGAGAATTAAACATTTGGAACATTTTGATAAAAAATAAACATTTGGACATTTTAGAAAAATTAAATATTTGGAAATTTTGAGTAGATTAAACATTTTAAAAAATTTGAGAAAATTAAACATTTAGACATTTTGGGAAAATTAAACATTTGGACATTTTGGAAAAAGTTAACATTTGGACATTTTTGAAAAATTTAACATTTGGGAGGTGGGATAGTAAATAATTGTGATGCAGGTTATAATATCTTTGCTTTTATAGTTAAATAATCCTTTAAATTCCAATATTCTACTCCAAACACAAATGTAAATGTTCCCAAAATTTGCAACTAGATATTTTTTTACATTTTTGTTTATTTCTACATTGCCAGTTACAATTTTAAAGCATAGAAACAAAGCTGCTTGCTTTTAGCTTTAACATACATACTCTTTTATTCAAGTCAACACCTGAGATTTCTGACATGACTCCCTTCAAATGGAGGTCTATTCTTGTAAGTTGAACGACATGTACATGTGGAAGAAGGTGGTGTTTTATTTTGCTATTGTGTCACATCACTTCATATTGTATCATTTATCATATTGTATCATGTATCATATTGTATCACATATCATATTGTATCATGTATCATATTGTATCACATATCATATTGTATCATGTATCATATTGTATCACATATCATATTGTATCATGTATCATATTGTATCACATATCATATTGTATCATGTATCATATTGTATCACATATCATATTGTATCATATTGTATCACATATCATATTGTATCACATATCATATTGTATCACATATCATTTTGTATCACATATCATATTGTATCACGTATCATATTGTATCACATATCATATTGAGCATATTTTACTTGTATTTTGTATCATATCACTTCATGCTGTACATCTGATGTCACATCACTTCATTACATTTGTTTTCTTGTTCAGCTGAGTTATTGTGATTCATTTTGTTTTTATAAACAACTTTTTATGTTAGCTCACCTAAGTCAAAAGATCAGGTGAGCTTTTGCCATCACTTGGCATCAATCGTCCATCATTCATTGTCAGCTTGATTAGAAATGTTCATCTCTGAAACCACTTCACCAATTTGAAGCAAATTGGGCTAGATTATCCTTAGGTTGTCTGATAATCCTACCAATCATCCAATATGGCTGCTGTTACTATAAATAATACATAAGGGAAAACACATATACAGAGCCAATAAAGTCACATTTTTCCACCAAATGAAATGAAATTTGAAGTGTAGTTACATTTTAATGAGAAGAATGGCATATATTACAGGTTTTGCTGAAACATAATCTGTTTTGTCGATTTTTTTCTAAAATAAGCATATTAAGCTAATTTTGTAACTGTTAATTATTTTAAGGTTTTATGGTAGAATTCCCTGTTTATTGTTTAAAAAGGAACAAATCAATACAGCTGAATTATTAAAAACACAAAATCTCCATTTTGTTAGACTTACAAATCATTTAAAATAAATAAAATGTGTTCTAGATGAAGTTTTGGAGTCTGACTGGCTTCCCTTGTACTAGCCTCCATGACCTTGATGAGTCTATGTCAGTGTTCCTCTTTGAAAAGGATAAATTAATGTCGCTTACAAACATTTGCAAGGCTTACATTCTAAATACAAAACAGATTCAGACAAACTGTATTTCCAGAAAAGTTGCAGATGATCGATTTAAAAAAATTACAATAATCAACCGATTTTCGATCATAATCAATGATCGGAACACCACTAATGAATTGTATACTCATTAATTTATTGTAGCTACATGTATACATAACTCATCATTTTGCTATCGTTTGCTTTTAATACAGATTATTTTCAGTTGACAATATCATTTCACACCAGAATCAGGTGAAATTTGGAAGTGTGTTTTGCAGCTGTGTGTAGTATTTTTGTCAAAAATATTTCGTACAATCTTCTTGTTTTTTTTTAAACCTTTTTAAAGAATTACAGTTACTAAAGTGTTTTGAAAATTAAAAATTAGAATCGGACAAGGAAGTAATAAATAAATAATTAAGCTACTGTATGATTTTGATTTTAAAAACTGAGATTTGAGTTCAGATTAATTATAGATGTAGAAAATCTTAGATGATTTAAAGCCTTACATATATTAAATTTCAAAAGTGTAGATTTTGTATTTATCAGTTCTTTGTTTAATTTTTAAAAATTATGATATTATTTCTGCATATTGATATTCTAAGATCATTATTTTACTTTCAAGAAAGACTATGGTCTCTACACTTTCTATATTAATTTGCATTGTTTCTGTATCAGCATTAGAAATCTATTAATACTGGCAGTTCTTCATGAAAATAATTTTTTTTATTTGTGAAAACAAATCTTTGAACATCTGAAAGATTTTAAATTCATACAAAATTAACATTTTCATGTACATATACTTTGTAAAGTCATTGCATATTTATTTAATTTCCTTTGTAATTGCAGTATAATACCTGTAATTATTTTTCTTGTATTTTAGAGCAGAGAGGTACCTGTCAAAATGAATACAGCCCAGATTTTACGTGAAGGCAAATTATATCAACAAAGAGAAGAGGAGGTTTTAAAAAAGTAAATTTTTAGTTCTAATAATATGTGAGGCTCTGGAAAGGTCACTTCTTGTGATGAAAGTCATAAAATTTAGTTCTAATAATATTTGAAGCTCTGGAAAGGTCACTTCTTGTGTTTAAAGTCATAACATTTTGTTCTAATAATATGTGAGGCCCTGGAAAGGTTTTCTTTGTGGTTGAAAGTCATAAATTAAAAAATTTAAATTTAGTTCTAATAATATATGAGGCTCTGGAAAGGTAACCTCTTGTGTTGAAATAAAAAAGACCTGTTAATGTCATTGTAAGGATAATTGTATATGTGATGATAGTTCAAAGTTTATTTAATTTTTTTCTTCATATCAATGTACCCTTAATTTGCTTAAGCATATAGTGGGAAATTGTTATTCTCACCCCCTGTAGGTAATGCATAAAAAATATTACAGAAATTGTGGTAGAGTAGTCCGTCTGCTATGAAAAAGTGACCTTATAAGAGGTTGGGCTATATAAGAGGGTGATTACTGTAATAATATATATCTTATAAGAGGTTGGGCTATATAAGAGGGTGATTACTGTAATAATATATATCTTATAAGAGGTTGGGTTAGATAAGAGGGTGATTACTGTAATAATATATATCTTATAAGAGGTTGGGCTATATAAGAGGGTGATTACTGTAATAATGTATATCTTATAAGAGGTTGGGTTAGATAAGAGGGTGATTACTGTAATAATATATATCTTATAAGAGGTTGGGCTATATAAGAGGGTGATTACTGTAATAATGTATATCTTATAAGAGGTTGGGCTATATAAGAGGGTGATTACTGTAATAATATATATCTTATAAGAGGTTGGGCTATATAAGAGGGTGATTACTGTAATAATGTATATCTTATAAGAGGTTGGGCTATATAAGAGGGTGATTACTGTAATAATATATATCTTATAAGAGGTTGGGCTATATAAGAGGGTGATTACTGTAATAATATATATCTTATAAGAGGGTGATTATTGTAATAATATATATCTTATAAGAGGTTGAGCTATATAAGAGGGTGATTACTGTAATAATATTTATCCTGCAAAGACAGCATTTACCGACCAATATAGCCTGCCCAATATTTTTTTTGATATTGGTCAGTTATAAATAGAACATACAAATCGGGGCACATCGGGGGATATTGTTTTCAAATACATACACAAAATTATTATCCCCTCGCCAACGAAGTTGCGAAGGGATATAGTAACGCTACCGTCCGTCCGTCCTTCCGTAACATCCTTGTGAACACTCTAGAATCAACATCCTTCAATGGATTTTGACCAAACTTGGTACATACTTAGTCATTAAGAGAATCTGGAACCCTATTGATTTTCAAGGTCATAGGTTAAAGGTCAAGGTCACCAGGTCAAATGTTTAGTGTGACATCCTTGTGAACACTAGAATCAACATCATTCAATGGATTTTCACCAAACTTGATACATACTTAGTCCTTATGAGAGTCTGGAACCCTATTGATTTTTAAGGTCAAAGGTCAAGGGGTCAAATTTTTACTGCATAACATCCTTGTGAACACTCTAGAATCAACATCTTTTGATGGATTTTGACCAAATTTGGTACATACATAGTCCTTAAGAGAATCAAGGTCACAGGGTCAAATTGTTAGGCGAGGGGATATGCCACGCTTTGCGTTGCCCGTTTCAAATACTTTTATCATCGTCCAGTAAACGTTTATTTACGATTTAAAATTGCAGGATAAATACGATACATGTGCACTGTCGAAGCATATAGGTAAATATGTGTATTCGACGCAAAACGTGGGAAAAGGCTCGGCAAAGCCTTGCCTTTTCCCCCGTTTCTAAGCCTCATACACATATTACCTATATGCTTCGACAGTGCACAAGTATTGTATATATATTTTTCTTCACTTGAAAACATATTCTGATTAAAATACTATTAGCATGTTAGATTAAAACAGCAATGAATTAGTGTTTTTTTTTCTGGTCAGATGTAAATTAATTGATGGGATATCAATATTTAATGAAGAAGATACAGTCTAGAGCTAAAGTTAGTACATCAAGGAAGATTAAGGATCAATGTTTTATTCTCAGGAGCCTCTTCTTATATTAAGATTGATACCAGAAGTGCAACTACTAAAAATATTATATCTGTGCTTTGACAAAAGAAATATGTTGTGTATTGGAAAATACTTGCAGTGTAAATTTTGACTAGTGTTTACACACAAATCTACCAAATGTTTAATTACATGGATCCATACAGAAAAAAATGACAATTTAAATGTGTAATCGTTCTTTTGGCTTAATAATGATATTGGTATGAAACACAAATTATAGTTGACATGTAAATTTGTGGTTATTCAGTAAAGAAAATTAAATTTTTCTTCAGACTAGAAAATTTAGAAGCAGGTGCTAAAGATGCTAGTGACTTCTTAAAATGGCAGTCTGAGATGAGACAGAAAGATTTAGAGGCCAAACTGTCTGATATTGAACGGAGAAGATTAGAAGGGAAGCTGAGCCATGAAGAGGCCATCTTTGCCAGACAGAATCTCATTAAAGAAAACAAACAGAAAGTACAAGAAATGAAAGAAGAGGTAACATATATTTTATACTAGATATTTTCAATTATTTGCCATAAGTATATAATATAGATATGAATAATTGTAACGAGAAAGGAATAAAAAAAAAAAAATTTAGGTGGGTTATTTTTTTTTTTTAAATTCAATAGTTCAATTCTTTACTAAAGATAAATAATAATAATACATTAGTGTTCTCCATTACAAATCACATGATAATATACAAAACAACATTTAAAAGTTACATGCAATATATAATAATACAGTTGTACACATATTTTAAGAAGTGTTTCTTATTTCTAATGCGTCCCTAATGAATTTATATAAATAATTACATTCAATAATATTTTTTGGATTTAAAAGTTTAGACAGTAAAAAATAAGTATTATGTGAATCTATTAGATCTAAACCATAAGACTGGAAAAAGTTTTCCTTATATATTTATTTTTATGGCATGATATCAAAAAATGTTCTTCTGTCTCTACTTCAGTACAGAATTTGCAGAATCGTTCTTCTCTTGGAATTTTAGGTTTATTATATCTACCCTGCTCTATATTTAAACAATGAGCACTGATACGTAGTTGTGTAATTTTACTTTTTATACTTTTGCTTACTTTGGTTTCAAGATAGAAGGGAACAAAATTTGGAATAAAAATATTGCTAAAAAGTATCAGTTTACTGTCTACAGCCCCAGATGAAATTTTTTGTAGTTGTGAGTCAGATTGCTGATGATAAGATTCTATCAAATTATTTCTAAAAATGCTATTATCTGCCAAATCTTTGATATCAAGTTTAAGTATTTTAAATATTTTATTTAGTGTAGAAAACCAGCATTTTGAGTTTTCTTGAGCTAAATCTTGATCTGTGGTTAAAATGCACTATATAATATTCTATCTCTATTTATTTTAACTAGTCTCATATAATAATTATACATTAAACATAATGAGAATGTTGTCTGTAAATATTACAAATAAATTTATAGAGAAGTATATTGATGTAAAAGAAGATCCATTTGAATCATTATTTCTGTATGTAGTATGTTACATAATGCTTTAGATTTCCATAATAACATTTTTATCCAATTTTGTATTTTAGACACAAAAAATGATGCAAGAATTCTTGGAAAAAAAATTCAAAGAAGAGAAAGAAATGAGGTAAGTTGATCTTAAGACAGGTATTTTAACATTTTATATTTTAAAATGTTACTATTAAAATGAGATCATTTGACTTTGATGTTTGTAAACTTATATTAAATAGAGATAGTCTTCTCAAAAAGCATGTCATTAAATAACTGTTGATTTATTTAAAAATCTTTTTATATTGCATTTTGTCTTTTAGATATTATTTGAAACAGAAAAATAATTAGTTTACTTTAACTCATTGGACATTATATGGATGCTAAGAATGTTTATTATCTTTACAGAAACTTAGTGGAGGAGACGATGCAGGGTCATAAGAATGCCAAGGAGGCTTCTAAAAAGTTGAAAGAATACAAAAGGAAAATTGGTAAGATTTTAACTGACATAAAATAAAAATAAAAAAATACCACACAGGGAACAGTTCCTAAATGGTGTCAAACCAGTAATTCAACCAATCAGAGCTAAGAACATATACAAAAGTAGTCCCTTTTAAAAAAAAAGTTCTTTTCACTTTGTTGTATTGTGACAAATACTGAATGGAATGGAATAATTAAATTGATAATTGAAGTTAAATGTATAAGGATTATTTTGAGCCCAAAATTGATTGATTTAATTGTATTTTAATATGGATATGGAGGATTTGATGCATGACCTATTAATAGGGAATTTCTGGGGGATGACAGAGCTATTTTTAGAGTAGGTATTTTCCATAGCCGGGCATTTCACTGCAAGACTTTAAACATGGCCTGATATTTTGACAGAACGTAGAGGAATCATGGACGTTTCAGAAAATGTATGGTCTTCGAAAGGTTAAACTTAAGATAAAATGGCCAGGTAGGCTCGAAAAAACACAAATTTAGTAGAAAACCTTAAAGAAATTAATTATAGGTTTCACACCTAAATCTAATCAGAAAATTGTAAAAAACAGAGTCAAAATCCATACCTCTAACACATATATACAATACCTCTAACACACATATGCAATACCTCTAACACACATATACAATACCTCTAACACATATATAAAATACCTCTAACACACATATACAATACCTCTAACACACATATCCAATACCTCTAACACACATATACAATACCTCTAACACACATATACAATACCTCTAACACACATATACATAACTGATCACTTTCCTGACTGATACCTTTAACACACATATACATAGCTGCTCATTTTCCTGACTGATACCTCTAACACACATATACATAACTGATCACTTTCCTGACCGATACCTCTAATACACATATACATAACTGATCACTTTCCTGACTGATACCTCTAACACACATACATAACTGATCACTTTCCTGACTGATACCTCTAACACACATATACACAACTGATCACATTTCTGACTGATACCTCTAACACACATATACATAACTGATCACATTTCTGACTGATACCTCTAACACACATATACATAACTGATCACTTTCCTGACTGATACCTCTAACACATATACATAACTGATCACTTTTCTGACTGATACCTCTAACACACATATACATAACTGATCACTTTCCTGACTGATACCTCTAACACATATACATAACTGATCACTTTTCTGACTGATACCTCTAACACACATATACATAACTGATCACTTTCCTGACTGATACCTCTAACACACATATACATAACTGCTCACTTTCCTGACTGATACCTCTAACACACATATACATAACTGCTCACTTTCCTGACTGATACCTCTAACACACATATACATAACTGATCACTTTCCTGACTGATACCTCTAACACACATATACATAACTGCTCACTTTCCTGACTGATACCTCTAACACACATATACATAACTGATCACTTTCCTGACTGATACCTCTAACACACATATACATAACTGCTCACTTTCCTGACTGATACCTCTAACACACATATACATAACTGATCACTTTCCTGACTGATACCTCTAACACACATATACATAACTGCTCACTTTCCTGACTGATACCTCTAACACACATATACATAACTGATCACTTTCCTGACTGATACCTCTAACACACATATACATAACTGATAACTTTTCTTGCTTGGTATAGGTACTAAAATAAAAAGTGGCGGCATTAAGCTAGTTGCATGTACCCTGCTCTCTTAATGAACTGAAGCCAACAGCCAAAATGAGTATCAATTTTTCAAAAGTTGAACCACATACTTACTGAATTAAAAAGACAGTAATTCTGAAGTTAGATATTCTAATATATAAACATATAGCCATATACCAAAATACACTGATACAGCAAACATTATGTCATTAATATTGATACAACAACTAGTATTGACATTAAGGCCTTTCCCATTATCCAACAAATTACATTTGATAGTTTTTACTAGTATTACAATAACAACCACAGTATTTGTTCTCAGAATAGCTATGTCTGGATGGTGAATACCATTTTTTTTCTACTTCTGCTGAATATGGTTTTATACACAATCAAATTGCTGTAGAAAAACCTACTGAAATGATACTAATATAGAATATTGTATGTAAAAGTATTTTTTATTATTTTTCAGTTCAAGAAGTTAATGAAGAAAGTAAAGAGTTAATGAAGCAAGCTTTAGAAGAGGTAAGATATCTTGGAGTTAGTTAACTCGTTCGTTGTATTACCATTGAATGTCTCAAATCACCAGACATTGATGATTTGTGGCTATGGACCATGAAGCATGATGATTAGTAGTGTGTATAACTTAGATCTAATTTGTAAGGTAGGAACTACCAGAAAAGTTATATTAAAGCTGTGAGAGGATGTTCCTTTTTATCTTGTGATCCTCATATAAAGGTCAGACTCTACTAAATCAACCAATCAGAATGTGGCTATGTCAAAGGTAGTTCATATTGAAACAAAATAGTTCTACTTTCATTTTATATTAAAGTGTTATTATTGAATGAAATTCATTATGAATGCTTTGATCTGATTCAGAAATCAGATAAGAAAGAAATGATGCCGGTTGATATTTTAGAATGGAGTACGACGCTTAGAGAAAATGACATGGTCACTAAACGTGAAGTTGGTTCAGAATTCAAAAAGTAAATTCGGAATTTTCTGAAACGTAATTGCAGTCTATGTATTTGATTTAGCAGAGTCTAGCTTAATAACCTGGATGTTCCTATCATATTCTACTTCCTGTTTCTACAAAACAGGGTAAATTTAGCATTTGATGTTTTCTTCATTACATACTATGTAACATATATCTCACTGTATTTTGTGTCATGAATGGAGAAGGGTAAAATATAAAAATTAATGTCAAAAATATTACTCTTTCTATGATTCAAAGAGAAGACATTATAATGTATCATTAATATAAATATGTAGCATTTTCCAGAATAGTTTAATAATATTTTCAGTCAAGCATAAATTTTTAAACTAAAATAGCTTCATTTCACATTTAAAGACTGGATTTACTTGGTATGTTTAAAATAAGAAATTATTTTTATTATAGACTTAATTTTTTTAGACATTGTTATTGTTGTTTTTTTAAGGCTGAAGCTGAAATGAGACGGAAAATGGATTTGATACATCAAATTAAAGCTATGGAAGCTGTACCCATCATTAGACAGAAACTTGTAGACTTCACAGAACTAGCAGGCCATGGTTTACTTAGTGAGATGTCTATAGCAGAGGTTAGTTACAAACAAATACTATTAACTTATTAGGGACCTGGATGTCAAACAAATACTATTAACTTATTAGGGACCTGGATGTCAAACAAATACTATTAACTTATTAGGGACCTGGATGTCAAACAAATACTATTAACTTATTAGGGACTGGAATGTCAAACAAATACTATTAACTTATTAGGGACCTGGATGTCAAACAAATACTATTAACTTATTAGGGACCGGAATGTCAAACAAATACTATTAACTTATTAGGGACTGGAATGTCAAACAAATACTATTAACTTATTAGGGACCTGGGAGTTGATAAGCTGATTGACTACTAACTACAAACCTAACAGTCAGAGTTGATAAGATGATTTACTTCGAACCAAAAGCCTAACACTATTGACATAGGTTCATCACAACAGTTCTACTCAGTTAATATGTAAACAAAAGCACATGCTCTAAAGTTTATAATAAATGACCTCCGACCTTCTTTTGAGAAAGAAAAATGATACGAGATACCAAAAGGAGTTTGAACCAGAACAAGTAACTGTGTAAACTATTCTTTATAATTTTTAACAGTCTCACTCTTTAATTTATCTTGAATCAAATTTTGTCTTGTAAGTTTATCTATTGGATTAAATGAATTAGTGGATCAACAAGAGTTTTTTTTTTATAATGTTGTGATAAAGCATTTTTTGTATTTGAAAGGAAATAAATGTGTGATATGTTTATTTCTTTTATAACTAAGAGATTTGTTTATCATATTGCTAAGATATTTATTTATTTATCATAAAGCTAAGAGAAAGAGTTGCTCTGTGTAAAGCTGCTGAGAAAGAGGCTGAAGAGATCAGAAGGGATGACATTCTACAAAATAAAGAAGTAAGTATATTGTATTAAACATCAAATCACAAGTATATAGATATTAGCTTAATTGATGACAACAACTATATTATCAACAATGAATCATGGTAGTTGGATTTACAACTACCTGTGCAATTAGGACCTATCACCACTAATGTGAGTTTGAATCCTACTCATGGCAAGGTGTACTCGATACAACATTATGTGATAAAGTTTGTTAGTGACTTGTTACAGGTCGGTGGTTTTCTATGGGTACTCCAGTTACAGATCGGTGGTTTTCTATGAGTACTCCAGTTACAGGTCAGTGGTTTTCTATGGGTACTCCAGTTACAGGTCAGTGGTTTTCTATGGGTACTCCAGTTTCCTCCACCAATATAGCTGACCGCCATTATATAACCGAAATATAGTTGAAAGTGGCATTAAACACCATAGCCCTACAAACAATAAATTTACTCATTTATAATAAGATGGTGCTGGGTTGAGTTTATTGGCAAAAGGAATGATTGCCACAGGTAAACAAAAGGATGTTATGGGGTAGAATCAGATCATTTTACATTGTAAAAAGTAACCAACATCCAACTGTAATGAGGTTAACACCAGTCTACTTTTTACCAACTCTATGTGATCCATCAATGTGATGTAGGATCAGCTTTGTATCAGAATGTTTAAGTATATCTTTATAAATGATATCCAGAACAATTTTATCTGTTTAAAATTTTAAGCATGTGTGTCTCAAATATTGTTCCACTTTGTGGATGTGGTCTTCCAGGGAATCTGTATGAGTTTCCAGGTGATAAGATAATTCCGTCTCAAAACTAGAAATAAGCTAAGTTGTGATGGATAGATGAGGCTTCAACATATCATTGACAAGCTATTTGACTGTTTTCATCTTAGGATATGCTGTCAAGAAATTCAGTGATATTTGAATCATCATCTCTATCACTATATAAAGATGGAATATAATGAGAGAGTTATAATATTCTGATCATATTTACCTTCATTTTTAATGACTAACTTTCTTCTAAATATTTTCAGTCTAAAGACCAGCTTTTGTTAGACACTCTAGAAAAAATATCAAAACACAGATTAGAACAAACAAGAGCAGCAGCTACTAGGTAATGTCTTGAACATGTACAGTCAAACTAAAACCTTATTAAACAGGATAATTAATATATTTAACACTAATGTTGGATATCTCTGTCAGTTTAACCTTTCTAATCTACTATCACTGACCCAATTTTTCTTCCAAAATTGTTTGTTTGGAACAGATTTCACTATATTACAGGTCAAGAGTTTTTCATTAGGCAGCCTTCACTATTTTACCGTCTCAATGGTATTTGGTGTAGAACATATTTTACTGTATGTTAGCTACAAAATGTGTTTGGTTTTGACAGGTTTCAATATTCTATGGATTGCAAGAGTTTTTGGTTAGACAGCCTTCACTGTCATTCTGCACCAGTGGTGTTTGGTACTGACAGGTTTCAATATTCTATGGGTTCCAAGAGTATTTGGACAATGACAATGAATACCTAATTACATTGAAAATAACATAAATATATTATGTATAAAGATCAAGATCAGGACTCAGCGTTTTTTACAACAACGCTGTTCACCTTGTTAATTATATGTGAAGGTCGACATTTACAACAACGTTGTTCACCTTGTTAATTATATGTGAAGGTCGACATTTTACTCTTTACAACAACGCTGTTCACCTTGTTAATTATATGTGAAGGTCGACATTTTACTCTTTACAACAACGCTGTTCATCTTGTTAATTATATGTGAAGGTCGACATTTTACTCTTTACAACAACGCTGTTCACCTTGTTGGTTATATGTGAAGGTCGACATTTTACACTTTACAACAACGCTGTTCACCTTGTTGGTTATATGTGAAGGTCGACATTTTACTCTTCACAACAACGCTGTTCACCTTGTTAATTATATGTGAAGGTCGACATTTACAACAACGCTGTTCACCTTGTTAATTATATGTGAAGGTCGACATTTTACTCTTTACAACAACGCTGTTCACCTTGTTAATTATATGTGAAGGTCGACATTTTACTCTTTACTACAACGCTGTTCACCTTGTTAATTATATGTGAAGGTCGACATTTTACTCTTTACAACAACACTGTTCACCTTGTTAATTATATGTGAAGGTCGACATTTTACTCTTTACAACAACGCTGTTCACCTTGTTAGTTATATGTGAAGGTTGACCTTTACAAAACCGCTGTTCACCTTGTTTGTTATATGTGAAGGTCGACATTTACAACAACGCTGTTCACCTGGTTAATTATATGTGAAGGTCGACATTTTATTCTTTACAACAATGCTGTTCACCTTGTTAATTATATGTGAAGGTCAACATTTTACTCTTTACAACAACACTGTTCACCTTGTTAGTTATATGTGAAGGTCGACCTTTACAACAACGCTGTTCACCTTGTTAGTTATATGTGAAGGTCGACATTTACAACAACGCTGTTCACCTTGTTAATTATATGTGAAGGTCAACATTTTACTCACATGTAGAAAACATGTTCATGACCACATCATTCCACTTAGAGGGGAGGTTTTGTGCCCAAGAGACTACTTTAAACCAGCCACTTGTTATTGGAAGTGCCTGTACCAAGCCAGAGGTATCGATTTTGCCTGTTTCTAAAATTTTCTAAATGAATTTTGGAACTGTTCAGACTGTGTGGTAGTTTTTGTTTTTATTTTAATTCTTATTGAATAAACATTAGTAAAATTTTGTGTGAATACAATTACAGTAAAAATATTTCAACAAACAACCGCAAGTCGCAAGTATCTGTTTATTTCATTTTGTTTGACATTTGTTTAGACATACACTTATGGAAGCAAATAAATTGAACATTTGTCCAAATGGAAACTGTTTTTGATTTTCAGAAATCAACCTGTGTTCAGACGTATCTAAAATGTTTTGGGAACCGTTTAAAAAAAGTTTTTAAAAAGTTTTGCATTCACACGATACTGTAATGCATTTCAGAAGTTGAAATGTTTTGAAAATGTATATGTAAAGTGTTTTCGTTAAACGTTTTAACTGAAACAATTTTGAAAAACACCAGAAATTTTATGATGTGTGAATGTACAATGCATTTCTTGAAACATTTTAAAGGTACATGTGAACTAAGCATTGATTATAATATTTGTAATTATATAGTAAACAAACTCATGATTATACCTAGCCTGGGTGTATGTATAAATCAGATTTCATTTTATAACTCTTCTTTGTTTATTATTCCTTGTTGTTTGGTTTAATTTAAGACTTTGTATTTTATTTAAATACTGTTCTTTTTGTTTTGTTATACATATTTTGTTTCTGTTTTCTGTTCCCAAACACTAGGAAATAGAAAATGCAAATATGCCCGGTAAAATGCAAATAATTAAAGATTACCAGTTATATTAGCATTTACCAGTTAAATTAGCGAATTGTCTTGGTATATTTGCATTTTACCTTTTAAATTTGCATTGTCGTGGCATTTTAGCGTTTTTCCTTTTAAATTTGCATTGTCGTGGCATTTTAGCGTTTTTCTTTTTAAATTTGCATTGTCGTGGCATTTTAGCGTTTTCCCTTTTAAATTTGCATTGTCGTGGCATTTTAGCGTTTTTCCTTTTAAATTTGCATTGTCGTGGCATTTTAGCGTTTTTCCTTTTAAATTTGCATTGTCATGGCATTTTAGCGTTTTTCATTTTATATTTGCATTGTCGTGGCATTTTAGCGTTTTTCCTTTTATATTTGCATTGTCGTGGCATTTTAGCGTTTTTCCTTTTAAATTTGCATTGTCGTGGCATTTTAGCGTTTTTCTTTTTATATTTGCATTGTCGTGGCATTTTAGCGTTTTTCCTTTTATATTTGCATTGTCGTGGCATTTTAGCGTTTTTCCTGTTATATTTGCGTTTTTCCTTTTAAATTTGCATTGTCGTGGCATTTTAGCGTTTTTCCTTTTAAATTTGCATTTTACCAGTTAAATCGCACGGTCATCTAAATCACCCGCTGAGTAGAAATTACGTAATACTGTAGTCGTCACTAGCTCATTGAATATGACGATCTATAGTATTATATTATCGTGTATCTATACGTATTTATTTACTTATTTATTATTATTATTTATGTCATACTAGTCTGGCCCTTAATAAATTTAGTGTATTCAATACACAATAATCCATCAATTGTTGCGTATTTGATTTTCATGTCGTATTTTAACTTAATGCGATGTTTATTAAGAAATGTGACTTTAAATGTATTAAAATATTAGCAAAGTGCACTCATATTTATTTCAATTTGATGTTGATTTAAATTGTTGTCCCTACAAGATATTTAGACAGTGACATGCCCAGAGGTCTTGTTCTCGGGTGTACCACCTGTTGTGTTTACTGCCCAAGTGTATATTGTATTGGAGTAATAAAATTTTATGATTTCCTGTCAGAACCATAAACTTCCTGTTGAGTGTGGCTGATGGCAAAACATAGAAAGAAACAGAAGAGTATGTGTATTATGTCAAAAACCGGAAATTGGTGATGAATATTACTATAGTATGGAATGCCATTTTTTAAATATAAAAATAACACTATTAATAAAACAGGTGTATACAGAACCCGAATATAATAAAGTTAAAAAAATTAATAAATTCCAAAAATAGCTTACAAATCTGTAAAGAGATAAATAAAGGTGGGTGTGATGCAGGCTAGAATTGTTTCCTCTCGATATATTGCTATAAAAAGATATATGATATTCAATGTGCAACCGTTACACGGCAGAAATAATTTCAGAAACAAAAATTTATTAGTTTTAAAAGTACCTCGGTTGTCAATTATATATACATGTATATTTTTGTAAAAATTCTTTTGTATATCTTTATTTCTCAAACTGACAGAGAAGTTACAAAGAAATGAACTGATTAAACTATCAGTTTCAATATTTGTTATGCCTGTTAGAAATAGTGAATGGTCTTTGTTTTCCTATGAACAGGTTGTAATGATTGAATTGATGCACCGGAACAATATTTCTAGCCATATATACTGATTAAAATTATATAATTTAAAAAGTAACAAGAGAATAGATTAAATAAATTTATTTCAGTTACATGTCTTTTTTAATTTGATGTTATTTATCAAAATTAGACTAAGTTGATTATTTTGTATAATTAATCAAATTAATGTTCTTTGATCTTCATATAAATATGAATAACGTGCTCATGTTTTTTTATGCACTAACCTTGCTACTAATTTCAAATTAACTAATTAGTTGATTGTTAGGGAACCAATTAGAATTTGAATGTTGTTTTTCATTCCCATATTAAAAAATTGTCTCATTATTTGATAATGAAAATAGTTACTGTTATATAAAAGACCGACAGAACAAAAAATCAAGTTGATATAAGGCGCCACTAATTAATTCAGCAACGATAATACATTTCTCTGATGTCACACTATTGTTCAAACAGTGGATTATTTTTTTTAAATCTAATTCTTTTGTTCTTTTGTATATGAACTTTAACCTTTAACCATTTTAGGCTTAAACAATGTTGTATTTTGTGACTTGTGGGTCTCAAACCCCTGCTGGGATTTTCAGTCTTCTTTGAGTTTCCAAATTTCCATCTAACCACACTACAAAAATATATAATTTATATACGACTCTTTGCATTGTGTAAGAGGACGTCGTGTTATAATTATATGTACTGTGGTGTGATCATGTTGTATTTGTACATTTTCCTTTAATAAAAAATTGTACAGCTTTTCTGTATTTACAATTGTGTTCTTTCAAACCATTTCGTGGCAATGATCACAATACCAAGATATGAAAATGTCAAACCTAGAGAAACAAGTGATTAGAAATATAGTGCTTCCTACACAACAGGTGTTTAGGTCATGGTGTTTAATGTCATTTTCAACAATATTTCAGTTTTGCGTGGCAGTCAGTTTTATTGGTGGAGGAAAGCGGAGTACATGGACAAAACCACTGACCTGCCGCAAGTCACTGACAAACTTTATCACATAATGTTGTATCAAGTACAATTCACCACTAGTGGTTGTCAATCCAACTACAATAAGATCATGACCATCCGGCACAACACCCTTTGTTTCAAAATACAAATGTACTTATTTACTGTAAATACATGTATTGTTTTTTTAGAAACAAGATGAGGTGGTTTGTGTGTGTACTGTATTTATTGTATTGGTATAACAAAATCAGTATTTAAACATTAAAAAACATGCTGTACACAACATACTTAGATTAGCATGCCCCACCCGGCCAAGTGACCAGTGTGCCCATGCGTTAAGACCCACTGGCGAGGACAAAATATCAAATTATATATTTCAGAATAATAGAGAATTGAATATTTTAGGATACAAACCGTAAAAATACTGCTTTATAAGAGACAAAAACTTGGAATGTATGGGTGTACAGGAAATAAAAAGCAGTACCTGTCCTTCCTTAGCAAAAAAAAAAAAATTTAATAATCGAATTAACCCAAATAATCCAGTCGTTATATTACGCTCTCGCTGGTCGCATTCATTGAAAAAATCCGTCAAACCGGAAATAGTAAATCGCTATGACTTATGGGTATTACGACATAAAATAGGAGGAGCTAAAGTGTTTGTAAATAATGTCCAATGGAACGATCAGATGATGTAATGTTGTATGCAATACACATATCCGGATAAATACAACCAAACATGAAATAAAACTTAAATGAATAATTACTAAACTAAAACAGTGATTTTTATTTCAAAGTTGGAAAGTAAAATAAAAGCTTGAATTGAATTCACTCTTATAAGATTTTTTAATTTCATTTAAAATAAAGATTTAAAAAAAATGTATTTTATGATACTGATGGCTGATTAAAATTGTTTGTCATGCATTAGCTGTCAGTTGTAATATACAGGATGTAACCAATATACAGGAAGAGCTCTTACTGTGAAGCCATCTATTTTGAAATGCCATTCAATGAAAATAACAACCTGACCATATTGTTACATAATAAGAATAAGAATTAGATAAGAAATTAAAATTGATAGAAGGCAAGGATTTATATAATTAACACATTAAGTCACATTTCATTTATTTAGGCTAACTTGGGTCAGTTATAAATTAAAGACAAAAATCAGTCTAATAAGTATTTACCAAAATAACGATATTGTGATGGGTATTTCTTTATAATTATATTAAAAATCATTTTAATTTATGAAATAATCAACTTTCTGTTTTACAAATTTATTTTCAATAAAATTTCTTTATTATTTCATCCCATTTTCCTTAATTTAACTTGTGCATATCCATATTTATACAATCTTATGTTAACGGCAAGTTACGTGTATTGACCCTATTTAATTCAGCCAGCAGCCTGACGGATATTTACCACTAAGAGCGTTCAAGCCATCATCCAGCGAAAGTGCCGATAGAGGGCGCAGTATTATTCAAGTTAGTTATAATCGAATATTCTTCTACATATTTTTGGACAGGAAGTGCAGCTTTGGAAGAGCTCAGATCACATATATACTCCATTCATTATTGTATTTTTATTCAATAAAATATTTTTAAAAGTTGTTCTTCAATTTTCTATTTCATTAGTTAACGATATTTTTTTTTATAGCGTCACATGTTTTGTTGGTTATGCATGTTGTTTGTTGACATCCTAGTTTTAGTAATATTTTGATCTCGGGGTGAAATTTCAATGTATAACAAGCTTGCTTGCTGTATTTATCCTTTCTTATGAAAAGAATGTCATTATTCCTACAATGTAGTCACAATTTATGTGTTTTCATCCGTATTTTTAATATCGCACGTTTTGTTTACATCCGATTTTTTTTTTATTGACATGTACAAGGTTACATAATATAGTCTCTGATCCATTCATACACTTTGCTAATAAGTAATATTTTCTTTACAATAGTTTATTTTTGTTAATAAAATAGACGAATTATTGAATAACGATTTATATAAATGAAACGATTAAAATTGATTGCTAAAAAAAAGTGTTATTAGTAAATACCCGGATATGTCTGGATTAGTCCGAGATTCCTCTGTCGTCCGACGACATTATATATTATTGCCAGAGCCGGACGACAGAGGAATCTCGGACTAGTCTGGATAAGAGAATAGCATTCGGGTCATATAGGGGTCATGTAGTTTCGTGTAATAAATAATATTTTCTTTTGAAAAGTTTATTTTTGTCAATGAAATGAAATGTTGAATTACAAGGATAAAACGAGTATATTATGCATTGTGGATTTTTTTTTTTAAAGATTGAAGATGTGGTATATATATATATTTGCATCATCAAGTAGTTCAATAAAAATATTGATTCAAATCTAATGAAAATGAAGTAAATTTATATTGATTTAAGAAGAAAAATTGAAATAAAGAAAAGTTACAAAATTAATGAGAAATGAAATAATATATTTTATGTAAGAGTAAAGTTGGTCATTTTTTTTTGGCTAAAAAAATCCAATAGGAAAATAAACCATTAATTAAAATTTTAACAGAAATAATACACCTTAAAACAGTAAAATATGTATACATTAAGGAAAGAAAATAGATCATATATATATATTCTTACAATGGAAATGAAGTTCTATTTTTAAAAGTTAATTTTTATAAGAAAATTATTTCTTTCATAACTTGACTTTTTTTAATTATAAACAATAGTGAAAAATCAAGTTTGGAGAGCATATTTCAGGTTTGCTTATATAGTAATAGTATTAATGTTTAATATAAATATTAATTATTATGTTTTCTTATTTGATGTGTGTTTATATTGGTTTAAAATTAATAATAAATATTCAATATTATATTTTCATATTTCATGTGTAATTTTATAGTTTTAGAGTTTAATAATACATATTCATTAATTTGTTTTCGTATTTTATGTAATTCCATTTATGTAGAAAAAGCAAAAAAGAGAATCAAATTTACCTTTATTTATATGTGATTACCCTGATAATTCACCCTTAATGTGTCTGTGTATGTCGGTTAAAAGCTCAACAGAGCTTATGCTGTATGTTGTTTTAACCATGCCGACTCTAAATAAAGCTTATTTATTTATATTATTTATTTATTTAATGGGACCCCTTAATTCCTCTTAATTAGGAAGGACACCATTCTTTGATATTATAAAATGTTGGCCTTGAGGGATACATGAAATCATAAAATTTTATTACTTTGGTAATTCATTACTTAAGCTCACTCCAATACAATATACACTTTAGCAGTAAACACAACAGGTGGTACACCTGCGGAAAAGGCCTCTAGACATGTAACTCTTGTGGGGACAACAAATGTGTTCTCTCTGAATTATAGAAAATTCAATTGTTTTACACTATTTCAACACATATTTTAATACAAGGCCTATAAAACAGATGTTTACAGAAGTGAATTTCATTTTTTTAAGCGTTAAACTTAATGTAAAATATTAATATGAATAATTTCTTAGCTCCGAGCTTTGCTTTCAGATGCATACAAATCGATGTTTAACACTGTATTAGCGATTATTTAAAAAAAATATCCATATACATATTTTTTTTTATCGAAAACAAGCCCCTAATAAATTACAGAGTTATCGAAGCGAATCATGATTAAGTTGGATATAATGTCGCACAATGAACCGATTTGTAAGGCTTGAAGTAATTTACCATATAACAATATGTTCGTAATGATGAACGGTAAGGCCACTAAAATGCATCAATCGCCTGTAAAATAAATAAACATAAATTATAATGTTGAATCTCCGTGAAAATATTAAACGTTTACATTTAAATCAACATCAAATTGAAATAAATATGAGTGCATAGTTCTAGATCCTGAAAAACAAACTCAAGAACTCAAGAAATCAAATATACATAACTACTGTAAAATACACAGCGATTGGTGGATTATTGTGTATTGAATAGCTAAAGTTATTATCATCCAGAATGGTACAAATAAATAAACAATACTATAATACTATTATAGATTGTTCTTATATTTATCAGGGAATTATATAAACATTTGAAGAAAAAAAAAATCCTGTATTTATTGATTAATCTAATTAACTGACAAAATAGTGTTTACATGTAAATTCCATATTTCTGTTGGATCGGACAAGGGCGCATACGTTACGTATACGGCGTTTACATAGGGTTATGATTATTTGTTTTATATCATAAACAAAAATATTTATTGTTCATTAAGGTGCCTCATTACAATAATCAGAACTTTTAAAGCACAATAACTTTGACGCTGTACATACACAATCCTGTGCTATAAAACAAGACATAAATAGCTTAATAGAAACCGATAATTTAATATATACTTAATTCATTTTTTAGTAAATAGTCTCAGCATAGGTATTACAAGGTTAATGTATTTCTCGCATGATAAACAAGTAATAGTGAATTGACAACAGTATACGTATTCTGTACGTGTATCACACTTTGCTAATATTTTAATACATTTAAAGTCACATTTCTTAATAAACATCGCATTAAGTTAAAATACGACATGAAAATCAAATACGCAACAATTGATGGATTATTGTGTATTGAATACACTAAATTTGTTAAGGGCCAGACTAGTATGACATAAATAATAATAATAAATAAATAAATAAATACGTATAGATACACGATAATATAATACTATAGATCATCATATTCAATGAGCTAGTGACGACTACAGTATTACGTAATCTCTCTACTCAGCGGGTGATTTAGATGACCGTGCGATTTAACTGGTAAAATGCAAATTTAAAAGGAAAAACGCTAAAATGCCACGACAATGCAAATTTAAAAGGAAAAACGCAAATATAAAAGGAAAAACGCTAAAATGCCACGACAATGCAAATATAAAAGGAAAAACGGTAAAATGCCACGACAATGCAAATTTAAAAGGAAAAACGCTAAAATGCCACGACAATGCAAATTTAAAAGGAAAAACGCTAAAATGCCACGACAATGCAAATTTAAAAGGGAAAACGCTAAAATGCCACGACAATGCAATATTAAAAGGAAAAACGCTAAAATGCCACGACAATGCAAATTTAAAAGGAAAAACGCTAAAATGCCACGACAATGCAAATTTAAAAGGTAAAACGCAAATATAACAAGACAATTCGCTAATTTAACTGGTAAGCGCTAATATAACTGGTAATCTTTAATTATTTGCATTTTACCGGGCATATTTGCATTTTACTGGGCATATATACATTTTCTATTTCCTAGTGAAAGATTTCAGCGATTCTGACTCATATTTTTTTAATCTTTTTGCATCACAAGTAAAAAGTATATCTTTCCAGATGCATGTGGAAGTCTTGAATCAGGTCTTCTCAATTTATTGTTGTCCACCAGGATTACAGAGAATATCTTTATGTCGCAATTCATTTTCACAGTGATATTTGGGAATCTCAATCAATGATTTCCCAAATTCTTTGCCGTCTTAATAAAAACTTTGTCTTCATGTTTTATGCACCAAGAGCTTCATTCTGGCTTCAACAGATGTCAGGATGGTATTGTCTGGTCAGATAATGTCTTCCATTTACCCATGTTCATACACCCCACATTTGGTTTCCGCTCAATAACTTAAGTTTCGCTGAGACAAATCATTTGAAATTTATACACAAGGTCAGGTACCTTAAAGGAAAGGTAATTCGATTTTAAACTTTATCACTTTTTCCATTGTGGAGTTGTGCCCCTGTTTAATTTAGCTGGAAGTGGGAGCATTCATGTCATATAGACATATTCTTCTATTTAGCTGGGGGAGCATTCATGTCATATAGACATATTCTTCTATTTAGCTGGGGGAGCATTCATGTCATATAGACATATTCTTCTATTTAGCTAGAAGTGGGAGCATCCATGTCATATAGACATATTCTTCTATTTAGCTAGAAGTGGGAGCATCCATGTCATATAGACATATTCTTCTATTTAGCTGGGGGAGCATCCATGTCATATAGGCATATTCTTCTATTTAGCTGGGGGAGCATCCATGTCATATAGGCATATTCTTCTATTTAGCTAGAATTGGGGGCATCCATGTCATATAGACATATTCTTCTATTTAGCTGGGGGAGCATCCATGTCATATAGACATATTCTTATATTTAGCTGGGGGGCATCCATGTCATATAGACATATTCTTCTATTTAGCTGGGGGAGCATCCATGTCATATAGGCATATTCTTCTATTTAGCTGGGGGTGGGAGCATCCATGTCATATAGACATATTCTTCTATTTAGCTGGGGGAGCATCCATGTCATATAGACATATTCTTCTATTTAGCTGGGGGGCATCCATGTCATATAGACATATTCTTCTATTTAGCTGGGGGAGCATTCATGTCATATAGACATATTCTTCTATTTAGCTGGGGGAGCATTCATGTCATATAGACATATTCTTCTATTTAGCTAGAAGTGGGAGCATCCATGTCATATAGACATATTCTTCTATTTAGCTAGAAGTGGGAGCATCCATGTCATATAGACATATTCTTCTATTTAGCTGGGGGAGCATCCATGTCATATAGGCATATTCTTCTATTTAGCTGGGGGAGCATCCATGTCATATAGGCATATTCTTCTATTTAGCTAGAATTGGGGGCATCCATGTCATATAGACATATTCTTCTATTTAGCTGGGGGAGCATCCATGTCATATAGACATATTCTTATATTTAGCTGGGGGGCATCCATGTCATATAGACATATTCTTCTATTTAGCTGGGGGAGCATCCATGTCATATAGGCATATTCTTCTATTTAGCTGGGGGTGGGAGCATCCATGTCATATAGACATATTCTTCTATTTAGCTGGGGGAGCATCCATGTCATATAGACATATTCTTCTATTTAGCTGGGGGGCATCCATGTCATATAGACATATTCTTCTATTTAGCTGGGGGAGCATTCATGTCATATAGACATATTCTTCTATTTAGCTGGGGGAGCATTCATGTCATATAGACATATTCTTCTATTTAGCTGGGGAGCATTCATGTCAAAAAGACATATTCTTCTATTTAGCTGGGGGAGCATTCATGTCATATAGACATATTCTTCTATTTAGCTGGGGAGCATTCATGTCATATAGACATATTCTTCTATTTAGCTGGGGGAGCATTCATGTAATATAGACATATTCTTCTATTTAGCTAGAAGTGGGAGCATCCATGTCATATAGGCATATTCTTCTATTTAGCTGGGGGAGCATCCATGTCATATAGACATATTCTTCTATTTAGCTAGAAGTGGGAGCATCCATGTCATGTAGACATATTCTTCTATTTAGCTGGGGGAGCATCCATGTCATATAGACATATTCTTCTATTTAGCTGGGGGAGCATTCATGTCATATAGACATATTCTTCTATTTAGCTAGAAGTGAGAGCATTCATGTCATATGGACATATTCTTCTATTTAGCTGGGGGAGCATCCATGTCATATAGACATATTCTTCTATTTAGCTGGTGGAGCATCCATGTCATATAGACATATTCTTCTATTTAACTGGGGGAGCATCCATGTCATATAGACATATTCTTCTATTTAGCATGAAGTGGGAGCATCCATGTCATATAGACATATTCTTCTATTTAGCTGGGGGAGCATCCATGTCATATAGACATATTCTTCTATTTAGCTAGAATTGGGGGCATCCATGTCATATAGACATATTCTTCTATTTAGCTGGGGGAGCATCCATGTCATATAGACATATTCTTCTATTTAGCTGGGGGAGCATCCATGTCATATAGACATATTCTTCTATTTAGCTGGGTGAGCATCCATGTCATATAGACATATTCTTCTATTTAGCTGGGGGAGCATCCATGTCATATAGACATATTCTTCTATTTAGCTGGGGGAGCATCCATGTCATATAGACATATTCTTCTATTTAGCTGGGGGAGCATCCATGTCATATAGACATATTCTTCTATTTAGCTAGAATTGGGGGCATCCATGTCATATAGACATATTCTTCTATTTAGCTGGGGGAGCATCCATGTCATATAGACATATTCTTCTATTTAGCTGGGGGAGCATCCATGTCATATAGACATATTCTTCTATTTAGCTGGGGGAGCATCCATGTCATATAGACATATTCTTCTATTTAGCTGGGGAGCATCCATGTCATATAGACATATTCTTCTATTTAGCTGGGGGAGCATCCATGTCATATAGACATATTCTTCTATTTAGCTAGAATTGGGGGGCATCCATGTCATATAGACATATTCTTTTATTTAGCTAGAAGTGGGAGCATCCATGTCATATAGGCATATTCTTCTATTTAGCTGGGGGAGCATCCATGTCATATAGACATATTCTTCTATTTAGCTAGAAGTGGGAGCATCCATGTCATGTAGACATATTCTTCTATTTAGCTGGGGGAGCATCCATGGCATATAGACATATTCTTCTATTTAGCTGGGGGAGCATCCATGTCATATAGACATATTCTTCTATGTAGCTGGGGGAGCATTCATGTCATATAGACATATTCTTCTATTTAGCTGGGGGAGCATTCATGTCATATAGACATATTCTTCTATTTAGCTAGAAGTGGGAGCATTCATGTCATATAGACATATTCTTCTATTTAGCTGGGGGAGCATTCATGTCATATAGACATATTCTTCTATTTAGCTGGGGGAGCATCCATGTCATATAGACATATTCTTCTATTTAGCTGGGGGAGCATCCATGTCATATAGACATATTCTTCTATTTAGCTAGAAGTGGGAGCATCCATGTCATATAGACATATTCTTCTATTTAGCTGGGGAACATCCATGTCATATAGACATATTCTTCTATTTAGCTGGGGGAGCATCCATGTCATATAGGCATATTCTTCTATTTAGCTGGGGGAGCATCCATGTCATATAGGCATATTCTTCTATATAGCTAGAATTGGGGGCATCCATGTCATATAGACATATTCTTCTATTTAGCTGGGGGAGCATCCATGTCATATAGACATATTCTTATATTTAGCTGGGGGGCATCCATGTCATATAGACATATTCTTCTATTTAGCTGGGGGAGCATCCATATCATATAGGCATATTCTTCTATTTAGCTGGGGGTGGGAGCATCCATGTCATATAGACATATTCTTCTATTTAGCTGGGGGAGCATCCATGTCATATAGATATATTCTTCTATTTAGCTGGGGGGCATCCATGTCATATAGACATATTCTTCTATTTAGCTGGGGGAGCATTCATGTCATATAGACATATTCTTCTATTTAGCTGGGGGAGCATTCATGTCATATAGACATATTCTTCTATTTAGCTGGGGAGCATTCATGTCAAAAAGACATATTCTTCTATTTAGCTGGGGGAGCATTCATGTCATATAGACATATTCTTCTATTTAGCTGGGGAGCATTCATGTCATATAGACATATTCTTCTATTTAGCTGGGGGAGCATTCATGTCATATAGACATATTCTTCTATTTAGCTAGAAGTGGGAGCATCCATGTCATATAGGCATATTCTTCTATTTAGCTGGGGGAGCATCCATGTCATATAGACATATTCTTCTATTTAGCTAGAATTGGGGGCATCCATGTCATATAGACATATTCTTCTATTTAGCTGGGGGAGCATCCATGTCATATAGACATATTCTTATATTTAGCTGGGGGGCATCCATGTCATATAGACATATTCTTCTATTTAGCTGGGGGAGCATCCATGTCATATAGGCATATTCTTCTATTTAGCTGGGGGTGGGAGCATCCATGTCATATAGACATATTCTTCTATTTAGCTGGGGGAGCATCCATGTCATATAGACATATTCTTCTATTTAGCTGGGGGGGCATCCATGTCATATAGACATATTCTTCTATTTAGCTGGGGGAGCATTCATGTCATATAGACATATTCTTCTATTTAGCTGGGGGAGCATTCATGTCATATAGACATATTCTTCTATTTAGCTAGAAGTGGGAGCATCCATGTCATATAGACATATTCTTCTATTTAGCTAGAAGTGGGAGCATCCATGTCATATAGACATATTCTTCTATTTAGCTGGGGGAGCATCCATGTCATATAGGCATATTCTTCTATTTAGCTGGGGGAGCATCCATGTCATATAGGCATATTCTTCTATTTAGCTAGAATTGGGGGCATCCATGTCATATAGACATATTCTTCTATTTAGCTGGGGGAGCATCCATGTCATATAGACATATTCTTATATTTAGCTGGGGGGCATCCATGTCATATAGACATATTCTTCTATTTAGCTGGGGGAGCATCCATGTCATATAGGCATATTCTTCTATTTAGCTGGGGGTGGGAGCATCCATGTCATATAGACATATTCTTCTATTTAGCTGGGGGAGCATCCATGTCATATAGACATATTCTTCTATTTAGCTGGGGGGCATCCATGTCATATAGACATATTCTTCTATTTAGCTGGGGGAGCATTCATGTCATATAGACATATTCTTCTATTTAGCTGGGGGAGCATTCATGTCATATAGACATATTCTTCTATTTAGCTGGGGAGCATTCATGTCAAAAAGACATATTCTTCTATTTAGCTGGGGGAGCATTCATGTCATATAGACATATTCTTCTATTTAGCTGGGGAGCATTCATGTCATATAGACATATTCTTCTATTTAGCTGGGGGAGCATTCATGTAATATAGACATATTCTTCTATTTAGCTAGAAGTGGGAGCATCCATGTCATATAGGCATATTCTTCTATTTAGCTGGGGGAGCATCCATGTCATATAGACATATTCTTCTATTTAGCTAGAAGTGGGAGCATCCATGTCATGTAGACATATTCTTCTATTTAGCTGGGGGAGCATCCATGTCATATAGACATATTCTTCTATTTAGCTGGGGGAGCATTCATGTCATATAGACATATTCTTCTATTTAGCTAGAAGTGAGAGCATTCATGTCATATGGACATATTCTTCTATTTAGCTGGGGGAGCATCCATGTCATATAGACATATTCTTCTATTTAGCTGGTGGAGCATCCATGTCATATAGACATATTCTTCTATTTAACTGGGGGAGCATCCATGTCATATAGACATATTCTTCTATTTAGCATGAAGTGGGAGCATCCATGTCATATAGACATATTCTTCTATTTAGCTGGGGGAGCATCCATGTCATATAGACATATTCTTCTATTTAGCTAGAATTGGGGGCATCCATGTCATATAGACATATTCTTCTATTTAGCTGGGGGAGCATCCATGTCATATAGACATATTCTTCTATTTAGCTGGGGGAGCATCCATGTCATATAGACATATTCTTCTATTTAGCTGGGTGAGCATCCATGTCATATAGACATATTCTTCTATTTAGCTGGGGGAGCATCCATGTCATATAGACATATTCTTCTATTTAGCTGGGGGAGCATCCATGTCATATAGACATATTCTTCTATTTAGCTGGGGGAGCATCCATGTCATATAGACATATTCTTCTATTTAGCTAGAATTGGGGGCATCCATGTCATATAGACATATTCTTCTATTTAGCTGGGGGAGCATCCATGTCATATAGACATATTCTTCTATTTAGCTGGGGGAGCATCCATGTCATATAGACATATTCTTCTATTTAGCTGGGGGAGCATCCATGTCATATAGACATATTCTTCTATTTAGCTGGGGAGCATCCATGTCATATAGACATATTCTTCTATTTAGCTGGGGGAGCATCCATGTCATATAGACATATTCTTCTATTTAGCTAGAATTGGGGGCATCCATGTCATATAGACATATTCTTTTATTTAGCTAGAAGTGGGAGCATCCATGTCATATAGGCATATTCTTCTATTTAGCTGGGGGAGCATCCATGTCATATAGACATATTCTTCTATTTAGCTAGAAGTGGGAGCATCCATGTCATGTAGACATATTCTTCTATTTAGCTGGGGGAGCATCCATGGCATATAGACATATTCTTCTATTTAGCTGGGGGAGCATCCATGTCATATAGACATATTCTTCTATGTAGCTGGGGGAGCATTCATGTCATATAGACATATTCTTCTATTTAGCTGGGGGAGCATTCATGTCATATAGACATATTCTTCTATTTAGCTAGAAGTGGGAGCATTCATGTCATATAGACATATTCTTCTATTTAGCTGGGGGAGCATTCATGTCATATAGACATATTCTTCTATTTAGCTGGGGGAGCATCCATGTCATATAGACATATTCTTCTATTTAGCTGGGGGAGCATCCATGTCATATAGACATATTCTTCTATTTAGCTAGAAGTGGGAGCATCCATGTCATATAGACATATTCTTCTTTTTAGCTGGGGGAGCATCCATGTCATATAGACATATTCTTCTATTTAGCTAGAATTGGGGGCATCCATGTCATATAGACATATTCTTCTATTTAGCTGGGGGAGCATCCATGTCATATAGACATATTCTTCTATTTAGCTGGGGGGGCATCCATGTCATATAGACATATTCTTCTATTTAGCTGGGGGAGCATCCATGTTATATAGACATATTCTTCTATTTAGCTAGAATTGGGGGCATCCATGTCATATAGACATATTCTTCTATTTAGCTGGGGAACATCCATGTCATATAGACATATTCTTCTATTTAGCTGGGGGAGCATCCATGTCATATAGGCATATTCTTCTATTTAGCTGGGGGAGCATCCATGTCATATAGGCATATTCTTCTATTTAGCTAGAATTGGGGGCATCCATGTCATATAGACATATTCTTCTATTTAGCTGGGGGAGCATCCATGTCATATAGACATATTCTTATATTTAGCTGGGGGGCATCCATGTCATATAGACATATTCTTCTATTTAGCTGGGGGAGCATCCATATCATATAGGCATATTCTTCTATTTAGCTGGGGGTGGGAGCATCCATGTCATATAGACATATTCTTCTATTTAGCTGGGGGAGCATCCATGTCATATAGATATATTCTTCTATTTAGCTGGGGGGCATCCATGTCATATAGACATATTCTTCTATTTAGCTGGGGGAGCATTCATGTCATATAGACATATTCTTCTATTTAGCTGGGGGAGCATTCATGTCATATAGACATATTCTTCTATTTAGCTGGGGAGCATTCATGTCAAAAAGACATATTCTTCTATTTAGCTGGGGGAGCATTCATGTCATATAGACATATTCTTCTATTTAGCTGGGGAGCATTCATGTCATATAGACATATTCTTCTATTTAGCTGGGGGAGCATTCATGTCATATAGACATATTCTTCTATTTAGCTAGAAGTGGGAGCATCCATGTCATATAGGCATATTCTTCTATTTAGCTGGGGGAGCATCCATGTCATATAGACATATTCTTCTATTTAGCTAGAAGTGGGAGCATCCATGTCATGTAGACATATTCTTCTATTTAGCTGGGGGAGCATCCATGTCATATAGACATATTCTTCTATTTAGCTGGGGGAGCATTCATGTCATATAGACATATTCTTCTATTTAGCTAGAAGTGAGAGCATTCATGTCATATGGACATATTCTTCTATTTAGCTGGGGGAGCATCCATGTCATATAGACATATTCTTCTATTTAGCTGGTGGAGCATCCATGTCATATAGACATATTCTTCTATTTAGCTGGGGGAGCATCCATGTCATATAGACATATTCTTCTATTTAGCTAGAAGTGGGAGCATCCATGTCATATAGACATATTCTTCTATTTAGCTGGGGGAGCATCCATGTCATATAGACATATTCTTCTATTTAGCTAGAATTGGGGGCATCCATGTCATATAGACATATTCTTCTATTTAGCTGGGGGAGCATCCATGTCTTATAGACATATTCTTCTATTTATCTGGGGGAGCATCCATGTCATATAGACATATTCTTCTATTTAGCTGGGGGAGCATCCATGTCATATAGACATATTCTTCTATTTAGCTGGGGGAGCATCCATGTCATATAGACATATTCTTCTATTTAGCTAGAATTGGGGGCATCCATGTCATATAGACATATTCTTCTATTTAGCTGGGGGAGCATCCATGTCATATAGACATATTCTTCTATTTAGCTGGGGGAGCATCCATGTCATATAGACATATTCTTCTATTTAGCTGGGGGAGCATCCATGTCATATAGACATATTCTTCTATTTAGCTGGGGAGCATCCATGTCATATAGACATATTCTTCTATTTAGCTGGGGGAGCATCCATGTCATATAGACATATTCTTCTATTTAGCTAGAATTGGGGGCATCCATGTCATATAGACATATTCTTCTATTTAGCTAGAAGTGGGAGCATCCATGTCATATAGGCATATTCTTCTATTTTGCTGGGGGAGCATCCATGTCATATAGACATATTCTTCTATTTAGCTAGAAGTGGGAGCATCCATGTCATGTAGACATATTCTTCTATTTAGCTGGGGGAGCATCCATGGCATATAGACATATTCTTCTATTTAGCTGGGGGAGCATTCATGTCATATAGACATATTGTTCTATTTAGCTAGAAGTGGGAGCATTCATGTCATATAGACATATTCTTCTATTTAGCTAGAAGTGGGAGCATCCATGTCATATAGACATATTCTTCTATGTAGCTGGGGGAGCATTCATGTCATATAGACATATTTTTCTATTTAGCTGGGGGAGCATTCATGTCATATAGACATATTCTTCTATTTAGCTAGAAGTGGGAGCATTCATGTCATATAGACATATTCTTCTATTTAGCTGGGGGAGCATTCATGTCATATAGACATATTCTTCTATTTAGCTGGGGGAGCATCCATGTCATATAGACATATTCTTCTATTTAGCTGGGGGAGCATCCATGTCATATAGACATATTCTTCTATTTAGCTAGAAGTGGGAGCATCCATGTCATATAGACATATTCTTCTTTTTAGCTGGGGGAGCATCCATGTCATATAGACATATTCTTCTATTTAGCTAGAATTGGGGGCATCCATGTCATATAGACATATTCTTCTATTTAGCTGGGGGAGCATCCATGTCATATAGACATATTCTTCTATTTAGCTGGGGGGGCATCCATGTCATATAGACATATTCTTCTATTTAGCTGGGGGAGCATCCATGTTATATAGACATATTCTTCTATTTAGCTAGAATTGGGGGCATCCATGTCATATAGACATATTCTTCTATTTAGCTGGGGAACATCCATGTCATATAGACATATTCTTCTATTTAGCTGGGGGAGCATCCATGTCATATAGGCATATTCTTCTATTTAGCTGGGGGAGCATCCATGTCATATAGGCATATTCTTCTATTTAGCTAGAATTGGGGGCATCCATGTCATATAGACATATTCTTCTATTTAGCTGGGGGAGCATCCATGTCATATAGACATATTCTTATATTTAGCTGGGGGGCATCCATGTCATATAGACATATTCTTCTATTTAGCTGGGGGAGCATCCATATCATATAGGCATATTCTTCTATTTAGCTGGGGGTGGGAGCATCCATGTCATATAGACATATTCTTCTATTTAGCTGGGGGAGCATCCATGTCATATAGATATATTCTTCTATTTAGCTGGGGGGCATCCATGTCATATAGACATATTCTTCTATTTAGCTGGGGGAGCATTCATGTCATATAGACATATTCTTCTATTTAGCTGGGGGAGCATTCATGTCATATAGACATATTCTTCTATTTAGCTGGGGAGCATTCATGTCAAAAAGACATATTCTTCTATTTAGCTGGGGGAGCATTCATGTCATATAGACATATTCTTCTATTTAGCTGGGGAGCATTCATGTCATATAGACATATTCTTCTATTTAGCTGGGGGAGCATTCATGTCATATAGACATATTCTTCTATTTAGCTAGAAGTGGGAGCATCCATGTCATATAGGCATATTCTTCTATTTAGCTGGGGGAGCATCCATGTCATATAGACATATTCTTCTATTTAGCTAGAAGTGGGAGCATCCATGTCATGTAGACATATTCTTCTATTTAGCTGGGGGAGCATCCATGTCATATAGACATATTCTTCTATTTAGCTGGGGGAGCATTCATGTCATATAGACATATTCTTCTATTTAGCTAGAAGTGAGAGCATTCATGTCATATGGACATATTCTTCTATTTAGCTGGGGGAGCATCCATGTCATATAGACATATTCTTCTATTTAGCTGGTGGAGCATCCATGTCATATAGACATATTCTTCTATTTAGCTGGGGGAGCATCCATGTCATATAGACATATTCTTCTATTTAGCTAGAAGTGGGAGCATCCATGTCATATAGACATATTCTTCTATTTAGCTGGGGGAGCATCCATGTCATATAGACATATTCTTCTATTTAGCTAGAATTGGGGGCATCCATGTCATATAGACATATTCTTCTATTTAGCTGGGGGAGCATCCATGTCTTATAGACATATTCTTCTATTTAGCTGGGGGAGCATCCATGTCATATAGACATATTCTTCTATTTAGCTGGGGGAGCATCCATGTCATATAGACATATTCTTCTATTTAGCTGGGGGAGCATCCATGTCATATAGACATATTCTTCTATTTAGCTAGAATTGGGGGCATCCATGTCATATAGACATATTCTTCTATTTAGCTGGGGGAGCATCCATGTCATATAGACATATTCTTCTATTTAGCTGGGGGAGCATCCATGTCATATAGACATATTCTTCTATTTAGCTGGGGGAGCATCCATGTCATATAGACATATTCTTCTATTTAGCTGGGGAGCATCCATGTCATATAGACATATTCTTCTATTTAGCTGGGGGAGCATCCATGTCATATAGACATATTCTTCTATTTAGCTAGAATTGGGGGCATCCATGTCATATAGACATATTCTTCTATTTAGCTAGAAGTGGGAGCATCCATGTCATATAGGCATATTCTTCTATTTTGCTGGGGGAGCATCCATGTCATATAGACATATTCTTCTATTTAGCTAGAAGTGGGAGCATCCATGTCATGTAGACATATTCTTCTATTTAGCTGGGGGAGCATCCATGGCATATAGACATATTCTTCTATTTAGCTGGGGGAGCATTCATGTCATATAGACATATTGTTCTATTTAGCTAGAAGTGGGAGCATTCATGTCATATAGACATATTCTTCTATTTAGCTAGAAGTGGGAGCATCCATGTCATATAGACATATTCTTCTATGTAGCTGGGGGAGCATTCATGTCATATAGACATATTTTTCTATTTAGCTGGGGGAGCATTCATGTCATATAGACATATTCTTCTATTTAGCTAGAAGTGGGAGCATTCATGTCATATAGACATATTCTTCTATTTAGCTGGGGGAGCATTCATGTCATATAGACATATTCTTCTATTTAGCTGGGGGAGCATCCATGTCATATAGACATATTCTTCTATTTAGCTGGGGGAGCATCCATGTCATATAGACATATTCTTCTATTTAGCTAGAAGTGGGAGCATCCATGTCATATAGACATATTCTTCTTTTTAGCTGGGGGAGCATCCATGTCATATAGACATATTCTTCTATTTAGCTAGAATTGGGGGCATCCATGTCATATAGACATATTCTTCTATTTAGCTGGGGGAGCATCCATGTCATATAGACATATTCTTCTATTTAGCTGGGGGGGCATCCATGTCATATAGACATATTCTTCTATTTAGCTGGGGGAGCATCCATGTTATATAGACATATTCTTCTATTTAGCTAGAATTGAGGGCATCCATGTCATATAGACATATTCTTCTATTTAGCTGGGGAACATCCATGTCATATAGACATATTCTTCTATTTAGCTGGGGGAGCATCCATGTCATATAGACATATTCTTCTATTTAGCTGGGGGAGCATCCATGTCATATAGACATATTCTTCTATTTAGCTGCGGAAGCATCCATGTCATATAGACATATTCTTCTAATTGGCTAGAATTGGGGGCATCCATGTCATATAGACATATTCTTCTATTTAGCTGGGGGAGCATCCATGTCATATAGACATATTCTTCTATTTAGCTGGGGGAGCATCCATGTCATATAGACATATTCTTCTATTTAGCTGGGGGAGCATCCATGTCATATAGACATATTCTTCTATTTAGCTGGGGGAGCATCCATGTCATATAGACATATTCTTCTATTTAGCTAGAATTGGGGGCATCCATGTCATATAGACATATTCTTCTATTTAGCTGGGGGAGCATCCATGTCATATAGACATATTCTTCTATTTAGCTGGGGGAGCATCCATGTCATATAGACATATTCTTCTATTTAGCTGGGGGAGCATCCATGTCATATAGACATATTCTTCTATTTAGCTGGGGAGCATCCATGTCATATAGACATATTCTTCTATTTAGGTGGGGGAGCATCCATGTCATATAGACATATTCTTCTATTTAGCTAGAATTGGGGGCATCCATGTCATATAGACATATTCTTCTATTTAGCTAGAAGTGGGAGCATCCATGTCATATAGGCATATTCTTCTATTTAGCTGGGGGAGCATCCATGTCATATAGACATATTCTTCTATTTAGCTAGAAGTGGGAGCATCCATGTCATGTAGACATATTCTTCTATTTAGCTGGGGGAGCATCCATGGCATATAGACATATTCTTCTATTTAGCTGGGGGAACATCCATGTCATATAGACATATTCTTCTATGTAGCTGGGGGAGCATTCATGTCATATAGACATATTCTTCTATTTAGCTGGGGGAGCATTCATGTCATATAGACATATTCTTCTATTTAGCTAGAAGTGGGAGCATTCATGTCATATAGACATATTCTTCTATTTAGCTGTGGGAGCATTCATGTCATATAGACATATTCTTCTATTTAGCTGGGGGAGCATCCATGTCATATAGACATATTCTTCTATTTAGCTGGGGGAGCATCCATGTCATATATACATATTCTTCTATTTAGCTAGAAGTGGGAGCATCCATGTCATATAGACATATTCTTCTTTTTAGCTGGGGGAGCATCCATGTCTTATAGACATATTCTTCTATTTAGCTAGAATTGGGGGCATCCATGTCATATAGACATATTCTTCTATTTAGCTGGGGGAGCATCCATGTCATATAGACATATTCTTCTATTTAGCTGGGGGAGCATCCATGTCATATAGACATATTCTTCTATTTAGCTGGGGGAGCATCCATGTTATATAGACATATTCTTCTATTTAGCTAGAATTGGGGGCATCCATGTCATATAGACATATTCTTCTATTTAGCTGGGGAACATCCATGTCATATAGACATATTCTTCTATTTAGCTGGGGGAGCATCCATGTCATATAGACATATTCTTCTATTTAGCTGGGGGAGCATCCATGTCATATAGACATATTCTTCTATTTAGCTGCGGAAGCATCCATGTCATATAGACATATTCTTCTAATTGGCTAGAATTGGGGGCATCCATGTCATATAGACATATTCTTCTATTTAGCTGGGGGAGCATCCATGTCATATAGACATATTCTTCTATTTAGCTGGGGGAGCATCCATGTCATATAGACATATTCTTCTATTTAGCTGGGGGAGCATCCATGTCATATAGACATATTCTTCTATTTAGCTGGGGGAGCATCCATGTCATATAGACATATTCTTCTATTTAGCTAGAATTGGGGGCATCCATGTCATATAGACATATTCTTCTATTTAGCTGGGGGAGCATCCATGTCATATAGACATATTCTTCTATTTAGCTGGGGGAGCATCCATGTCATATAGACATATTCTTCTATTTAGCTGGGGGAGCATCCATGTCATATAGACATATTCTTCTATTTAGCTAGAAGTGGGAGCATCCATGTCATATAGACATATTCTTCTATTTAGCTAGAAGTGGGAGCATCCATGTCATATAGACATATTCTTCTATTTAGCTGGGGGAGCATCCATGTCATATAGACATATTCTTCTATTTAGCTGGGGGGCATCCATGTCATATAGACATATTCTTCTATTTAGCTAGAAGTGGGAGCATCCATGTCATATAGACATATTCTTCTATTTAGCTAGAAGTGGGAGCATCCATGTCATATAGACATATTCTTCTATTTAGCTGGGGGAGCATCCATGTCATATAGACATATTCTTCTATTTAGCTAGAAGTGGGAGCATCCATGTCATATAGACATATTCTTCTATTTAGCTGGGGGAGCATCCATGTCATATAGATATATTCTTCTATTTAGCTGGGGGAGCATCCATGTCATATAGACATATTCTTCTATTTAGCTAGAAGTGGGGGCATCCATGTCATATAGACATATTCTTCTATTTAGCTAGAAGTGGGAGCATCCATGTCATATAGACATATTCTTCTATTTAGCTAGAAGTGGGAGCATCCATGTCATATAGACATATTCTTCTATTTAGCTAGAAGTTGGAGCATCCATGTCATATAGACATATTCTTCTATTTAGCTAGAAGTGGGAGCATCCATGTCATATAGACATATTCTTCTATTTAGCTAGAAGTGGGAGCATCCATGTCATATAGACATATTCTTCTATTTAGCTAGAAGTGGGAGCATCCATGTCATATAGACATATTCTTCTATTTAGCTAGAAGTGGGAGCATCCATGTCATATAGACATATTCTTCTATTTAGCTGGGGGAGCATCCATGTCATATAGACATATTCTTCTATTTAGCTGGGGAGCATCCATGTCATATAGACATATTCTTCTATTTAGCTGGGGGTCATCCATGTCATATAGACATATTCTTCTATTTAGCTGGGGGTCATCCATGTCATATAGACATATTCTTCTATTTAGCTGGGGGGGCATCCATTTCATATAAACATATTCTTCTATTTAGCTAGAAGTGGGAGCATCCATGTCATATAGACATATTCTTCTATTTAGCTGGGGGAGCATCCATGTCATATAGACATATTCTTCTATTTAGCTAGAAGTGGGAGCATCCATGTCATATAGACATATTCTTCTATTTAGCTAGAATTGGGGGCATCCATGTCATATAGACATATTCTTCTATTTAGCTAGAATTGGGGGCATCCATGTCATATAGACATATTCTTCTATTTTGCTAGAAGTGGGAGAATCCATGTCATATAGACATATTCTTCTATTTAGCTGGGGGAGCATCTATGTCATATAGACATATTCTTCTATTTAGCTAGAATTGGGGGCATCCATTTCATATAGACATATTCTTTTATTTAGCTAGAATTGGGGGCATCCATGTCATATAGACATATTCTTCTATTTAGCTAGAAGTGGGAGCATCCATGTCATATAGACATATTCTTCTATTTAGCTAGAATTGGGAGCATCCATGTCATATAGACATATTCTTCTATTTAGCTGGAATTGGGGGCATCCATGTCATATAGACATATTCTTTTATTTAGCTAGAATTGGGGGCATCCATGTCATATAGACATATTCTTCTATTTAGCTGGGGGGCATCCATGTCATATATACATATTCTTCTATTTAGCTAGAAGTGGGAGCATCCATGTCATATAGACATATTCTTCTATTTAGCTAGAAGTGGGGGCATCCATGTCATATAGACATATTCTTCTATTTAGCTAGAAGTGGGAGCATCCATGTCATATAGACATATTCTTCTATTTAGCTAGAAGTGGGGGTATCCATGTCATATAGACATATTCTTCTATTTAGCTGGGGGGCATCCATGTCATATAGACATATTCTTCTATTTAGCTGGGGGTGGGTGCATCCATGTCATATAGACATAATCTTCTATTTAGCTGGGAGAGCATCCATGTCATATAGGCATATTCTTCTATTTAGCTGGGGGAGCATCCATGTCATATAGACATATTCTTCTATTTAGCTGGGGGAGCATCCATGTCATATAGACATATTCTTCTATTTAACTAGAAGTGGGAGCATCCATGTCATATAGACATATTCTTCTATTTAGCTAGAAGTGGGAGCATCCATGTCATATAGACATATTCTTCTATTTAGCTGGGGGAGCATCCATGTCATATAGACATATTCTTCTATTTAGCTAGAAGTGGGAGCATCCATGTCATATAGACATATTCTTCTATTTAGCTAGAAGTGGGAGCATCCATGTCATATAGACATATTCTTCTATTTAGCTGGGGGAGCATCCATGTCATATAGACATATTCTTCTATTTAGCTGGGGGGCATCCATGTCATATAGACATATTCTTCTATTTAGCTAGAAGTGGGAGCATCCATGTCATATAGACATATTCTTCTATTTAGCTAGAAGTGGGAGCATCCATGTCATATAGACATATTCTTCTATTTAGCTGGGGGAGCATCCATGTCATATAGACATATTCTTCTATTTAGCTAGAAGTGGGAGCATCCATGTCATATAGACATATTCTTCTATTTAGCTGGGGGAGCATCCATGTCATATAGATATATTCTTCTATTTAGCTGGGGGAGCATCCATGTCATATAGACATATTCTTCTATTTAGCTAGAAGTGGGGGCATCCATGTCATATAGACATATTCTTCTATTTCGCTAGAAGTGGGAGCATCCATGTCATATAGACATATTCTTCTATTTAGCTAGAAGTGGGAGCATCCATGTCATATAGACATATTCTTCTATTTAGCTAGAAGTTGGAGCATCCATGTCATATAGACATATTCTTCTATTTAGCTAGAAGTGGGAGCATCCATGTCATATAGACATATTCTTCTATTTAGCTAGAAGTGGGAGCATCCATGTCATATAGACATATTCTTCTATTTAGCTAGAAGTGGGAGCATCCATGTCATATAGACATATTCTTCTATTTAGCTAGAAGTGGGAGCATCCATGTCATATAGACATATTCTTCTATTTAGCTGGGGGAGCATCCATGTCATATAGACATATTCTTCTATTTAGCTGGGGAGCATCCATGTCATATAGACATATTCTTCTATTTAGCTGGGGGTCATCCATGTCATATAGACATATTCTTCTATTTAGCTGGGGGTCATCCATGTCATATAGACATATTCTTCTATTTAGCTGGGGGGGCATCCATTTCATATAAACATATTCTTCTATTTAGCTAGAAGTGGGAGCATCCATGTCATATAGACATATTCTTCTATTTAGCTGGGGGAGCATCCATGTCATATAGACATATTCTTCTATTTAGCTAGAAGTGGGAGCATCCATGTCATATAGACATATTCTTCTATTTAGCTAGAATTGGGGGCATCCATGTCATATAGACATATTCTTCTATTTAGCTAGAATTGGGGGCATCCATGTCATATAGACATATTCTTCTATTTTGCTAGAAGTGGGAGAATCCATGTCATATAGACATATTCTTCTATTTAGCTGGGGGAGCATCTATGTCATATAGACATATTCTTCTATTTAGCTAGAATTGGGGGCATCCATTTCATATAGACATATTCTTTTATTTAGCTAGAATTGGGGGCATCCATGTCATATAGACATATTCTTCTATTTAGCTAGAAGTGGGAGCATCCATGTCATATAGACATATTCTTCTATTTAGCTAGAATTGGGAGCATCCATGTCATATAGACATATTCTTCTATTTAGCTGGAATTGGGGGCATCCATGTCATATAGACATATTCTTTTATTTAGCTAGAATTGGGGGCATCCATGTCATATAGACATATTCTTCTATTTAGCTGGGGGGCATCCATGTCATATATACATATTCTTCTATTTAGCTAGAAGTGGGAGCATCCATGTCATATAGACATATTCTTCTATTTAGCTAGAAGTGGGGGCATCCATGTCATATAGACATATTCTTCTATTTAGCTAGAAGTGGGAGCATCCATGTCATATAGACATATTCTTCTATTTAGCTAGAAGTGGGGGTATCCATGTCATATAGACATATTCTTCTATTTAGCTGGGGGGCATCCATGTCATATAGACATATTCTTCTATTTAGCTGGGGGTGGGTGCATCCATGTCATATAGACATAATCTTCTATTTAGCTGGGAGAGCATCCATGTCATATAGGCATATTCTTCTATTTAGCTGGGGGAGCATCCATGTCATATAGACATATTCTTCTATTTAGCTGGGGGAGCATCCATGTCATATAGACATATTCTTCTATTTAACTAGAAGTGGGAGCATCCATGTCATATAGACATATTCTTCTATTTAGCTAGAAGTGGGAGCATCCATGTCATATAGGGATATTCTTCCATTTAGCTAGAAGTGTGAGCATTCATGTCATATAGACATATTCTTCTATTTAGCTAGAAGTGGGAGCATCCATGTCATATAGACATATTCTTCTATTTAGCTGGGGGAGCATCCATGTCATATAGACATATTCTTCTTTTTAGCTGGGGGAGCATCCATGTCATATAGACATATTCTTCTATTTAGCTAGAATTGGGGGCATCCATGTCATATAGACATATTCTTCTATTTAGCTGGGGGAGCATCCATGTCATATAGACATATTCTTCTATTTAGCTGGGGGAGCATCCATGTCATATAGACATATTCTTCTATTTAGCTGGGGGAGCATCCATGTTATATAGACATATTCTTCTATTTAGCTAGAATTGGGGGCATCCATGTCATATAGACATATTCTTCTATTTAGCTGGGGAACATCCATGTCATATAGACATATTCTTCTATTTAGCTGGGGGAGCATCCATGTCATATAGACATATTCTTCTATTTAGCTGGGGGAGCATCCATGTCATATAGACATATTCTTCTATTTAGCTGCGGAAGCATCCATGTCATATAGACATATTCTTCTAATTGGCTAGAATTGGGGGCATCCATGTCATATAGACATATTCTTCTATTTAGCTGGGGGAGCATCCATGTCATATAGACATATTCTTCTATTTAGCTGGGGGAGCATCCATGTCATATAGACATATTCTTCCATTTAGCTGGGGGAGCATCCATGTCATATAGACATATTCTTCTATTTAGCTGGGGGAGCATCCATGTCATATAGACATATTCTTCTATTTAGCTAGAATTGGGGGCATCCATGTCATATAGACATATTCTTCTATTTAGCTGGGGGAGCATCCATGTCATATAGACATATTCTTCTATTTAGCTGGGGGAGCATCCATGTCATATAGACATATTCTTCTATTTAGCTGGGGGAGCATCCATGTCATATAGACATATTCTTCTATTTAGCTGGGGGAGCATCCATGTCATATAGACATATTCTTCTATTTAGCTAGAATTGGGGGCATCCATGTCATATAGACATATTCTTCTATTTAGCTGGGGGAGCATCCATGTCATATAGACATATTCTTCTATTTAGCTGGGGGAGCATTCATGTCATATAGACATATTCTTCTATTTAGCTGGGGGAGCATCCATGTCATATAGACATATTCTTCTATTTAGCTGGGGGAGCATCCATGTCATATAGACATATTCTTCTATTTAGCTAGAAGTGGGAGCATCCATGTCATATAGACATATTCTTCTATTTAGCTAGAATTGGGGGCATCCATGTCATATAGACATATTCTTCTATTTAGCTAGAATTGGGGGCATCCATGTCATATAGACATATTCTTCTATTTTGCTAGAAGTGGGAGAATCCATGTCATATAGACATATTCTTCTATTTAGCTGGGGGAGCATCTATGTCATATAGACATATTCTTCTATTTAGCTAGAATTGGGGGCATCCATTTCATATAGACATATTCTTTTATTTAGCTAGAATTGGGGGCATCCATGTCATATAGACATATTCTTCTATTTAGCTAGAAGTGGGAGCATCCATGTCATATAGACATATTCTTCTATTTAGCTAGAATTGGGAGCATCCATGTCATATAGACATATTCTTCTATTTAGCTGGAATTGGGGGCATCCATGTCATATAGACATATTCTTTTATTTAGCTAGAATTGGGGGCATCCATGTCATATAGACATATTCTTCTATTTAGCTGGGGGGCATCCATGTCATATATACATATTCTTCTATTTAGCTAGAAGTGGGAGCATCCATGTCATATAGACATATTCTTCTATTTAGCTAGAAGTGGGGGCATCCATGTCATATAGACATATTCTTCTATTTAGCTAGAAGTGGGAGCATCCATGTCATATAGACATATTCTTCTATTTAGCTAGAAGTGGGGGTATCCATGTCATATAGACATATTCTTCTATTTAGCTGGGGGGCATCCATGTCATATAGACATATTCTTCTATTTAGCTGGGGGTGGGTGCATCCATGTCATATAGACATAATCTTCTATTTAGCTGGGAGAGCATCCATGTCATATAGGCATATTCTTCTATTTAGCTGGGGGAGCATCCATGTCATATAGACATATTCTTCTATTTAGCTGGGGGAGCATCCATGTCATATAGACATATTCTTCTATTTAACTAGAAGTGGGAGCATCCATGTCATATAGACATATTCTTCTATTTAGCTAGAAGTGGGAGCATCCATGTCATATAGGGATATTCTTCCATTTAGCTAGAAGTGTGAGCATTCATGTCATATAGACATATTCTTCTATTTAGCTAGAAGTGGGAGCATCCATGTCATATAGACATATTCTTCTATTTAGCTGGGGGAGCATCCATGTCATATAGACATATTCTTCTTTTTAGCTGGGGGAGCATCCATGTCATATAGACATATTCTTCTATTTAGCTAGAATTGGGGGCATCCATGTCATATAGACATATTCTTCTATTTAGCTGGGGGAGCATCCATGTCATATAGACATATTCTTCTATTTAGCTGGGGGAGCATCCATGTCATATAGACATATTCTTCTATTTAGCTGGGGGAGCATCCATGTTATATAGACATATTCTTCTATTTAGCTAGAATTGGGGGCATCCATGTCATATAGACATATTCTTCTATTTAGCTGGGGAACATCCATGTCATATAGACATATTCTTCTATTTAGCTGGGGGAGCATCCATGTCATATAGACATATTCTTCTATTTAGCTGGGGGAGCATCCATGTCATATAGACATATTCTTCTATTTAGCTGCGGAAGCATCCATGTCATATAGACATATTCTTCTAATTGGCTAGAATTGGGGGCATCCATGTCATATAGACATATTCTTCTATTTAGCTGGGGGAGCATCCATGTCATATAGACATATTCTTCTATTTAGCTGGGGGAGCATCCATGTCATATAGACATATTCTTCCATTTAGCTGGGGGAGCATCCATGTCATATAGACATATTCTTCTATTTAGCTGGGGGAGCATCCATGTCATATAGACATATTCTTCTATTTAGCTAGAATTGGGGGCATCCATGTCATATAGACATATTCTTCTATTTAGCTGGGGGAGCATCCATGTCATATAGACATATTCTTCTATTTAGCTGGGGGAGCATCCATGTCATATAGACATATTCTTCTATTTAGCTGGGGGAGCATCCATGTCATATAGACATATTCTTCTATTTAGCTGGGGGAGCATCCATGTCATATAGACATATTCTTCTATTTAGCTAGAATTGGGGGCATCCATGTCATATAGACATATTCTTCTATTTAGCTGGGGGAGCATCCATGTCATATAGACATATTCTTCTATTTAGCTGGGGGAGCATTCATGTCATATAGACATATTCTTCTATTTAGCTGGGGGAGCATCCATGTCATATAGACATATTCTTCTATTTAGCTGGGGGGGGGGGGGGGGTGGGGGGGGGGCATCCATGTCATAGACATATTCTTCTATTTAGCTAAAAGTGGGAGCATCCATGTCATATAGACATATTCTTCTATTTAGCTAGAAGTGGGAGCATCCATGTCATATAGACATATTCTTCTATTTAGCTAGAAGTGGGAGCATCCATGTCATATAGACATATTCTACTATTTAGCTGGGGGAGCATCCATGTCATATAGACATATTCTTCTATTTAGCTGGGGGGCATCCATGTCATATAGACATATTCTTCTATTTAGCTAGAAGTGGGAGCATCCATGTCATATAGACATATTCTTCTATTTAGCTAGAATTGGGGGCATCCATGTCATATAGACATATTCTTCTATTTAGCTGGGGGAGCATCCATGTCATATAGACATATTCTTCTATTTAGCTGGGGGAGCATCCATGTCATATAGACATATTCTTCTATTTAGCTGGGGGAGCATCCATGTTATATAGACATATTCTTCTATTTAGCTAGAATTGGGGGCATCCATGTCATATAGACATATTCTTCTATTTAGCTGGGGAACATCCATGTCATATAGACATATTCTTCTATTTAGCTGGGGGAGCATCCATGTCATATAGACATATTCTTCTATTTAGCTGGGGGAGCATCCATGTCATATAGACATATTCTTCTATTTAGCTGCGGAAGCATCCATGTCATATAGACATATTCTTCTAATTGGCTAGAATTGGGGGCATCCATGTCATATAGACATATTCTTCTATTTAGCTGGGGGAGCATCCATGTCATATAGACATATTCTTCTATTTAGCTGGGGGAGCATCCATGTCATATAGACATATTCTTCTATTTAGCTGGGGGAGCATCCATGTCATATAGACATATTCTTCTATTTAGCTGGGGGAGCATCCATGTCATATAGACATATTCTTCTATTTAGCTAGAATTGGGGGCATCCATGTCATATAGACATATTCTTCTATTTAGCTGGGGGAGCATCCATGTCATATAGACATATTCTTCTATTTAGCTGGGGGAGCATCCATGTCATATAGACATATTCTTCTATTTAGCTGGGGGAGCATCCATGTCATATAGACATATTCTTCTATTTAGCTAGAATTGGGGGCATCCATGTCATATAGACATATTCTTCTATTTAGCTGGGGGAGCATCCATGTCATATAGACATATTCTTCTATTTAGCTGGGGGGGGGGGGGGGGGTGGGGGGGGGGGGCATCCATGTCATAGACATATTCTTCTATTTAGCTAAAAGTGGGAGCATCCATGTCATATAGACATATTCTTCTATTTAGCTAGAAGTGGGAGCATCCATGTCATATAGACATATTCTTCTATTTAGCTAGAAGTGGGAGCATCCATGTCATATAGACATATTCTACTATTTAGCTGGGGGAGCATCCATGTCATATAGACATATTCTTCTATTTAGCTGGGGGGCATCCATGTCATATAGACATATTCTTCTATTTAGCTAGAAGTGGGAGCATCCATGTCATATAGACATATTCTTCTATTTAGCTAGAAGTGGGAGCATCAATGTCATATAGACATATTCTTCTATTTAGCTGGGGGAGCATCCATGTCATATAGACATATTCTTCTATTTAGCTAGAAGTGGGAGCATCCATGTCATATAGACATATTCTTCTATTTATCTGGGGGAGCATCCATGTCATATAGACATATTCTTCTATTTAGCTGGGGGAGCATCCATGTCATATAGACATATTCTTCTATTTAGCTAGAAGTGGGGGCATCCATGTCATATAGACATATTCTTCTATTTAGCTAGAAGTGGGAGCATCCATGTCATATAGACATATTCTTCTATTTAGCTAGAAGTGGGAGCATCCATGTCATATAGACATATTCTTCTATTTAGCTAGAAGTTGGAGCATCCATGTCATATAGACATATTCTTCTATTTAGCTAGAAGTGGGAGCATCCATGTCATATAGACATATTCTTCTATTTAGCTGGGGGAGCATCCATGTCATATAGACATATTCTTCTATTTAGCTGGGGAGCATCCATGTCATATAGACATATTCTTCTATTTAGCTGGGGGAGCATCCATGTCATATAGACATATTCTTCTATTTAGCTAGAATTGGGGGCATCCATGTCATATAGACATATTCTTTTATTTAGCTAGAAGTGGGAGCATCCATGTCATATAGGCATATTCTTCTATTTAGCTGGGGGAGCATCCATGTCATATAGACATATTCTTCTATTTAGCTAGAAGTGGGAGCATCCATGTCATGTAGACATATTCTTCTATTTAGCTGGGGGAGCATCCATGGCATATAGACATATTCTTCTATTTAGCTGGGGGAGCATCCATGTCATATAGACATATTCTTCTATGTAGCTGGGGGAGCATTCATGTCATATAGACATATTCTTCTATTTAGCTGGGGGAGCATTCATGTCATATAGACATATTCTTCTATTTAGCTAGAAGTGGGAGCATTCATGTCATATAGACATATTCTTCTATTTAGCTGGGGGAGCATTCATGTCATATAGACATATTCTTCTATTTAGCTGGGGGAGCATCCATGTCATATAGACATATTCTTCTATTTAGCTGGGGGAGCATCCATGTCATATAGACATATTCTTCTATTTAGCTAGAAGTGGGAGCATCCATGTCATATAGACATATTCTTCTTTTTAGCTGGGGGAGCATCCATGTCATATAGACATATTCTTCTATTTAGCTAGAATTGGGGGCATCCATGTCATATAGACATATTCTTCTATTTAGCTGGGGGAGCATCCATGTCATATAGACATATTCTTCTATTTAGCTGGGGGGGCATCCATGTCATATAGACATATTCTTCTATTTAGCTGGGGGAGCATCCATGTTATATAGACATATTCTTCTATTTAGCTAGAATTGGGGGCATCCATGTCATATAGACATATTCTTCTATTTAGCTGGGGAACATCCATGTCATATAGACATATTCTTCTATTTAGCTGGGGGAGCATCCATGTCATATAGGCATATTCTTCTATTTAGCTGGGGGAGCATCCATGTCATATAGGCATATTCTTCTATTTAGCTAGAATTGGGGGCATCCATGTCATATAGACATATTCTTCTATTTAGCTGGGGGAGCATCCATGTCATATAGACATATTCTTATATTTAGCTGGGGGGCATCCATGTCATATAGACATATTCTTCTATTTAGCTGGGGGAGCATCCATATCATATAGGCATATTCTTCTATTTAGCTGGGGGTGGGAGCATCCATGTCATATAGACATATTCTTCTATTTAGCTGGGGGAGCATCCATGTCATATAGATATATTCTTCTATTTAGCTGGGGGGCATCCATGTCATATAGACATATTCTTCTATTTAGCTGGGGGAGCATTCATGTCATATAGACATATTCTTCTATTTAGCTGGGGGAGCATTCATGTCATATAGACATATTCTTCTATTTAGCTGGGGAGCATTCATGTCAAAAAGACATATTCTTCTATTTAGCTGGGGGAGCATTCATGTCATATAGACATATTCTTCTATTTAGCTGGGGAGCATTCATGTCATATAGACATATTCTTCTATTTAGCTGGGGGAGCATTCATGTCATATAGACATATTCTTCTATTTAGCTAGAAGTGGGAGCATCCATGTCATATAGGCATATTCTTCTATTTAGCTGGGGGAGCATCCATGTCATATAGACATATTCTTCTATTTAGCTAGAAGTGGGAGCATCCATGTCATGTAGACATATTCTTCTATTTAGCTGGGGGAGCATCCATGTCATATAGACATATTCTTCTATTTAGCTGGGGGAGCATTCATGTCATATAGACATATTCTTCTATTTAGCTAGAAGTGAGAGCATTCATGTCATATGGACATATTCTTCTATTTAGCTGGGGGAGCATCCATGTCATATAGACATATTCTTCTATTTAGCTGGTGGAGCATCCATGTCATATAGACATATTCTTCTATTTAGCTGGGGGAGCATCCATGTCATATAGACATATTCTTCTATTTAGCTAGAAGTGGGAGCATCCATGTCATATAGACATATTCTTCTATTTAGCTGGGGGAGCATCCATGTCATATAGACATATTCTTCTATTTAGCTAGAATTGGGGGCATCCATGTCATATAGACATATTCTTCTATTTAGCTGGGGGAGCATCCATGTCTTATAGACATATTCTTCTATTTAGCTGGGGGAGCATCCATGTCATATAGACATATTCTTCTATTTAGCTGGGGGAGCATCCATGTCATATAGACATATTCTTCTATTTAGCTGGGGGAGCATCCATGTCATATAGACATATTCTTCTATTTAGCTAGAATTGGGGGCATCCATGTCATATAGACATATTCTTCTATTTAGCTGGGGGAGCATCCATGTCATATAGACATATTCTTCTATTTAGCTGGGGGAGCATCCATGTCATATAGACATATTCTTCTATTTAGCTGGGGGAGCATCCATGTCATATAGACATATTCTTCTATTTAGCTGGGGAGCATCCATGTCATATAGACATATTCTTCTATTTAGCTGGGGGAGCATCCATGTCATATAGACATATTCTTCTATTTAGCTAGAATTGGGGGCATCCATGTCATATAGACATATTCTTCTATTTAGCTAGAAGTGGGAGCATCCATGTCATATAGGCATATTCTTCTATTTTGCTGGGGGAGCATCCATGTCATATAGACATATTCTTCTATTTAGCTAGAAGTGGGAGCATCCATGTCATGTAGACATATTCTTCTATTTAGCTGGGGGAGCATCCATGGCATATAGACATATTCTTCTATTTAGCTGGGGGAGCATTCATGTCATATAGACATATTGTTCTATTTAGCTAGAAGTGGGAGCATTCATGTCATATAGACATATTCTTCTATTTAGCTAGAAGTGGGAGCATCCATGTCATATAGACATATTTTTCTATTTAGCTGGGGGAGCATTCATGTCATATAGACATATTTTTCTATTTAGCTGGGGGAGCATTCATGTCATATAGACATATTCTTCTATTTAGCTAGAAGTGGGAGCATTCATGTCATATAGACATATTCTTCTATTTAGCTGGGGGAGCATTCATGTCATATAGACATATTCTTCTATTTAGCTGGGGGAGCATCCATGTCATATAGACATATTCTTCTATTTAGCTGGGGGAGCATCCATGTCATATAGACATATTCTTCTATTTAGCTAGAAGTGGGAGCATCCATGTCATATAGACATATTCTTCTTTTTAGCTGGGGGAGCATCCATGTCATATAGACATATTCTTCTATTTAGCTAGAATTGGGGGCATCCATGTCATATAGACATATTCTTCTATTTAGCTGGGGGAGCATCCATGTCATATAGACATATTCTTCTATTTAGCTGGGGGGGCATCCATGTCATATAGACATATTCTTCTATTTAGCTGGGGGAGCATCCATGTTATATAGACATATTCTTCTATTTAGCTAGAATTGAGGGCATCCATGTCATATAGACATATTCTTCTATTTAGCTGGGGAACATCCATGTCATATAGACATATTCTTCTATTTAGCTGGGGGAGCATCCATGTCATATAGACATATTCTTCTATTTAGCTGGGGGAGCATCCATGTCATATAGACATATTCTTCTATTTAGCTGCGGAAGCATCCATGTCATATAGACATATTCTTCTAATTGGCTAGAATTGGGGGCATCCATGTCATATAGACATATTCTTCTATTTAGCTGGGGGAGCATCCATGTCATATAGACATATTCTTCTATTTAGCTGGGGGAGCATCCATGTCATATAGACATATTCTTCTATTTAGCTGGGGGAGCATCCATGTCATATAGACATATTCTTCTATTTAGCTAGAATTGGGGGCATCCATGTCATATAGACATATTCTTCTATTTAGCTGGGGGAGCATCCATGTCATATAGACATATTCTTCTATTTAGCTGGGGGAGCATCCATGTCATATAGACATATTCTTCTATTTAGCTGGGGGAGCATCCATGTCATATAGACATATTCTTCTATTTAGCTGGGGAGCATCCATGTCATATAGACATATTCTTCTATTTAGCTGGGGGAGCATCCATGTCATATAGACATATTCTTCTATTTAGCTAGAATTGGGGGCATCCATGTCATATAGACATATTCTTCTATTTAGCTAGAAGTGGGAGCATCCATGTCATATAGGCATATTCTTCTATTTAGCTGGGGGAGCATCCATGTCATATAGACATATTCTTCTATTTAGCTAGAAGTGGGAGCATCCATGTCATGTAGACATATTCTTCTATTTAGCTGGGGGAGCATCCATGGCATATAGACATATTCTTCTATTTAGCTGGGGGAACATCCATGTCATATAGACATATTCTTCTATGTAGCTGGGGGAGCATTCATGTCATATAGACATATTCTTCTATTTAGCTGGGGGAGCATTCATGTCATATAGACATATTCTTCTATTTAGCTAGAAGTGGGAGCATTCATGTCATATAGACATATTCTTCTATTTAGCTGTGGGAGCATTCATGTCATATAGACATATTCTTCTATTTAGCTGGGGGAGCATCCATGTCATATAGACATATTCTTCTATTTAGCTGGGGGAGCATCCATGTCATATATACATATTCTTCTATTTAGCTAGAAGTGGGAGCATCCATGTCATATAGACATATTCTTCTTTTTAGCTGGGGGAGCATCCATGTCTTATAGACATATTCTTCTATTTAGCTAGAATTGGGGGCATCCATGTCATATAGACATATTCTTCTATTTAGCTGGGGGAGCATCCATGTCATATAGACATATTCTTCTATTTAGCTGGGGGAGCATCCATGTCATATAGACATATTCTTCTATTTAGCTGGGGGAGCATCCATGTTATATAGACATATTCTTCTATTTAGCTAGAATTGGGGGCATCCATGTCATATAGACATATTCTTCTATTTAGCTGGGGAACATCCATGTCATATAGACATATTCTTCTATTTAGCTGGGGGAGCATCCATGTCATATAGACATATTCTTCTATTTAGCTGGGGGAGCATCCATGTCATATAGACATATTCTTCTATTTAGCTGCGGAAGCATCCATGTCATATAGACATATTCTTCTAATTGGCTAGAATTGGGGGCATCCATGTCATATAGACATATTCTTCTATTTAGCTGGGGGAGCATCCATGTCATATAGACATATTCTTCTATTTAGCTGGGGGAGCATCCATGTCATATAGACATATTCTTCTATTTAGCTGGGGGAGCATCCATGTCATATAGACATATTCTTCTATTTAGCTGGGGGAGCATCCATGTCATATAGACATATTCTTCTATTTAGCTAGAATTGGGGGCATCCATGTCATATAGACATATTCTTCTATTTAGCTGGGGGAGCATCCATGTCATATAGACATATTCTTCTATTTAGCTGGGGGAGCATCCATGTCATATAGACATATTCTTCTATTTAGCTGGGGGAGCATCCATGTCATATAGACATATTCTTCTATTTAGCTGGGGGAGCATCCATGTCATATAGACATATTCTTCTATTTAGCTAGAAGTGGGAGCATCCATGTCATATAGACATATTCTTCTATTTAGCTAGAAGTGGGAGCATCCATGTCATATAGACATATTCTTCTATTTAGCTGGGGGAGCATCCATGTCATATAGACATATTCTTCTATTTAGCTGGGGGGCATCCATGTCATATAGACATATTCTTCTATTTAGCTAGAAGTGGGAGCATCCATGTCATATAGACATATTCTTCTATTTAGCTAGAAGTGGGAGCATCCATGTCATATAGACATATTCTTCTATTTAGCTGGGGGAGCATCCATGTCATATAGACATATTCTTCTATTTAGCTAGAAGTGGGAGCATCCATGTCATATAGACATATTCTTCTATTTAGCTGGGGGAGCATCCATGTCATATAGATATATTCTTCTATTTAGCTGGGGGAGCATCCATGTCATATAGACATATTCTTCTATTTAGCTAGAAGTGGGGGCATCCATGTCATATAGACATATTCTTCTATTTAGCTAGAAGTGGGAGCATCCATGTCATATAGACATATTCTTCTATTTAGCTAGAAGTGGGAGCATCCATGTCATATAGACATATTCTTCTATTTAGCTAGAAGTTGGAGCATCCATGTCATATAGACATATTCTTCTATTTAGCTAGAAGTGGGAGCATCCATGTCATATAGACATATTCTTCTATTTAGCTAGAAGTGGGAGCATCCATGTCATATAGACATATTCTTCTATTTAGCTAGAAGTGGGAGCATCCATGTCATATAGACATATTCTTCTATTTAGCTAGAAGTGGGAGCATCCATGTCATATAGACATATTCTTCTATTTAGCTGGGGGAGCATCCATGTCATATAGACATATTCTTCTATTTAGCTGGGGAGCATCCATGTCATATAGACATATTCTTCTATTTAGCTGGGGGTCATCCATGTCATATAGACATATTCTTCTATTTAGCTGGGGGTCATCCATGTCATATAGACATATTCTTCTATTTAGCTGGGGGGGCATCCATTTCATATAAACATATTCTTCTATTTAGCTAGAAGTGGGAGCATCCATGTCATATAGACATATTCTTCTATTTAGCTGGGGGAGCATCCATGTCATATAGACATATTCTTCTATTTAGCTAGAAGTGGGAGCATCCATGTCATATAGACATATTCTTCTATTTAGCTAGAATTGGGGGCATCCATGTCATATAGACATATTCTTCTATTTAGCTAGAATTGGGGGCATCCATGTCATATAGACATATTCTTCTATTTTGCTAGAAGTGGGAGAATCCATGTCATATAGACATATTCTTCTATTTAGCTGGGGGAGCATCTATGTCATATAGACATATTCTTCTATTTAGCTAGAATTGGGGGCATCCATTTCATATAGACATATTCTTTTATTTAGCTAGAATTGGGGGCATCCATGTCATATAGACATATTCTTCTATTTAGCTAGAAGTGGGAGCATCCATGTCATATAGACATATTCTTCTATTTAGCTAGAATTGGGAGCATCCATGTCATATAGACATATTCTTCTATTTAGCTGGAATTGGGGGCATCCATGTCATATAGACATATTCTTTTATTTAGCTAGAATTGGGGGCATCCATGTCATATAGACATATTCTTCTATTTAGCTGGGGGGCATCCATGTCATATATACATATTCTTCTATTTAGCTAGAAGTGGGAGCATCCATGTCATATAGACATATTCTTCTATTTAGCTAGAAGTGGGAGCATCCATGTCATATAGACATATTCTTCTATTTAGCTAGAAGTGGGAGCATCCATGTCATATAGACATATTCTTCTATTTAGCTAGAAGTTGGAGCATCCATGTCATATAGACATATTCTTCTATTTAGCTAGAAGTGGGAGCATCCATGTCATATAGACATATTCTTCTATTTAGCTAGAAGTGGGAGCATCCATGTCATATAGACATATTCTTCTATTTAGCTAGAAGTGGGAGCATCCATGTCATATAGACATATTCTTCTATTTAGCTAGAAGTGGGAGCATCCATGTCATATAGACATATTCTTCTATTTAGCTGGGGGAGCATCCATGTCATATAGACATATTCTTCTATTTAGCTGGGGAGCATCCATGTCATATAGACATATTCTTCTATTTAGCTGGGGGTCATCCATGTCATATAGACATATTCTTCTATTTAGCTGGGGGTCATCCATGTCATATAGACATATTCTTCTATTTAGCTGGGGGGGCATCCATTTCATATAAACATATTCTTCTATTTAGCTAGAAGTGGGAGCATCCATGTCATATAGACATATTCTTCTATTTAGCTGGGGGAGCATCCATGTCATATAGACATATTCTTCTATTTAGCTAGAAGTGGGAGCATCCATGTCATATAGACATATTCTTCTATTTAGCTAGAATTGGGGGCATCCATGTCATATAGACATATTCTTCTATTTAGCTAGAATTGGGGGCATCCATGTCATATAGACATATTCTTCTATTTTGCTAGAAGTGGGAGAATCCATGTCATATAGACATATTCTTCTATTTAGCTGGGGGAGCATCTATGTCATATAGACATATTCTTCTATTTAGCTAGAATTGGGGGCATCCATTTCATATAGACATATTCTTTTATTTAGCTAGAATTGGGGGCATCCATGTCATATAGACATATTCTTCTATTTAGCTAGAAGTGGGAGCATCCATGTCATATAGACATATTCTTCTATTTAGCTAGAATTGGGAGCATCCATGTCATATAGACATATTCTTCTATTTAGCTGGAATTGGGGGCATCCATGTCATATAGACATATTCTTTTATTTAGCTAGAATTGGGGGCATCCATGTCATATAGACATATTCTTCTATTTAGCTGGGGGGCATCCATGTCATATATACATATTCTTCTATTTAGCTAGAAGTGGGAGCATCCATGTCATATAGACATATTCTTCTATTTAGCTAGAAGTGGGGGCATCCATGTCATATAGACATATTCTTCTATTTAGCTAGAAGTGGGAGCATCCATGTCATATAGACATATTCTTCTATTTAGCTAGAAGTGGGGGTATCCATGTCATATAGACATATTCTTCTATTTAGCTGGGGGGCATCCATGTCATATAGACATATTCTTCTATTTAGCTGGGGGTGGGTGCATCCATGTCATATAGACATAATCTTCTATTTAGCTGGGAGAGCATCCATGTCATATAGGCATATTCTTCTATTTAGCTGGGGGAGCATCCATGTCATATAGACATATTCTTCTATTTAGCTGGGGGAGCATCCATGTCATATAGACATATTCTTCTATTTAACTAGAAGTGGGAGCATCCATGTCATATAGACATATTCTTCTATTTAGCTAGAAGTGGGAGCATCCATGTCATATAGGGATATTCTTCCATTTAGCTAGAAGTGTGAGCATTCATGTCATATAGACATATTCTTCTATTTAGCTAGAAGTGGGAGCATCCATGTCATATAGACATATTCTTCTATTTAGCTGGGGGAGCATCCATGTCATATAGACATATTCTTCTTTTTAGCTGGGGGAGCATCCATGTCATATAGACATATTCTTCTATTTAGCTAGAATTGGGGGCATCCATGTCATATAGACATATTCTTCTATTTAGCTGGGGGAGCATCCATGTCATATAGACATATTCTTCTATTTAGCTGGGGGAGCATCCATGTCATATAGACATATTCTTCTATTTAGCTGGGGGAGCATCCATGTTATATAGACATATTCTTCTATTTAGCTAGAATTGGGGGCATCCATGTCATATAGACATATTCTTCTATTTAGCTGGGGAACATCCATGTCATATAGACATATTCTTCTATTTAGCTGGGGGAGCATCCATGTCATATAGACATATTCTTCTATTTAGCTGGGGGAGCATCCATGTCATATAGACATATTCTTCTATTTAGCTGCGGAAGCATCCATGTCATATAGACATATTCTTCTAATTGGCTAGAATTGGGGGCATCCATGTCATATAGACATATTCTTCTATTTAGCTGGGGGAGCATCCATGTCATATAGACATATTCTTCTATTTAGCTGGGGGAGCATCCATGTCATATAGACATATTCTTCTATTTAGCTGGGGGAGCATCCATGTCATATAGACATATTCTTCTATTTAGCTGGGGGAGCATCCATGTCATATAGACATATTCTTCTATTTAGCTAGAATTGGGGGCATCCATGTCATATAGACATATTCTTCTATTTAGCTGGGGGAGCATCCATGTCATATAGACATATTCTTCTATTTAGCTGGGGGAGCATCCATGTCATATAGACATATTCTTCTATTTAGCTGGGGGAGCATCCATGTCATATAGACATATTCTTCTATTTAGCTGGGGGAGCATCCATGTCATATAGACATATTCTTCTATTTAGCTAGAATTGGGGGCATCCATGTCATATAGACATATTCTTCTATTTAGCTGGGGGAGCATCCATGTCATATAGACATATTCTTCTATTTAGCTGGGGGAGCATTCATGTCATATAGACATATTCTTCTATTTAGCTGGGGGAGCATCCATGTCATATAGACATATTCTTCTATTTAGCTGGGGGGGGGGGGTGGGGGGGGGCATCCATGTCATAGACATATTCTTCTATTTAGCTAAAAGTGGGAGCATCCATGTCATATAGACATATTCTTCTATTTAGCTAGAAGTGGGAGCATCCATGTCATATAGACATATTCTTCTATTTAGCTAGAAGTGGGAGCATCCATGTCATATAGACATATTCTACTATTTAGCTGGGGGAGCATCCATGTCATATAGACATATTCTTCTATTTAGCTGGGGGGCATCCATGTCATATAGACATATTCTTCTATTTAGCTAGAAGTGGGAGCATCCATGTCATATAGACATATTCTTCTATTTAGCTAGAATTGGGGGCATCCATGTCATATAGACATATTCTTCTATTTAGCTGGGGGAGCATCCATGTCATATAGACATATTCTTCTATTTAGCTGGGGGAGCATCCATGTCATATAGACATATTCTTCTATTTAGCTGGGGGAGCATCCATGTTATATAGACATATTCTTCTATTTAGCTAGAATTGGGGGCATCCATGTCATATAGACATATTCTTCTATTTAGCTGGGGAACATCCATGTCATATAGACATATTCTTCTATTTAGCTGGGGGAGCATCCATGTCATATAGACATATTCTTCTATTTAGCTGGGGGAGCATCCATGTCATATAGACATATTCTTCTATTTAGCTGCGGAAGCATCCATGTCATATAGACATATTCTTCTAATTGGCTAGAATTGGGGGCATCCATGTCATATAGACATATTCTTCTATTTAGCTGGGGGAGCATCCATGTCATATAGACATATTCTTCTATTTAGCTGGGGGAGCATCCATGTCATATAGACATATTCTTCTATTTAGCTGGGGGAGCATCCATGTCATATAGACATATTCTTCTATTTAGCTGGGGGAGCATCCATGTCATATAGACATATTCTTCTATTTAGCTAGAATTGGGGGCATCCATGTCATATAGACATATTCTTCTATTTAGCTGGGGGAGCATCCATGTCATATAGACATATTCTTCTATTTAGCTGGGGGAGCATCCATGTCATATAGACATATTCTTCTATTTAGCTGGGGGAGCATCCATGTCATATAGACATATTCTTCTATTTAGCTGGGGGAGCATCCATGTCATATAGACATATTCTTCTATTTAGCTAGAATTGGGGGCATCCATGTCATATAGACATATTCTTCTATTTAGCTGGGGGAGCATCCATGTCATATAGACATATTCTTCTATTTAGCTGGGGGGGCATCCATGTCATATAGACATATTCTTCTATTTAGCTGGGGGAGCATCCATGTTATATAGACATATTCTTCTATTTAGCTAGAATTGAGGGCATCCATGTCATATAGACATATTCTTCTATTTAGCTGGGGAACATCCATGTCATATAGACATATTCTTCTATTTAGCTGGGGGAGCATCCATGTCATATAGACATATTCTTCTATTTAGCTGGGGGAGCATCCATGTCATATAGACATATTCTTCTATTTAGCTGCGGAAGCATCCATGTCATATAGACATATTCTTCTAATTGGCTAGAATTGGGGGCATCCATGTCATATAGACATATTCTTCTATTTAGCTGGGGGAGCATCCATGTCATATAGACATATTCTTCTATTTAGCTGGGGGAGCATCCATGTCATATAGACATATTCTTCTATTTAGCTGGGGGAGCATCCATGTCATATAGACATATTCTTCTATTTAGCTGGGGGAGCATCCATGTCATATAGACATATTCTTCTATTTAGCTAGAATTGGGGGCATCCATGTCATATAGACATATTCTTCTATTTAGCTGGGGGAGCATCCATGTCATATAGACATATTCTTCTATTTAGCTGGGGGAGCATCCATGTCATATAGACATATTCTTCTATTTAGCTGGGGGAGCATCCATGTCATATAGACATATTCTTCTATTTAGCTGGGGAGCATCCATGTCATATAGACATATTCTTCTATTTAGCTGGGGGAGCATCCATGTCATATAGACATATTCTTCTATTTAGCTAGAATTGGGGGCATCCATGTCATATAGACATATTCTTCTATTTAGCTAGAAGTGGGAGCATCCATGTCATATAGGCATATTCTTCTATTTAGCTGGGGGAGCATCCATGTCATATAGACATATTCTTCTATTTAGCTAGAAGTGGGAGCATCCATGTCATGTAGACATATTCTTCTATTTAGCTGGGGGAGCATCCATGGCATATAGACATATTCTTCTATTTAGCTGGGGGAACATCCATGTCATATAGACATATTCTTCTATGTAGCTGGGGGAGCATTCATGTCATATAGACATATTCTTCTATTTAGCTGGGGGAGCATTCATGTCATATAGACATATTCTTCTATTTAGCTAGAAGTGGGAGCATTCATGTCATATAGACATATTCTTCTATTTAGCTGTGGGAGCATTCATGTCATATAGACATATTCTTCTATTTAGCTGGGGGAGCATCCATGTCATATAGACATATTCTTCTATTTAGCTGGGGGAGCATCCATGTCATATATACATATTCTTCTATTTAGCTAGAAGTGGGAGCATCCATGTCATATAGACATATTCTTCTTTTTAGCTGGGGGAGCATCCATGTCTTATAGACATATTCTTCTATTTAGCTAGAATTGGGGGCATCCATGTCATATAGACATATTCTTCTATTTAGCTGGGGGAGCATCCATGTCATATAGACATATTCTTCTATTTAGCTGGGGGAGCATCCATGTCATATAGACATATTCTTCTATTTAGCTGGGGGAGCATCCATGTTATATAGACATATTCTTCTATTTAGCTAGAATTGGGGGCATCCATGTCATATAGACATATTCTTCTATTTAGCTGGGGAACATCCATGTCATATAGACATATTCTTCTATTTAGCTGGGGGAGCATCCATGTCATATAGACATATTCTTCTATTTAGCTGGGGGAGCATCCATGTCATATAGACATATTCTTCTATTTAGCTGCGGAAGCATCCATGTCATATAGACATATTCTTCTAATTGGCTAGAATTGGGGGCATCCATGTCATATAGACATATTCTTCTATTTAGCTGGGGGAGCATCCATGTCATATAGACATATTCTTCTATTTAGCTGGGGGAGCATCCATGTCATATAGACATATTCTTCTATTTAGCTGGGGGAGCATCCATGTCATATAGACATATTCTTCTATTTAGCTGGGGGAGCATCCATGTCATATAGACATATTCTTCTATTTAGCTAGAATTGGGGGCATCCATGTCATATAGACATATTCTTCTATTTAGCTGGGGGAGCATCCATGTCATATAGACATATTCTTCTATTTAGCTGGGGGAGCATCCATGTCATATAGACATATTCTTCTATTTAGCTGGGGGAGCATCCATGTCATATAGACATATTCTTCTATTTAGCTGGGGGAGCATCCATGTCATATAGACATATTCTTCTATTTAGCTAGAAGTGGGAGCATCCATGTCATATAGACATATTCTTCTATTTAGCTAGAAGTGGGAGCATCCATGTCATATAGACATATTCTTCTATTTAGCTGGGGGAGCATCCATGTCATATAGACATATTCTTCTATTTAGCTGGGGGGCATCCATGTCATATAGACATATTCTTCTATTTAGCTAGAAGTGGGAGCATCCATGTCATATAGACATATTCTTCTATTTAGCTAGAAGTGGGAGCATCCATGTCATATAGACATATTCTTCTATTTAGCTGGGGGAGCATCCATGTCATATAGACATATTCTTCTATTTAGCTAGAAGTGGGAGCATCCATGTCATATAGACATATTCTTCTATTTAGCTGGGGGAGCATCCATGTCATATAGATATATTCTTCTATTTAGCTGGGGGAGCATCCATGTCATATAGACATATTCTTCTATTTAGCTAGAAGTGGGGGCATCCATGTCATATAGACATATTCTTCTATTTAGCTAGAAGTGGGAGCATCCATGTCATATAGACATATTCTTCTATTTAGCTAGAAGTGGGAGCATCCATGTCATATAGACATATTCTTCTATTTAGCTAGAAGTTGGAGCATCCATGTCATATAGACATATTCTTCTATTTAGCTAGAAGTGGGAGCATCCATGTCATATAGACATATTCTTCTATTTAGCTAGAAGTGGGAGCATCCATGTCATATAGACATATTCTTCTATTTAGCTAGAAGTGGGAGCATCCATGTCATATAGACATATTCTTCTATTTAGCTAGAAGTGGGAGCATCCATGTCATATAGACATATTCTTCTATTTAGCTGGGGGAGCATCCATGTCATATAGACATATTCTTCTATTTAGCTGGGGAGCATCCATGTCATATAGACATATTCTTCTATTTAGCTGGGGGTCATCCATGTCATATAGACATATTCTTCTATTTAGCTGGGGGTCATCCATGTCATATAGACATATTCTTCTATTTAGCTGGGGGGGCATCCATTTCATATAAACATATTCTTCTATTTAGCTAGAAGTGGGAGCATCCATGTCATATAGACATATTCTTCTATTTAGCTGGGGGAGCATCCATGTCATATAGACATATTCTTCTATTTAGCTAGAAGTGGGAGCATCCATGTCATATAGACATATTCTTCTATTTAGCTAGAATTGGGGGCATCCATGTCATATAGACATATTCTTCTATTTAGCTAGAATTGGGGGCATCCATGTCATATAGACATATTCTTCTATTTTGCTAGAAGTGGGAGAATCCATGTCATATAGACATATTCTTCTATTTAGCTGGGGGAGCATCTATGTCATATAGACATATTCTTCTATTTAGCTAGAATTGGGGGCATCCATTTCATATAGACATATTCTTTTATTTAGCTAGAATTGGGGGCATCCATGTCATATAGACATATTCTTCTATTTAGCTAGAAGTGGGAGCATCCATGTCATATAGACATATTCTTCTATTTAGCTAGAATTGGGAGCATCCATGTCATATAGACATATTCTTCTATTTAGCTGGAATTGGGGGCATCCATGTCATATAGACATATTCTTTTATTTAGCTAGAATTGGGGGCATCCATGTCATATAGACATATTCTTCTATTTAGCTGGGGGGCATCCATGTCATATATACATATTCTTCTATTTAGCTAGAAGTGGGAGCATCCATGTCATATAGACATATTCTTCTATTTAGCTAGAAGTGGGGGCATCCATGTCATATAGACATATTCTTCTATTTAGCTAGAAGTGGGAGCATCCATGTCATATAGACATATTCTTCTATTTAGCTAGAAGTGGGGGTATCCATGTCATATAGACATATTCTTCTATTTAGCTGGGGGGCATCCATGTCATATAGACATATTCTTCTATTTAGCTGGGGGTGGGTGCATCCATGTCATATAGACATAATCTTCTATTTAGCTGGGAGAGCATCCATGTCATATAGGCATATTCTTCTATTTAGCTGGGGGAGCATCCATGTCATATAGACATATTCTTCTATTTAGCTGGGGGAGCATCCATGTCATATAGACATATTCTTCTATTTAACTAGAAGTGGGAGCATCCATGTCATATAGACATATTCTTCTATTTAGCTAGAAGTGGGAGCATCCATGTCATATAGGGATATTCTTCCATTTAGCTAGAAGTGTGAGCATTCATGTCATATAGACATATTCTTCTATTTAGCTAGAAGTGGGAGCATCCATGTCATATAGACATATTCTTCTATTTAGCTGGGGGAGCATCCATGTCATATAGACATATTCTTCTTTTTAGCTGGGGGAGCATCCATGTCATATAGACATATTCTTCTATTTAGCTAGAATTGGGGGCATCCATGTCATATAGACATATTCTTCTATTTAGCTGGGGGAGCATCCATGTCATATAGACATATTCTTCTATTTAGCTGGGGGAGCATCCATGTCATATAGACATATTCTTCTATTTAGCTGGGGGAGCATCCATGTTATATAGACATATTCTTCTATTTAGCTAGAATTGGGGGCATCCATGTCATATAGACATATTCTTCTATTTAGCTGGGGAACATCCATGTCATATAGACATATTCTTCTATTTAGCTGGGGGAGCATCCATGTCATATAGACATATTCTTCTATTTAGCTGGGGGAGCATCCATGTCATATAGACATATTCTTCTATTTAGCTGCGGAAGCATCCATGTCATATAGACATATTCTTCTAATTGGCTAGAATTGGGGGCATCCATGTCATATAGACATATTCTTCTATTTAGCTGGGGGAGCATCCATGTCATATAGACATATTCTTCTATTTAGCTGGGGGAGCATCCATGTCATATAGACATATTCTTCTATTTAGCTGGGGGAGCATCCATGTCATATAGACATATTCTTCTATTTAGCTGGGGGAGCATCCATGTCATATAGACATATTCTTCTATTTAGCTAGAATTGGGGGCATCCATGTCATATAGACATATTCTTCTATTTAGCTGGGGGAGCATCCATGTCATATAGACATATTCTTCTATTTAGCTGGGGGAGCATCCATGTCATATAGACATATTCTTCTATTTAGCTGGGGGAGCATCCATGTCATATAGACATATTCTTCTATTTAGCTGGGGGAGCATCCATGTCATATAGACATATTCTTCTATTTAGCTAGAATTGGGGGCATCCATGTCATATAGACATATTCTTCTATTTAGCTGGGGGAGCATCCATGTCATATAGACATATTCTTCTATTTAGCTGGGGGAGCATTCATGTCATATAGACATATTCTTCTATTTAGCTGGGGGAGCATCCATGTCATATAGACATATTCTTCTATTTAGCTGGGGGGGGGGGGTGGGGTGGGGGGGGGCATCCATGTCATAGACATATTCTTCTATTTAGCTAAAAGTGGGAGCATCCATGTCATATAGACATATTCTTCTATTTAGCTAGAAGTGGGAGCATCCATGTCATATAGACATATTCTTCTATTTAGCTAGAAGTGGGAGCATCCATGTCATATAGACATATTCTACTATTTAGCTGGGGGAGCATCCATGTCATATAGACATATTCTTCTATTTAGCTGGGGGGCATCCATGTCATATAGACATATTCTTCTATTTAGCTAGAAGTGGGAGCATCCATGTCATATAGACATATTCTTCTATTTAGCTAGAATTGGGGGCATCCATGTCATATAGACATATTCTTCTATTTAGCTGGGGGAGCATCCATGTCATATAGACATATTCTTCTATTTAGCTGGGGGAGCATCCATGTCATATAGACATATTCTTCTATTTAGCTGGGGGAGCATCCATGTTATATAGACATATTCTTCTATTTAGCTAGAATTGGGGGCATCCATGTCATATAGACATATTCTTCTATTTAGCTGGGGAACATCCATGTCATATAGACATATTCTTCTATTTAGCTGGGGGAGCATCCATGTCATATAGACATATTCTTCTATTTAGCTGGGGGAGCATCCATGTCATATAGACATATTCTTCTATTTAGCTGCGGAAGCATCCATGTCATATAGACATATTCTTCTAATTGGCTAGAATTGGGGGCATCCATGTCATATAGACATATTCTTCTATTTAGCTGGGGGAGCATCCATGTCATATAGACATATTCTTCTATTTAGCTGGGGGAGCATCCATGTCATATAGACATATTCTTCTATTTAGCTGGGGGAGCATCCATGTCATATAGACATATTCTTCTATTTAGCTGGGGGAGCATCCATGTCATATAGACATATTCTTCTATTTAGCTAGAATTGGGGGCATCCATGTCATATAGACATATTCTTCTATTTAGCTGGGGGAGCATCCATGTCATATAGACATATTCTTCTATTTAGCTGGGGGAGCATCCATGTCATATAGACATATTCTTCTATTTAGCTGGGGGAGCATCCATGTCATATAGACATATTCTTCTATTTAGCTGGGGGAGCATCCATGTCATATAGACATATTCTTCTATTTAGCTAGAATTGGGGGCATCCATGTCATATAGACATATTCTTCTATTTAGCTGGGGGAGCATCCATGTCATATAGACATATTCTTCTATTTAGCTGGGGGGGGGGGGGGGTGGGGGGGGGGGGGGGGCATCCATGTCATAGACATATTCTTCTATTTAGCTAAAAGTGGGAGCATCCATGTCATATAGACATATTCTTCTATTTAGCTAGAAGTGGGAGCATCCATGTCATATAGACATATTCTTCTATTTAGCTAGAAGTGGGAGCATCCATGTCATATAGACATATTCTACTATTTAGCTGGGGGAGCATCCATGTCATATAGACATATTCTTCTATTTAGCTGGGGGGCATCCATGTCATATAGACATATTCTTCTATTTAGCTAGAAGTGGGAGCATCCATGTCATATAGACATATTCTTCTATTTAGCTAGAAGTGGGAGCATCAATGTCATATAGACATATTCTTCTATTTAGCTGGGGGAGCATCCATGTCATATAGACATATTCTTCTATTTAGCTAGAAGTGGGAGCATCCATGTCATATAGACATATTCTTCTATTTATCTGGGGGAGCATCCATGTCATATAGACATATTCTTCTATTTAGCTGGGGGAGCATCCATGTCATATAGACATATTCTTCTATTTAGCTAGAAGTGGGGGCATCCATGTCATATAGACATATTCTTCTATTTAGCTAGAAGTGGGAGCATCCATGTCATATAGACATATTCTTCTATTTAGCTAGAAGTGGGAGCATCCATGTCATATAGACATATTCTTCTATTTAGCTAGAAGTTGGAGCATCCATGTCATATAGACATATTCTTCTATTTAGCTAGAAGTGGGAGCATCCATGTCATATAGACATATTCTTCTATTTAGCTAGAAGTGGGAGCATCCATGTCATATAGACATATTCTTCTATTTAGCTAGAAGTGGGAGCATCCATGTCATATAGACATATTCTTCTATTTAGCTAGAAGTGGGAGCATCCATGTCATATAGACATATTCTTCTATTTAGCTGGGGGAGCATCCATGTCATATAGACATATTCTTCTATTTAGCTGGGGAGCATCCATGTCATATAGACATATTCTTCTATTTAGCTGGGGGTCATCCATGTCATATAGACATATTCTTCTATTTAGCTGGGGGTCATCCATGTCATATAGACATATTCTTCTATTTAGCTGGGGGGGCATCCATTTCATATAAACATATTCTTCTATTTAGCTAGAAGTGGGAGCATCCATGTCATATAGACATATTCTTCTATTTAGCTGGGGGAGCATCCATGTCATATAGACATATTCTTCTATTTAGCTAGAAGTGGGAGCATCCATGTCATATAGACATATTCTTCTATTTAGCTAGAATTGGGGGATCCATGTCATATAGACATATTCTTCTATTTAGCTAGAATTGGGGGCATCCATGTCATATAGACATATTCTTCTATTTTGCTAGAAGTGGGAGAATCCATGTCATATAGACATATTCTTCTATTTAGCTGGGGGAGCATCCATGTCATATAGACATATTCTTCTATTTAGCTAGAATTGGGGGCATCCATTTCATATAGACATATTCTTTTATTTAGCTAGAATTGGGGGCATCCATGTCATATAGACATATTCTTCTATTTAGCTAGAAGTGGGAGCATCCATGTCATATAGACATATTCTTCTATTTAGCTAGAAGTGGGAGCATCCATGTCATATAGACATATTCTTCTATTTAGCTGGAATTGGGGGCATCCATGTCATATAGACATATTCTTTTATTTAGCTAGAATTGGGGGCATCCATGTCATATAGACATATTCTTCTATTTAGCTGGGGGGCATCCATGTCATATATACATATTCTTCTATTTAGCTAGAAGTGGGAGCATCCATGTCATATAGACATATTCTTCTATTTAGCTAGAAGTGGGGGCATCCATGTCATATAGACATATTCTTCTATTTAGCTAGAAGTGGGAGCATCCATGTCATATAGACATATTCTTCTATTTAGCTAGAAGTGGGGGTATCCATGTCATATAGACATATTCTTCTATTTAGCTGGGGGGCATCCATGTCATATAGACATATTCTTCTATTTAGCTGGGGGGGGGGGGGGGGGGCATCCATGTCATATAGACATATTTTTCTATTTAGCTGGGGGTGGGTGCATCCATGTCATATAGACATAATCTTCTATTTAGCTGGGAGAGCATCCATGTCATATAGGCATATTCTTCTATTTAGCTGGGGGAGCATCCATGTCATATAGACATATTCTTCTATTTAGCTGGGGGAGCATCCATGTCATATAGACATATTCTTCTATTTAACTAGAAGTGGGAGCATCCATGTCATATAGACATATTCTTCTATTTAGCTAGAAGTGGGAGCATCCATGTCATATAGGGATATTCTTCCATTTAGCTAGAAGTGTGAGCATTCATGTCATATAGACATATTCTTCTATTTAGCTGGGGGAGCATCCATGTCATATAGACATATTCTTCTATTTAGCTGGGGGAGCATCCATGTCATATAGACATATTCTTCTATTTAGCTGCGGAAGCATCCATGTCATATAGACATATTCTTCTAATTGGCTAGAATTGGGGGCATCCATGTCATATAGACATATTCTTCTATTTAGCTGGGGGAGCATCCATGTCATATAGACATATTCTTCTATTTAGCTGGGGGAGCATCCATGTCATATAGACATATTCTTCTATTTAGCTGGGGGAGCATCCATGTCATATAGACATATTCTTCTATTTAGCTGGGGGAGCATCCATGTCATATAGACATATTCTTCTATTTAGCTAGAATTGGGGGCATCCATGTCATATAGACATATTCTTCTATTTAGCTGGGGGAGCATCCATGTCATATAGACATATTCTTCTATTTAGCTGGGGGAGCATCCATGTCATATAGACATATTCTTCTATTTTGCTAGAAGTGGGAGAATCCATGTCATATAGACATATTCTTCTATTTAGCTGGGGGAGCATCTATGTCATATAGACATATTCTTCTATTTAGCTAGAATTGGGGGCATCCATTTCATATAGACATATTCTTTTATTTAGCTAGAATTGGGGGCATCCATGTCATATAGACATATTCTTCTATTTAGCTAGAAGTGGGAGCATCCATGTCATATAGACATAGTCTTCTATTTAGCTAGAATTGGGAGCATCCATGTCATATAGACATATTCTTCTATTTAGCTGGAATTGGGGGCATCCATGTCATATAGACATATTCTTTTATTTAGCTAGAATTGGGGGCATCCATGTCATATAGACATATTCTTCTATTTAGCTGGGGGGCATCCATGTCATATATACATATTCTTCTATTTAGCTAGAAGTGGGAGCATCCATGTCATATAGACATATTCTTCTATTTAGCTAGAAGTGGGAGCATCCATGTCATATAGACATATTCTTCTATTTAGCTAGAAGTGGGAGCATCCATGTCATATAGACATATTCTTCTATTTAGCTAGAAGTTGGAGCATCCATGTCATATAGACATATTCTTCTATTTAGCTAGAAGTGGGAGCATCCATGTCATATAGACATATTCTTCTATTTAGCTAGAAGTGGGAGCATCCATGTCATATAGACATATTCTTCTATTTAGCTAGAAGTGGGAGCATCCATGTCATATAGACATATTCTTCTATTTAGCTAGAAGTGGGAGCATCCATGTCATATAGACATATTCTTCTATTTAGCTGGGGGAGCATCCATGTCATATAGACATATTCTTCTATTTAGCTGGGGAGCATCCATGTCATATAGACATATTCTTCTATTTAGCTGGGGGTCATCCATGTCATATAGACATATTCTTCTATTTAGCTGGGGGTCATCCATGTCATATAGACATATTCTTCTATTTAGCTGGGGGGGCATCCATTTCATATAAACATATTCTTCTATTTAGCTAGAAGTGGGAGCATCCATGTCATATAGACATATTCTTCTATTTAGCTGGGGGAGCATCCATGTCATATAGACATATTCTTCTATTTAGCTAGAAGTGGGAGCATCCATGTCATATAGACATATTCTTCTATTTAGCTAGAATTGGGGGCATCCATGTCATATAGACATATTCTTCTATTTAGCTAGAATTGGGGGCATCCATGTCATATAGACATATTCTTCTATTTTGCTAGAAGTGGGAGAATCCATGTCATATAGACATATTCTTCTATTTAGCTGGGGGAGCATCTATGTCATATAGACATATTCTTCTATTTAGCTAGAATTGGGGGCATCCATTTCATATAGACATATTCTTTTATTTAGCTAGAATTGGGGGCATCCATGTCATATAGACATATTCTTCTATTTAGCTAGAAGTGGGAGCATCCATGTCATATAGACATATTCTTCTATTTAGCTAGAATTGGGAGCATCCATGTCATATAGACATATTCTTCTATTTAGCTGGAATTGGGGGCATCCATGTCATATAGACATATTCTTTTATTTAGCTAGAATTGGGGGCATCCATGTCATATAGACATATTCTTCTATTTAGCTGGGGGGCATCCATGTCATATATACATATTCTTCTATTTAGCTAGAAGTGGGAGCATCCATGTCATATAGACATATTCTTCTATTTAGCTAGAAGTGGGGGCATCCATGTCATATAGACATATTCTTCTATTTAGCTAGAAGTGGGAGCATCCATGTCATATAGACATATTCTTCTATTTAGCTAGAAGTGGGGGTATCCATGTCATATAGACATATTCTTCTATTTAGCTGGGGGGCATCCATGTCATATAGACATATTCTTCTATTTAGCTGGGGGTGGGTGCATCCATGTCATATAGACATAATCTTCTATTTAGCTGGGAGAGCATCCATGTCATATAGGCATATTCTTCTATTTAGCTGGGGGAGCATCCATGTCATATAGACATATTCTTCTATTTAGCTGGGGGAGCATCCATGTCATATAGACATATTCTTCTATTTAACTAGAAGTGGGAGCATCCATGTCATATAGACATATTCTTCTATTTAGCTAGAAGTGGGAGCATCCATGTCATATAGGGATATTCTTCCATTTAGCTAGAAGTGTGAGCATTCATGTCATATAGACATATTCTTCTATTTAGCTAGAAGTGGGAGCATCCATGTCATATAGACATATTCTTCTATTTAGCTGGGGGAGCATCCATGTCATATAGACATATTCTTCTTTTTAGCTGGGGGAGCATCCATGTCATATAGACATATTCTTCTATTTAGCTAGAATTGGGGGCATCCATGTCATATAGACATATTCTTCTATTTAGCTGGGGGAGCATCCATGTCATATAGACATATTCTTCTATTTAGCTGGGGGAGCATCCATGTCATATAGACATATTCTTCTATTTAGCTGGGGGAGCATCCATGTTATATAGACATATTCTTCTATTTAGCTAGAATTGGGGGCATCCATGTCATATAGACATATTCTTCTATTTAGCTGGGGAACATCCATGTCATATAGACATATTCTTCTATTTAGCTGGGGGAGCATCCATGTCATATAGACATATTCTTCTATTTAGCTGGGGGAGCATCCATGTCATATAGACATATTCTTCTATTTAGCTGCGGAAGCATCCATGTCATATAGACATATTCTTCTAATTGGCTAGAATTGGGGGCATCCATGTCATATAGACATATTCTTCTATTTAGCTGGGGGAGCATCCATGTCATATAGACATATTCTTCTATTTAGCTGGGGGAGCATCCATGTCATATAGACATATTCTTCTATTTAGCTGGGGGAGCATCCATGTCATATAGACATATTCTTCTATTTAGCTGGGGGAGCATCCATGTCATATAGACATATTCTTCTATTTAGCTAGAATTGGGGGCATCCATGTCATATAGACATATTCTTCTATTTAGCTGGGGGAGCATCCATGTCATATAGACATATTCTTCTATTTAGCTGGGGGAGCATCCATGTCATATAGACATATTCTTCTATTTAGCTGGGGGAGCATCCATGTCATATAGACATATTCTTCTATTTAGCTGGGGGAGCATCCATGTCATATAGACATATTCTTCTATTTAGCTAGAATTGGGGGCATCCATGTCATATAGACATATTCTTCTATTTAGCTGGGGGAGCATCCATGTCATATAGACATATTCTTCTATTTAGCTGGGGGAGCATTCATGTCATATAGACATATTCTTCTATTTAGCTGGGGGAGCATCCATGTCATATAGACATATTCTTCTATTTAGCTGGGGGGGGGGGGTGGGGGGGGGCATCCATGTCATAGACATATTCTTCTATTTAGCTAAAAGTGGGAGCATCCATGTCATATAGACATATTCTTCTATTTAGCTAGAAGTGGGAGCATCCATGTCATATAGACATATTCTTCTATTTAGCTAGAAGTGGGAGCATCCATGTCATATAGACATATTCTACTATTTAGCTGGGGGAGCATCCATGTCATATAGACATATTCTTCTATTTAGCTGGGGGGCATCCATGTCATATAGACATATTCTTCTATTTAGCTAGAAGTGGGAGCATCCATGTCATATAGACATATTCTTCTATTTAGCTAGAATTGGGGGCATCCATGTCATATAGACATATTCTTCTATTTAGCTGGGGGAGCATCCATGTCATATAGACATATTCTTCTATTTAGCTGGGGGAGCATCCATGTCATATAGACATATTCTTCTATTTAGCTGGGGGAGCATCCATGTTATATAGACATATTCTTCTATTTAGCTAGAATTGGGGGCATCCATGTCATATAGACATATTCTTCTATTTAGCTGGGGAACATCCATGTCATATAGACATATTCTTCTATTTAGCTGGGGGAGCATCCATGTCATATAGACATATTCTTCTATTTAGCTGGGGGAGCATCCATGTCATATAGACATATTCTTCTATTTAGCTGCGGAAGCATCCATGTCATATAGACATATTCTTCTAATTGGCTAGAATTGGGGGCATCCATGTCATATAGACATATTCTTCTATTTAGCTGGGGGAGCATCCATGTCATATAGACATATTCTTCTATTTAGCTGGGGGAGCATCCATGTCATATAGACATATTCTTCTATTTAGCTGGGGGAGCATCCATGTCATATAGACATATTCTTCTATTTAGCTGGGGGAGCATCCATGTCATATAGACATATTCTTCTATTTAGCTAGAATTGGGGGCATCCATGTCATATAGACATATTCTTCTATTTAGCTGGGGGAGCATCCATGTCATATAGACATATTCTTCTATTTAGCTGGGGGAGCATCCATGTCATATAGACATATTCTTCTATTTAGCTGGGGGAGCATCCATGTCATATAGACATATTCTTCTATTTAGCTGGGGGAGCATCCATGTCATATAGACATATTCTTCTATTTAGCTAGAATTGGGGGCATCCATGTCATATAGACATATTCTTCTATTTAGCTGGGGGAGCATCCATGTCATATAGACATATTCTTCTATTTAGCTGGGGGGGGGGGGGTGGGGGGGGGCATCCATGTCATAGACATATTCTTCTATTTAGCTAAAAGTGGGAGCATCCATGTCATATAGACATATTCTTCTATTTAGCTAGAAGTGGGAGCATCCATGTCATATAGACATATTCTTCTATTTAGCTAGAAGTGGGAGCATCCATGTCATATAGACATATTCTACTATTTAGCTGGGGGAGCATCCATGTCATATAGACATATTCTTCTATTTAGCTGGGGGGCATCCATGTCATATAGACATATTCTTCTATTTAGCTAGAAGTGGGAGCATCCATGTCATATAGACATATTCTTCTATTTAGCTAGAATTGGGGGCATCCATGTCATATAGACATATTCTTCTATTTAGCTGGGGGAGCATCCATGTCATATAGACATATTCTTCTATTTAGCTGGGGGAGCATCCATGTCATATAGACATATTCTTCTATTTAGCTGGGGGAGCATCCATGTTATATAGACATATTCTTCTATTTAGCTAGAATTGGGGGCATCCATGTCATATAGACATATTCTTCTATTTAGCTGGGGAACATCCATGTCATATAGACATATTCTTCTATTTAGCTGGGGGAGCATCCATGTCATATAGACATATTCTTCTATTTAGCTGGGGGAGCATCCATGTCATATAGACATATTCTTCTATTTAGCTGCGGAAGCATCCATGTCATATAGACATATTCTTCTAATTGGCTAGAATTGGGGGCATCCATGTCATATAGACATATTCTTCTATTTAGCTGGGGGAGCATCCATGTCATATAGACATATTCTTCTATTTAGCTGGGGGAGCATCCATGTCATATAGACATATTCTTCTATTTAGCTGGGGGAGCATCCATGTCATATAGACATATTCTTCTATTTAGCTGGGGGAGCATCCATGTCATATAGACATATTCTTCTATTTAGCTAGAATTGGGGGCATCCATGTCATATAGACATATTCTTCTATTTAGCTGGGGGAGCATCCATGTCATATAGACATATTCTTCTATTTAGCTGGGGGAGCATCCATGTCATATAGACATATTCTTCTATTTAGCTGGGGGAGCATCCATGTCATATAGACATATTCTTCTATTTAGCTGGGGGAGCATCCATGTCATATAGACATATTCTTCTATTTAGCTAGAATTGGGGGCATCCATGTCATATAGACATATTCTTCTATTTAGCTGGGGGAGCATCCATGTCATATAGACATATTCTTCTATTTAGCTGGGGGGGCATCCATGTCATATAGACATATTCTTCTATTTAGCTGGGGGAGCATCCATGTTATATAGACATATTCTTCTATTTAGCTAGAATTGAGGGCATCCATGTCATATAGACATATTCTTCTATTTAGCTGGGGAACATCCATGTCATATAGACATATTCTTCTATTTAGCTGGGGGAGCATCCATGTCATATAGACATATTCTTCTATTTAGCTGGGGGAGCATCCATGTCATATAGACATATTCTTCTATTTAGCTGCGGAAGCATCCATGTCATATAGACATATTCTTCTAATTGGCTAGAATTGGGGGCATCCATGTCATATAGACATATTCTTCTATTTAGCTGGGGGAGCATCCATGTCATATAGACATATTCTTCTATTTAGCTGGGGGAGCATCCATGTCATATAGACATATTCTTCTATTTAGCTGGGGGAGCATCCATGTCATATAGACATATTCTTCTATTTAGCTGGGGGAGCATCCATGTCATATAGACATATTCTTCTATTTAGCTAGAATTGGGGGCATCCATGTCATATAGACATATTCTTCTATTTAGCTGGGGGAGCATCCATGTCATATAGACATATTCTTCTATTTAGCTGGGGGAGCATCCATGTCATATAGACATATTCTTCTATTTAGCTGGGGGAGCATCCATGTCATATAGACATATTCTTCTATTTAGCTGGGGAGCATCCATGTCATATAGACATATTCTTCTATTTAGCTGGGGGAGCATCCATGTCATATAGACATATTCTTCTATTTAGCTAGAATTGGGGGCATCCATGTCATATAGACATATTCTTCTATTTAGCTAGAAGTGGGAGCATCCATGTCATATAGGCATATTCTTCTATTTAGCTGGGGGAGCATCCATGTCATATAGACATATTCTTCTATTTAGCTAGAAGTGGGAGCATCCATGTCATGTAGACATATTCTTCTATTTAGCTGGGGGAGCATCCATGGCATATAGACATATTCTTCTATTTAGCTGGGGGAACATCCATGTCATATAGACATATTCTTCTATGTAGCTGGGGGAGCATTCATGTCATATAGACATATTCTTCTATTTAGCTGGGGGAGCATTCATGTCATATAGACATATTCTTCTATTTAGCTAGAAGTGGGAGCATTCATGTCATATAGACATATTCTTCTATTTAGCTGTGGGAGCATTCATGTCATATAGACATATTCTTCTATTTAGCTGGGGGAGCATCCATGTCATATAGACATATTCTTCTATTTAGCTGGGGGAGCATCCATGTCATATATACATATTCTTCTATTTAGCTAGAAGTGGGAGCATCCATGTCATATAGACATATTCTTCTTTTTAGCTGGGGGAGCATCCATGTCTTATAGACATATTCTTCTATTTAGCTAGAATTGGGGGCATCCATGTCATATAGACATATTCTTCTATTTAGCTGGGGGAGCATCCATGTCATATAGACATATTCTTCTATTTAGCTGGGGGAGCATCCATGTCATATAGACATATTCTTCTATTTAGCTGGGGGAGCATCCATGTTATATAGACATATTCTTCTATTTAGCTAGAATTGGGGGCATCCATGTCATATAGACATATTCTTCTATTTAGCTGGGGAACATCCATGTCATATAGACATATTCTTCTATTTAGCTGGGGGAGCATCCATGTCATATAGACATATTCTTCTATTTAGCTGGGGGAGCATCCATGTCATATAGACATATTCTTCTATTTAGCTGCGGAAGCATCCATGTCATATAGACATATTCTTCTAATTGGCTAGAATTGGGGGCATCCATGTCATATATACATATTCTTCTATTTAGCTGGGGGAGCATCCATGTCATATAGACATATTCTTCTATTTAGCTGGGGGAGCATCCATGTCATATAGACATATTCTTCTATTTAGCTGGGGGAGCATCCATGTCATATAGACATATTCTTCTATTTAGCTGGGGGAGCATCCATGTCATATAGACATATTCTTCTATTTAGCTAGAATTGGGGGCATCCATGTCATATAGACATATTCTTCTATTTAGCTGGGGGAGCATCCATGTCATATAGACATATTCTTCTATTTAGCTGGGGGAGCATCCATGTCATATAGACATATTCTTCTATTTAGCTGGGGGAGCATCCATGTCATATAGACATATTCTTCTATTTAGCTGGGGGAGCATCCATGTCATATAGACATATTCTTCTATTTAGCTAGAAGTGGGAGCATCCATGTCATATAGACATATTCTTCTATTTAGCTAGAAGTGGGAGCATCCATGTCATATAGACATATTCTTCTATTTAGCTGGGGGAGCATCCATGTCATATAGACATATTCTTCTATTTAGCTGGGGGGCATCCATGTCATATAGACATATTCTTCTATTTAGCTAGAAGTGGGAGCATCCATGTCATATAGACATATTCTTCTATTTAGCTAGAAGTGGGAGCATCCATGTCATATAGACATATTCTTCTATTTAGCTGGGGGAGCATCCATGTCATATAGACATATTCTTCTATTTAGCTAGAAGTGGGAGCATCCATGTCATATAGACATATTCTTCTATTTAGCTGGGGGAGCATCCATGTCATATAGATATATTCTTCTATTTAGCTGGGGGAGCATCCATGTCATATAGACATATTCTTCTATTTAGCTAGAAGTGGGGGCATCCATGTCATATAGACATATTCTTCTATTTAGCTAGAAGTGGGAGCATCCATGTCATATAGACATATTCTTCTATTTAGCTAGAAGTGGGAGCATCCATGTCATATAGACATATTCTTCTATTTAGCTAGAAGTTGGAGCATCCATGTCATATAGACATATTCTTCTATTTAGCTAGAAGTGGGAGCATCCATGTCATATAGACATATTCTTCTATTTAGCTAGAAGTGGGAGCATCCATGTCATATAGACATATTCTTCTATTTAGCTAGAAGTGGGAGCATCCATGTCATATAGACATATTCTTCTATTTAGCTAGAAGTGGGAGCATCCATGTCATATAGACATATTCTTCTATTTAGCTGGGGGAGCATCCATGTCATATAGACATATTCTTCTATTTAGCTGGGGAGCATCCATGTCATATAGACATATTCTTCTATTTAGCTGGGGGTCATCCATGTCATATAGACATATTCTTCTATTTAGCTGGGGGTCATCCATGTCATATAGACATATTCTTCTATTTAGCTGGGGGGGCATCCATTTCATATAAACATATTCTTCTATTTAGCTAGAAGTGGGAGCATCCATGTCATATAGACATATTCTTCTATTTAGCTGGGGGAGCATCCATGTCATATAGACATATTCTTCTATTTAGCTAGAAGTGGGAGCATCCATGTCATATAGACATATTCTTCTATTTAGCTAGAATTGGGGGCATCCATGTCATATAGACATATTCTTCTATTTAGCTAGAATTGGGGGCATCCATGTCATATAGACATATTCTTCTATTTTGCTAGAAGTGGGAGAATCCATGTCATATAGACATATTCTTCTATTTAGCTGGGGGAGCATCTATGTCATATAGACATATTCTTCTATTTAGCTAGAATTGGGGGCATCCATTTCATATAGACATATTCTTTTATTTAGCTAGAATTGGGGGCATCCATGTCATATAGACATATTCTTCTATTTAGCTAGAAGTGGGAGCATCCATGTCATATAGACATATTCTTCTATTTAGCTAGAATTGGGAGCATCCATGTCATATAGACATATTCTTCTATTTAGCTGGAATTGGGGGCATCCATGTCATATAGACATATTCTTTTATTTAGCTAGAATTGGGGGCATCCATGTCATATAGACATATTCTTCTATTTAGCTGGGGGGCATCCATGTCATATATACATATTCTTCTATTTAGCTAGAAGTGGGAGCATCCATGTCATATAGACATATTCTTCTATTTAGCTAGAAGTGGGGGCATCCATGTCATATAGACATATTCTTCTATTTAGCTAGAAGTGGGAGCATCCATGTCATATAGACATATTCTTCTATTTAGCTAGAAGTGGGGGTATCCATGTCATATAGACATATTCTTCTATTTAGCTGGGGGGCATCCATGTCATATAGACATATTCTTCTATTTAGCTGGGGGTGGGTGCATCCATGTCATATAGACATAATCTTCTATTTAGCTGGGAGAGCATCCATGTCATATAGGCATATTCTTCTATTTAGCTGGGGGAGCATCCATGTCATATAGACATATTCTTCTATTTAGCTGGGGGAGCATCCATGTCATATAGACATATTCTTCTATTTAACTAGAAGTGGGAGCATCCATGTCATATAGACATATTCTTCTATTTAGCTAGAAGTGGGAGCATCCATGTCATATAGGGATATTCTTCCATTTAGCTAGAAGTGTGAGCATTCATGTCATATAGACATATTCTTCTATTTAGCTAGAAGTGGGAGCATCCATGTCATATAGACATATTCTTCTATTTAGCTGGGGGAGCATCCATGTCATATAGACATATTCTTCTTTTTAGCTGGGGGAGCATCCATGTCATATAGACATATTCTTCTATTTAGCTAGAATTGGGGGCATCCATGTCATATAGACATATTCTTCTATTTAGCTGGGGGAGCATCCATGTCATATAGACATATTCTTCTATTTAGCTGGGGGAGCATCCATGTCATATAGACATATTCTTCTATTTAGCTGGGGGAGCATCCATGTTATATAGACATATTCTTCTATTTAGCTAGAATTGGGGGCATCCATGTCATATAGACATATTCTTCTATTTAGCTGGGGAACATCCATGTCATATAGACATATTCTTCTATTTAGCTGGGGGAGCATCCATGTCATATAGACATATTCTTCTATTTAGCTGGGGGAGCATCCATGTCATATAGACATATTCTTCTATTTAGCTGCGGAAGCATCCATGTCATATAGACATATTCTTCTAATTGGCTAGAATTGGGGGCATCCATGTCATATAGACATATTCTTCTATTTAGCTGGGGGAGCATCCATGTCATATAGACATATTCTTCTATTTAGCTGGGGGAGCATCCATGTCATATAGACATATTCTTCTATTTAGCTGGGGGAGCATCCATGTCATATAGACATATTCTTCTATTTAGCTGGGGGAGCATCCATGTCATATAGACATATTCTTCTATTTAGCTAGAATTGGGGGCATCCATGTCATATAGACATATTCTTCTATTTAGCTGGGGGAGCATCCATGTCATATAGACATATTCTTCTATTTAGCTGGGGGAGCATCCATGTCATATAGACATATTCTTCTATTTAGCTGGGGGAGCATCCATGTCATATAGACATATTCTTCTATTTAGCTGGGGGAGCATCCATGTCATATAGACATATTCTTCTATTTAGCTAGAATTGGGGGCATCCATGTCATATAGACATATTCTTCTATTTAGCTGGGGGAGCATCCATGTCATATAGACATATTCTTCTATTTAGCTGGGGGAGCATTCATGTCATATAGACATATTCTTCTATTTAGCTGGGGGAGCATCCATGTCATATAGACATATTCTTCTATTTAGCTGGGGGGGGGGGGGGGTGGGGGGGGGCATCCATGTCATAGACATATTCTTCTATTTAGCTAAAAGTGGGAGCATCCATGTCATATAGACATATTCTTCTATTTAGCTAGAAGTGGGAGCATCCATGTCATATAGACATATTCTTCTATTTAGCTAGAAGTGGGAGCATCCATGTCATATAGACATATTCTACTATTTAGCTGGGGGAGCATCCATGTCATATAGACATATTCTTCTATTTAGCTGGGGGAGCATCCATGTCATATAGACATATTCTTCTATTTAGCTAGAAGTGGGAGCATCCATGTCATATAGACATATTCTTCTATTTAGCTAGAATTGGGGGCATCCATGTCATATAGACATATTCTTCTATTTAGCTGGGGGAGCATCCATGTCATATAGACATATTCTTCTATTTAGCTGGGGGAGCATCCATGTCATATAGACATATTCTTCTATTTAGCTGGGGGAGCATCCATGTTATATAGACATATTCTTCTATTTAGCTAGAATTGGGGGCATCCATGTCATATAGACATATTCTTCTATTTAGCTGGGGAACATCCATGTCATATAGACATATTCTTCTATTTAGCTGGGGGAGCATCCATGTCATATAGACATATTCTTCTATTTAGCTGGGGGAGCATCCATGTCATATAGACATATTCTTCTATTTAGCTGCGGAAGCATCCATGTCATATAGACATATTCTTCTAATTGGCTAGAATTGGGGGCATCCATGTCATATAGACATATTCTTCTATTTAGCTGGGGGAGCATCCATGTCATATAGACATATTCTTCTATTTAGCTGGGGGAGCATCCATGTCATATAGACATATTCTTCTATTTAGCTGGGGGAGCATCCATGTCATATAGACATATTCTTCTATTTAGCTGGGGGAGCATCCATGTCATATAGACATATTCTTCTATTTAGCTAGAATTGGGGGCATCCATGTCATATAGACATATTCTTCTATTTAGCTGGGGGAGCATCCATGTCATATAGACATATTCTTCTATTTAGCTGGGGGAGCATCCATGTCATATAGACATATTCTTCTATTTAGCTGGGGGAGCATCCATGTCATATAGACATATTCTTCTATTTAGCTGGGGGAGCATCCATGTCATATAGACATATTCTTCTATTTAGCTAGAATTGGGGGCATCCATGTCATATAGACATATTCTTCTATTTAGCTGGGGGAGCATCCATGTCATATAGACATATTCTTCTATTTAGCTGGGGGGGGGGGGGGTGGGGGGGGGGGGGGGCATCCATGTCATAGACATATTCTTCTATTTAGCTAAAAGTGGGAGCATCCATGTCATATAGACATATTCTTCTATTTAGCTAGAAGTGGGAGCATCCATGTCATATAGACATATTCTTCTATTTAGCTAGAAGTGGGAGCATCCATGTCATATAGACATATTCTACTATTTAGCTGGGGGAGCATCCATGTCATATAGACATATTCTTCTATTTAGCTGGGGGGCATCCATGTCATATAGACATATTCTTCTATTTAGCTAGAAGTGGGAGCATCCATGTCATATAGACATATTCTTCTATTTAGCTAGAAGTGGGAGCATCAATGTCATATAGACATATTCTTCTATTTAGCTGGGGGAGCATCCATGTCATATAGACATATTCTTCTATTTAGCTAGAAGTGGGAGCATCCATGTCATATAGACATATTCTTCTATTTATCTGGGGGAGCATCCATGTCATATAGACATATTCTTCTATTTAGCTGGGGGAGCATCCATGTCATATAGACATATTCTTCTATTTAGCTAGAAGTGGGGGCATCCATGTCATATAGACATATTCTTCTATTTAGCTAGAAGTGGGAGCATCCATGTCATATAGACATATTCTTCTATTTAGCTAGAAGTGGGAGCATCCATGTCATATAGACATATTCTTCTATTTAGCTAGAAGTTGGAGCATCCATGTCATATAGACATATTCTTCTATTTAGCTAGAAGTGGGAGCATCCATGTCATATAGACATATTCTTCTATTTAGCTAGAAGTGGGAGCATCCATGTCATATAGACATATTCTTCTATTTAGCTAGAAGTGGGAGCATCCATGTCATATAGACATATTCTTCTATTTAGCTAGAAGTGGGAGCATCCATGTCATATAGACATATTCTTCTATTTAGCTGGGGGAGCATCCATGTCATATAGACATATTCTTCTATTTAGCTGGGGAGCATCCATGTCATATAGACATATTCTTCTATTTAGCTGGGGGTCATCCATGTCATATAGACATATTCTTCTATTTAGCTGGGGGTCATCCATGTCATATAGACATATTCTTCTATTTAGCTGGGGGGGCATCCATTTCATATAAACATATTCTTCTATTTAGCTAGAAGTGGGAGCATCCATGTCATATAGACATATTCTTCTATTTAGCTGGGGGAGCATCCATGTCATATAGACATATTCTTCTATTTAGCTAGAAGTGGGAGCATCCATGTCATATAGACATATTCTTCTATTTAGCTAGAATTGGGGGATCCATGTCATATAGACATATTCTTCTATTTAGCTAGAATTGGGGGCATCCATGTCATATAGACATATTCTTCTATTTTGCTAGAAGTGGGAGAATCCATGTCATATAGACATATTCTTCTATTTAGCTGGGGGAGCATCCATGTCATATAGACATATTCTTCTATTTAGCTAGAATTGGGGGCATCCATTTCATATAGACATATTCTTTTATTTAGCTAGAATTGGGGGCATCCATGTCATATAGACATATTCTTCTATTTAGCTAGAAGTGGGAGCATCCATGTCATATAGACATATTCTTCTATTTAGCTAGAAGTGGGAGCATCCATGTCATATAGACATATTCTTCTATTTAGCTGGAATTGGGGGCATCCATGTCATATAGACATATTCTTTTATTTAGCTAGAATTGGGGGCATCCATGTCATATAGACATATTCTTCTATTTAGCTGGGGGGCATCCATGTCATATATACATATTCTTCTATTTAGCTAGAAGTGGGAGCATCCATGTCATATAGACATATTCTTCTATTTAGCTAGAAGTGGGGGCATCCATGTCATATAGACATATTCTTCTATTTAGCTAGAAGTGGGAGCATCCATGTCATATAGACATATTCTTCTATTTAGCTAGAAGTGGGGGTATCCATGTCATATAGACATATTCTTCTATTTAGCTGGGGGGCATCCATGTCATATAGACATATTCTTCTATTTAGCTGGGGGGGGGGGGGGGCATCCATGTCATATAGACATATTCTTCTATTTAGCTGGGGGTGGGTGCATCCATGTCATATAGACATAATCTTCTATTTAGCTGGGAGAGCATCCATGTCATATAGGCATATTCTTCTATTTAGCTGGGGGAGCATCCATGTCATATAGACATATTCTTCTATTTAGCTGGGGGAGCATCCATGTCATATAGACATATTCTTCTATTTAACTAGAAGTGGGAGCATCCATGTCATATAGACATATTCTTCTATTTAGCTAGAAGTGGGAGCATCCATGTCATATAGGGATATTCTTCCATTTAGCTAGAAGTGTGAGCATTCATGTCATATAGACATATTCTTCTATTTAGCTGGGGGAGCATCCATGTCATATAGACATATTCTTCTATTTAGCTGGGGGAGCATCCATGTCATATAGACATATTCTTCTATTTAGCTGCGGAAGCATCCATGTCATATAGACATATTCTTCTAATTGGCTAGAATTGGGGGCATCCATGTCATATAGACATATTCTTCTATTTAGCTGGGGGAGCATCCATGTCATATAGACATATTCTTCTATTTAGCTGGGGGAGCATCCATGTCATATAGACATATTCTTCTATTTAGCTGGGGGAGCATCCATGTCATATAGACATATTCTTCTATTTAGCTGGGGGAGCATCCATGTCATATAGACATATTCTTCTATTTAGCTAGAATTGGGGGCATCCATGTCATATAGACATATTCTTCTATTTAGCTGGGGGAGCATCCATGTCATATAGACATATTCTTCTATTTAGCTGGGGGAGCATCCATGTCATATAGACATATTCTTCTATTTAGCTGGGGGAGCATCCATGTCATATAGACATATTCTTCTATTTAGCTGGGGGAGCATCCATGTCATATAGACATATTCTTCTATTTAGCTAGAATTGGGGGCATCCATGTCATATAGACATATTCTTCTATTTAGCTGGGGGAGCATCCATGTCATATAGACATATTCTTCTATTTAGCTGGGGGAGCATTCATGTCATATAGACATATTCTTCTATTTAGCTGGGGGAGCATCCATGTCATATAGACATATTCTTCTATTTAGCTGGGGGGGGGGGGGGGGGGGGGGGGTGGGGGGGGGGGGGCATCCATGTCATAGACATATTCTTCTATTTAGCTAAAAGTGGGAGCATCCATGTCATATAGACATATTCTTCTATTTAGCTAGAAGTGGGAGCATCCATGTCATATAGACATATTCTTCTATTTAGCTAGAAGTGGGAGCATCCATGTCATATAGACATATTCTACTATTTAGCTGGGGGAGCATCCATGTCATATAGACATATTCTTCTATTTAGCTGGGGGGCATCCATGTCATATAGACATATTCTTCTATTTAGCTAGAAGTGGGAGCATCCATGTCATATAGACATATTCTTCTATTTAGCTAGAAGTGGGAGCATCCATGTCATATAGACATATTCTTCTATTTAGCTGGGGGAGCATCCATGTCATATAGACATATTCTTCTATTTAGCTAGAAGTGGGAGCATCCATGTCATATAGACATATTCTTCTATTTATCTGGGGGAGCATCCATGTCATATAGACATATTCTTCTATTTAGCTGGGGGAGCATCCATGTCATATAGACATATTCTTCTATTTAGCTAGAAGTGGGGGCATCCATGTCATATAGACATATTCTTCTATTTAGCTAGAAGTGGGAGCATCCATGTCATATAGACATATTCTTCTATTTAGCTAGAAGTGGGAGCATCCATGTCATATAGACATATTCTTCTATTTAGCTAGAAGTTGGAGCATCCATGTCATATAGACATATTCTTCTATTTAGCTAGAAGTGGGAGCATCCATGTCATATAGACATATTCTTCTATTTAGCTAGAAGTGGGAGCATCCATGTCATATAGACATATTCTTCTATTTAGCTAGAAGTGGGAGCATCCATGTCATATAGACATATTCTTCTATTTAGCTAGAAGTGGGAGCATCCATGTCATATAGACATATTCTTCTATTTAGCTGGGGGAGCATCCATGTCATATAGACATATTCTTCTATTTAGCTGGGGAGCATCCATGTCATATAGACATATTCTTCTATTTAGCTGGGGGTCATCCATGTCATATAGACATATTCTTCTATTTAGCTGGGGGTCATCCATGTCATATAGACATATTCTTCTATTTAGCTGGGGGGGGCATCCATTTCATATAAACATATTCTTCTATTTAGCTAGAAGTGGGAGCATCCATGTCATATAGACATATTCTTCTATTTAGCTGGGGGAGCATCCATGTCATATAGACATATTCTTCTATTTAGCTAGAAGTGGGAGCATCCATGTCATATAGACATATTCTTCTATTTAGCTAGAATTGGGGGCATCCATGTCATATAGACATATTCTTCTATTTAGCTAGAATTGGGGGCATCCATGTCATATAGACATATTCTTCTATTTTGCTAGAAGTGGGAGAATCCATGTCATATAGACATATTCTTCTATTTAGCTGGGGGAGCATCCATGTCATATAGACATATTCTTCTATTTAGCTAGAATTGGGGGCATCCATTTCATATAGACATATTCTTTTATTTAGCTAGAATTGGGGGCATCCATGTCATATAGACATATTCTTCTATTTAGCTAGAAGTGGGAGCATCCATGTCATATAGACATATTCTTCTATTTAGCTAGAAGTGGGAGCATCCATGTCATATAGACATATTCTTCTATTTAGCTGGAATTGGGGGCATCCATGTCATATAGACATATTCTTTTATTTAGCTAGAATTGGGGGCATCCATGTCATATAGACATATTCTTCTATTTAGCTGGGGGGCATCCATGTCATATATACATATTCTTCTATTTAGCTAGAAGTGGGAGCATCCATGTCATATAGACATATTCTTCTATTTAGCTAGAAGTGGGGGCATCCATGTCATATAGACATATTCTTCTATTTAGCTAGAAGTGGGAGCATCCATGTCATATAGACATATTCTTCTATTTAGCTAGAAGTGGGGGTATCCATGTCATATAGACATATTCTTCTATTTAGCTGGGGGGCATCCATGTCATATAGAAATATTCTTCTATTTAGCTGGGGGGGGGGGGGGGCATCCATGTCATATAGACATATTCTTCTATTTAGCTGGGGGTGGGTGCATCCATGTCATATAGACATAATCTTCTATTTAGCTGGGAGAGCATCCATGTCATATAGGCATATTCTTCTATTTAGCTGGGGGAGCATCCATGTCATATAGACATATTCTTCTATTTAGCTGGGGGAGCATCCATGTCATATAGACATATTCTTCTATTTAACTAGAAGTGGGAGCATCCATGTCATATAGACATATTCTTCTATTTAGCTAGAAGTGGGAGCATCCATGTCATATAGGGATATTCTTCCATTTAGCTAGAAGTGTGAGCATTCATGTCATATAGACATATTCTTCTATTTAGCTAGAAGTGGGAGCATCCATGTCATATAGACATATTCTTCTATTTAGCTGGGGGAGCATCCATGTCATATAGACATATTCTTCTATTTAGCTGGGGGAGCATCCATGTCATATAGACATATTCTTCTATTTAGCTAGAAGTGGGGGCATCCATGTCATATAGACATATTCTTCTATTTAGCTAGAAGTGGGAGCATCCATGTCATATAGACATATTCTTCTATTTAGCTAGAAGTGGGAGCATCCATGTCATATAGACATATTCTTCTATTTAGCTAGAAGTTGGAGCATCCATGTCATATAGACATATTCTTCTATTTAGCTAGAAGTGGGAGCATCCATGTCATATAGACATATTCTTCTATTTAGCTAGAAGTGGGAGCATCCATGTCATATAGACATATTCTTCTATTTAGCTAGAAGTGGGAGCATCCATGTCATATAGACATATTCTTCTATTTAGCTAGAAGTGGGAGCATCCATGTCATATAGACATATTCTTCTATTTAGCTGGGGGAGCATCCATGTCATATAGACATATTCTTCTATTTAGCTGGGGAGCATCCATGTCATATAGACATATTCTTCTATTTAGCTGGGGGTCATCCATGTCATATAGACATATTCTTCTATTTAGCTGGGGGTCATCCATGTCATATAGACATATTCTTCTATTTAGCTGGGGGGGGCATCCATTTCATATAAACATATTCTTCTATTTAGCTAGAAGTGGGAGCATCCATGTCATATAGACATATTCTTCTATTTAGCTGGGGGAGCATCCATGTCATATAGACATATTCTTCTATTTAGCTAGAAGTGGGAGCATCCATGTCATATAGACATATTCTTCTATTTAGCTAGAATTGGGGGCATCCATGTCATATAGACATATTCTTCTATTTAGCTAGAATTGGGGGCATCCATGTCATATAGACATATTCTTCTATTTTGCTAGAAGTGGGAGAATCCATGTCATATAGACATATTCTTCTATTTAGCTGGGGGAGCATCCATGTCATATAGACATATTCTTCTATTTAGCTAGAATTGGGGGCATCCATTTCATATAGACATATTCTTTTATTTAGCTAGAATTGGGGGCATCCATGTCATATAGACATATTCTTCTATTTAGCTAGAAGTGGGAGCATCCATGTCATATAGACATATTCTTCTATTTAGCTAGAAGTGGGAGCATCCATGTCATATAGACATATTCTTCTATTTAGCTGGAATTGGGGGCATCCATGTCATATAGACATATTCTTTTATTTAGCTAGAATTGGGGGCATCCATGTCATATAGACATATTCTTCTATTTAGCTGGGGGGCATCCATGTCATATATACATATTCTTCTATTTAGCTAGAAGTGGGAGCATCCATGTCATATAGACATATTCTTCTATTTAGCTAGAAGTGGGGGCATCCATGTCATATAGACATATTCTTCTATTTAGCTAGAAGTGGGAGCATCCATGTCATATAGACATATTCTTCTATTTAGCTAGAAGTGGGGGTATCCATGTCATATAGACATATTCTTCTATTTAGCTGGGGGGCATCCATGTCATATAGACATATTCTTCTATTTAGCTGGGGGGGGGGGGGCATCCATGTCATATAGACATATTCTTCTATTTAGCTGGGGGTGGGTGCATCCATGTCATATAGACATAATCTTCTATTTAGCTGGGAGAGCATCCATGTCATATAGGCATATTCTTCTATTTAGCTGGGGGAGCATCCATGTCATATAGACATATTCTTCTATTTAGCTGGGGGAGCATCCATGTCATATAGACATATTCTTCTATTTAACCAGAAGTGGGAGCATCCATGTCATATAGACATATTCTTCTATTTAGCTAGAAGTGGGAGCATCCATGTCATATAGGGATATTCTTCCATTTAGCTAGAAGTGTGAGCATTCATGTCATATAGACATATTCTTCTATTTAGCTAGAAGTGGGAGCATCCATGTCATATAGACATATTCTTCTATTTAGCTGGGGGAGCATCCATGTCATATAGACATATTCTTCTTTTTAGCTGGGGGAGCATCCATGTCATATAGACATATTCTTCTATTTAGCTAGAATTGGGGGCATCCATGTCATATAGACATATTCTTCTATTTAGCTGGGGGAGCATCCATGTCATATAGACATATTCTTCTATTTAGCTGGGGGAGCATCCATGTCATATAGACATATTCTTCTATTTAGCTGGGGGAGCATCCATGTTATATAGACATATTCTTCTATTTAGCTAGAATTGGGGGCATCCATGTCATATAGACATATTCTTCTATTTAGCTGGGGAACATCCATGTCATATAGACATATTCTTCTATTTAGCTGGGGGAGCATCCATGTCATATAGACATATTCTTCTATTTAGCTGGGGGAGCATCCATGTCATATAGACATATTCTTCTATTTAGCTGCGGAAGCATCCATGTCATATAGACATATTCTTCTAATTGGCTAGAATTGGGGGCATCCATGTCATATAGACATATTCTTCTATTTAGCTGGGGGAGCATCCATGTCATATAGACATATTTTTCTATTTAGCTGGGGGAGCATCCATGTCATATAGACATATTCTTCTATTTAGCTGGGGGAGGATCCATGTCATATAGACATATTCTTCTATTTAGCTGGGGGAGCATCCATGTCATATAGACATATTCTTCTATTTAGCTAGAATTGGGGGCATCCATGTCATATAGACATATTCTTCTATTTAGCTGGGGGAGCATCCATGTCATATAGACATATTCTTCTATTTAGCTGGGGGAGCATCCATGTCATATAGACATATTCTTCTATTTAGCTGGGGGAGCATCCATGTCATATAGACATATTCTTCTATTTAGCTGGGGGAGCATCCATGTCATATAGACATATTCTTCTATTTAGCTAGAATTGGGGGCATCCATGTCATATAGACATATTCTTCTATTTAGCTGGGGGAGCATCCATGTCATATAGACATATTCTTCTATTTAGCTGGGGGAGCATTCATGTCATATAGACATATTCTTCTATTTAGCTGGGGGAGCATCCATGTCATATAGACATATTCTTCTATTTAGCTGGGGGGGGGGGGTGGGGGGGGGGGGCATCCATGTCATAGACATATTCTTCTATTTAGCTAAAAGTGGGAGCATCCATGTCATATAGACATATTCTTCTATTTAGCTAGAAGTGGGAGGATCCATGTCATATAGACATATTCTTCTATTTAGCTAGAAGTGGGAGCATCCATGTCATATAGACATATTCTTCTATTTAGCTGGGGGAGCATCCATGTCATATAGACATATTCTTCTATTTAGCTGGGGGGCATCCATGTCATATAGACATATTCTTCTATTTAGCTAGAAGTGGGAGCATCCATGTCATATAGACATATTCTTCTATTTAGCTAGAAGTGGGAGCATCCATGTCATATAGACATATTCTTCTATTTAGCTGGGGGAGCATCCATGTCATATAGACATATTCTTCTATTTAGCTAGAAGTGGGAGCATCCATGTCATATAGACATATTCTTCTATTTAGCTGGGGGAGCATCCATGTCATATAGACATATTCTTCTATTTAGCTGGGGGAGCATCCATGTCATATAGACATATTCTTCTATTTAGCTAGAAGTGGGGGCATCCATGTCATATAGACATATTCTTCTATTTAGCTAGAAGTGGGAGCATCCATGTCATATAGACATATTCTTCTATTTAGCTAGAAGTGGGAGCATCCATGTCATATAGACATATTCTTCTATTTAGCTAGAAGTTGGAGCATCCATGTCATATAGACATATTCTTCTATTTAGCTAGAAGTGGGAGCATCCATGTCATATAGACATATTCTTCTATTTAGCGAGAAGTGGGAGCATCCATGTCATATAGACATATTCTTCTATTTAGCTAGAAGTGGGAGCATCCATGTCATATAGACATATTCTTCTATTTAGCTAGAAGTGGGAGCATCCATGTCATATAGACATATTCTTCTATTTAGCTGGGGGAGCATCCATGTCATATAGACATATTCTTCTATTTAGCTGGGGAGCATCCATGTCATATAGACATATTCTTCTATTTAGCTGGGGGTCATCCATGTCATATAGACATATTCTTCTATTTAGCTGGGGGGGGGGGGGGGTGGGGGGGGGGGCATCCATGTCATAGACATATTCTTCTATTTAGCTAAAAGTGGGAGCATCCATGTCATATAGACATATTCTTCTATTTAGCTAGAAGTGGGAGCATCCATGTCATATAGACATATTCTTCTATTTAGCTAGAAGTGGGAGCATCCATGTCATATAGACATATTCTACTATTTAGCTGGGGGAGCATCCATGTCATATAGACATATTCTTCTATTTAGCTGGGGGGCATCCATGTCATATAGACATATTCTTCTATTTAGCTAGAAGTGGGAGCATCCATGTCATATAGACATATTCTTCTATTTAGCTAGAAGTGGGAGCATCCATGTCATATAGACATATTCTTCTATTTAGCTGGGGGAGCATCCATGTCATATAGACATATTCTTCTATTTAGCTAGAAGTGGGAGCATCCATGTCATATAGACATATTCTTCTATTTATCTGGGGGAGCATCCATGTCATATAGACATATTCTTCTATTTAGCTGGGGGAGCATCCATGTCATATAGACATATTCTTCTATTTAGCTAGAAGTGGGGGCATCCATGTCATATAGACATATTCTTCTATTTAGCTAGAAGTGGGAGCATCCATGTCATATAGACATATTCTTCTATTTAGCTAGAAGTGGGAGCATCCATGTCATATAGACATATTCTTCTATTTAGCTAGAAGTTGGAGCATCCATGTCATATAGACATATTCTTCTATTTAGCTAGAAGTGGGAGCATCCATGTCATATAGACATATTCTTCTATTTAGCTAGAAGTGGGAGCATCCATGTCATATAGACATATTCTTCTATTTAGCTAGAAGTGGGAGCATCCATGTCATATAGACATATTCTTCTATTTAGCTAGAAGTGGGAGCATCCATGTCATATAGACATATTCTTCTATTTAGCTGGGGGAGCATCCATGTCATATAGACATATTCTTCTATTTAGCTGGGGAGCATCCATGTCATATAGACATATTCTTCTATTTAGCTGGGGGTCATCCATGTCATATAGACATATTCTTCTATTTAGCTGGGGGTCATCCATGTCATATAGACATATTCTTCTATTTAGCTGGGGGGGCATCCATTTCATATAAACATATTCTTCTATTTAGCTAGAAGTGGGAGCATCCATGTCATATAGACATATTCTTCTATTTAGCTGGGGGAGCATCCATGTCATATAGACATATTCTTCTATTTAGCTAGAAGTGGGAGCATCCATGTCATATAGACATATTCTTCTATTTAGCTAGAATTGGGGGCATCCATGTCATATAGACATATTCTTCTATTTAGCTAGAAGTGGGAGCATCCATGTCATATAGACATATTCTTCTATTTAGCTGGAATTGGGGGCATCCATGTCATATAGACATATTCTTTTATTTAGCTAGAATTGGGGGCATCCATGTCATATAGACATATTCTTCTATTTAGCTGGGGGGCATCCATGTCATATATACATATTCTTCTATTTAGCTAGAAGTGGGAGCATCCATGTCATATAGACATATTCTTCTATTTAGCTAGAAGTGAGGGCATCCATGTCATATAGACATATTCTTCTATTTAGCTAGAAGTGGGAGCATCCATGTCATATAGACATATTCTTCTATTTAGCTAGAAGTGGGGGTATCCATGTCATATAGACATATTCTTCTATTTAGCTGGGGGGCATCCATGTCATATAGACATATTCTTCTATTTAGCTGGGGGGGGGGGGGGGCATCCATGTCATATAGACATATTCTTCTATTTAGCTGGGGGTGGGTGCATCCATGTCATATAGACATAATCTTCTATTTAGCTGGGAGAGCATCCATGTCATATAGGCATATTCTTCTATTTAGCTGGGGGAGCATCCATGTCATATAGACATATTCTTCTATTTAGCTGGGGGAGCATCCATGTCATATAGACATATTCTTCTATTTAACTAGAAGTGGGAGCATCCATGTCATATAGACATATTCTTCTATTTAGCTAGAAGTGGGAGCATCCATGTCATATAGGGATATTCTTCCATTTAGCTAGAAGTGTGAGCATTCATGTCATATAGACATATTCTTCTATTTAGCTAGAAGTGGGAGCATCCATGTCATATAGACATATTCTTCTATTTAGCTGGGGGAGCATCCATGTCATATAGACATATTCTTCTATTTAGCTGGGGGAGCATCCATGTCATATAGACATATTCTTCTATTTAGCTAGAAGTGGGGGCATCCATGTCATATAGACATATTCTTCTATTTAGCTAGAAGTGGGAGCATCCATGTCATATAGACATATTCTTCTATTTAGCTAGAAGTGGGAGCATCCATGTCATATAGACATATTCTTCTATTTAGCTAGAAGTTGGAGCATCCATGTCATATAGACATATTCTTCTATTTAGCTAGAAGTGGGAGCATCCATGTCATATAGACATATTCTTCTATTTAGCTAGAAGTGGGAGCATCCATGTCATATAGACATATTCTTCTATTTAGCTAGAAGTGGGAGCATCCATGTCATATAGACATATTCTTCTATTTAGCTAGAAGTGGGAGCATCCATGTCATATAGACATATTCTTCTATTTAGCTGGGGGAGCATCCATGTCATATAGACATATTCTTCTATTTAGCTGGGGAGCATCCATGTCATATAGACATATTCTTCTATTTAGCTGGGGGTCATCCATGTCATATAGACATATTCTTCTATTTAGCTGGGGGTCATCCATGTCATATAGACATATTCTTCTATTTAGCTGGGGGGGGCATCCATTTCATATAAACATATTCTTCTATTTAGCTAGAAGTGGGAGCATCCATGTCATATAGACATATTCTTCTATTTAGCTGGGGGAGCATCCATGTCATATAGACATATTCTTCTATTTAGCTAGAAGTGGGAGCATCCATGTCATATAGACATATTCTTCTATTTAGCTAGAATTGGGGGCATCCATGTCATATAGACATATTCTTCTATTTAGCTAGAATTGGGGGCATCCATGTCATATAGACATATCCTTCTATTTTGCTAGAAGTGGGAGAATCCATGTCATATAGACATATTCTTCTATTTAGCTGGGGGAGCATCCATGTCATATAGACATATTCTTCTATTTAGCTAGAATTGGGGGCATCCATTTCATATAGACATATTCTTTTATTTAGCTAGAATTGGGGGCATCCATGTCATATAGACATATTCTTCTATTTAGCTAGAAGTGGGAGCATCCATGTCATATAGACATATTCTTCTATTTAGCTAGAAGTGGGAGCATCCATGTCATATAGACATATTCTTCTATTTAGCTGGAATTGGGGGCATCCATGTCATATAGACATATTCTTTTATTTAGCTAGAATTGGGGGCATCCATGTCATATAGACATATTCTTCTATTTAGCTGGGGGGCATCCATGTCATATATACATATTCTTCTATTTAGCTAGAAGTGGGAGCATCCATGTCATATAGACATATTCTTCTATTTAGCTAGAAGTGGGGGCATCCATGTCATATAGACATATTCTTCTATTTAGCTAGAAGTGGGAGCATCCATGTCATATAGACATATTCTTCTATTTAGCTAGAAGTGGGGGTATCCATGTCATATAGACATATTCTTCTATTTAGCTGGGGGTGGGTGCATCCATGTCATATAGACATAATCTTCTATTTAGCTGGGAGAGCATCCATGTCATATAGGCATATTCTTCTATTTAGCTGGGGGAGCATCCATGTCATATAGACATATTCTTCTATTTAGCTGGGGGAGCATCCATGTCATATAGACATATTCTTCTATTTAACCAGAAGTGGGAGCATCCATGTCATATAGACATATTCTTCTATTTAGCTAGAAGTGGGAGCATCCATGTCATATAGGGATATTCTTCCATTTAGCTAGAAGTGTGAGCATTCATGTCATATAGACATATTCTTCTATTTAGCTAGAAGTGGGAGCATCCATGTCATATAGACATATTCTTCTATTTAGCTGGGGGAGCATCCATGTCATATAGACATATTCTTCTTTTTAGCTGGGGGAGCATCCATGTCATATAGACATATTCTTCTATTTAGCTAGAATTGGGGGCATCCATGTCATATAGACATATTCTTCTATTTAGCTGGGGGAGCATCCATGTCATATAGACATATTCTTCTATTTAGCTGGGGGAGCATCCATGTCATATAGACATATTCTTCTATTTAGCTGGGGGAGCATCCATGTTATATAGACATATTCTTCTATTTAGCTAGAATTGGGGGCATCCATGTCATATAGACATATTCTTCTATTTAGCTGGGGAACATCCATGTCATATAGACATATTCTTCTATTTAGCTGGGGGAGCATCCATTTCATATAGACATATTCTTCTATTTAGCTGGGGGAGCATCCATGTCATATAGACATATTCTTCTATTTAGCTGCGGAAGCATCCATGTCATATAGACATATTCTTCTAATTGGCTAGAATTGGGGGCATCCATGTCATATAGACATATTCTTCTATTTAGCTGGGGGAGCATCCATGTCATATAGACATATTTTTCTATTTAGCTGGGGGAGCATCCATGTCATATAGACATATTCTTCTATTTAGCTGGGGGAGGATCCATGTCATATAGACATATTCTTCTATTTAGCTGGGGGAGCATCCATGTCATATAGACATATTCTTCTATTTAGCTAGAATTGGGGGCATCCATGTCATATAGACATATTCTTCTATTTAGCTGGGGGAGCATCCATGTCATATAGACATATTCTTCTATTTAGCTGGGGGAGCATCCATGTCATATAGACATATTCTTCTATTTAGCTGGGGGAGCATCCATGTCATATAGACATATTCTTCTATTTAGCTGGGGGAGCATCCATGTCATATAGACATATTCTTCTATTTAGCTAGAATTGGGGGCATCCATGTCATATAGACATATTCTTCTATTTAGCTGGGGGAGCATCCATGTCATATAGACATATTCTTCTATTTAGCTGGGGGAGCATTCATGTCATATAGACATATTCTTCTATTTAGCTGGGGGAGCATCCATGTCATATAGACATATTCTTCTATTTAGCTGGGGGGGGGGGTGGGGGGGGGGGCATCCATGTCATAGACATATTCTTCTATTTAGCTAAAAGTGGGAGCATCCATGTCATATAGACATATTCTTCTATTTAGCTAGAAGTGGGAGGATCCATGTCATATAGACATATTCTTCTATTTAGCTAGAAGTGGGAGCATCCATGTCATATAGACATATTCTTCTATTTAGCTGGGGGAGCATCCATGTCATATAGACATATTCTTCTATTTAGCTGGGGGGCATCCATGTCATATAGACATATTCTTCTATTTAGCTAGAAGTGGGAGCATCCATGTCATATAGACATATTCTTCTATTTAGCTAGAAGTGGGAGCATCCATGTCATATAGACATATTCTTCTATTTAGCTGGGGGAGCATCCATGTCATATAGACATATTCTTCTATTTAGCTAGAAGTGGGAGCATCCATGTCATATAGACATATTCTTCTATTTAGCTGGGGGAGCATCCATGTCATATAGACATATTCTTCTATTTAGCTGGGGGAGCATCCATGTCATATAGACATATTCTTCTATTTAGCTAGAAGTGGGGGCATCCATGTCATATAGACATATTCTTCTATTTAGCTAGAAGTGGGAGCATCCATGTCATATAGACATATTCTTCTATTTAGCTAGAAGTGGGAGCATCCATGTCATATAGACATATTCTTCTATTTAGCTAGAAGTTGGAGCATCCATGTCATATAGACATATTCTTCTATTTAGCTAGAAGTGGGAGCATCCATGTCATATAGACATATTCTTCTATTTAGCGAGAAGTGGGAGCATCCATGTCATATAGACATATTCTTCTATTTAGCTAGAAGTGGGAGCATCCATGTCATATAGACATATTCTTCTATTTAGCTAGAAGTGGGAGCATCCATGTCATATAGACATATTCTTCTATTTAGCTGGGGGAGCATCCATGTCATATAGACATATTCTTCTATTTAGCTGGGGAGCATCCATGTCATATAGACATATTCTTCTATTTAGCTGGGGGTCATCCATGTCATATAGACATATTCTTCTATTTAGCTGGGGGGGGGGGTGGGGGGGGGGGCATCCATGTCATAGACATATTCTTCAATTTAGCTAAAAGTGGGAGCATCCATGTCATATAGACATATTCTTCTATTTAGCTAGAAGTGGGAGCATCCATGTCATATAGACATATTCTTCTATTTAGCTAGAAGTGGGAGCATCCATGTCATATAGACATATTCTACTATTTAGCTGGGGGAGCATCCATGTCATATAGACATATTCTTCTATTTAGCTGGGGGGCATCCATGTCATATAGACATATTCTTCTATTTAGCTAGAAGTGGGAGCATCCATGTCATATAGACATATTCTTCTATTTAGCTAGAAGTGGGAGCATCCATGTCATATAGACATATTCTTCTATTTAGCTGGGGGAGCATCCATGTCATATAGACATATTCTTCTATTTAGCTAGAAGTGGGAGCATCCATGTCATATAGACATATTCTTCTATTTATCTGGGGGAGCATCCATGTCATATAGACATATTCTTCTATTTAGCTGGGGGAGCATCCATGTCATATAGACATATTCTTCTATTTAGCTAGAAGTGGGGGCATCCATGTCATATAGACATATTCTTCTATTTAGCTAGAAGTGGGAGCATCCATGTCATATAGACATATTCTTCTATTTAGCTAGAAGTGGGAGCATCCATGTCATATAGACATATTCTTCTATTTAGCTAGAAGTTGGAGCATCCATGTCATATAGACATATTCTTCTATTTAGCTAGAAGTGGGAGCATCCATGTCATATAGACATATTCTTCTATTTAGCTAGAAGTGGGAGCATCCATGTCATATAGACATATTCTTCTATTTAGCTAGAAGTGGGAGCATCCATGTCATATAGACATATTCTTCTATTTAGCTAGAAGTGGGAGCATCCATGTCATATAGACATATTCTTCTATTTAGCTGGGGGAGCATCCATGTCATATAGACATATTCTTCTATTTAGCTGGGGAGCATCCATGTCATATAGACATATTCTTCTATTTAGCTGGGGGTCATCCATGTCATATAGACATATTCTTCTATTTAGCTGGGGGTCATCCATGTCATATAGACATATTCTTCTATTTAGCTGGGGGGGCATCCATTTCATATAAACATATTCTTCTATTTAGCTAGAAGTGGGAGCATCCATGTCATATAGACATATTCTTCTATTTAGCTGGGGGAGCATCCATGTCATATAGACATATTCTTCTATTTAGCTAGAAGTGGGAGCATCCATGTCATATAGACATATTCTTCTATTTAGCTAGAATTGGGGGCATCCATGTCATATAGACATATTCTTCTATTTAGCTAGAATTGGGGGCATCCATGTCATATAGACATATTCTTCTATTTTGCTAGAAGTGGGAGAATCCATGTCATATAGACATATTCTTCTATTTAGCTGGGGGAGCATCCATGTCATATAGACATATTCTTCTATTTAGCTAGAATTGGGGGCATCCATTTCATATAGACATATTCTTTTATTTAGCTAGAATTGGGGGCATCCATGTCATATAGACATATTCTTCTATTTAGCTAGAAGTGGGAGCATCCATGTCATATAGACATATTCTTCTATTTAGCTAGAAGTGGGAGCATCCATGTCATATAGACATATTCTTCTATTTAGCTGGAATTGGGGGCATCCATGTCATATAGACATATTCTTTTATTTAGCTAGAATTGGGGGCATCCATGTCATATAGACATATTCTTCTATTTAGCTGGGGGGCATCCATGTCATATATACATATTCTTCTATTTAGCTAGAAGTGGGAGCATCCATGTCATATAGACATATTCTTCTATTTAGCTAGAAGTGGGGGCATCCATGTCATATAGACATATTCTTCTATTTAGCTAGAAGTGGGAGCATCCATGTCATATAGACATATTCTTCTATTTAGCTAGAAGTGGGGGTATCCATGTCATATAGACATATTCTTCTATTTAGCTGGGGGGCATCCATGTCATATAGACATATTCTTCTATTTAGCTGGGGGGGGGGGGGGGCATCCATGTCATATAGACATATTCTTCTATTTAGCTGGGGGTGGGTGTATCCATGTCATATAGACATAATCTTCTATTTAGCTGGGAGAGCATCCATGTCATATAGACATATTCTTCTATTTAGCTGGGGGAGCATCCATGTCATATAGACATATTCTTCTATTTAGCTGGGGGAGCATCCATGTCATATAGACATATTCTTCTATTTAACTAGAAGTGGGAGCATCCATGTCATATAGACATATTCTTCTATTTAGCTAGAAGTGGGAGCATCCATGTCATATAGGGATATTCTTCCATTTAGCTAGAAGTGTGAGCATTCATGTCATATAGACATATTCTTCTATTTAGCTAGAAGTGGGAGCATCCATGTCATATAGACATATTCTTCTATTTAGCTGGGGGAGCATCCATGTCATATAGACATATTCTTCTATTTAGCTGGGGGAGCATCCATGTCATATAGACATATTCTTCTATTTAGCTAGAAGTGGGGGCATCCATGTCATATAGACATATTCTTCTATTTAGCTAGAAGTGGGAGCATCCATGTCATATAGACATATTCTTCTATTTAGCTAGAAGTGGGAGCATCCATGTCATATAGACATATTCTTCTATTTAGCTAGAAGTTGGAGCATCCATGTCATATAGACATATTCTTCTATTTAGCTAGAAGTGGGAGCATCCATGTCATATAGACATATTCTTCTATTTAGCTAGAAGTGGGAGCATCCATGTCATATAGACATATTCTTCTATTTAGCTAGAAGTGGGAGCATCCATGTCATATAGACATATTCTTCTATTTAGCTAGAAGTGGGAGCATCCATGTCATATAGACATATTCTTCTATTTAGCTGGGGGAGCATCCATGTCATATAGACATATTCTTCTATTTAGCTGGGGAGCATCCATGTCATATAGACATATTCTTCTATTTAGCTGGGGGTCATCCATGTCATATAGACATATTCTTCTATTTAGCTGGGGGTCATCCATGTCATATAGACATATTCTTCTATTTAGCTGGAGGGGGGCATCCATTTCATATAAACATATTCTTCTATTTAGCTAGAAGTGGGAGCATCCATGTCATATAGACATATTCTTCTATTTAGCTGGGGGAGCATCCATGTCATATAGACATATTCTTCTATTTAGCTAGAAGTGGGAGCATCCATGTCATATAGACATATTCTTCTATTTAGCTAGAAGTGGGGGCATCCATGTCATATAGACATATTCTTCTATTTAGCTAGAAGTGGGAGCATCCATGTCATATAGACATATTCTTCTATTTAGCTAGAAGTGGGGGTATCCATGTCATATAGACATATTCTTCTATTTAGCTGGGGGGCATCCATGTCATATAGACATATTCTTCTATTTAGCTGGGGGGGGGGGGGGCATCCATGTCATATAGACATATTCTTCTATTTAGCTGGGGGTGGGTGTATCCATGTCATATAGACATAATCTTCTATTTAGCTGGGAGAGCATCCATGTCATATAGACATATTCTTCTATTTAGCTGGGGGAGCATCCATGTCATATAGACATATTCTTCTATTTAGCTGGGGGAGCATCCATGTCATATAGACATATTCTTCTATTTAACTAGAAGTGGGAGCATCCATGTCATATAGACATATTCTTCTATTTAGCTAGAAGTGGGAGCATCCATGTCATATAGGGATATTCTTCCATTTAGCTAGAAGTGTGAGCATTCATGTCATATAGACATATTCTTCTATTTAGCTAGAAGTGGGAGCATCCATGTCATATAGACATATTCTTCTATTTAGCTGGGGGAGCATCCATGTCATATAGACATATTCTTCTATTTAGCTGGGGGAGCATCCATGTCATATAGACATATTCTTCTATTTAGCTAGAAGTGGGGGCATCCATGTCATATAGACATATTCTTCTATTTAGCTAGAAGTGGGAGCATCCATGTCATATAGACATATTCTTCTATTTAGCTAGAAGTGGGAGCATCCATGTCATATAGACATATTCTTCTATTTAGCTAGAAGTTGGAGCATCCATGTCATATAGACATATTCTTCTATTTAGCTAGAAGTGGGAGCATCCATGTCATATAGACATATTCTTCTATTTAGCTAGAAGTGGGAGCATCCATGTCATATAGACATATTCTTCTATTTAGCTAGAAGTGGGAGCATCCATGTCATATAGACATATTCTTCTATTTAGCTAGAAGTGGGAGCATCCATGTCATATAGACATATTCTTCTATTTAGCTGGGGGAGCATCCATGTCATATAGACATATTCTTCTATTTAGCTGGGGAGCATCCATGTCATATAGACATATTCTTCTATTTAGCTGGGGGTCATCCATGTCATATAGACATATTCTTCTATTTAGCTGGGGGTCATCCATGTCATATAGACATATTCTTCTATTTAGCTGGAGGGGGGCATCCATTTCATATAAACATATTCTTCTATTTAGCTAGAAGTGGGAGCATCCATGTCATATAGACATATTCTTCTATTTAGCTGGGGGAGCATCCATGTCATATAGACATATTCTTCTATTTAGCTAGAAGTGGGAGCATCCATGTCATATAGACATATTCTTCTATTTAGCTAGAATTGGGGGCATCCATGTCATATAGACATATTCTTCTATTTAGCTAGAATTGGGGGCATCCATGTCATATAGACATATTCTTCTATTTTGCTAGAAGTGGGAGAATCCATGTCATATAGACATATTCTTCTATTTAGCTGGGGGAGCATCCATGTCATATAGACATATTCTTCTATTTAGCTAGAATTGGGGGCATCCATTTCATATAGACATATTCTTTTATTTAGCTAGAATTGGGGGCATCCATGTCATATAGACATATTCTTCTATTTAGCTAGAAGTGGGAGCATCCATGTCATATAGACATATTCTTCTATTTAGCTAGAAGTGGGAGCATCCATGTCATATAGACATATTCTTCTATTTAGCTGGAATTGGGGGCATCCATGTCATATAGACATATTCTTTTATTTAGCTAGAATTGGGGGCATCCATGTCATATAGACATATTCTTCTATTTAGCTGGGGGGCATCCATGTCATATATACATATTCTTCTATTTAGCTAGAAGTGGGAGCATCCATGTCATATAGACATATTCTTCTATTTAGCTAGAAGTGGGGGCATCCATGTCATATAGACATATTCTTCTATTTAGCTAGAAGTGGGAGCATCCATGTCATATAGACATATTCTTCTATTTAGCTAGAAGTGGGGGTATCCATGTCATATAGACATATTCTTTTATTTAGCTGGGGGGCATCCATGTCATATAGACATATTCTTCTATTTAGCTGGGGGGGGGGGGGCATCCATGTCATATAGACATATTCTTCTATTTAGCTGGGGGTGGGTGCATCCATGTCATATAGACATAATCTTCTATTTAGCTGGGAGAGCATCCATGTCATATAGGCATATTCTTCTATTTAGCTGGGGGAGCATCCATGTCATATAGACATATTCTTCTATTTAGCTGGGGGAGCATCCATGTCATATAGACATATTCTTCTATTTAACCAGAAGTGGGAGCATCCATGTCATATAGACATATTCTTCTATTTAGCTAGAAGTGGGAGCATCCATGTCATATAGGGATATTCTTCCATTTAGCTAGAAGTGTGAGCATTCATGTCATATAGACATATTCTTCTATTTAGCTAGAAGTGGGAGCATCCATGTCATATAGACATATTCTTCTATTTAGCTGGGGGAGCATCCATGTCATATAGACATATTCTTCTTTTTAGCTGGGGGAGCATCCATGTCATATAGACATATTCTTCTATTTAGCTAGAATTGGGGGCATCCATGTCATATAGACATATTCTTCTATTTAGCTGGGGGAGCATCCATGTCATATAGACATATTCTTCTATTTAGCTGGGGGAGCATCCATGTCATATAGACATATTCTTCTATTTAGCTGGGGGAGCATCCATGTTATATAGACATATTCTTCTATTTAGCTAGAATTGGGGGCATCCATGTCATATAGACATATTCTTCTATTTAGCTGGGGAACATCCATGTCATATAGACATATTCTTCTATTTAGCTGGGGGAGCATCCATGTCATATAGACATATTCTTCTATTTAGCTGGGGGAGCATCCATGTCATATAGACATATTCTTCTATTTAGCTGCGGAAGCATCCATGTCATATAGACATATTCTTCTAATTGGCTAGAATTGGGGGCATCCATGTCATATAGACATATTCTTCTATTTAGCTGGGGGAGCATCCATGTCATATAGACATATTCTTCTATTTAGCTGGGGGAGCATCCATGTCATATAGACATATTCTTCTATTTAGCTGGGGGAGCATCCATGTCATATAGACATATTCTTCTATTTAGCTGGGGGAGCATCCATGTCATATAGACATATTCTTCTATTTAGCTAGAATTGGGGGCATCCATGTCATATAGACATATTCTTCTATTTAGCTGGGGGAGCATCCATGTCATATAGACATATTCTTCTATTTAACTGGGGGAGCATCCATGTCATATAGACATATTCTTCTATTTAGCTGGGGGAGCATCCATGTCATATAGACATATTCTTCTATTTAGCTGGGGGAGCATCCATGTCATATAGACATATTCTTCTATTTAGCTAGAATTGGGGGCATCCATGTCATATAGACATATTCTTCTATTTAGCTGGGGGAGCATCCATGTCATATAGACATATTCTTCTATTTAGCTGGGGGAGCATTCATGTCATATAGACATATTCTTCTATTTAGCTGGGGGAGCATCCATGTCATATAGACATATTCTTCTATTTAGCTGGGGGGGGGGGGGTGGGGGGGGGCATCCATGTCATAGACATATTCTTCTATTTAGCTAAAAGTGGGAGCATCCATGTCATATAGACATATTCTTCTATTTAGCTAGAAGTGGGAGCATCCATGTCATATAGACATATTCTTCTATTTAGCTAGAAGTGGGAGCATCCATGTCATATAGACATATTCTTCTATTTAGCTGGGGGAGCATCCATGTCATATAGACATATTCTTCTATTTAGCTGGGGGGCATCCATGTCATATAGACATATTCTTCTATTTAGCTAGAAGTGGGAGCATCCATGTCATATAGACATATTCTTCTATTTAGCTAGAAGTGGGAGCATCCATGTCATATAGACATATTCTTCTATTTAGCTGGGGGAGCATCCATGTCATATAGACATATTCTTCTATTTAGCTAGAAGTGGGAGCATCCATGTCATATAGACATATTCTTCTATTTAGCTGGGGGAGCATCCATGTCATATAGACATATTCTTCTATTTAGCTGGGGGAGCATCCATATCATATAGACATATTCTTCTATTTAGCTAGAAGTGGGGGCATCCATGTCATATAGACATATTCTTCTATTTAGCTAGAAGTGGGAGCATCCATGTCATATAGACATATTCTTCTATTTAGCTAGAAGTGGGAGCATCCATGTCATATAGACATATTCTTCTATTTAGCTAGAAGTTGGAGCATCCATGTCATATAGACATATTCTTCTATTTAGCTAGAAGTGGGAGCATCCATGTCATATAGACATATTCTTCTATTTAGCTAGAAGTGGGAGCATCCATGTCATATAGACATATTCTTCTATTTAGCTAGAAGTGGGAGCATCCATGTCATATAGACATATTCTTCTATTTAGCTAGAAGTGGGAGCATCCATGTCATATAGACATATTCTTCTATTTAGCTGGGGGAGCATCCATGTCATATAGACATATTCTTCTATTTAGCTGGGGAGCATCCATGTCATATAGACATATTCTTCTATTTAGCTGGGGGTCATCCATGTCATATAGACATATTCTTCTATTTAGCTGGGGGTCATCCATGTCATATAGACATATTCTTCTATTTAGCTGGGGGGGCATCCATTTCATATAAACATATTCTTCTATTTAGCTAGAAGTGGGAGCATCCATGTCATATAGACATATTCTTCTATTTAGCTGGGGGAGCATCCATGTCATATAGACATATTCTTCTATTTAGCTAGAAGTGGGAGCATCCATGTCATATAGACATATTCTTCTATTTAGCTAGAATTGGGGGCATCCATGTCATATAGACATATTCTTCTATTTAGCTAGAATTGGGGGCATCCATGTCATATAGACATATTCTTCTATTTTGCTAGAAGTGGGAGAATCCATGTTATATAGACATATTCTTCTATTTAGCTGGGGGAGCATCCATGTCATATAGACATATTCTTCTATTTAGCTAGAATTGGGGGCATCCATTTCATATAGACATATTCTTTTATTTAGCTAGAATTGGGGGCATCCATGTCATATAGACATATTCTTCTATTTAGCTAGAAGTGGGAGCATCCATGTCATATAGACATATTCTTCTATTTAGCTAGAAGTGGGAGCATCCATGTCATATAGACATATTCTTCTATTTAGCTGGAATTGGGGGCATCCATGTCATATAGACATATTCTTTTATTTAGCTAGAATTGGGGGCATCCATGTCATATAGACATATTCTTCTATTTAGCTGGGGGGCATCCATGTCATATATACATATTCTTCTATTTAGCTAGAAGTGGGAGCATCCATGTCATATAGACATATTCTTCTATTTAGCTAGAAGTGGGGGCATCCATGTCATATAGACATATTCTTCTATTTAGCTAGAAGTGGGAGGATCCATGTCATATAGACATATTCTTCTATTTAGCTAGAAGTGGGGGTATCCATGTCATATAGACATATTCTTCTATTTAGCTGGGGGGCATCCATGTCATATAGACATATTCTTCTATTTAGCTGGGGGGGGGGGGGCATCCATGTCATATAGACATATTCTTCTATTTAGCTGGGGGTGGGTGCATCCATGTCATATAGACATAATCTTCTATTTAGCTGGGAGAGCATCCATGTCATATAGGCATATTCTTCTATTTAGCTGGGGGAGCATCCATGTCATATAGACATATTCTTCTATTTAGCTGGGGGAGCATCCATGTCATATAGACATATTCTTCTATTTAACTAGAAGTGGGAGCATCCATGTCATATAGACATATTCTTCTATTTAGCTAGAAGTGGGAGCATCCATGTCATATAGGGATATTCTTCCATTTAGCTAGAAGTGTGAGCATTCATGTCATATAGACATATTCTTCTATTTAGCTAGAAGTGGGAGCATCCATGTCATATAGACATATTCTTCTATTTAGCTGGGGGAGCATCCATGTCATATAGACATATTCTTCTATTTAGTTAGAAGTGGGGGTATCCATGTCATATAGACATATTCTTCTATTTAGCTGGGGGGCATCCATGTCATATAGACATATTCTTCTATTTAGCTGGGGGGGGGGGGAACCATGTCATATAGACATATTCTTCTATTTAGCTGGGGGGGGGGGGGGGGGCATCCATGTCATATAGACATATTCTTCTATTTAGCTAGAAGTGGGAGCATCCATGTCATATAGACATATTCTTCTATTTAGCTGGGGGAGCATCCATGTCATATAGACATATTCTTCTATTTAGCTAGAAGTGGGAGCATCCATGTCATATAGACATATTCTTCTATTTAGCTAGAATTGGGGGCATCCATGTCATATAGACATATTCTTCTATTTTGCTAGAATTGGGGGCATCCATGTCATATAGACATATTCTTCTATTTTGCTAGAAGTGGGAGAATCCATGTCATATAGACATATTCTTCTATTTAGCTGGGGGAGCATCCATGTCATATAGACAAATTCTTCTATTTAGCTAGAATTGAGGGCATCCATTTCATATAGACATATTCTTTTATTTAGCTAGAATTGGGGGCATCCATGTCATATAGACATATTCTTCTATTTAGCTAGAAGTGGGAGCATCCATGTCATATAGACATATTCTTCTATTTAGCTAGAAGTGGGAGCATCCATGTCATATAGACATATTCTTTTATTTAGCTAGAATTGGGGGCATCCATGTCATATAGACATATTCTTCTATTTAGCTGGGGGGCATCCATGTCATATATACATATTCTTCTATTTAGCTAGAAGTGGGAGCATCCATGTCATATAGACATATTCTTCTATTTAGCTAGAAGTGGGGGCATCCATGTCATATAGACATATTCTTCTATTTAGCTAGAAGTGGGAGCATCCATGTCATATAGACATATTCTTCTATTTAGCTGGGGGGGGCATCCATGTCATATAGACATATTCTTCTATTTAGCTGGGGGGGGGATCCATATCATATAGACATATTCTTCTATTTAGCTGGGGGGGGGGGGATCCATGTCATATAGACATATTCTTCTATTTAGCTGGGGGTGGGAGCATCCATGTCATATAGACATATTCTTCTATTTAGCTGGGAGAGCATCCATGTCATATAGGCATATTCTTCTATTTAGCTGGGGGAGCATCCATGTCATATAGACATATTCTTCTATTTAGCTGGGGGAGCATCCATGTCATATAGACATATTCTTCTATATAGCTAGAAGTGGGAGCATCCATGTCATATAGACATATTCTTCTATTTAGCTAGAAGTGGAAGCATCCATGTCATATAGACATATTCTTCTATTTAGCTAGAAGTGTGAGCATCCATGTCATATAGACATATTCTTCTATTTAGCTAGAAGTGGGAGCATCCATTTAATATAGACATATTCTTCTATTTAGCTGGGGGAGATCCATGTCATATAGACATATTCTTCTATTTAGTTAGAAGTGGGGGTATCCATGTCATATAGACATATTCTTCTATTTAGCTGGGGGGCATCCATGTCATATAGACATATTCTTCTATTTAGCTGGGGGGGAGGGAACCATGTCATATAGACATATTCTTCTATTTAGCTGGGGGGGGGGGGGGCATCCATGTCATATAGACATATTCTTCTATTTAGCTGGGGGGCTTCCATGTCATATAGACATATTCTTCTATTTAGCTTGGGGGGGGGGGGCATCCATGTCATATAGACATATTCTTCTATTTAGCTGGGGGTGGGAGCATCCATGTCATATAGACATATTCTTCTATTTAGCTGGGGGAGCATTCATGTCATATAGACATATTCTTCTATTTAGCTAGAAGTGGGGGTATCCATGTCATATAGACATATTCTTCTATTTAGCTGGGGGGCATCCATGTCATATAGACATATTCTTCTATTTAGCTGGGGGGGCATCCATATCATATAGACATATTCTTCTATTTAGTTGGGGGGGGGGAGCATCCATGTCATATATACATATTCTTCTATTTAGCTGGGGGTGGGAGCATCCATGTCATATAGACATATTCTTCTATTTAGCTGGGAGAGCATCCATGTCATATAGGCATATTCTTCTATTTAGCTGGGGAAGCATCCATGTCATATAGACATATTCTTCTATTTAGCTGGGGGAGCATCCATGTCATATAGACATATTCTTCTATTTAGCTAGAAGTGGGAGCATCCATGTCATATAGACATATTCTTCTCTTTAGCTAGAAGTGGGAGCATCCATGTCATATAGACATATTCTTCTATTTAGCTAGAAGTGTGAGCATCCATGTCATATAGACATATTCTTCTATTTAGCTAGAAGTGGGAGCATCCATGTCATATAGACATATTCTTCTATTTAGCTGGGGGAGCATCCATGTCATATAGACATATTCTTCTATTTAGTTAGAAGTGGGGGTATCCATGTCATATAGACATATTCTTCTATTTAGCTGGGGGGCATCCATGTCATATAGACATATTCTTCTATTTAGCTGGGGGGGGGGGGGGGGAAACCATGTCATATAGACATATTCTTCAATTTAGCTGGGGGGGGAATCCATGTCATATAGACATATTCTTCTATTTAGCTGGGGGGCTTCCATGTCATATAGACATATTCTTCTATTTTGCTTGGGGGAGGGGGGGGGCATCCATGTCATATAGACATATTCTTCTATTTAGCTGGGGGTGGGAGCATCCATGTCATATAGACATATTCTTCTATTTAGCTGGGGGAGCATTCATGTCATATAGACATATTCTTCTATTTAGCTAGAAGTGGGAGCATCCATGTCATATAGACATATTCTTCTATTTAGCTGGGGGAGCATTCATGTCATATAGACATATTCTTCTATTTAGCTAGAAGTGGGAGCATCCATGTCATATAGACATATTCTTCTATTTAGCTGGGGGAGCATCCATGTCATATAGACATATTCTTCTATTTAGCTGGGGGAGCATCCATGTCATATAGACATATTCTTCTATTTAGCTGGGGGAGGGGGGGCATCCATGTCATATAGACATATTCTTCTATTTAGCTGGGGGAGCATCCATGTCATATAGACATATTCTTCTATTTAGCTGGGGGGGGGGGGGGGGGGCATCCATGTCATATAGACATATACTTCTATTTAGCTGGGGGAGCATCCATGTCATATATACATATTCTTCTATTTAGCTAGAAGTGGGAGCATCCATGTCATATAGACATATTCTTCTATTTAGCTAGAAGTGGGAGCATCCATGTCATATAGACATATTCTTCTATTTAGCTAGAAGTGGGAGCATCCATGTCATATAGACATATTCTTCTATTTAGTTAGAAGTGGGGGTATCCATGTCATATAGACATATTCTTCTATTTAGCTGGGGGGCATCCATGTCATATAGACATATTCTTCTAATTAGCTGGGGGGGGGGGGGGGAACCATGTCATATAGACATATTCTTCTATTTAGCTGGAGGGGGGGGGAGGGGGGCATCCATGTCATATAGACATATTCTTCTATTTAGCTGGGGGGCTTCCATGTCATATAGACATATTCTTCTATTTAGCTTGGGGGGGGGGGGGCATCCATGTCATATAGACATATTCTTCTATTTAGCTGGGGGGCTTCCATGTCATATAGACATATTCTTCTATTTAGCTTGGGGGGGGGGGGGTAGCCATGTCATATAGACATATTCTTCTATTTAGCTGGGGGTGGGAGCATCCATGTCATATAGACATATTCTTCTATTTAGCTGGGGGAGCATTCATGTCATATAGACATATTCTTCTATTTAGCTAGAAGTGGGAGCATCCATGTCATATAGACATATTCTTCTATTTAGCTGGGGGAGCATCCATGTCATATAGACATATTCTTCTATTTAGCTAGAAGTGGGAGCATCCATGTCATATAGACATATTCTTCTATTTAGCTGGGGGAGCATCCATGTCATATAGACATATTCTTCTATTTAGCTGGAGGAGCATCCATGTCATATAGACATATTCTTCTATTTAGCTGGGGGAACATCCATGTCATATAGACATATTCTTCTATTTAGCTAGAAGTGGGAGCATCCATGTCATATAGACATATTCTTCTATTTAGCTAGAAGTGGGAGCATCTATGTCATATAGACATATTCTTTTATTTAGCTAGAATTGGGGGCATCCATGTCATATAGACATATTCTTCTATTTAGCTGGGGGGCATCCATGTCATATATACATATTCTTCTATTTAGCTAGAAGTGGGAGCATCCATGTCATATAGACATATTCTTCTATTTAGCTAGAAGTGGGGGCATCCATGTCATATAGACATATTCTTCTATTTAGCTAGAAGTGGGAGCATCCATGTCATATAGACATATTCTTCTATTTAGCTGGGGGGGGCATCCATGTCATATAGACATATTCTTCTATTTAGCTGGGGGGGGGGCATCCATATCATATAGACATATTCTTCTATTTAGCTGGGGGGGGGGGATCCATGTCATATAGACATATTCTTCTATTTAGCTGGGGGTGGGAGCATCCATGTCATATAGACATATTCTTCTATTTAGCTGGGAGAGCATCCATGTCATATAGGCATATTCTTCTATTTAGCTGGGGGAGCATCCATGTCATATAGACATATTCTTCTATTTAGCTGGGGGAGCATCCATGTCATATAGACATATACTTCTATTTAGCTGGGGGAGCATCCATGTCATATAGACATATTCTTCTATTTAGCTAGAAGTGGGAGCATCCATGTCATATAGACATATTCTTCTATTTAGCTAGAAGTGGGAGCATCCATGTCATATAGACATATTCTTCTATTTAGCTAGAAGTGTGAGCATCCATGTCATATAGACATATTCTTCTATTTAGCTAGAAGTGGGAGCATCCATGTCATATAGACATATTCTTCTATTTAGCTGGGGGAGCATCCATGTCATATAGACATATTCTTCTATTTAGTTAGAAGTGGGGGTATCCATGTCATATAGACATATTCTTCTATTTAGCTGGGGGGCATCCATGTCATATAGACATATTCTTCTATTTAGCTGGGGGGGGGGGGGCATCCATGTCATATAGACATATTCTTCTATTTAGCTGGGGGCATCCATGTCATATAGACATATTCTTCTATTTAGCTGGGGGAGCATTCATGTCATATAGACATATTCTTCTATTTAGCTAGAAGTGGGAGCATCCATGTCATATAGACATATTCTTCTATTTAGCTAGAAGTGGGAGCATCCATGTCATATAGACATATTCTTCTATTTAGCTAGAAGTGTGAGCATCCATGTCATATAGACATATTCTTCTATTTAGCTAGAAGTGGGAGCATCCATGTCATATAGACATATTCTTCTATTTAGCTGGGGGAGCATCCATGTCATATAGACATATTCTTCTATTAAGTTAGAAGTGGGGGTATCCATGTCATATAGACATATTCTTATATTTAGCTGGGGGGCATCCATGTCATATAGACATATTCTTCTATTTAGCTGGGGGGGGGGGGAACCATGTCATATAGACATATTCTTCTATTTAGCTGGGGGGGGGGAACCATGTCATATAGACATATTCTTCTATTTAGCTGGGGGGGGGGGGGCATCCATGTCATATAGACATATTCTTCTATTTAGCTGGGGGGCTTCCATGTCATATAGACATATTCTTCTATTTAGCTTGGGGGGGGGGGGCATCCATGTCATATAGACATATTCTTCTATTTAGCTGGGGGTGGGAGCATCCATGTCATATAGACATATTCTTCTTTTTAGCTGGGGGAGCATCCATGTCATATAGACATATTCTTCTATTTAGCTAGAAGTGGGAGCATCCATGTCATATAGACATATTCTTCTATTTAGGTGGGGGAGCATCCATGTCATATAGACATATTCTTCTATTTAGCTGGGGGAGCATCCATGTCATATAGACATATTCTTCTATTTAGCTGGGGGGGGGGGCATCCATGTCATATAGACATATTCTTCTATTTAGCTGGGGAGCATCCATGTCATATAGACATATTCTTCTATTTAGCTGGGGGGGCATCCATGTCATATAGACATATTCTTCTATTTAGCTAGAAGTGGGAGCATCCATGTCATATAGACATATTCTTCTATTTAGCTAGAAGTGGGAGCATCCATGTCATATAGACATATTCTTCTATTTAGCTAGAAGTGTGAGCATCCATGTCATATAGACATATTCTTCTATTTAGCTAGAAGTGGGAGCATCCATGTCATATAGACATATTCTTCTATTTAGTTAGAAGTGGGGGTATCCATGTCATATAGACATATTCTTCTATTTAGCTGGGGGGCATCCATGTCATATAGACATATTCTTCTATTTAGCTGGGGGGGGGAACCATATCATATAGACATATTCTTCTATTTAGCTGGGGGGGGGGGGGGGCATCCATGTCATATAGACATATTCTTCTTCTATTTAGCTGGGGGGCATCCATGTCATATAGACATATTCTTCTATTTAGCTGGGGGAGCATTCATGTCATATAGACATATTCTTCTATTTAGCTAGAAGTGGGAGCATCCATGTCATATAGACATATTCTTCTATTTAGCTAGAAGTGGGAGCATCCATGTCATATAGACATATTCTTCTATTTAGCTAGAAGTGTGAGCATCCATGTCATATAGACATATTCTTCTATTTAGCTAGAAGTGGGAGCATCCATGTCATATAGACATATTCTTCTATTTAGCTGGGGGAGCATCCATGTCATATAGACATATTCTTCTATTAAGTTAGAAGTGGGGGTATCCATGTCATATAGACATATTCTTATATTTAGCTGGGGGGCATCCATGTCATATAGACATATTCTTCTATTTAGCTGGGGGGGGGGGGGAACCATGTCATATAGACATATTCTTCTATTTAGCTGGGGGGGGGAACCATGTCATATAGACATATTCTTCTATTTAGCTGGGGGGGGGGCATCCATGTCATATAGACATATTCTTCTATTTAGCTGGGGGGCTTCCATGTCATATAGACATATTCTTCTATTTAGCTTGGGGGGGGGGGGGGCATCCATGTCATATAGACATATTCTTCTATTTAGCTGGGGGTGGGAGCATCCATGTCATATAGACATATTCTTCTTTTTAGCTGGGGGAGCATCCATGTCATATAGACATATTCTTCTATTTAGCTAGAAGTGGGAGCATCCATGTCCATATAGACATATTCTTCTATTTAGGTGGGGGAGCATCCATGTCATATAGACATATTCTTCTATTTAGCTGGGGGAGCATCCATGTCATATAGACATATTCTTCTATTTAGCTGGGGGGGGGGGGCATCCATGTCATATAGACATATTCTTCTATTTAGCTGGGGGAGCATCCATGTCATATAGACATATTCTTCTATTTAGCTGGGGGGGCATCCATGTCATATAGACATATTCTTCTATTTAGCTGGGGGGGGGGGGGGGGGGGGGGGGGCATCCATGTCATATGAACATATTCTTCTAATTTTTACTAGTAGATCATGTGAATTATTATGCACAAGGTTCTATGTGTATCATACCATGATAATGTACTGTATATGATTATATGTGTTTGGTTATTTGTTATATGTTTAAATATATATTGGACCTTTTTTTTTAGGTTAGAAGCCAAGAAAAAATCAGAACCTAAAAAAGTTGTACTTCAAGATGAAAAATTGACAGAACTAGAGAGAAAACTACAGGAGAGAAAAGCTCAAAGAATGAAAGAAAGAGAATCAGCCAAATCAGTATCAAATCATCATTCAGCCAGCAGAACAAAAAGTCTGATAAACCAAAAAGTATGTATGACTTTTTAGCTATCACAAGATATGTTACATTGTCTTTCTGATAATATATGATCAGTTATCTTGTTATATTATTGGCACTTCTCAAATGATTCATATTGGTTTTACACATCAGAAAACAATAATGCATTTAAGTATTAGTTGAACACCCAGCCCCAATGTAAAAAAAAACAGGTCAATCTGGAGTTTTTCACTGAATATTTTGGACTCTGGTATTCTGTGTTTCTCTTTGACAGAAAGAAAACTCTGTTCCAAACATAGTTGTAATAGGTATTGAAAAAGGATGTACTGTAAAAGATGACATAGAATTTAGTTTCCATGATATTCCTGTTCTATTTTCATCAAGCAATGTACATGTATGTCATAAACTTGTTGACTTTTGATTTTTGTAAGTTTTGTACATTGGACCATATGCTTTCATTCTTACAATTCTTGTCATCAAATATATTTGCTTGAGATACAGTGCTGTTAGATAAAGTAAAGTGTAGGTGAATTCAAAGGAAAATTTAATTCTTTTAATAAAATAATGTAATTTGTGTGTGCAAAGATTCAATTAAACTCAAAGGAAAGGTCAATTGAAATAATTTAGAGGAACATGAAGTGAAAATCACATTGAGAAGTTTCAAGCAAGGAAGAATCATGAGGGAGATTTGTAATAGAAGATCGTATTGGTGAAGTTCAAGTCAAAATTATGTTGTACAAGTTCAAGTCAAAATAATTTCAGAGATCAGTGAAAATCATGTTGGAGAAGTTCAATTAAAAATCATGGGTAAATTTGAGTAAAAATTCTATAGAGAAAGTCGAAGAAAGTGAAAGCTATATATGTCAGGAGTTTTATAGGAATTAAAAAGTTATATTGTGGAAGGTCAAGTGAAAACCATATAGTGAAAACCCAAAGGCATTGATTTCAAGATTTTATTTCATTTTATTTGTAGAGAGCACTTGAAGAAAACAGATGGCGAGAGTTGGAGTTAACACAAGAAAGAGCTGCTAAACTAATGGATGGAAGTTTAGGGAAGAGTAAATCAGGGAGTCGACTAGCTTCTAACTTACTGATGGCTCAGTGATTATGAAATCAGACATTGTATTAATAATATACCTGTTTTTTCTGAATTATTTTTTCAGAAGCAGATTTCCACCTTGTATCACTATTTTTATTGTCTGTGATAAACATTTGAATAACTATGTGTTTATAATACCACTGCTGTAACTCAACAGAGAGAGTTCAGTATAACTATAGTGTGTATGACATATGTATTTACATCTTTCAGAAACTATGTTGACCTTTAAAAATGGAGCTTCCTTATTTTTTTCTAAATAAAAATAAAGGCAGGGGACAATACCATTGTTGATCAGGAGTCTGGTATTTGATTCAAATTGACAATGATCTGGTTTTTGCGACTTTCATTTTGTACTTTCTCTGCTTGAAACTGACAAGGCTAGAAAAATGTGTCTTGGGTAAATGTATGCTGAAAGCTATTGCCTCGGTGAGTTAGCATTATGAAAACTTAGCTGTGCTTTAGACAATGTTTTTTGTTTCGTCTGTGTAGCAAAAAGCTGACATACATGTCTGTGTTATTGTCACAATATTGTTAATCAGTAATTCTTGTTTCCAAATTTGATAGAATTTCACTAAACTACACCACATTCCTTTTCATAAGTTACGGATATGAATAAATAAAATGAAAAAAAAAGGAAAAAAAAGAAATACACATCACCAGAGTGCTTATAGAATCCATTCAGAAAATTGTAGAAACAGAGAAAGCAAACTCTCACAATTTTATTTTTGTTAAGCCTTATATCTTTAGGATTCTACCAGTCCCAGCTGAGTTGAGACATCTTTTTCAACATGTCATTGACGTGTCAAATGGGTCTACATGTATCATGTATCTCTTCTTCCTACTTTTCCCCATATGTAATTGATATTTTGTTGTATATTTGTAACCTGCCAGTTGTATTTATGATAGATATATTGGACATGTATCATCTCAAGAATGGACATGATTTGAAAAAGAATTTGCCAGAAACAATTTTATATTGTTTTTATTTTACAAAGCCGTCCAAGTTTATTTTATGTTTACATAAATGGTTTTATTTTGTGACTATTTATTAAACTATTATTTTAAATTAAATTCTTTGTTGTTATATGTTAGACAATGTAATGAAGGGATGCAGTCTTTTTTCTTGATCATATTAGTTCAACTGACCTGATAGGTCATGTGATCTATTGTTATCACATTGGTACTGTTGTCACGGTCACCTGTAAACTGTTCAAATGTCAGACGTTGATCTCCAAAACCATTGAAATAACTGGAAGTTACTAGTTAATATTGATTAGGCCCTTTACAAAGATTATTGTTTTTCATGCTTATTATAAATTCAATACATGTTGGAGATAACCTAAGGGGCAATCAAGAATGGACAAATCAGAAACGAGCAACATTCGACTCAAGACACGAAACGAAGACAAACAAAACAATAAACACAACTCAGAAAAGAATGAGTAATACAGACCTCACCAAAAAACAGGGAGTGAGCCCAGATGCTTGAGAAGTGTCAGCAGTTCCTGCCTCTTGGGATAGTATTTAAAACAAAAAACACAAGAAAACTAAAAAGTTGAGCAACACAGACCCCTCCAGAAAGCCATGGGTGAAGCCAGGTACTCGCCAAAAGTAAGCAGTTTCTGTTTCATATAAGACATGTCCTATTGAGTAGGTTCAACTTAGATCAATAAAAAGTCATCCCCTTCAACGAAAGGAGACATATTGTTTTACCATGAATTCTTCTTTTCGAACAAGCCTGTTTTTTTCCTCATTATATAGACTTGATGAACACAAACTGCATAAATAAACAGGTGGGCGATACAGATTCAAGTGAGCCTCTTGTTCCTTGTGTTTCTTTTATAGCCGCCATGGACATTTCATTTTGCTAACATGTATTCTGTATTGTCCAATGAGAATATTTTGTCTCGTCTGTTTGACTTTTTTTCAATGTGTTGTTTCGTCTCTGGTCTGTTTGATTTTAAACTGCTTCGGTGATGTAATGGTAAGCGTGCTCGCATAGAGTGCTGTAGATCATGGGTTCGATTCCCGATCGGTTCAAACCAAAGACTACAAAATTGGTATTTTTGCTTCTTCGCTAAGCACGCATCATTAAGAGGAAAGAACAAAGACTGGTTGGCTCGGAATCAGCATGATGTGTCCGAGAAGGGAGACATGTCTATCCGCGGATTGTTTCAATGAGCTAGCACAATATAAAATGTATCTAAGCCTGTTGGTCTAGTATAAAGCGGACCTCGTCACCATCTCATTGAAAATTAAATTGTTCTCTCCATGATATAGCTGAATAATTGCTGAGTTGGCGTTAAACAACAATCACTCACTGCTGTTTGATTTTATGTTTCAATGAATTGTTTGGTCTATCTGAGTTTGATATCTCCCTGTGTTATTATTTGTTGTACAATCCCCTCTGTATATTATTGTACAAACATTAAACTCCCTTTGTAATGTCTGGTACATTTACTGTTCCATCTGTGATGTCGTGTACCCTCTCTGTAATTTCATATACTAAGACCTCTGTGGTTTCCATACTGTACCCACTTTTTCTGTGATTTCTCGTACTACCCCTCTATGCTTTATTGTACTGACCCCCTCACTTTTTTCTGCGATTTCTCGTACTACCCTTCTATGTTTATTGTACTGACCCCCTCACTTTTTTTTTTTAATTTCTCGTACTACCCCTCTATGCTTTATTGTACTGACCCCTCACTTTTTTCTGTGATTTCTCGTATTGCACCTCATTGTTTTATGTTTTAGTGTACTTACCTCCTCTGTGTACATGTATGTTACAATGTATAAAAGAAGGAAATCTGAACAATTATCAATGCAAACGATTATATTTGATAAAGTATGAAATATACAAAAAATATGACATCATTTTCAGGCGTCCAATCTTGTAACTACTGTCTTTTAATATCCTTTTTTACCTTTACCTGTGACAAAGAAAAAAGATAATGTTGCTTAATAATAATAATGTATACTAAAATCTATTACTAATTCTCATATCATTGTTGCTGTGATAATACATACCAGAGAAAACTGAAGGGGTAATCAAGAATGGACAAGGCACAGGCATGGCAACATTGGGCACACAAGATACAGAGCGTGACAAATGAACAAGAAACCTTTTCACTCCAAACTAATCGATTTCATTACTACAATGGCTATTATGATTAAATCAATGGAATGATAAATAACAAATGTATATATACCAGTACACTCTGAAACGTTGTATATAAGATATATCGAATTTGGTTATTATTACTTTTATCTGTTCCACCGGAGATATTCCCCAACAGTGACAAATGGCAAGTTTTTATTTTCCTTTCGCCAATTGTTTTCAGATTTCTAAGCAGCGTCTTATGTTATGATTCCAGCGTTATGCCCTTGTTTACTTCAATTGGGGACAGGGTCATCCTAGTGCCCAATATTACATGATTGACATCAAACATCAACGCATTCCAATATTTCAATAGTTTTGAAAAGGAATGAGATTTGTTTTTTTTAGGAATGATTGTTTTTTTACATTTCACTAAACATTGAGTGTTTGAGTTCTGAGTCCATATAACATCATAGCTATAATATACGCATGCTACCAGACTCGCATGCCATATCATTAGCGTCATTATTAGCTGTAACGTTTAACATCGATGGTCGTTAGTTTTGCATTATCGAGTTAATTTGATTTTAAACTGATGATTTCTTATTTAATGTTGGTTGCGTTTTGGCGTATTGTTTGTTTGTTTTTTGTTATTTTTTTAAATATTTTCGCCGCTCGTGTTAACAGTATATATATAGAATATAACCTACTAACTAAATCCAAGTAGACCTATCTATTAAAGAGGCTCTTCAACGAAGATTTATTTAACAAATCATTAACACGGAATATACGGGAGAAAATAGGTAATAACCACACATAGCGTTGAAGACATCCACCTTCCACTTCGCATCAACATGTAATACCAGGCAGTCATACCACAAACATTTTTCTTTATTATTGTGGAACTGAACATCCTTTAAACTTCAAAGAAAGATGCCCCAAAAAAGATGGCGAGGTTAGACGAAAAAATGCCTTATGTTGTAGTTATTACTTTTTTCACCAAGCACATTTTGGTCTATATCAAAGCATAGTGTGCTTAAGAACTCTGCAATTTGATTATGCTATAAATAATTTGAAATTCGTATACATTCTTTTTAAATTCGCTTTGGACTACAATATTCTCAGTTTTATCAATGTAAAGTGATAAGCCGTTCGCTTCTCACGATGTCACAGCCTATGTTTAAAACATTGGATTTTGTACACATTCAATATCACAAAAGGATTATATGTCACGAAGCAAAAACACACGTGGCCTCTTTTTGACAAATTGATAACAATTTAGAGAATGCATATCAGATGTGTGGCTCCTGTTTTTGTTGTTAGCTCTAAACTAAAGTAATGTATGAAAAATAGTTACCATATCCTCCGTATCCACCATAACCTCCGTATCCACCACCACCACCGCCTCCATATCCACCATACCCACCATAACCTCCGTATCCACCACCACCACCGCCTCCATATCCGCCACCATAACCACCACCACCATAACCTCCGTATCCGCCACCATAACCTCCATATCCGCCACCGTGTCCACCACCATAACCTCCATAGCCTCCGTATCCACCATATCCTCCATATCCGCCACCTTTGACGATTATTACTTTACCTCCACCGTATCCACCATAACCTCCACCATATCCACCGCCTCCCCATCCACCGCCTCCCCATCCACCCCCTCCACCTCTTCCCCATCCACCCCCTCCCCATCCACCATGTCCTCCGCCATATCCATGACCGTTGGCAATACCCAGAAGTGCAAGCAGCAAACACAATACAACCTTCATTCTAAAATATAAAGGTGATAGTTTTCAATGTTCATTCAGCTGGATTTAGAAATTATTAAAGGACCGACCATTTAACTTGAAGGGGGGGGGGGGGGGGGGGGGGGGGGGGAGGTATGGTTTTTTGTTTCGTTCAGAATTTTTTTTTCGAACAACACGAGAGTTAGAATATTTATTTTATTTTTCGCGCAAAGCGCAATTTTTTTTCCAGAATTCAAGATTGGGCTATATGACAAAAACTCTGAATCAGATTATTTTTTTTTCCTCCACCAAAATCAGAATATTTTTTTCAGCAACATTTGGGAATCAGAATATTTTTCTTAGAAAAAACCCATAACCCCCCTTCAAGTTAAATTGTCGTTCCCTAAAGCAAACAAACAAACGACATGACTGATGTCTTCGACAATCATCTGGCATACAAATGAAGTTTTCTGATTGAGTGCGTACGACGGGTTTCAGAATAATATTCATCACGTGCATACTCAACCAAAAGTTTAGAAAACCACCTGAGAGCAAGAATAAACATCTGGTGTGATAGTACACTCGAAACGCGGCATCACACCAATATCACATCGCTTGAGAAAAAAACTTTCATTCCAAACTTCAATTTTATTTTATTTTATTGTAACTCCATTTCCATATATTTATATAGAAAATATATATGCAGTAAACTGGTAAATTACTGGTTAAGCAACACATTATTTACTATCCATAAGAAATGGCATATACATGTACTCGATGATATTTTATTAAATTTTGGTTTTATATTGCGAGCAACCGCATCTGTGGTGTAATGGTTTGTGTGCTCGCCTCGAGTGTGGTAGATCGTGGTTTCGAACTCCAGTTGGGTCAAAACAAAGACTGTAAGATTGGTATGTGTTGCTAAGCAGGCATCATTAATGATAAAGAGCAATGACTGATTGGCTAGGAATCAGGATAATGTGTCCGAGTGGTGCGACATGTTTATACACGGACTGTTGTTTCAGTGAGCTAGCGCTACAAAAAATCAAATTAAGCGTGTTGGTCTAGTACAAGGCAAACCTCATCGTCATCTCAATTAAAATTAGCTTGTTCTCGCCATGATATAGCTGAAAAATGCTGAGTTGGCGTTAAACAAAACACACTCACTCTATTGCGAGCAGCGCTATATAAATAGCTTTTGTTTTATTATAATTAACTCTTGATCGGATGCCATGTCATATTTTGAGAGTGTATTAAACTATTTTCCGACATAGCGTTCATATTTGTTGAAAAGTTGTGTGTCGTCTGTAAGCATACTAATTTTGTTTTCTAATTCAGCCCCACCCAGTTCACCTGGCAATTTGATCTCCTTTATGTCATTTTTTCCGGCTTGCAATTTGTAGATTAGAGGTGCGACGGAATATCGCTGTCTACATGAGCGAGATATAAAAAAAATATTTTTAAACAAATCAATTGTCTTAATAGATGTTGTAGCACTTTTAACAAACATTTTAATCTACTCCCTAAATTTGTCACCAAGGTCGAATGCTTTTAACACCAATTCTTTTTTTTTATCTTATTTTGTTATTTATTTTGTTATTTATTTATTTTAAAGAAGTTATTCTAATTTGAGAATTACCATTAATGTTGTTCATTATCAGTTTGTTCACATGCCTTACCTAGTCTTTTTTTCTAGATATTTGTGTATCTTCTAGTTTCTAACGAGTAACCGTTTAAAACGAACAATAATAGTATAATGCAGTTTATACTAGACAGTACCATCAAGCATATTTTCATTGAAACATTATACTTACTTTCTTTATGTCTTGTTATTACTGTCCACTTCAAGTCAGTGACGAGGATTGAAAGTTGAGCCCTTTTATATCATTTTAGATGCAAAAAAATGCAAAACATAATTAAGATAAATAACGTCCACAAACCAAAATATGATAAATGTCCTTTCACATATTTTGATTAATTTTTAAATGTAAATGATCGATGATAAACGGGAAAAAAAATCCACGTAAAAGTGATGCATTTTAACCCCTATAATGAATTCAGCAGAAAAAACACTTTTGAATATAATAAATGTAATCATTCATAATTCATTATGGATCTTAACAGATTCCAGTCATAACTGTATCTTTTTATGGTTGGAACGTGACCCAGCCCCGTATAGTGATTGATTGGCTATCGTTTAATTCCACACGTTATCATTATGCCACGTTTATTCATTATGAGAGTATTTTTACAACAAAAAAATCAAACAAAAAAAACCCCCACCAAACATAAATATAGATGAACTATTTACCACTGTACGCTAATGCTCAATCATGTAACTGTAGGGTGGCGGGGGTGGGGGAGGCGTTTCACTAAAGCCAGCAATCCTTTTTGGACATGAAAATCGAATATATTGAAATTTTACCAAACTTTCTTGTTGAAAAATTATCATTTTCCTCCTCTTTCGGGTCAATTTCTATTCTTTAATAGAATTCAACGACAGAATTTGAAAAGAAAAAACTTAGCTCCCCCTTATAATTGTATGGTCGTTCTAAGCTACCAACAATCAATCAACATTAAAAGAAGTTAACTTGCTACTTTGATTTGCCTGCTAAAATTCTTTAAATACTATTCAATGGTACAAACTAATAGCTACCAATGTCACTGTATGATAAAGTGATAAAACCATCAACTAATGATAATGAAAGTACCAAATCCATATTAACCGGATTTGTGGTGTAATGGTTAGCGTGCTCGCCTCGAGTGCGGTAGATCCTGGGTTCGAACTCCGGTCGGGTCAACCCAAAGATAATGAAATTGGTATGTGTTGCTCCTCCGCTAAGTATGCAGCATTGAGGAGAAAGAATAAAGATTGGTTGGCTCGGAATCAGAATAATGTATCCGTGTGGAGCGACATGTCTACCCGCGGACTGTTGTTTCAGTGAGCTAGCAATATATAAATCCTATTCAGCGTGTTGATCTAGAACAAAGCGGATCTCCTCATCCTCTCATTGACAATTAACTTGTTATCGCCATGATATAGATGAAAAATTGCTGAATTGGCATTAAACACCAATCACTCACTCACCCCCAAATCCATATTACTACAGAAATAAATCTTGTACTGCTTGTATATTATTATTTTTGAGTTCTATATATTAAGCATGAAATATGTATGTTATCTCACGTATGTGAAGCCACCTGCATTTAACCTTGTCATTTGTGTTTAATGACAAATATTTGTTGCTTAGTTTTCCATCTAAAGCTACGATTTCCTTTATTAAAAAATAGACAAATTGTTTTTCCCCCAAACAACCAATATGACTCACTGAAGTCACGAGGTCAATAACCTATTGTTTTTAGGGTTAAAATTCTAAAGTCAATTTGATCAAACTTTCAAAGCAGCTTCAGAATAATCTATCGATTTATTTTTTGACAGCCCACTCCAAAATAAACCTATCTTATTCCAAGTGCTGACAGCAATGATTATAATGACCCCATACCGAAATATACTATGGTATGGGATTGAGTCATTTCTGTGAGATGCAACTTATGCTTGAAGTATGAAATAATAATATTAATTGAAATTAAGTTAATTCTATTGTAAAAAAAAGTGAAGAAAACAAATGCCATTACAATAAACATATGAATTTGTAGCCAGCTCCTAAACAATTTAAAACAATATATATGTGATTGTGTTAATATAAGCCATTTTTTTGGCTCTGACCACCATATCGTACATGAGATAGTGAAACTTCTTCTCAATAATACGTTTATTTTTCTGAGGTTGTTCTATCATGGATATGTATCTAAAACCTTCTCTTATACTCTTAGATAATCACAGAATACAAGTTTAAATAAGTTAGATTTGTTAATTTCGGTAAATAGGCCAAGAAATTGGCAAGTTGATATTCTGATTATCAGAAAAATGATATCCCATCAATATGAAATGAAATAAAAACAAGAGGTTGAACATGTGTATATGCTATCTCGATGTGAATCGATTGATACCGAAAATATCAGCCTGTCGAGCCAGAATATGAAGTTTGTTGGCGAGTGAGAGAAGCGAACGAGTCACACACTTCATATTCGGTCGAGCAGGCTGATATTTTTCAGTATCAATTATATTCACATTCAGATGACATGTTTATCATCCTTAAATCAGACATAAACATGGGTACACCTATATTTGTATCTTCGAAGGAAAAATTCCATGATTCAAAATATTCAAAAGACGCTTTCCCAAAACCGTAGTTCATAAGTAGTTTGCAAATATACCATTCATTTTTACATGTTTATTTAAATGTTAAGATTGTTGCATTTTTCCTTCAATGGTGATTTTCATTGGATTTTTTCCATTACAAAGATCAAAGTCACCCATTTCATTAAAGGGTTTGTTTCTCAATGCCGTTCCGGAGTAGAAAACACAAAGGTCACGACCTCCCTTATGACGTAAAAATTATGACGTCTCAGCAGAGGTTATCAAGAATTGTGTCAAATACATTGTTGTAGGACGATGTTTGTTGATATTGCTGATACGACAGTTCCTAATTTGATATATGTTTAAAAAACAATAATGTTAAGTAGCTAATGGTGTTGATGAATTTTACTTACCTTTGCCATCTTCACAAGAATTATCGTTTAAATGTTGGGATAATTTGGTGATAACTCCTGCTCACTGTTGACAAGTCCAGCTGAGCTCACGCAAACTTTGATACGAGTTTTGCTTATGGATTTAGCAGGTAGATATAGCAGGAGGGAAGAATGATAAGTATATGCTATCTGGATGTGAATTGATTGATACCGAAAATATCAGCCTGCCGAGACAGAATATGGAGTTTGGTGGCTAGTTGGCGAAGCGAACGAGACACACACTTCATATTCTGTCGAGCAGGCTGATATTTTTCAGCATCACTCATATTCACATTCAGATGACATGCTTATCATCCTTAAATCAAACATAAATACGAATACATCTATATTTGTATTTTCGCGGGAAAAATCATATGATTCAAAATATTCAAAATACCCTTCCCCAAAACATAGTTCATAAGTACTTATGACGTAAAATTATGACGTCTCAGCAGAGGTTATCAAGAATTGTGATAAATACATATTTGTAGGACGATGTTTGTTGATATTGTTGATACGACAGTTCTTAATTTGATATATGTTTAAAAAATAAAATGTTAACTAGCTAATGGTGTTGCTGAATTTTACTTACCTTTGCCATCTTCACAGGAATTATCGTTTAAATGTTGGGATAATTTGGTGATAACTCCTACTCACTGTTGATAAGTCCAGTTCAGCTCATGCGAACTTTGATACGAGTTTTGCTTATGGAGTCAGCAGGTATAAATAGCGGGAGGGAAGGATGATAAATCGTTCTTATTCCCCACTAGCTCCCTTATTATTGCAGAAACAGAGAAGGCAAACTCTCACAATTTTATTTTTTTTAAGCCTTATTTTTTTTTATTCTACCAGTCCCAGCTGAGTTGAGACGTCTTTTTCAACATGTCATTGAAGTGTCAAATGGGTCTACATGTAACATGTATCTCTTCTTCTTACTTTTCCCCATATGTAATTGATATTTTGTTGTATATTTGTAACCTGCCAGTTGTATTTATGATAGATATATTGGACATGTATCATCTCAAGAATGGACATGATTTGAAAAAGAATTTGTCAGAAACAATTTTATATTGTTTTTATTTTACAAAGCCGTCCAAGTTTATTTTATGTTTACATAAATTGTTTTATATTGTGACTTTTTATTAAACTATTTTTTTTTAATTAAATTCTTTGTTGTTATATGTTAGACAATATAATGAAGGGATGCAGTCTTTTTTCTTGATCATATTAGTTCAACTGACCTGATAGGTCATGTATTCTATTGTTATCACATTAGTACTGTTGTTACGGTCACCTGTAAACTGTTCAAATGTCAGACGTTGATCTCCAAAACCACTGAACTAACTGGAAGTTACTAGTTAATATTGATTAGGCCCTTTACAAAGATCATTGTTTTTCGGGGTTATGTCATTACTCCGACACTCAATACTCCGACAGTCATTACTCCGACACTCAATACTCCGACAGTCATTACTCCGACACTCAATACTCCAACAGTCATTACTCCGACACTCAATACTCCGACAGTCATTACTCCGACACTTATTACTCCGACAATCATTACTCCGACTCTTAATACTTCGACAGTGACTGATAGTCTTTGCAATTCTGGCGCTTTTAGCAATCCAAATGCAGTACGGGACTGCCCATTTAACTTGAAAGGGGCATGGTTTTAATCCCGGAGTCGGAAGTTTTTTTCGCATGCAGCGCTATTGTTTTTAAAGCTTTTCAGCGCGGCCCAACAAAATAGTTTTTACAAAAGAAAATATTATTTCATGTAGATCTAATAAAAATGCTTTCTCTGATTAGTTTGTTTCTTCGATTCCCGTCATATTTTCCTCAGAATTCAGGATAGCAAAAATGCATGGCCTACCTTTTCAAGTTATCAAGTCGTCTCATAGTTGAGCGACACCTACCTACCATTGCATCAGATGCGTACGGAATTGGGTTTGTTGAAGAGACCCGTACTACCTACGACCAATACTGCGGGTGCATTGCAAAACTTTCAGACAGAAATTGCTTCACTCGCATTCGGTCGAACTCATTGGGCTCGTAATTTTGTGTGTTTTTTTCCCCTTTAGATTGTTGTCTGTGCTCCCCGGGTTTGTATATAAAAGGCCAAAATTGGATTTTTGTTGTTGTTGTTATTTTCCTTCACTTCTTTATTCACTCCGCACAGGACACTTGTAAACACATAACATTAACAAATGTGCCAAGTTTGGTAGTATTCTGTTGGGTGTTTCTCGAGAAGATGATGAAAATATTGTTTCCCATAGAATTTCAATAAAATTTTTGGTCATTTTGAAATTCGTAAATGGCCCAAAAACTAACAAAACTATCAAATCCGTTTAGTGGTTCTCAAGAAGAAGATTCTAACAATGGACCAATCGGAATCTCATGACAGCCATGTTTTTAGACAAATCCGAAACAAAGTAACACAACTTAAATAAGACCTTTGGAACAACTGTGCCAAGTTTGGTTAAATTATATTAAGTGCTTCACAGGTAGAAGCTGGAAATCTTGTTTTCCACAAATTTTCAATGCAAAGTTTTACATTCGCTGGTGGTCATTTTGAATTTCCGATCGCATCATGCAAAGTATCACTTGCACTTAAGGTCCTTCATAGGAACATATGTGCCTAATTTCATTTAAATCCCGGCCTTTAGCGGCTCTAATCCACACAAGATTTTTAAAAATCGACCAATCAGAATCTTCCTCGTCCTATACGTGTCCATGCAATTTTGACGAATCTGCAGCTAACTCTTTGTGTTGGACCTCAAAGAGACCATCCATGCCAAGTTTGGTTAAATTATTTTCATGATAGTTCTCAAGAAGATGAAAATGTGAAAAGTTAATGACGACGGACAACAAGTAATGGCAATAGCTCGCACGACACTGTCAGGTGAGCTATGGAAGTTTATTGACGACGGAAGCTAAGTCACGACTGCCGCTCACATGGCCTTCCAATAGGAGAGCTGTTTATTCCAAAGTACATCTAAATATTGGAAATAAAGGGGACGCATGCTTTGATATGGTGAAATGTGGAATAAATGTCCACGAGACAATGATCCAACAAAACAACACGAACAAATCTGACATAAATAACACGGAATAGTTTTCAACAAGACACTACCATTCAACATATAGTGTTCTCTATAAATATGGCACCAGACCATAAAAAACAAAGAAGGTAATTTAACATGAGATCAAACAAAAACAAAATCCTAGCCAAAGGTCGTTTTCCAGAAAGTATATTTTATTTGGCACAAATCAATAAAAGCAATATAAAAGACATTTAAGATATACGTTCAAGGAAGTGTTCATCTACTAGTTGAATCTAGCTACCGTGTGAATCATGGCATCCCAGTATTCATTTAGCGGCCTTTGTCCTCTTCTGAATGCCCGCTGTAGCCTATTCATTCTTTCTTGAAGGAGTCTATATTTTCTGTTTCTTGGTGGAGGCGGGTCTCTCCTATTGCATGACATAATTTTATTTGACGTACGCAGTTCTTCTGCCCTCATCTTTCTAATAAAGTACCACAAGTTGGGATGCTTTCTGCCTACCAGTGTGTTCCACCTTTTGTTGAATGGTGAAAATATACCGGCAAAAAGCATGATGTGAAATGTATCTTTCTTTTTGTCCCACACTAAGACATGCATGCCCCGACGCCATAAACTTGAGAATATTCTTAAGTCTGAGAATATTCTCAACTCCCATGGATACACTGAAATACTCAAATATAATTGGTTGAAAACAAAAATTCTGAGAATTTTTCTTTGCTGAGGAAAACATTTTCTTGATGGCGCCGGGCCATGGTTTATCCCAGACGAACATTGTAGTTTTACTACGGAACACTGTCACAATAAGGTTATTTTCCGAGAACACATGTTAAGTATGAATGCTCGAAAGTCCATCTTTGCGACATTTTTCTAATCATGCGAAAAGGAATTTTGTAAGAGTTCAAGCGTAATTATTATAAATTTTATCCGTGCCCCCAGTTTGTGGTGGTGTCCGATTTACTCATTAACTTTTTTTTCTGTGTGTTTTCTTTAGGTTCTTATTTGTCGTCCTTGTCCCTGTTTTCCTTGCTTTGTCCTTGTTGCTTGACTTACGAGTTTTGATTATCATTGCAACGCTGGTCACCCTTGATTCTGTTTTTTTTTGTAAAGTCTATAAGAGAATCATAAGATGTTAAATCTAAACTAATAGAGACGAAGGGGGTATTTTTGCACATTGCGAAGGTAATATAACATTACAGAATTAAAGGTTAAGGAACGACCATATGATTTAGGGGAGGTGGGCTTTAAGATATTTTTAAACTAGAAAACATGTGAGCCCAGAGCTCGCAAATAAATACCCCCGCTCCCCACATGTCCATGCTTTGGTATGGAAAACCACCAAAATACAAGATTGGGTTAAAAGATGTAACATGAAAATCGATTCAACGGTATAGGAGTAGCGGACTCAATATATGGACCCCCTCCAGTATATGTGTCAAGCTATGAAAAACATAAAACAAGAGGTGCACATCCTTATTATATAAGTAAAATTCCATGAATGATTCATAATAATCCGTTCAACGGTTTAGGAGGACTCAGGAGTAGCGGATACAAGATATGTGCCCCCTCCAGTATATGTGCCAAAGTGCACGTTATGATTTAAAAAAATCCTAAAACTAAAAAGTACAATTAATCAAAATATGAAATAGGAGGTGCACGTCCTTATTATAGTAAGATTCACTACATGTTTCATGAAAAATCCATTCAGCGGTGTAGAAGGAGAAGCCACTTTTCAAAGCGGGGTGGGGGGCTATCAATCTTTTTAGCTCATGTGAGTTATTGCCATCACTTGGCGTCCGTCGTCCGTCCGTAAACTTTTTCAAACATCTTCTCCTCTGAAATCGTAAAGCGGATTGTAACCAAACTTGATATGGTTGTTCCTTAGGGTATCCTGCACAGAACCGATGTGGGGATTTTGGATCCGTCAACAAACATGGCCGCCGTTGCTAAAAATAGAACATATGGGTAAATTGCAGTTTTTGTCAAATAACTCAAAAACCGTTACAGATATAAAAAATCTTGCAGGGAGTAAAAATGATCAGCACCTCAAGATCTACACACCCTGAAATTTTGTGGTTCTTATATCTAGATAGATCAATACTTTGAATCTTGAATATGCTCAGCCTATCAAGATCTACTAAAAGATATCAGATTCAAATTTGTATGATGACCTCTACCTGAGTTACTGCCAGTTAAATGGCATTTTAACAGATTTTACCAGTTAAGCCAAGTGAGCGATTCAGGCTTCTGGGAGCCTCTAGTTTATCTGATCCAGACATGATAAATACCACAAAATAGAAAGTAAATGATATGATTTTATATATTTAAAGAAAAATAAACGATTGAACTTCGTATACCACTGAATCTAATCACCACAGATGCATCAGTCCAGACTTATACTAGTTATCAGATAAACGATCCAAACCCACCTCTTTCTCACTTCATGGACGTGATATATACTGAGGCGGTGGAACTTAATATTGAGCGACGTGGAATCGATTCTAGAAATTAAAGTTGATAGTAACACGAAGCCTTCAAAACAGAATAGAGAATCTTTATTGAACAAAGAATTCATGTTTAAAGTAACTTACATTCTACATGGTTGTTTGTTCTGGTGTCCATGTCTCTCTGATACACATTCCAAATGGCCGGAGGGAATTGCCCATTCATGTAGTTCCTCGTAAAGTAATTTATGAAGTTCCTTAAGCCCGGGTATCGCCTACAAAGTCTTATTGTTCTTTTTTCCTGCAGGAGATATCTATAGTTCTGTCGTACAACTGCCACAGGTAAATAAGCAATGGCCATAATTTTTCTCACCAGTTTTCTTAAGTGCTCATTTCTACTGTATGCTCGCTGTAACCCCTCAGACTGGATCTTTCTCCACAGGCTTCTGCAAAAATGAAAGAAGCAGCCATACATTCTCACCTGAGGAAACTCTGTCTCTGCAGCGTTTATTAATCCCGTTTCAAAATCCGTGATTATATTAACAGGCAACAGCTGATTGTTTGTTATTCTAGAATATTTTCGGCGAATATGGCCAAAGATCTGGCGATAACTACCAACGTGTCGATCAACCATTAAGGCGAAAACCAATGGGATTACTCTATCTCTGTAGAACCCATGAATAGTAAACAACTGAGTGTAAGGACGAGGGACCGATTTAAAAGTGCCATCCATGAAAATATTGTCACATTGTCCAAGACCTTCAATGGCCTCGTCTGTTGCATAAACTGCAATGCCTCATCCGTTTTCAAGTTTGCATAAAAAATGGCGTCGGTCAGCAGTCAAACGCCATCTGCCATTGATATCGACATCTGCAATAGTCGTTGGGATTTCTGGAATATGACATCTTCTTTCTCTATCAATGGTACTCCTTGCGCTTTCAAAGTTGGGAATATTTCCTCTGTCTTCTCGTGCAATTTGCTGGACAACATTGTCATAAGCCTGTCTGGCGGAGAGTTCAGGATTGTTAGTTATTTCATTTTTCATTCTCTCTCTTACTGCAGATGAATCTACAAGTTCTTGGTTCATTGCATGGCTATGATCTCCAACCTATATTCAAATTTTAAATAAGTATATTAAATCAAAAAGTAGCAAATTAAAGAATCCGAATGCATAAAGTTTAGGTCAAAAGTTACATAATTAACAGTAAACAATATTTATCCGTAGTACGGCCCATTAACACACATATTGTTGCATTATCATTGCATCGTCACAGAGATACGGACCTAAACGTTGTACAAGCAAAGACCCCTCTTCTTGTTAAGTGTCATTGCTATACCATGACTAGTAATGAAGATATGGACCTAAACTAATCTTCATTTCCAGTCGTAAGGGACCGACCATTTAACTTGAAGGGTGGGGCCATGGTTTTTACCCCCAAGTCAGAAAATTTGTTCGGGAATTTTTTTTTTCAGTTTTTCTACGGGGCGCCATATTTTTTTCTAAATTTAATATTATCTTTTATAGTGAAAAACCTCTCTCAGATTTTTTTTTCTACCCATCCAAGCCAATTTTTTTTCCCTCAAAATTCGGGAACAAAATATTTCCCCTTCAAATTAAATGGTCGGTCCCTAAATGCCGTCACTTTTATTTACAATTACATGTAGGATAATGCAAGTTACTGGACGAGTGATTCTAAGCTATTGCCGAATCGAATACATGTATGTGTTAATTATTAAATTCATGAAACAGAAGACACGAAAGATTTAACCACAGGGGCTAGACGAAAAAAAAATTAGCAAATAATCATTCCTACGAAATATAGTGATATTTTGTTTCATTTTTTTTTCGTCTAGTCTCTATGAATATAACTAGTAACCTCGACTACTTCTGTTGCTGTTTGGGGATAATAATGTGATACTTTTTTAATTGAAAAAGACATTTTTGAGCGTAAGAGAATTCAGTGATAAAAAGTACAAGCTAGTAAAGTCAAAATCAGAAACATCCAAACCAAATTATTTTTTTCTCACAATTCATGATCAAATTTTAGCGAAATAATGATGCCCCCCCCCCCTTTTTAATTTAAGTGGTCGTTCCATTATTACCAATATTATGGATAAAAGGATTTCATGCATTTAGACTCTTAATTTAGTTGGCAGGGGATGGAACACAGTTTCTGGCTAAGAGATATTTATAAAAAAGGAACGGATGGACAATATGAACTTACATGAAGTACTTGGATATTTGGCGCATTATCATCGACATTGCAATCATTTGTCTGCAATGGGGCTCTGCATGTCTCTCTCCAGCATCTCCAGTGAATTGTATCCCCCCTTGTCCGGTTTTTCTGATACTTGTATCCGTCGAATACAAGTACTTTCCCACCTCTATCTCCTTTTGTAACATATGGCATGTCTGACTCCTTCTGACACTTTTCTGGATGTGGCGGGAGAAAACGCTCGTGCAAGATCTTCCCATCCTTTCTGACCACTCAAAAAACCCATTATCCCGGCTTGATAAAAATGTCGGCTTTTGATTGGTCGATGATCCGTTGGTACAAAACCCATGCTACCGGCTGGTAGTTACGTAACGTCACTGAGAGTCTTTACGTTGCTGTACATGATGTAAAGATAGTGTAAAACATTAACAATCTAAAAGCGCTTTGTATTCAACATGGAGAATGGACTACGTATTTCTTAAAATAAAAATCAAGCGTCTCAATAAATGCAGAAAAAACAAACAATATAGATCTACCAAATTATGTCGAGAGATTTAAAAATTCCTACGTTATTGATGGTCATGTTTAACATGTATCATAATGTAACATTTTGTTGATTCCTGCTACATGAAACTTTGAATTTGTTATATCATTTTGTGTCTTTATAAAAATTGTCAATTGTTTGAATACAATCATTTTAAAATCATTTCTCGTTATTGTTTTCACATCAATTCTTCATTTGTTTTATCGTACTAATACCACCCAAAATATGTACGACACATATTTTTATCAATATAATTCTCGATCCTAATATGAGACAGGCAACCTGTTTGAAGGACGAAGTCCTAAAATTTCAATAATACGATGATCCGTACACGTTAGCCTCATCGGACGCAATTGCGAACAATTTCGATGATATTGACCGTGGCATTTGATAATAATTTAATTAAATTTGACCAAATTGATGAAGCTGATTGCATGTTCATATTTCAGATTAAACACCAATATTCCTTTTGAATCATAGCCCATATATTATTCAATGCATTGTTACGGGTTTTAACTTAGAACAGATTTGCATGACCCCGTTCTAGTCACTCTGTGACCTAGATCCGGACACAATTTCGAACGACATCATAATAACCTTTCTAGTGTAAATTATTTAATGACAACTGTTAAAATTGAAAGAGCATTCAGTCATTTACGTTCACATATCTATTTGTTTATAATACACATGACATAAAAACCTTTCCTTTTTTCATACCATAGATGTGTGCCAGTTTGCATTCGGAATTCCTTGGACTCTTCAATGAATAAGGTACATCACGGATTTTGACATTTTGGGATAGATCAAGGTAAGGAACATGTATTATATTGACTGCTTTTGTTTTAATTTCAATGTGTTCTACATATGCATAGAACCAGGAGATCATATTCTTTCCAATTACAGGCATAAGATAACAAAATATGCGTACCTCAATGAATTTTAGCGATAGATTCCAAGTGCAATTGTCGATCGTTTTCTGTTTACAAATATGAAAACCCGTCGTCTGCAACATTCAACAACTGCGCATAAATAATTTTCTCCCAAGACACGAGTAATTTAGCGGGGTATCTATTAATAAAAGCATTTTTTTAATTCATGTTTTGAAAGAACAATTAGGGGACATACTTTTTATTTCGTTCGTAATTGCGTCCGGTGAGGCTATTATCTTTTATTTTGAATGAATTTTGTAGCCGATTTGTTATGGCTCATTTACCTACTTACTGTATGCCGCTCTTCCTGTCGGGAGTTTCGTAGAATGAGATTTTTTTATTAGAATTTTATTAAAAGTTTATTTCGATTTTGCATAGTGTAAATAATCAAAGAATTGGGAATTTTTCATTGAAATAGATTTCTTTTGCGTTTCTAAATTATCAATTGATCTATTTTTTAAAGCTTCCGGTGAGCAGATTTTTGGCTGTCAATATAGAAGGAAAAATCGGACAGCTTACCGTTAGAAGGACTTCGTCCTTTATTAGTGACGTCTTGAATACTGTAACGATATTCACGTCACAATACGCGCCAAATACAAGAAATTAAATTACAACAAAACAAGACTGAAAAACGTAAAAAAAATAGTTAACTGTAGGGTGATACCAAAGTGCACCCAAATTGTCACCTGCGCTATGGCATTTTAGTCCGCAAGTACAAAAACGTTACGACTACGTTAAAAAAAAGAACGAACAAATCCTTTAAAAACCAGTTTTTGTTTTCAAACCGAGGATAAAAACGTTATCTACGTGTCTACCCGTGGGCATTGCGATTGTACCTCCCTTCAGCACCACTGTACAACCTTCGGCTTCGCCTCAGGCTATACAGAAGTGCTTCAGGGTGGTACAATCTCAATGCCCACGGGTAGACACGTAGATAACTTATAATGTATCCGATGAGACTTAGGATGCCAATTCTTTTTTATATGTTACCTCATTGGTCGTTTCTAGGAAAATTTGCATAATCTAACCAAAAGGTTCTTGAAGAGAGGGCCAAGAACTTGTTAATTTTCTGGTATCCTTGACCTTATTTACCCGAAGTTGGTCATGAGCCTCATGGTACGAGTTTTAAACTAGTTACCAAATTTTCGACTATATCTTTTATTTTCGTCAATGAAATAAATATAATATTTCAATTGCACGTCATGAATTTTGAATATATGATCACTCGTGCCGAAACGCATTCAGATTAAACTCATGCGCGTAGCAAGTACCGCACACTCGTTTAATCTGATGCGTTTTGCGGCACTCGTGATCATATTTTCAATATCCACTTCGTGCAATTATCCTATAGTTGTTTGGAGTTGCGATTAGATAGGATATGATGATACAGTCCGGGATGCATGGTCGGAGTATTAATGAGTGTCAGAGTAATGACTGTCGGAGTTATGAGTGTCGGAGTAATGACTGTCGGGGTAATGAGACGACCCCTTGTTTATGCTTATAGTAATAGTAATAGTAGAAACAAGGAGGCTGCATGTATTATAGAAAATGGAGAACACCACTATAATGCCATTGATCAGACAAATAGTTTTGCTCGGTTCTTTGAGGATCTAGTCATACCTAAGGACAAGGGCTATGATTCTGAATTTCTTGAACTTTGCAATATCCGTCGTAATGTTATGCAGCAAATGTGTAAATATGAAGATCCGCAGGAAACCAACATTCTGGAATTTTGTAACCAAAATATTCAAGATGCCATACAAATGCTACATTCAGGAAAAGCAGCGGATGAATTAGGACTGACAGCTGAACATTTCAAAAATTCACCAAGTATAGATATAAAATTTCTGACAATCTGCTTCAATACCATCTTAAAAGATAAACAAATTCCGGATATCTTTAAAACGGGCATAGCAACACCTGTATTAAAAAAAGGAAAGAACCCAATGAACATGGATAACTATAGGGGAATTGCCGTTACCCCAGTCATCTCAAAACTGTTTGAATATGCTATCCTACCAACACTAGCAGAAAACTTCACACAATCTACATTCCAATTTGGATTTACAAAAGGCATGTCAATGCTTATGGCCGGTTCTCTTATCTGTGAGACTAGAGCAGAAGCGAAATATCTCACAATTGAACCTCTATATTTGGTCACAGTAGATAGCCAGAAGGCCTTTCATGTTGTGGACCACATAATCATGTTGGATACTTATTATGAGAATATTCAAAATCATCCTCTTTGGTCAGTAGTAAAAAAATTATATACTGGACTTGTTTCAAAAGTTAAATGGAAAGACAATACAAGCAACAGCTTTCAAATTCATCAAGGAGGCAGACAGGAAGGATTTCTTTCACCTTTCCTATATAAATTATATGTTAACAACCTGCTAGAGGACTAAAAAACATATAACTTAGGCTTCACAATTAGAACAACGTATGTAGGCTGTTCTACATGTGCAGATGATATAGGTTCATGAGGAGCTGCCAACAGGAATTGCAATGTATGCTATCCGTAGCCAACCATCACGCCAAGCAATCTAGAGTCACCATCCACCCTACAAAAACTAAAGCAGTTATACTAAATAAAACGAAAAATATGAGTAGAAACGATCTAAGCTGGTCGTTAGGCGATAATCTGATATACCCATCCAACGAAACACCTCACCTTGGTGTAAGGGACAGACCATTTAACTTGCAGGGGGGAGGTTATGGTTTTTTGTTTCGTTCAGAATTTTTTAGAATTAGAATATTAATTTTTTTTGTCGCGCAAAGCGCCAATTTTGTTCTCCAAATTTAACATTAAGGGAACGACCATTTAGCTTGAAGGGGTGGGGAGGGGGTTATGTTTTTTTTCTAAAAAAATATTCTGATTCCCAATGTTGCTGAAAACAATATTCTGATTTTGGTGGAGGAAAAAATATAATCTGATTCAGAGTTTTTGTCATATAACATAATGTTAAATTCCTGAAAAAAAAATTGTGTTGTCCGAAATTTTTTTTATGAACGAAACAAAAAACCATACCCCCCCCTTTCAAGTTAACTGGTCGGTCCCTAATAAGAGCTGAATTAAAGGAAAATGATCTGAACATTAAAGCACGTCTCAGCATTGCTAAAAGAACTATGTACTCCTTGATGAACACTGGAGTGCACGGAACTAATGGTCTTAACCCGCAAACGTCATATAAAATATTGCAATGCTATGTGATGCCACGCCTACTGTATGGATTAGAAATTTTGCCACTCAATCAAAAACAACAAGACATTTTGAGTCGATCACATACAAAAGCATTACGTAATTTCCAGGCATTGCCTACAAGAACTGCAACTTCCACTGTCTTTTTATTATTAGGTGCTTTGCCTATCGATGCTGAAATCCACAGAAGGCAACTCTCATTCGTACATAGCATACTTGCGTGTGACAATTCAACCATCCAAGGCTTAACTGATCGACAATTGATTATGAATATGGACAATCCTCATAGCTTATTTTGCAAGGTCGCAGAAACTCTGACTCTTTATGAATTACCAACTATTGGACAGCTTAAACACCACTTACCATCAAAATTAACCTGGAAACTAACTCTAAAAAAGGCAATACAACTTTAATGGACATAATTTCTATTAAACAAAGGTAATAACAAAATTACCGAACTCCGAACAATCTTACAAAGGGAAAGTAAAAACTCATAATTATATAAACAGACAAAATCAGTCAACAACCGGAAAACTGTGAAAACCGTAATTACCCTGACTTGGTACAGGCATTTCTAAAGAAATGGTGGGTTGAATCAGATTTTAAGGCGCCAAACCTCCCGCTCTCATTACGGTTCAAAGGTTCCGGCTGTCACTGTAACAGTATTTAAATACAGGAACAAAATAGGTAAAATAGCTGTCAAAGCAGTACCATATTCGGTGACGTAAATGTCAAAAATATTTTTACGTCACACATTGACAAAAAAATTCTTGACATTTTTGACTTCTTTATCTTTATACATTTTCACTATATGAAAATGCATCGCTTATAATTTTTTCTGCAGAGACGGAATATATTTCGACAAGATATTGGTATCGGAATATAAACTTTTTAAGAGATCGAATAAGGCGAATCTTTTTATAGCCCTGGTCCAGCAGCCTGTTTCTCAGATGAAGATGACGTTTCAGGAAATCAGAATAATTGCTACTGGCCCTTGCATAGCGAATCAATTGCGAGATGTAAACACCATATGCAGGAGAAGCTGGTATATTGCTGCACATGTTTGGAAAATTTATGATTTTAAAATTGAAGTCGTCCCGGTTATCATAAATTTTAGTACTGAGTTGACCACTCTCGTCAAATTCGAGGTATAAGTCCAAAAATGATGCGGATGAAGCTGTATCGGTGGTCTCTTTAACTTCCAGCTCTGGAGGATATATCAATGGAAGAAATTCTGCAAATCTAGAATCATTGATAGATAAAACGTCATCAATATACCTGTATGTGAAATTAAAGGCTCTAGCCTCATGAATCTTCTTATCTTTTACAAGCTTTTGAAGAAACTCCGACTCATACGAGTATAAAAATAAATCGGCTAGAAGAGGGGCACAATTCGTACCCATTGGTATGTCGACGACCTGCTGAAACAGTGTCCCTCCAAAGGAGACAAATATGTTATCGATGAGGAACTCCAGCATACTGATCACTTGTTCCTCGGAGTAGCATGTTTTACCTTTATGAATTTTGTTTGAAAAATATTAAAAGAGATGCAAGGCAAATCAACATTACATTTTATGGATCAAACCACATTGAAAATTGGATCTACTCATCCTATCTGGACAAGTCTATCGTCCACAGTTTCTAGCGTTAAAAAAGGTACCATAAAAGCACGGTTGTTAACTGGAACATATCTATTGGAAACCAATAAGCACAAATTCAGTCGTGGAAAAGAGTCACCTCTGTGCAATTGCTGTGGAACGGAGAATGAAGATGTCACTCATTTCCTGCTATTATGTCCTGCGTTATACAAGCAAAGAAAAGAGACATTTCCTAAAATAAAAACATTCATGATATCCCTGATTGGCATGGCCAAATGGACTTCCAACTTTAATGAAAAATCATCCATTGTCAGACTAATTATTGACAGTACATTTGCTTTACCTATGATTAAAAGCAGAAGTGATCTTGAAAGTTTACGTAGACTATCCGCTGATATGTGCTATGAGCTACATACACAGAGAACATGGTTACTACAGAAGAAATTAAACTGCAGGGTCAGTGTGGGAACTGCCACGCTTGACCACACATAATTACATAATTACTTAAATATTCAAATTATAGCTTGGTTAAACAGCCGGGTCAGTGTGGGAACCACTACGCTTGACCACACACAAGTGAATTTGACAAACTGTCTACTAAAGTTAATTTATATGTGTGCCGTATGTTATCTCGAATGTACAGGTGTAAATAGGCAGAGGCAGGGGTTCACAATCTTATCTGTATATAAAGAGATGGTTTTAGATTTTATCCATATATTGAACATATTAATATAAATGATATAGAACTTTTATGTGTGTATATAGAAATGTTACGTGTGATAATAGGATCTCACAACCTACTCATTCCTCGATGCTATATGTACATGCCAGATGAGGTGTTCCATGATTGGAAGTCAATACGTATAAAAGAAGAAGAAGCTTATTATAAATTCAATACATGTTAGAGATAACCTAAGGGGCAATCAAGAATGGACAAATCAGAAACGGGCAGCATTCGATTCAAGACACGAAGCGAAGACAAACAAAACAATAAACACAACTCAGAAAAAAAAATGAGTAATACAGACCTCACAAAAAAACAGGGAGTGAACTCAGGTGCTTGTGAAGTGTCAGCAGTTCCTGCCTCTTGGGATAGTATTTAAAAAAAAACCCACCAGAAAACTAAAAAGTTGAGCAACACAGACCCCTTCAGAAAGCCATGGGTGAAGCCAGGTACTCGCGAAAGGTAAACAGCTTCTGTTTCTTATAAGACATGTCCTATTGAGTAGGTTCAACTTAGATCAATAAAAAGTCACTTCCTTCAACGAAAGGAGACATATTGTTTTACCATGAATTCTTCTTTTCGAACAAGCGTGTTTTTTCCTCATTATATAGACTTGATTGAACACAAACTGTATAAATAAACAGGTGAGCGATACAGATTCAAGTGAACCTCTTGTTCTTTGTGTTTCTTTTATAGCCGCTATGGACATTTCTTTTTTCTAACATGTATTCTGTATTATCCAATGATAATATTTTGTCTCGTCTGTTTGACTTTATGTTTCAATGTGTTGTCTCGTCCCTGGTCTGTTTGATCTTAAACCGCTTCAGTGGTGTAATGGTAAGCGTGCTCGTATAGAATGCTGTAGATCGTTGGTCCGATTCTCGATGGGTTCAAACGAAAAACAATGAAATTTGTATTTTTGCTTCTTCGCTAAGCACGCATCATTAAGGAGAAAGAACAAAGACTGGTTGGCTCGGAATCAGCATAATGTGTCCGAGTAGAGAGACATGTCTATCCGTGGACTGTTGTTTCAATGAGCTAGCACTATACAAAATATATCTAAGCCTGTTGATCTAGAACAAAGCGGACCTCATCACCATCTCATTGAAAATTAACTTGTTCTCGCCATGATATAGCTGAATAATTGCTGAGTTGGCGTTAAACAACAATCACTCACTGCTGTTTGATTTTATGTTTCAGTGAATTGTTTGGTCTATCTGAGTTTGATATCTCCCTGTGTTATTATTTGTTGTACAATCCCCTCTGTATATTATTGTACAAACATTAAACTCCCTTTGTAATGTCTGGTACATGTACTGTTCCATCTGTGATGTCGTGTACCCTCTCTGTAATTTCATATACTAAGACCTCTGTGGTTTCCATACTGTACCCCCTTTTGTCTGTGATTTCTCGTACTACCCCTCTATGCTTTATTGTATTGACCCCCTCACTTATTTCTGTGATTTCTCGTATTGTATTGCGCCTCATTGCTTTAGTGTACTTACCTCTGTGTACATGTATGTTACAATGTATAAAAGAAGGAAATCTGAACAATTATCAATGTAAACGATTATATTTCATAAAGTAAGAAAAATACAAAAATATGACATCATTTTCATGCGTCCAATCTTGTAACTACTGTCTTTTAGTATCCTTTTTTACCTTTACCTGTGACAAAGAAAAAAGATAATGTTGCTTAATAATATTAATGTATACTAAAGTCTATTACTAATTTGCATATCATTGTTGCTGTAATAATACATACCAGAGAAAACTGAAGGGGTAATCAAGAATGGACAAAGCAGAGGCACTGGCAACATTGGGCACACAAGATACAGAACGTGACAAATGAACAAGAAACCTTTTCACTCCAAACTAATCGATTTCATTACTATAATGGCTATTATGATTAAATCAATGGAATGATAAATAACAAATGTATATATATTAGTACACTCCCAATCGTTGTATATAAAATATATCGAATTTGGTTATTATTACTTTTATCTGTTCCACCGGAGATATTCCCCAACAGTGACAAATGGCAATTTTTAATTTTCCTTTTGCCAATTGTTTTCAGATTTCTAAGCAGTGCCTTATGTTATGATTCTAGCGTTATGCCCTTGCTTACTTCAATTGGGGACAGGGTCATCCTAGCGCCCTATATTATATGATTGACATCAAACATCAACGCATTCCAATATTTCAGTAGTTTTGAAAATGAATGAGATTTGTTCTTTTAGTTAGGAATGATTGTTTTTTTTTTACATTTCACTAAACATTGAGTGTTTGAGTTCTGAGTACATATAACATCATAACTATAATATACGCATGCAACCAGACTCGCATGCCATATCATTAGCGTCATTATTAGCTGTAACGTTTAACATCGATGGTCGTTAGTTTTGCATTATCGAGTTAATTTTATTTTAAACTAATGATTTCTTATTTAATGTTGGTTGCGTTTTGGCGTATTGTTTGTTTGTTTTTTTGTTGTTTTTTAAATATTTTCGCCGCCCATGTTAACATTATATATATAGAATATAGCCTACTAACTAAATAAAAGTAGACCTATCTATTAAAGAGGCTCTTCAACGAAGATTTATTTAACAAATCATTAACACGGAATATACGGGAGAAAATAGGTAACAACCACACATAGCGTTGAAGACATCCACCTTGCACTTCGCATCAACATGTAATACCAGGCAGTCATACCACAAACATTTTTCTTTATTATTGTGGAACTGAACAACCTTTAAACTTCAAAGAAAGATGCTCAAAAAAAGATGGCGAGGTTAGACGAAATAATACCTTATGTTGTAGTTGTTACTTTTTTCACCAAGCACATTTTGGTCTATGTCAAAGCATAATGTGCTTAACAACTGTGCAATTTTATTATGCTATAAATAATTTGAAATTCGTATACATTCTTTTTAAATTCGCTTTGGACCACAATATTCTCAGTTTTATCAATGTAAAGTGATAAGCCGTTCGCTTCTCACGATGTCACAGCCTATGTTTAAAAAAATGGATTTTGTACACATTCAATATCACAAAAGGATTATATGTCACGAAGCAAAAACACACGTGGTATCTTTTTGACAAATTGATAACAACTTAGAGAATGCATATCAGATGTGTGGCTCCTGTTCTTGTTGTTAGCTCTAAGCTAAAATAATGTATGAAAAATAGTTACCATATCCTCCGTATCCACCATATCCACCATAACCTCCGTATCCACCACCACCACCACCTCCGTATCCACCATACCCACCATAACCTCCGTATCCACCATACCCACCATAACCTCCGTATCCACCACCACCACCGCCTCCATATCCACCATACCCACCATAACCTCCATATCCGCCACCATAACCACCACCACCATAACCTCCGTATCCGCCACCATAGCCTCCGTATCCACCATAACCTCCATATCCGCCACCACCATAACCTCCATAGCCTCCGTATCCACCATATCCTCCATATCCGCCACCTTTGATGATTATTACTTTACCTCCACCGTATCCACCTCCTCCACCTCCTCTACCTCCTCCCCATCCACCCCATCCACCCCATCCACCACCTCCACCACCTCCACCCCCTCCCCATCCACCATATCCTCCGCCATATCCATGACCGTTGGCAATACCCAGAAGTGCAAGCAGCAAACACAACACAACCTTCATTCTAAAATATAAAGGTGATAGTTTTCAATGTTCACTTGACTGGAATTAGAAATTATTAGAACAAACAAACAAACGACATGACTGATGTCTTCGACAATCATCTGGCATACAAATGAAGTTTTCTGATTGAGTGCGGTCGACGGGTTTCAGAATAACATTCATCACGTGCATAGTCAACCAAAGTTTAGAAAACCATCTGAGAGCAAGAATAAACATCTGGTGTGCTAGTACACTCGAAACGCGACATCACACCAATATCACATCGCTTGAGAAAAAACTTTCATTCCAAACTTCAATTTTATTTTATTTTATTTTATTTTATTGAAACTCCATTTCCATATATTTATATCGAATTCATATATGCAGTAAACTGGTAAATTACTGGTTAAGCAACAAATGATTTACTATCCATTAGAAATGACATCTACATGTACTCGGTAATGAATACAAGCTTATATTCTGCTGGAGTGAAATATATTGGCTAATCCTGTAATTCGATTGATTAAACAAATCGGGGATGTGTCGCCTGCTAGTAAACAAAAATGGCAAAACGATTTCCTAAGACGGACAATAAATCATGGCTTTATTGTTTTTCAAATTTAGATACCCAACATTGCGGAAATGGACGGCCGTTTTCTATATTTTAGTAATGGTAATTTGTTATCAGGAAAAGCGTCACACTTTGTGGGTCGTAATTTAATGTTAGCTTAATCGGAACACTCCAGTAGAATATAATTGTTATTCGGGATTCACAGGGAACACGGGTTCATATTCTCCGTGAAGATCCCGAATAACATCTACAATTTTCCTGGGCTCTGGTGTAAGGGAACGATCATTTAACTTGAAAGGGGGGGGTTATGGTTTTTTCTAAAAAAATATTCTGATTCCCAGTGTTGCTGAAAAGAATATTCTGATTTTCGTGGAGGAAAAAAAAATAATCTGATTCAGAGTTTTTGTCATATAACCAAAGCTAAAAAAAAGAATCGCTCTTTACGCGACAAAAAAAAAAAAATTCTAACTCTTGAGTTGTCCGAAAAAAAACCCATTCTGAACGAAACAAAAAAAAACATAACCCCCCTTCAAGTTAAATGGTCGGTCTCTAATGTTAAATCCTGGAAAAAAAATTCGCGTTTTGGGCACAAAAAAAATAAATATTCTAACTCTCGTGTTGTCCGAAAAAAAACCATAACCCCACCCTGCAAGTCAAATGGTCGGTCCGTAAACACATTTAATTTGGTTGCTTCGCCAAATCAATAAACCACTCAAAATTAATGTTAGTGGTTTCCATCTATTGAACACATTGTGAAATTTTGTCCATGCTTGGTTTGAATTTTGATAAAACAATGCATACCTGTTTAAATTTAAGGATGAGATATTTGAGCAATTTCAAAAGTTTAATTAAGTTTCAAATTAAATCTACTCTACCAATATTTACCTATAGCATTCCAACTTTCAATGGGTTCATCAATAATGCGATGAAGAAATTGTATTCCTTTACTGTCAATGTAGGAATCTAGATTAACCATTCTCATGCCACCATTGTCTATATCTTAACAACATACATTTCTTTCAATCTGATTAACTTTCCCATCTCATATAAAATCCCAAATTAATGTTTCAATTTCTTTTTTAAATTTACCAGGAAAGCCCTTCATTTTAATTTAAATCCACAATAGGATACCAACTGATTTTTCAATATTATGGTTTTACCTTTGTAAGTAAATTTTCTGCTTTTGCCAAACTTGTACACCATGTTTCATTCTATTAATTTTCCAAATTTTCCAAATTTTATCATTGTCAACATTGTAATCATGGTATACCTCAAAAGGTTTGACATTTTCCTTAGTCCATGATATTTTATTAAATTTTGGTTTTCTATTGCGGGCAACGGCATCTGTGATGTAATGGTTAGCGTGATCGCCTCGAGTGTGATATATCGTGGGTTCGAACTCCGGTTGGATGAAAACAAAGACTGCAAAATTGGTATTTGTTGCTAAGCACGCATCACTAAGGAAAAAGAGCAATGACTGAATGGCTAGGAATCATAATAATGTGTCCGAGTGGTGCGACATGTTTATCTGCGGACTGTTGAGCTGGCGCTACACAAAATCAAATTAAGCGTGTTGGTCTAGTACAAGGCGAACATCATCATCATCTCAATTAAAATTAGCTTGTTCTCGCCATGATATATTGACAAATGATGAGTTGGCATTAAACAAAACACACTCACTCTATTGCGAGCAGCGCCATAGCATTATCTTTTATTTTATTGAAATTAACTCTTGATCGGATGCCATTTCATATTTTGAAAATACATTAAACGATTTTTCGACATAACGTTCATATTTGATCTCCTTTATGTCATTTTTTTCGGCTTGTAATTTGTAAATGAGAGGTGCAACGGGATAACCCTGTCTAAATGAGAGAGATATAAAGAAATATTTTTAAACAAATCAATTGTCTTAATAGATGATGTAGCACTTTTAACTAATATTTTAATCTACTCCCTAAATTTGTCACCAAGGTCGAATTCTTTTACCACGAAGTCTACCAACTTTTTTTTAAATCTTACTTTGTTATTTATTTTGTTATTTATTTATCTTAAAGAAGTTATTCTAATTTGAGAATTAGCATTACTGTTGTTCATTATCAGTTTTTTTCACATGTCTTACCTAGTCTTTTTTTCTAGATATTTGTGTATCTACTAGTTTCTAACGAGTAATCGCTTAAAACGAACAATAATAGTATAATGCAGTTTATACTAGACAGTACTATCAAGCATATTTTCATTGAAAGATTATACTTACTTTCTTTATGCCTTGTTATGACTGTCCACTTCAAATCAGTGACGAGGATTGAAAGTTGAGCCCTTTTATATCATTTTAGATGCAAAAAAATACAAAACATAATTAAGATAAATAACGACAAGCCAAAATATGACAAATGTCTTTTCACAGATTTAGATTATTTTGTAAATGTCAATGATCGATGATAAACGAAAATAAAAAAAATTCCTCATAAAATTGATGCATTTTAACCACAATAATGAATTCAGCAGAAAAAAAACCACTTTAAATTTGAATGCAATAAATGTAATCATTCATAGTTCATTATGGATCTTAACAGATTACAGTTATAGTTGTATTTTTTATGGTTGGAACGTGACACAGGCCCGTATAATGATTGATCGATTGGCTGTCGTTTAATTCCACACGTTATCATTATGCCAAGTTTATTCATTATGAGAGTATTTTTACAACAAAAAACAACAACAAACCCCTCCCCCCCACAAAAAACCCCCCAGCTGTCCTAAATATACTTGAAATATTTGCTACTGTAAGCTAATCCTCGATCATGTAGCTGTACGGTGGGGTTCACTAAAGCCAACAAACCTTTTTGGACATGAAAATCGGATATATTGAAATTCTACCAAACTTTCTTGTTGAAAACTGAATGTTCAGATTATCATCTTCCTCCTCTTTCGGGTCAATTTATATTCTTTAATGGATTTCAACGACAGAATTTGAAAAAAAACTTAGCTCCCCTTAATATTGTATGGTCGTTCCAAGCTACCAACAATCAATCAACATCTTAAAGAAATTAACTTGCTACTTTAGCTTGCCTGTAGATGAGCTAAGATTCTTTAAATACTATAAAATGGTAGAAACTTATAGGTACCAATGTCACTGTATGATAAAGTGATAAAACCATCAACTAATGATAATGAAAGTACCAAATCCATAATAACCGAATCTGTGATGTAATGGTTAGCGTGCTCGCCTCGGGTGCGGTAGATCGTGGGTTCGAGCTCCGATCGGGTCAAACCAAAGACTATAAAATTGGTATTTGTTGCTCCTCTGCTAAGTACGCAGCATTAAGGAGAAAGAACAAAGACTGGTTGGCTCAGAATCAGAATAATGTATCCGTGAGGAGCGACATGTCTACCCGCGGACACTTGTTTCAGTGAGCTAGCAATATAAATATCCTATTCAGCGTGTTGGTCTAGAACAAAGCGGACCTCATCATCATCTCATTGAAAATTAACTTGTTCTCGCCATGATGTAGATGAAAAATTGCTGAATTAGCGTTAAACAACAATCACTCACTCACTCACCCCCATATCCATATTACTACAGAAATAAATCTTGTACTGCTTGTATGTTACTACTTTTGAGTTCTATATATTAAGCATACAATCTGCTTGTTATCTCACGTATGTGAAGCCACCAGCATTTAACCTTGTCATTTGTGCTTAATGAAAAATATATGTTGCTTAATTTTCCATCTAAAGCTACGATTTCCTTTATTTAAAAATAGACAATTTGTTTTTCCCACAAACAACCAATATGACTCACTGAAGTCACGAGGTCAATAACCTATTGATTTTAGGGTTAAAATTCTAAAGTCAATTTGATCAAACTTTCAAAGCAGCTTCAGAATAATCTATCGATTTATTTTTTGACAGCGCACTCCAAAATAAACCTATCTTAATCAAAGTGCTGACAGCAATGATTATAATGCCCCCATACCGAAATATACTATTGTATGGGATTGAGTCATTTCTGTGAGATGCAGCTTATGCTTAAAGTATGAAATAATAATATAAATTGAAATTAAGTTAATCCTATTGTTTAAAAAACTGAAGAAAACAAATGCCATTACAATAAACATATGAATTTGTAGCCAGCTACAAAACAATTTAAAACAATATATATGTGATTGTGTTAAAATAAGCCATTTGTTTGGCTCTGACAACCATATCGTACATGAGATAGTGAAACTTCTTCTCAATAATACGTTTATTTTTCTGAGGTCGTTCTATCATGGATATGTATCTATAACCTTCTCTTATATTCTTAGATAATCACAGAGTACAAGTTTAAATAAGTTAGATTTGTTAATTTCGGTAAATAGGCCAAGAAATTGGCAAGTTGATATTCTGATTATCAGAAAAATGATATCCCATCAATATGAAATGAAATAAAAACAAGAGGTTGAACATATGTATATGTTATCTGGATGTGAATTGATTGATACCGAACATATCAGCCTACCGAGCCAGAATATGAAGTTTGTTGGCGAGTGAGCAAAGCGAACAAGTCACAAACTTCATATTTTGTCGAGCAGGCTGATATTTTTCAGTATCAATCATATTCACATTCAGATGACATGTTTATCATCCTTATATCAAACATAATCACGGGTACATCTATATTTGTATTTTCGCGTGAAAATTATATGATTCAACATATTCAAAAGACGCTTCCCCAAAACCGTAGTTCATAAGTAGTTTGCAAATATATCATTCATTTCTACAGGTTTATTTAAATGTTAAGATTGTTGCATTTTATACACTATTCATTTTTACAGGTTTATTTAAATGTTAAGATTGTTGCATTTTTCCTTTAATGGTGATATTCATTGGATTTTTATTATTACAAACATCCAAGTCATCCATTTTCATTAAAGGTTTTGTTTCCCAATGCCGTTCCGGAGTAGAAAATACAAAGGTCACGACCTGCCTTATGACGTAAAAATTATGACGTCTCAGCAGAGGTTATCAAGAATTGTGTCAAGTACACTTTCATAGGACGATGTTTGTTGATATTGCTGACATGACAGTTCCTAATTTGATATATGTTTAAACAAAATAATGTTAACTAGCTAATGTTGTTGATGAATTTTATTTACTTTTGCCATTTTCACAGGAATTATCGTTTAAAAGTTGGGATCATTTGGTGATAACTCCTGCTCACTGTTGATAAGTCCAGCTCAACTCACGTCAGCAGGTAGATATAGCAGGAGGGAAGGATCATAAGTATATGTTATCTGGATGTGAATTGATTGATACCGAAAATATCAGCCTGCCGAGCCAGAATATGAAGATTGGTGGCGAGTGAGCGAAGCGAACGAGTCACAAACTTCAAATTCTGTCGAGCAGGCTAATATTATTCAGTATCAATCATATTCACATTCAGATGACATGTTTATCATCCTTAAGTCAAACATAAACAAAGATACATCTATATTTGTATTTTCGCGGAAAAATCACATGATTCAAAATATTCAAAATACCCTTCCCCAAAACATAGTTGATAAGTACTTATGACGTAGAATTATGATGTCTCACCAGAGGTTATCAAGAATTGTGACAAGTACATTTTTGTAGGACGATGTTTGTTGATATTGCTGACACGACAGTTCCTAATTTGATATATGTTTAAAAAATTAAATGTTAACTAGCTAATGGTGTTGCTGAATTTTATTTACTTTTGTCATCTTCACAGGAATTATCGTTTAAATGTTGGGATAATTTGGTGATAACTTCTGCTCACTGTTGATAAGTCCAGTTCAGCTCACGCGAACTTTGATACGAGTTTTCCTTATGGAGTCAGCAGGTAGATATAGTGGGAGGGAAGGATGATAAATTGTTGTTATTCCCCACTAGCTCCCTTATTATTGCAGAAACAGAGAAGGCAAACTCTAACCATTTTATTTTTCTTAAGCCTTATTTCTTTAGGATTTTACCAGTCTCAGCTGAGTTGAGACGTCTTTTTCAACATGTCATTGAAGTGTCAAATGGGTCTACATGTAACATGTATCTCTTCTTCTCATTTTTCCCCATATGTAATTGATATTTTGTTGTATATTTGTAACCTGGCAGTTGTATTTATGATAGATATATTGGACATGTATCATCTCAAGAATGAATATGATTGGAAAAAGAATTGGTCATAAACAATTTTATATTATTTTTATTTTATAAAGCCGTCCAAGTTTATTTTATGTTTACATAAATTTTTTATTTTGTGACTTTTTATTAAACTATTTTTTAAAATTAAATTCTTTGTTGTTATATGTTAGACAATATAATGAAGGGGTGCAGTCTTTTTTCTTGATCATATTAGTTCAACTGACCTGATAGGTTATATGATCTATTGTTATTACATTGGTACTGTTGTCACGGTCACCTGTAAACTGTTAACAAATCGGACGTTGATCTCCAAAACCATTGAACTAACTGGAAGTTACTAGTTAATATTGAGTATGCCCTTTACAAAGATCATTGTTTTTCATGCTTATTATGAATTCAATACATGTTAGTGATAACCTAAGGGGCAATTAAGAATGGACAATCCAGAAACGGGCAACATTCGACTCAAGACACGAAACGAAGACAAACAAAACAATAAACACAACTTACAAAAAAATGAGTAATACATACCTCACAAAAAATCAGAGAGTGAGCCCAGGTGCGTGTAAAGTGTCAGCAGTTCCTGCCTCTTGGCATAGTATTTAAAATAAAAAACACAAGAAAAAACTAAAAAGTTGAGCAACACAGACCCCTTCAGAAAGCCATGGGTGAAGCCAGGTACTCGCGAAAGGTAAGCAGTTTTTGTTTCTTATAAGACATGTCCTATTGAGTAGGTTCAACTTAAATCAATAAAAAGTCACCCCTTCAACGAAAGGAGACATATTGTTTTACCATGAATTCTTCTTTTCGAACAAGAGTGTTGTTTCCTCATTATATAGACTTGATTGAACACAAACTGTATAAATAAACAGGTGAGCGATACAGATTCAAGTATTCTTTTATAGCCGCCATGGACATTTCTTTTTTCTAACATGTATTCGGTATTGTCCAATGATAATATTTTGTCTCGTCTGTTTGACTTTATGTTTCAATGTGTTGTCTCGTCCTTGGTCTGTTTGATTTTAAACCGCTTCAGTGGTGTAATGGTAAGCGTGCTCGCATAGAATGCTGTAGATCGTTGGTCCGATTCTCGATCGGTTCAAACCAAAGACTATGAAATTCATATTTTTGCTTCTTCGCTAAGCACGCATCTTTCAGGAGAAAGAGCAAAGACTGGTTGGCTCGGAATCATCATAATGTGTCCGAGTAGGGAGACATGTCTATCCGCGAACTGTTGTTTCAATAAACTAGCACTATACAAAATTTATCTAAGCCTGTTGATCTAGTACAAAGCGGACCTCATCACCATCTCATTGAAAAGTAAGTTGTTCTCGCCATGATATAGCTGAATATTTGCTGAGTTGGCGTTAAACAACAACCACTCACTGCTGTTTGATTTTATGTTTCAATGAATTGTTTGGTCTATCTGAGTTTGATATCTCCCTGTGTTATTATTTGTTGCACAATCCCTTCTGTATATTATTGTACAAACATTAAACTCCATTTTAATGTCTGGTACATGTACTGTTCCATCTGTGATGTCGTGTACCATCTCTGTAATTTCATATACTAAGACCTCTGTGGTTTCCATACTGTACCCCCTTTTTCTGTGATTTCTCGTACTACCCCTCTATGCTTTATTGTACTGACCCCTTCACTTTTGTCTGTGATTTCTCGTACTACCCCTCTATGCTTTATTGTACTGACCCCCTCACTTATTTCTGTGATTTCTCGTATTGCACCTCATTGTTTTAGTGTACTGACCTCCTCTGTGTACAATGTATAAAAGAAGGAAATCTGAACAATTATCAATGGAAACGATTATATTTTATAAATTAAGAAATATACAAAAAATGTGACATCATTTTCAGGCGTCCAATCTTGTAACTACTGTCTTTTAATATCCTTTTTTACCTTTACCTGTGACAAAGGAAAAAGATAATGTTGCTTAATAATAATAATGTATACTAAAATCTATTACTAATTGTCATATCATTGTTGCTGTGATAATACATACCAGAGAAAACTGAAGGGGTAATCAAGAATGGACAAGGCACAGGTATGGCAACATTGGGCACACAAGATACAGAACGTGACAAATGAACAAGAAACCTTTTCACTCCAAACTAATCGATTTCATTACTATAATGGATATTATGATTAAATCAATGGAATGATAAATAACAAATGGATATATATCAGTACACTCTCAAATGTTGCATATAAAATATATCGAATTTGGCTATTATTGCTTTTTTTCTGTTCCACCGGAGATATTCCCCAACAGTGACAAATGGCAAGTTTTTATTTTCCTTTCGCCAATTGTTTTGAGATTTCTCAGCAGTGCCTCATGTTATGATTCCAGCGTTATGCCCTTGCTTATTTCAACTGGGGACAGGGTCATCCTAGTGCCCTATATTATATGATTGACATCAAACATCAACGCATTCCAATATTTCAGTAGGTTTGAAAATGAATGAGATTTGTTTTTTTTGGGAATGATTGTTTTTTTTACATTTCACTAAATATTGAGTGTTTGTTATAGTTCTGAGTACATATAACATCATAGCTATAATATACTCATGCTACCAGACTCGCATGCCATATCATTAGCGTCATTATTAGCTGTAACGTTTAACATCGATGGTCGTTAGTTTTGCATTATCGAGTTAATTTGATTTTAAACTGATGATTTCTTATTTAATGTTGGTTGCGTTTTGGCCTATTGTTTGTTTTTTGTTGTTTTCTAAATATTTTCGCTGCTCGTGTTAACAGTATATATATATAGAATATAACCTACTAACAAAATAAAAGTAGACCTATCTATTAAAGAGGCTCTTCAACGAAGATTTATTTAACAAATCATTAACACGGAATATACGGGAGAAAATAGGTAAGAACCACACATAGCGTTGAAGACATCCACTTTCCACTTCGTATCAACATGTAATACCAGGCAGTCATACCACAAACATTTTTCTTTATTATTGTGGAACTGAACAACCTTTAAACTTCAAAGAAAGATGCTTAAGAAAATATGGCGAGGTTAGACGAAAAAATACCTTATGTTGTAGTTGTTATTTTTTTCACCAAGCACATTTTGGTCATAGTGTGCTTAACAACTCTGCAATTTTATTATGCTATAATTAATTTGAAATTCGTATACTTTCTTTTTATATTCGCTTTGGACCACAATATTCTCAGATTTACCAAGGTAAAGTGATAAACCGTTCGCTTCTCACGATGTCACAGCCTATGTTTAAAACATTGGATTTTGTGCACATTCAATATACAAAAGGATTATATGTCACGAAACAAAAACACACGTGGCCTCTTTTTGACAAATTGATAACAATTTAGAGAATGCATATCAGATGTGTGGCTCCTGTTCTTGTTGTTAGCTCTAAACTAAAATTATGTTTGAAAAATAGTTACCATATCCTCCGTATCCACCATATCCACCATAACCTCCGTATCCACCACCACCACCACCTCCGTATCCACCATACCCACCATAACCTCCGTATCCACCACCACCACCGCCTCCATATCCGCCACCATAACCACCACCACCATAACCTCCGTATCCGCCACCATAGCCTCCGTATCCACCATAACCTCCATATCCGCCACCGTGTCCACCACCATAACCTCCATAGCCTCCGTATCCACCATATCCTCCATATCCGCCACCTTGGACGATTACTACTTTACCTCCACCGTATCCACCATAACCTCCACCATATCCACCGCCTCCCCATCCACCCCCTCCACCTCTTCCCCATCCACCCCCTCCCCATCCACCATGTCCTCCGCCATATCCATGACCGTTGGCAATACCCAGAAGTGCAAGCAGCAAACACAACACAACCTTCATTCTAAAATATAAAGGTGATAGTTTTCAATGTTCATTTAGCTGGATTTAAAAATTATTAAAACAAACAAACAAACGACATGACTGATGTCTTCGACAATGATCTGGCATACAAATGAAGTTTTCTGAATGAGTGCGTTCGACGGGTTTCAGAATAATATTCATCACGTGCATTCTCAACCAAAAGTTTAGAAAACCATCTGAGAGCAAGAATAAACATCTGGTGTGATAGTACACTCGAAACGCGGCATCACACCAATATCACATCGCTTGAGAATAAACTTTCATTCCAAACTTCAATTTTATTTTATTTTATTGTAACTCCATTTCCATATATTTATATAGAATTCATATATGCAGAAACTAGTAAATTACTGGTTAAGCAACAAATTATTTACTATCCATAAGAAATGGCATATACATGTACTCGGTGATATTTTATTAAATTTTTGTTTTATATTGCGAGCAACCACATCTGTGGTGTAAAGGTTTGTGTTCTCGCCTCGAGTGTGGTAGATCGTGGTTTCGAACTCCAGTTGGGTCAAAGCAAAGACTGTAAAATTGGTATTTGTTGCTAAGCAGGCATCATTAATGATAAAGAGCAATGACTGATTGGCTAGGAATCAGGATAATGTGTCCGAGTGGTGCGACATGTTTATAAACAGACTGTTGTTTCAGTGAGCTAGTGCTGCAAAACAATCAAATTAAGCGTGTTGGTCTAGTACCTCATCATCATCTCAATTAAAATTAGCTTGTTCTCGCCATGATATAGCTGAACAATGCTGCGTTGGCGCTAAACAAAACACACTCACTCTATTGCGAGAAGCACCATATAAATAGCTTTTGTTTTATTATAATTAACTCTTGATCGGATGCCATTTCATATTTTGAGAGTGTATTAAACTATTTTCCGACATAGCGTTCATATTTGTTGAAAAGTTGTGTGTCGTCTGTAAGCATACTAATTTTGTTTTCTAATTCAGCCCCACCCAGTTCACCTGGCAATTTGATCTCCTTTGGGTCAATTTTTCCGGCTTGCAATTTGTAGATTAGAGGTGCGACAGGATATCAATGTCTACATGAGCGAGATATAAAAAAATATTTTTTAACAAATCAGATGTTGTAGCACTTTTAACAAACATTTTAATCTACTCCCTAAATTTGTCACCAAGGTCGAATGCGTTTAACACCAATTCTTTTTTTTTATCTTATTTTGTTATTTATTTTGTTATTTATTTATTTTAAAGAAGTTATTCTAATTTGAGAATTAGCATTAATGTTGTTCATTATCAGTTTGTTCACATGTCTTACCTAGTCTTTTTTTCTAGATATTTGTGTATCTACTAGTTTCTAACGAGTAACCGTTTAAAACGAACAATAATAGTATAATGCAGTTTATACTAGACAGTACTATCAAGCATATTTTCATTGAAAGATTATACTTACTTTCTTTATGTCTTGTTATGACTGTCCACTTCAAATCAGTGACGAGGATTGAAAGTTGAGCCCTTTTATATCATTTTAGATGCAAAAAAATACAAAACATAATTAAGATAAATAACGACCATCAACCAAAATATGATAAATGTCCTTTCACAGATTTAGATTATTTTGAAAATGTCGATGATCGATGATAAACGGGAAAAAAATCCACGTAAAAGGTACCTCCATAACACTTTAAATTTTAATGTAATAAATGTTATCATTCATAATTCATTATGGATCTTAACAGATTCCAGTCATAGCTGTATCTTGTTATGGTTGGAAGGTGACACAGCCCCGTACCACTGTACGCTAATGCTCAATCATGTAACTGTAGGATGGCGGGGTGAGGGGTGAGGGGGGGAGAGGGGGGATTGTGGCGATTCATTAAAGCCAGCAATCCTTTTTGAACATGAAAATCGGATATATTGAAATTTTACCAAACTTTCTTGTTGAAAAATTATCATTTTCCTCCTCTTTCGGGTCAATTTATATTCTTTAATAGAATTCAACGAGATAATTTGAAAAGAAAACTTAGCTCCTCATTATAATTGTATGGTCCTTCCAAGCTACCAACGATCAATCAACATTAAAAGAAGTTAACTTGCTACTTTAATTTGCCTGTAGATGAGCTAAGATTCTTTAAATACTATAAAATGGTGGAAACTAATAGTTACCAATGTCACTGTATGATAAAGATATAAAACCATCAACAAATGATAATGAAAGTACCAATTGCATATTAACCGGATCTGTGGTGTAATGGTTAGCGTGCTAGCCTCGGTCGCGGTAGATCCTGGGTTTGAGTTCCGGTTGGGTCAAACCAAAGACAATGAACTTGGTATTTGTTGCTCTTCCGCTAAGTACGCAGCATTAAGGAGAAAGAGCAAAGACTGGTTGGCTCGGAATCAGAATAATGTGTCTGTGTGGAGCGACATGTCTACCCGCGGACTGTTGTTTCAGTGAGCTAGCAATATAAAAATCATATTCAGCGTGTTGGTCAAGAACAAAGCGGATCTCATCATCATCTCATTGAAAATTAACTTGTTCTCGCCATGATATAGCTGAAAAATTGCTGAATTGGCGTTCAACAACAATCACTCACTCACTCACTCACCCCCATATTCATATTACTACAGAAATAAATCTTGTACTGCTTTTATATTACTACTTTTGAGTTCTATATATTAAGTATAAAATATGTATGTTATCTCACGTATGTGAAGCCACCTGCATTTAACCTTGTCATTTGTGTTTAATGAAAACTATCTGTTGCTTAGTTTCCCATCTAAAGCTACCACTTCCTTTATTTAAAAATAGACAATTTGTTTTTCACCCAAACAACCAATATGACTCACTGAAGTCACGAGGTCAATAACCTATTGTTTTTAGGGTTAAAATTCTAAAGTCAATTTGATCAAACTTTCAAAGCAGCTTCAGAATAATCTATCGATTTATTTTTTGACAGCCCACTCCAAAATAAACCTATCTTAATCAAAGTGCTGACAGCAATAATTATAATGCCCCCATACAGAAATATACTATTGTATGGGATTGAGTCATTTCTGTGAGATGCAGCTTATGCTTTAAGCATGCAAAAATAATATTAATTGAAATTAAGTTAATCATATTGTTAAAAAAAAATAAAGATATGAATTTGTAGCCAGCTCCTAAACAATTTAAAACAATATGTATTCTGCAATGACAGCATTTACCGACCAATATAGGCTGCCCAATATTTTTTTTTGATATTGGTCAGTTATAAATAGAACATACAAATGTAAGCTCCGCCCACATCGGGGCACATCGGGGGATATTGTATTCAAATACATACACAAAATTATTTCAAATACTTTTATCATCGTCCAGTACACGTTTATTTACGATTTAAAATTGCATGATAAATACAATACATGTGCACCGTCGTAGCATATAGGTAAATATGTGTATTCGCCGCGAAACGCGGGAAAATGTTCGGCGAAGCCTCGCCTTTTCCCCCGTTTCTAAGCTTCATACAAATATTACCTATATGCTTCGACAGTGCACAAGTATTGTATATATATATGTGATTGTGTTAAAATAAGCAATTTTTTGGCTCTGATCACCATATCGTACATGAGATAGTGAAACTTCTTCTCAATTATACGTTTATTTTTCTGAGGCTGTTCTATCATGTATATGTATCTAAAACCTTCTCTTATACTCTTAGATAATCACAGAATACAAGTTTAAATAAGTTAGATTTGTTAATTTCGGTAAATAGGCCAAGAAATTGGCATGTTGATATTCTGAGTATCAGAAAAATGATATCTCATCAATATGAAATGAAATAAAAAGAAGAGGTTGAACATATGTATGTGTTATCTGGATGTGAATTGATTGATGCCGAAAATATCAGCCTGCCGAGCCAGAATATGAAGTTTGTTGGCGAGTGATAGAAGCGAACGAGTCACACACTTCATATTCTGTCGAGCAGGCTGATATTTTTCAGTATCAATCATATTCACATTCAGATGACATGTTTATCATCCTTATATCAAACTTAAACATGGGTACACCTATATTTGTATTTTCGCAGGAAAAATTCCATGATTCAAAATATTCAAAAGACGCTTCCCCAAAACCGTAGTTCATGAGTAGTTTGCAAATATACCATTCGTTTTTACATGCTTATTTAAATGTTAAGATTGTTGCATTTTTCCTTTAATGGTGATATTCATTGGATTTTTTTTATTACAAACATCAAAGTCACCCATTTTCATTAATGGTTTTGTTTCCCAATGCCGTTCAGGAGTAGAAAACACAAAGGTCATGACCTTCTTTATGACGTAAAAATTATGACGTCTCAGCAGAGGTTATCAAGAATTGTGTCAAGTACATTTTTGTAGGACGATGTTTGTTGATATTGCGGACACGACAGTTCCTAATTTGATATTTGTTAAAACAAAATAATGTTAACTAGCTAATGGTGTTGATGAATTTTACTTATCTTTGCCATCTTCACAGGAATTATCGTTTAAATGTTGGGATAATTTGGTGATAACTCTTGCTCACTGTTGATAAGTCCAGCTCAGCTCACGCGAACGTTGATACGAGTTTTGCTTATGGAGTCAGCAGGTAGATATAGCAGGAGGGAAGGATGATAAGTATATGTTATCTGGATGTGAATTGATTGATACCGAAAATATCAGCCTGTCGAGACAGAATATGAAGTTTGGTGGCGAGTTAGCGAAGGGAACGAATCACAAACTTCATATTCTGTCGAGCAGGCTGATATTTTTCAGTATCAATCATATTCACATTCAGATGACATGTTTATCATCCTTAAATCAAACAGAAATATGGATACATCTATATTTGTATTTTCGCACGAAAAATCACATGATTCAAAATATTCAAAATACCCTTCCCCAAAACATAGTTCATAAGTACTAATGACGTAAAATGATGACGTCTCAGCAGAGGTTATCAAGAATTGTGACAAGTATATTTTTGTAGGACGATGCTTGTTGATATTGCTGACACGACAGTTCCTAATTTGATATATGTTTAAAAAATAAAATGTTAACTAGCTAATGGTGTTGCTGAATTTTATTTACTTTTGTCATCTCCACAGGAATTATCGTTTAAATGTTGGGAGAATTTGGTGATAACTCCTGCTCACTGTTGATAAGTCCAGTTCAGCTGACGCGAACTTTGATGCGAGTTTTGCTTATGGAGTCAGCAGGTAGATATAGCGGGAGGAAAGAAGGATAAATCGTTCTTATTCCCCACTAGCTCCTTATTATTGCAGAAACAGAGAAGGCAAGCTCTAACCATTTTATTTTTGCTAAGCCTTATTTCTTTAGGATTCTACCAGTCCCAGCTGAGTTGAGACGTCTTTTTCAACATGTCATTGATGTGTCAAATGGGTTTACATGTAACATGTATCTCTTCTTCCTACTTTTCCCCATATGTAATTGATATTTTGTTGTATATTTGTAACCTGGCAGTTGTATTTATGATAGATATATTGGACATGTATCATCTCAAGAACGGACATGATTTGAAAAAGAATTTGTCAGTAACAATCGACTCAAGACACGAAACGAAGAAAAACAAAACAATAAACACAACTTAGAAAAAAAATGAGTAATACAGATCTCACAAAAAATCAGGGAGTGAGCCCAGATGCTTGTGAAGTGTCAGCAGTTCCTGTCTCTTGACATAGTATTTAAAATAAAAAACACAAGAAAAAACTAAAAAGTTGAGCAACACAGACCCCTTCAGAAAGCCATGGGTGAAGCCAGGTACTCGCGAAAGGTAAGCAGCTTCTGTTTCTTATAAGACATGTCCTATTGAGTAGGTTCAACTTAGATCAATAAAAAGTCACCCCTTCAACGAAAGGAGACATATTGTTTTACCATGAATTCTTCTTTTCGAACAAGCGTGTTTTTTCTCTCATTATATAGACTTGATTGAACACAAACTGTATAAAAAAACAGGTGAGCGATACAGATTCAAGTGAGCCTCTTGTTCTTTATGTTTCTTTTATAGCCGCCATGGACATTTCTTTTTTCTAACATGTATTCTGTATTTTCCAATGATAATATTTTGTGTCATCTGTTTGACTTTATGTTTCAATGTGTTGTCTCGTCCCTGGTCTGTTTGATCTTAAACCGCTTCAGTGGTGTAATGGTAAGCGTGCTCGTATAGAGTGCTGTATATCGTTGGTACGATTCTCGATCGGTTCAAACCAAAGACTATTAAATTCATATTTTTGCTTCTTCGCTAACCACGCATCTTTCAGGAGAAAGAGCAAAGACTGGTTGGCTCGGAATCAGCATAATGTGTCCGAGTAGGGAGACATGTCTATCCGCGAACTGTTGTTTCAGTGAGTTAGCACTATTTAAAAAATCTATCTAAGCCTGTTGGTCTAGTACAAAGCGGACCTCATCACCATCTCATTGACAATTAACTTGTTCTCGCCATGATATAGCTGAATAATTGCTGAGTTGGCGTTAAACAACAATCACTCACTGCTGTTTGATTTTATGTTTCAGTGAATTGTTTGGTCTATCTGAGTTTGATATCTCCCTGTGTTATTATTTGTTGTACAATCCCCTCTGTATATTACTGTACAAACATTAAACTCCCTTTGTAATGTCTGGTACATTTACTGTTCCATCTGTGATGTCGTGTACCCTCTCTGTAATTTCATATACTAAGACCTCTGTGGTTTCCATACTGTACCCCCTTTTTCTGTGATTTCTCGTACTACCCCTCTATGCTTTATTGTATTGACTCCCTCACTTTTTTCTGTAATTTCTCGTATTGCACCTCTATGCTTTATTGTACTGATCCCCTTCACTTTTTTCTGTGATTTCTCGTATTGCACCTCTATGCTTTATTGTACTGATCTCCCCCCTCATTTTTTTCTGTGATTTCTCGTATTGCACCTCATTGTTTTAGTGTACTTACCTCCTCTGTGTACAATGTATAAAAGAAGGAAATCTGAACAATTATCAATGCAAACGATTATATTTTATAAATTAAGAAATATACCAAAAATATTACATCATTTTCAGGCGTCCAATCTTGTAACTACTGTCTTTTAATATCCTTTTTTACCTTTACCTGTGACGAAGAAAAAAGATAATATTGCTTAATAATAATAATGTATACTAAAATCTATTACTAATTGTCATATCATTGTTGCTGTGATAATACATACCAGAGAAAACTGAAGGGGTAATCAAGAATGGACAAGGCACAGGCATGGCAACATTGGGCACACAAGATACAGAACGTGACAAATCAACAAGAAACCTTTTCACTCCAAACTAATCGATTTCATTACTATAATGGATATTATGATTAAATCAATGGAATGATAAATAACAAATGTATATATACCAGTACACTCTCAAACGTTGCATATGAAATATATCGAATTTGGCTATTATTGCTTTTATCTGTTTCACCGGAGATATTCCCCAACAGTGACAAATGGCAAGTTTTTATTTTCCTTTTGCCAATCGTTTTCAAATTTCTAAGCAGTGTCTTATGTTATGATTCAAGCGTTATGCCCTTGCTTACTTCAACTGGGGACAGGGTCATTCTAGTGCCCTATATTCTATGATTGACATCAAACATCAACGCATTCCAATATTTCAGTAGTTTTTTTAGGAATGATTGTTTTTTTACATTTCACTAAACACTGAGTGTTTGAGTTCTGAGTACATATAACATCATAGCTATAATATACGCATGCTACCAGACTCGCATGCCATATCATTATCGTCATTATTAGCTGTAACGTTTAATATCGATGGTCGTTAGTTTTGCATTATCGAGTTAATTTGATTTTAAACTGATGATTTCTTATTTAATGTTGGTTGCGTTTTGGCGTATTGTTTGTTTGTTTGTTTGTTGTTTTTTAAATATTTTCGCCGCCCATGTTAACAGTATATATATAGAATATAACCTACTAACTAAATAAAAGTAGACCTATCTATTAAAGAGGCTCTTCAACGAAGATTTATTTAACAAATCATTAACACGGAATATACGGGAGAAAATAGGTAATAACCACACATAGCGTTGAAGACATCCACCTTCCACTTCGCATCAACATGTAATACCAGGCAGTCATACCACAAACATTTTTCTTTATTATTGTGGAACTGAACAACCTTTAAACTTCAAAGAAAGATGCCCCAAAAAAGATGGCGAGGTTAGACGAAATAATACCTTATGTTGTAGTTGTTACTTTTTTCACCAAGCACATTGTGGTCTATGTCAAAGCATAGTGTGCTTAACAACTCTGCAATTTTATTATGCTATAAATAATTTGAAATTCGTATACCTTCTTTTTAAATTCGCTTTGGACCACAATATTCTCAGTTTTATCAATGTAAAGTGATAAGCCGTTCGCTTCTCACGATGTCACAGCCTATGCTTAAAACATTGGATTTTGTACACATTCAATATCACAAAAGGATTATATGTGACGAAACAAAAACACACGTGACCTCTTTTTGACAAATTGATAACAATTTCGAGAATGCATATCAGATGTGTGGCTCCTGTTTTTGTTGTTAGCTCTAAGTTAAAGTAATGTATGAAAAATAGTTACCATATCCTCCGTATCCACCACCACCACCACCGCCTCCATATCCACCATACCCACCACCACCATAACCTCCGTATCCGCCACCATAGCCTCCGTATCCACCATAACCTCCATATCCGCCACCGTGTCCACCACCGTAACCTCCATAGCCTCCGTATCCACCATATCCTCCATATCCGCCACCTTTGACGATTACTACTTTACCTCCACCGTATCCACCATAACCTCCACCATATCCACCGCCTCCCCATCCACCGCCTCCCCATCCACCGCCTCCCCATCCACCGCCTCCCCATCCACCGCCTCCCCATCCACCGCCTCCCCATCCACCCCATCCACCTCTTCCCCATCCACCCCATCCCCATCCACCATGTCCACCGCCATATCCATGACCGTTGGCAATACCCAGAAGTGCAAGGAGCAAACACAAAACAACCTTCATTCTAAAATATAAAGGTGATAGTTTTCAATGTTCATTTAGTTGGATTTAGAAATTATTAATGCAAACAAACAAACGACATGACTGATGTCTTCGACAATCATCTGGCATACAAATGAAGTTTTCTGATTTTATTTTATTGTAACTCCATTTCCATATATTTATATAGAATTCATATATGCAGTAAACTGGTAAATTACTGGTTAAGCAACAAATTATTTACTATCCATAAGAAATGGCATATACATGTACTCGGTGATATTTTATTAAATTTTGGTTTTATATTGCGAGCAACAGCATCTGTGGTGTAATGGTTTGTGTGCTCGCCTCGAGTGTGGTAGATCGTGGTTTCGAACTCCAGTTGGGTCAAAACAAAGACTGTAAGATTGGTATTTGTTGCTAAGCAGGCATCATTAATGATAAAGAGCAATGACTGATTGGCTAGGAATCAGCATAATGTGTCCGAGTGGTGCGACATGTTTATAAACGGACTGTTGTTTCAGTGAGCTAGCGCTACAAAAAATCAAATTAAGCGTGTTGGTCTAGTACAAGGCAAACCTCATCGTCATCTCAATTAAAATTAGCTTGTTCTCGCCATGATATAGTTGAAAAAGCTGAGTTGTCGTTAAACAAAACACACTCACTCTATTGCGAGCAGCGCCATATAAATAGCTTTTGTTTTATTATAATTAACTCTTGATCGGATGCCATTTCATATTTTGAGAGTGTATTAAACTATTTTCTGACATAGCGTTCATATTTGTTGAAAAGTTGTGTGTCGTCTGTAAGCATACTAATTTTGTTTTCTAATTCAGCCCCACCCAGTTCACCTGGCAATTTGATCTCCTTTATGTCATTTTTTCCGGCTTGCAATTTGTAGATTAGAGGTGCGACGGAATATCGCTGTCTACATGAGCGAGATATAAAAAAAATATTTTTAAACAAATCAATTGTCTTAATAGATGTTGTAGCACTTTTAACAAACATTTTAATCTACTCCCTAAATTTGTCACCAAGGTCAAATGCTTTTAATACCAACTTTTTTTTTTATCTTATTTCGTTATTTATTTTGTTCTTTATTTATTTTAAAGAAGTTATTCTAATTTGAGAATTAGCATTAATGTTGTTCATTATCAGTTTGTTCACATGTCTTACCTAGTCTTTGTATCTAGATATTTGTGTATCTACTAGTTTCTAACGAGTAACCGTTTAAAACGAACAATAATAGTATAATGCAGTTTATACTAGACAGGACTATCAAGCATATTTTCATTGAAAGATTATACTTACTTTCTTTATGTCTTGTTATGACTGTCCACTTCAAATCAGTGACGAGGATTGAAAGTTGAGCTCTTTTATATCATTTTAGATGCAAAAAAATACAAAACATAATTAAGATAAATAACGACCACAAACCAAAATATGATAAATGTTCTTTCACAGATTTTGATTATTTTTAAAATGTCGATGTACGATGATAAACGGGAAAAAAATCCACGTAAAAGGTACCTCCATAACACTTTAAATTTTAATGTAATAAATGTAATCATTCATAATTCATTATGGATCTTAACAGATTCCAGTCATAGCTGTATCTTTATATGGTTGGAACGTGACACAGCCTCGTATAATGATTGATTGATTGGCTGTCGTTTAATTTCACACGTTATCATTATTCCAAGTTTAATCATTATGAGAGTATTTTTACAACAAAAAACCAAACAAAAAACCCACCAGACAGTTGTCCTAAATATAGATGAACTATTTACCACTGTACGCTAATGCTCAATCATGTAACTGTTGGGTGGTGGTGGGGGGGGGGGGGGGGGGCGTTTCATTAAAGCCAGCAATCGTTTTTGGACATGGAAATCGGATACATTGTATATTGAAATTTTACCAAATTTTCTTGTTGAAAAATTTTCATTTTCCTCCTCTTTCGGGAAAATTTATATACTTTAATAGAATTCAACGACAGAATTTGAAAAGAAAACTTAGCTCCCCATTATAATTGTATGGTCGTTCCAAGCTACCAACAATCAATCAACATTAAAAGATGTTAACTTGCTACTTTAATTTGCCTGTAGATGAGCTAAGATTCTTTAAATACTATAAAATGGTAGAAACTTATAGCTACCAATATCACTGTATGATAAAGAGATAAAACCATCAACTTATCATAATGAAAGTACCAAATGCATATTAACCGGATCTGTGGTGTAATGGTTAGCGTGTTCGCCTCGGGTGCGGTAGATCCTGGGTTCGAGCTCCGGTTGGGTCAAACCAAAAACATTGAACTTGGTATTTGTTGCTCTTCTGCTAATTACGCAGCATTAAGGAGAAAAAGCAAAGACTGGTTGGCTCGGAATCAGAATAATGTGTCCGTGTGGAGCGACATGTCTACCCGCGGACTGTTATTTCAGTGAGCTAGCAATATAAAAATCATATTCAGCGTGTTGGTCAAGAACAAAGCGGACCTCATCATCATCTCATTGAAAATTAATTTGTTCTCGCCATGATATAGCTGAAATATTGCTGAATTGGCGTTCAACAACAATCACTCACTCACTCACTCACTCCCATATCCATATTACTACAGAAATAAATCTTGTACTGCTTGTATACTATTACTTTTGAGTTCTATATATTAAGTATAAAATATGTATGTTATCTCACGTATGTGAAGCCACCTGCATTTAACCTTGTCATTTGTGCTTAATGAAAACTATCTGTTGCTTAATTTTCCATCTAAAGCTACCATTTCCTTTATTAAAAAATAGACAATTTGTTTTTCCTTCAAACAACCAATATGACTCACTGAAGTCACGAGGTCAATAACCTATTGATTTTAGGGTTAAAATTCTAAAGTCAATTTGATCAAACTTTCAAAGCTGCTTCAGAATAATATATCGATTTATTTTTTGAAAGCCCACTCCAAAATAAACCTATCTTATTCAAAGTGCTGACAGCAATGATTATAATGCCCCCATACCGAAATATACTATTGTATGGGATTAAATCATTTCTGTGAGATGCAGCTTATGCTTGAAGCATGAACAAATAATATTAATTGAAATTAAGTTAATCCTATTGTTAAAAAAAGCGAAGAAAACAAATGTCATTACAATAAACATATGAATTTGTAGCCAGCTCCTAAGCAATTTAAAACAATATTGATTCTGCAATGACAGCATTTACCGACCAATATAGCCTGCCCAATATTTTTTTGATATTGGTCAGTTATAAATAGAACATACAAATGTAAGCTCCGCCCACATCGGGGCACATAGGGGGATATTGTTTTCAAATACATACACAAAATTATTTCAAATACTTTTATCAGCGTCCAGTACACGTTTATTTACGATTCAAAATTGCATGATAAATACAATATATGTGCACCGTCGAAGCATATAGGTAAATATGTGTATTCACCGCGAAGCCTCGCCTTTTCCCCCGTTTCTAAGCTTCATACAAATATTACCTATATGCTTCGACAGTGCACAAGTATTGTATATATATGTGATTGTGTTAAAATAAGCCATTTTTGGCTCTGACCACCATATCGTACATGAGATAGTGAAACTTCTTCTCAATAATACGTTTATTTTTCTGAGGTTGTTCTATCATGGATATGTATCTAAAACCTTCTCTTATGCTCTTAGATAATCACAGAATACAAGTTTAATTAAGTTAGATTTGTTAATTACGGTAAATAGGCCAAGAAATTGGCAAGTTGATATTCTGATTATCAGAAAAATGATATCCCATCAATATGAAATGAAATAAAAACAAGAAGTTGAACATATGTATATGTTACCTGGATGTGAATTGATTGATACCGAAAATATCAGACTGCCGAGCCAGAATATGAAGTTTGTTGGCGAGTGAGAGAAGCGAACGAGTCACACACTTCATATTCTGTCGAGCAGGCTGATATTTTTCAGTATTAATCATATTCACATTCAGATGAGATGTTTATCATCCTTATATCAAACATAAACATGGGTACACCTATATTTGTATTTTCGCGGAAAAATTCCATGATTCAAAATATTAAAAAAACGCTTCCCCAAAAAGTAGTTTGCAAATATACCATTCATTTTTACATGTTTATTTAAATGTTAAGATTGTTGCATTTTTCCTTTAATGGTGATATTCATTGGATTTGTTTTTATTAGAAACATCAAAGTCACCCATTTTCATTAAAGGTTTTGTTTCCCAATGCCGTTCAGGAGTGGAAAACACAAAGGTCACGACCTCGTTTATGACGTAAAAATTATGACGTCTCAGCAGAGGTTATCAAGAAATGTGTCAAGTACATTTTTGTAGGACGATGTTTGTTGATATTGCTGACACGACAGTTCCTAATTTGATATTTGTTAAAACAAAATAATGTTAACTAGCTAATGGTGTTGATGAATTTTACTTATCTTTGCCATCTTCACAGGAATTATCGTTTAAATGTTGGGATAATTTGGTGATAACTCTTGCTCACTGTTGATAAGTCCAGCTCAGCTCACGCGAACGTTGATACGAGTTTTGCTTATGGAGTCAGCAGATAGATATAGCAGGAGGGAAGGATGATAAGTATATGTTATCTGGATGTGAAATGATTGATACCGAAAATATCAGCCTGTCGAGACAGAATATGAAGTTTGGTGGCGAGTTAGCGAAGGGAACGAATCACAAACTTCATATTCTGTCGAGCAGGCTGATATTTTTCAGTATCAATCATATTCACATTCAGATGACATGTTTATCATCCTTAAATCAAACAGAAATATGAATACATCTATATTTGTATTTTCGCACGAAAAATCACATGATTCAAAATATTCAAAATACCCTTCCCCAAAACATAGTTCATAAGTACTTATGACGTAAAATTATGATGTCTCACCAGAGGTTATCAAGAATTGTGACAAGTACATTTTTGTAGGACGATGCTTGTTGATATTGCTGACACGACAATTCCTAATTTGATATATGTTTAAAAAAATTAAATGTTAACTAGCTAGTGGTGTTGTTGAATTTTATTTACTTTTGTCATCTTCACAGAAATTATCGTTTAAATGTTGGGATAATTTGGTGATAACTCCTGCTCACTGTTGATAAGTCCACCTCAGCTCACGCGAACGTTGATACGAGTTTTGCTTATGGAGTCAGCAGGTAGATATAGCAGGAGGGAAGGATGATAAGTATATGTTATCTGGATGTGAATTGATTGATGCCGGAAATATCAGCATGCGGAGATAGAATATGAAGTTTGGTGGCGAGTTAGCGAAGGGAACGAATCATAAACTTCATATTCTGTCGAGCAGGCTAATATTTTTCAATATCAATCATATTCACATTCAGATGACATGTTTATCATCCTTAGATCAAAGATAAATACGAATACATCTATATTTGTATTTTGGCAGGAAAAATAACATGATTCAAAATATTCAAATACCCTTCCCCAAAACATAATTCATAAGTACTTATGACGTAAAATTATGACGTCTCAGCAGAGGTTATCAAGAATTGTGACAAGTATATTTTTGTAGGACGATGCGTGTTGATATTGCTGACACGACAGTTCCTAATTTGATATATGTTTAAAAAATAAAATGTTAACTAGCTAATGGTGTTGCTGAATTTTATTTACTTTTGTCATCTTCACAGGAATTATCGTTTAAATGTTGGGAGAATTTGGTGATAACTCCTGCTCACTGTTAATAAGTCCAGTTCAGCTCACGCGAACTTTGATACGAGTTTTGCTTATGGAGTCAGCAGGTAGATATAGCGGGAGGGAAGAATGATAAATCGTTCTTATTCACCACTAGCTCCCTTATTATTGCAGAAACAGAGAAGGCAAACTCTAACCATTTTATTTTTCTTAAGCCTTATTTCTTTAGGATTTTACCAGTCCCAGCTGAGTTGAGACGTCTTTTTCAACATGTCATTGAAGTGTCAAATGGGTCTACATGTAACATGTATCTCTTCTTCCTACTTTTCCCCATATATAATTGATATTTTGTTGTATATTTGTAACCTGCCAGTTGTATTTATGATAGATATATTGGACATGTATCATCTCAAGAATGGACATGATTTGAACAAGAATTTGTCAGAAACAATTTTACATTATTTTTATTTTACAAAGCCGTCCAAGTTTATTTTATGTTTACATAAAAATTTTTATTTTTTGACTTTTCATTAAACTATTTTCTTAAATTAAATTCTTTGTTGTTATATGTTAGACAATATAATGAAGGGATGCAGTCTTTTTTCTTGATCATATTAGTTCAACTGACCTGATGATAGGTCATATGATCTATTGTTATCACATTGGTACTGTTGTCACGGTAACCTGTAAACTGTTCAAATGTCAGACGTTGATCTCCAAAACCATTGAACTGGAAGTTACTAGTTAATATTGATTAACATTGTTTTTCATGCTTATTATGAATTCAAAACATGTTAGTGATAACCTATGGGGCAATTAAGAATGGACAATATAGAAAAGGGCAACATTCGACTCAAGACACGAAACGAAAAAAAACAAAACAATAAACACAACTTAGAAAAATGTGAGTAATACAGACCTCACAAAAAATCAGGGAGTGAGCCCAGGTGCTTGTGAAGTGTCAGCAGTTCCTGTTTCTTATAAGACATGTTTTCTATTGAGTAGGTTCAACTTAGATCAATAAAAAGTCACCCCTTCAACGAAAGGAGACATATTGTTTTACCGTGAATTCTTCTTTTCGAACAAGCGTGTTTTTTCCCTCATTATATAGACTTGATTGAACACAAACTGTATAAATAAACAGGTGAGCGATACAGATTCAAGTGAGCCTCTTGTTCTTTGTGTTTCTTTTATAGCCGCCATGGACATTTCTTTTTTCTAACATGTATTCGGTATTGTCCAATGATAATATTTTGTCTCGTCTGTTTGACTTTATGTTTCAATGTGTTGTCTCGTCCCTGGTCTGTTTGATCTTAAACCGCTTCAGTGGTGTAATGGTAAGCGTGCTCGTATAGAGTGCTGTAGATCGTGGGTTCGATTCTCGATCGGTTCAAACCAAAGACTATGAAATTCATATTTTTGCTTCTTCGCTAAGCACGCATCTTTCAGGAGAAAGAGCAAAGACTGGTTGGCTCGGAATCAGCATAATGTGTCCGAGTAGGGAGACATGTCTATCCGCGAACTGTTGTTTCAGTGAGTTAGCACTATTTAAAAAATCTATCTAAGCCTGTTGGTCTAGTACAAAGCGGACCTCATCACCATCTCATTGACAATTAACTTGTTCTCGCCATGATATAGCTGAATAATTGCTGAGTTGGCGTTAAACAACAATCACTCACTGCTGTTTGATTTTATGCTTCAGTGAATTGTTTGGTCTATCTGAGTTTGATATCTCCCTGTGTTATTATTTGTTGTACAATCCCCTCTGTATATTATTGTACAAACATTAAACTCCCTTTGTAATGTCTGGTACATTTACTGTTCCATCTGTGATGTCGTGTACCCTCTCTGTAATTTCATATACTAAGACCTCTGTGGTTTCCATACTGTACCCCCTTTTTCTGTGATTTCTCGTACTACCCCTCTATGCTTTATTGTATTGACCCCCCTCACTTTTTTCTGTGATTTCTCGTATTGCACCTCTATGCTTTATTGTACTGATCCCCTTCACTTTTTTCTGTGATTTCTCGTATTGCACCTCTATGCTTTATTGTACTGATCTCCCCCTCACTTTTTTCTGTGATTTCTCGTATTGCACCTCATTGTTTTAGTGTACTGACCTCCTCTGTGTACGATGTATAAAAGAAGGAAATCTGAACAATTATCAATGCAAACGATTATATTTTATAAATTAAGAATTATACAAAAAAATATGACATCATTTTCAGGTGTCCAATCTTGTAACTACTGTCTTTTAATATCCTTTTTTACCTTTACCTGTGACAAAGAAAAAAGATAATGTTGCTTAATAATATTAATGTATACTAAAATCTATTACTAATTCTCATATCATTGTTGCTGTGATAATACATACCAGTGAAAACTGAAGGGGTAATCAAGAATGGACAAGGCACAGGCATGGCAACATTGGGCACACAAGATACAGAACGTGAAAAATGAACAAGAAACCTTTTCACTCCAAACTAATCGATGTTTGTTTTTTTGTTGTTTTTTAAATATTTTCGCCGCCCATATTAACAGTATATATATAGAATATAACCTACTAACTAAATAAAAGTAGACCTATCTATTAAAGAGGCTCTTCAACGAAGATTTATTTAACAAATCATTAACACGGAATATACGGGAGAAAATAGGTAATAACCACACATAGCGTTGAAGACATCCACCTTCCACTTCGCATCAACATGTAATACCAGGCAGTCATACCACAAACATTTTTCTTTATTATTGTGGAACTGAACAACCTTTAAACTTCAAAGAAAGATGCCCCAAAAAAGATGGCGAGGTTAGACGAAATAATACCTTATGTTGTAGTTGTTGCTTTTTTCACCAAGCACATTTTGGTCTATATCAAAGCATAGTGTGCTTAACAACACTGCAATTTTATTATGCTATACATAATTTTAAATTCGTATACTTTCTTTTTAAATTCGATTTGGACCACAATATTCTCAGTTTTATCAATGTAAAGTGATAAGCCGTTCGCTTCTCACGATGTCACAGCCTATGCTTAAAACATTGGATTTTGTACACATTCAATATCACAAAAGGATTATATGTGACGAAACAAAAACACACGTGACAAATTGATAACAATTTCGAGAATGCATATCAGATGTGTGGCTCCTGTTTTTGTTGTTAGCTCTAAGTTAAAGTAATGTATGAAAAATAGTTACCATATCCTCCGTATCCACCACCACCACCGCCTCCATATCCACCATACCCACCACCACCATAACCTCCGTATCCGCCACCATAGCCTCCGTATCCACCATAACCTCCATATCCGCCACCGTGTCCACCACCGTAACCTCCATAGCCTCCGTATCCACCATATCCTCCATATCCGCCACCTTTGACGATTACTACTTTACCTCCACCGTATCCACCATAACCTCCACCATATCCACCGCCTCCCCATCCACCGCCTCCCCATCCACCGCCTCCCCATCGACCGCCTCCCCATCCACCCCATCCACCTCTTCCCCATCCACCCCATCCCCATCCACCATGTCCACCGCCATATCCATGACCGTTGGCAATACCCAGAAGTGCAAGGAGCAAACACAAAACAACCTTCATTCTAAAATATAAAGGTGATAGTTTTCAATGTTCATTTAGTTGGATTTAGAAATTATTAATGCAAACAAACAAACGACATGACTGATGTCTTCGACAATCATCTGGCATACAAATGAAGTTTTCTGATTTTATTTTATTGTAACTCCATTTCCATATATTTATATAGAATTCATATATGCAGTAAACTGGTAAATTACTGGTTAAGCAACAAATTATTTACTATCCATAAGAAATGGCATATACATGTACTCGGTGATATTTTATTAAATTTTGGTTTTATATTGCGAGCAACAGCATCTGTGGTGTAATGGTTTGTGTGCTCGCCTCGAGTGTGGTAGATCGTGATTTCGAACTCCAGTTGGGTCAAAACAAAGACTGTAAGATTGGTATTTGTTGCTAAGCAGGCATCATTAATGATAAAGAGCAATGACTGATTGGCTAGGAATCAGCATAATGTGTCCGAGTGGTGCGACATGTTTATAAACGGACTGTTGTTTCAGTGAGCTAGCGCTACAAAAAATCAAATTAAGCGTGTTGGTCTAGTACAAGGCAAACCTCATCGTCATCTCAATTAAAATTAGCTTGTTCTCGCCATGATATAGTTGAAAAAGCTGAGTTGGCGTTAAACAAAACACACTCACTCTATTGCGAGCAGCGCCATATAAATAGCTTTTGTTTTATTATAATTAACTCTTGATCGGATGCCATTTCTTATTTTGAGAATGTATTAAACTATTTTCTGACATAGCGTTCATATTTGTTGAAAAGTTGTGTGTCGTCTGTAAGCATACTAATTTTGTTTTCTAATTCAGCCCCACCCAGTTCACCTGGCAATTTGATCTCCTTTATGTCATTTTTTCCGGCTTGCCATTTGTAGATTACAGGTGCGACGGGATACCCCTATCTACATGAGCGAGATATACATTTTTTTTAAACAAATCAATTGTCTTAATAGATGTTGTAGCACTTTTAACAAACATTTTAATCTACTCCCTAAATTTGTCACCAAGGTCGAATGCTTTTAATACCAACTTTTTTTTTATCTTATTTTGTTATTTATTTTATTCTTTATTTATTTTAAAGAAGTTATTCTAATTTGAGAATTAGCATTAATGTTGTTCATTATCAGTTTGTTCACATGTCTTACCTAGTCTTTTTATCTAGATATTTGTGTATCTACTAGTTTCTAACGAGTAACCGTTTAAAACGAACAATAATAGTATAATGCAGTTTATACTAGACAGGACTATCAAGCCTATTTTCATTGAAAGATTATACTTACTTTCTTTATGTCTTGTTATGACTGTCCACTTCAAATCAGTGACGAGGATTGAAAGTTGAGCCCTTTTATATCATTTTAGATGCAAAAAAATACAAAACATAATTAAGATAAATAACGACCACAAACCAAAATATGATAAATGTTCTTTCACAGATTTAGATTATTTTTAAAATGTCGATGATCGATGATAAACGGGAAAAAAATCCACGTAAAAGTTACCCCATAACACTAAATTTTAATGTAATAAATGTAATCATTCATAATTCATTATGGATCTTAACAGATTCCAGTCATAGCTGTATCTGTATATGGTTGGAACGTGACACAGCCTCGTTTTATGATTGATTGATTGGCTGTCGTTTAATTCCACACGTTATCATTATTCCAAGTTTAATCATTATGAGAGTATTTTTACAATAAAAAACCAAACAAAAAACCCACCAGAGAGTTGACCTAAATATAGATGAACTATTTACCACTGTACGCTAATGCTCAATCATGTAAGTGTAGGGTGGCGGGCGGGGGGGGGGGGGGGGGACGGGGGAGATTTGAGGCGTTTCATTAAAGCCAGCAATCCTTTTTGGACATGAAAATCGGATACATTGTATAATGAAATTTTACCAACCTTTCTTGTTGAAAAATTTTCATTTTCCTCCTCTTTCGGGTCAATCTATATTCTTTTATAGAATTCAACGACAAAATTTGAAAAGAAAACTTAGCTCCCCATTATAATTGTATGGTCGTTCCAAGCTACCAACAATCAATCAACATTAAAAGATGTTAACTTGCTACTTTAATTTGCCTGTAGATGAGCTAAGATCCTTTAAATACTATAAAATGGTAAAAACTTATAGCTACCAATGTCACTGTATGATAAAGAGATAAAACCATCAACTAATGAAAATGAAAGTACCAAATGCATATTAACCGGATCTGTGGTGTAATGGTTAGCGTGCTCGCCTCGGGTGCGGTAGATCCTGGGTTCGAGCTCCGGTTGGGTCAAACCAAAGACAATGAACTTGGTATTTGTTGCTTTTTCGCTAAGTACGCAGCATTAAGGAGAAAGAGCAAAGACTGGTTAGCTCGAATCAGAATAATGTGTCTGTGTGGAGCGACATGTCTACCCGCGGACTGTTGTTTCAGTGAGCTAGCAATATAAAAATCATATTCAGCGTATTGGTCAAGATCAATGCGGATCTCATCATCATCTCATTGAATATTAACTTGTTCTCGCCATGATATAGTTGAAAAATTGCTGAATTGGTGTTCAACAACAATCACTCACTCACTCACCCCCATATCCATATTACTACAGAAATAAATCTTGTACTGCTTGGATATTTTTTCCATCTAAAGCTACGATTTCCTTTATTAAAAAATAGACAATTTGTTTTTCCCTCAAACAACCAATATGACTCACTGAAGTCACGAGGTCAATAACCTATTGTTTTTAGGGTTAAAATTCTAAAGTCAATTTGATCAAACTTTCAAAGCTGCTTCAGAATAATATATCGATTTATTTTTTGACAGCCCACTCCAAAATAAACCTATCTTAATTAAGGTTCTGACAGCAATGATTATAATGCCCCCATACCGAAATATACTATTGTATGGGATTGAGTCATTTCTGTGAGATGCAGCTTATGCTTGAAGCATGAACAAATAATATTAATTGAAATTAAGTTAATCCTATTGTTAAAAAAAGTGAAGAAAACAAATAAACAATAAACATATGAATTTGTAGCCAGCTCCTAAGCAATTTAAAACAATATTTATTCTGCAATGACAGCACTTACCGGCCAATATAGCCTGTCCAATATTTTTTTGGATATTGGTCAGTTATAAATAGAATATACAATTGTAAGCTCCGCCCACATCGGGGCACATCGGGGGATATTGTTTTCAAATACATACACAAAATTATTTCAAATACTTTTATCATCGTCCAGTACACGTTTATTTACGATTTAAAATTGCATGATAAATACAATACATGTGCACCGTCGAAGCATATAGGTAAATATGTGTATTCGCCGCGAAACGCGGGAAAAGGCTCGGCGAAGCCTCGCGTTTTCCCCCGTTTCTAAGCCTCATACAAATATTACCTATATACTTCGACAGTGCACAAGTATTGTATATATATGTGATTGTGTTAAAATAAGCCATTTTGGCTCTGACCACCATATCGTACATAAGAAATTGAAACTTCTTCTCAATAATACGTTTATTTTTCTGAGGTTGTTCTATCATGTATATGTATCTAAAACCTTCTCTTATGCTCTTAGATAATCACAGAATACAAGTTTAAATAAGTTAGATTTGTTAATTTCGGTAAATAGGCCAAGAAATTGGCAAGTTGATATTCTGATTATCAGAAAAATGATATCCCATCAATATGAAATGAAATAAAAACAAGAGGTTGAACATATGTATATGTTATCTGGATGTGAATCGATTGATACCGAAAATATCAGCCTGCCGAGCCAGAATTTGAAGTTTGTTGGCGAGTGAGAGAAGCGAACGAGTCACACACTTCATATTCTGTCGAGCAGGCTGACATTTTTCAGTATCAATCATATTCACGTTCAGATGACATGTTTATCATCTTTATATCAAACATAAACATGGGTACACCTATATTTGTATTTTCGCGGGAAAATTCCATGATTCAAAATATTCAAAAGACGCTTCCCCAAAACCGTAGTTCATAAGTAGTTTGCAAATATACCATTCATTTTTACATGCTTATTTAAATGTTAAGATTGTTGCATTTTTCCTTTAATGGTGATATTCATTGTATTTTTTTTATTACAAACATTAAAGTCACCCATTTTCATTAAAGGTTATGACGTCTCAGCAGAGGTTATCAAGAATTGTGTCAAGTACATTTTTGTAGGATGATGTTTGTTGATATTGCTGACACGACAGTTCCTAACTTGATATATGTTTAAAAAAAAATAATGTTAACTAGCTAATGATGTTGCTGATTTTTACTTATCTTTGCCATCCTCACAGGAATTATCGTTTAAATGTTGGGATAATTTGGTGATAACTCCTGCTCACTGTTGATAAGTCCAGCTCAGCTCACGTGAACGTTGATACGAGTTTTGCTTATGGAGTCAGCAGGTAGATATAGCAGGAGGGAAGGATGATAAGTATATGTTATCTGGATGTGAATTGATTGATTCCGAAAATATCAGCCTGCCGAGACAGAATATGAAGTTTGGTGGCGAGTTAGCGAAGGGAACGAATCACAAATTTCATATTCTGTCGAGCAGGCTGATATTTTTCAGTATCAATCATATTCACATTCAGATGACATGTTTATCATCCTTAGATCAAACATAAATACGGATACATCTATATTTGTATTTTCGCGGGAAAAATCACATGATTCAAAATATTCAAAATACCCTTCCCCAAAACATAGTTCATAAGTACTTATGACGTAAAATTATGACGTCTCAGCAGAGGTTATCAAGAATTGTGACAAGTATATTTTTGTAGGACGATGCGTGTTGATATTGCTGACACGACAGTTCCTAATTTGATATATGTTTAAAAAATAAAATGTTAACTAGCTAATGGTGTTGCTGAATTTTATTTACCTTTTGTCATCTTCACAGGAATTATCGTTTAAATGTTGGGAGAATTTGGTGATAACTCCTGCTCACTGTTGATAAGTCCAGTTCAGCTCATGCGAACTTTGATACGAGTTTTGCTTATGGAGTCAGCAGGTAGATATAGCTGAGTTGAGACGTCGTTTTCAACATGTCATTGAAGTGTCAAATGGGTCTACATGTAACATGTATCTCTTCTTCCTACTTTTCCCCATATATAATTGATATTTTGTTGTATATTTGTAACCTGCCAGTTGTATTTATGATAGATATATTGGACATGTATCATCTCAAGAATGGGCATGATTTGAAAAAGAATTTGTCAGAAACAATTTTATATTGTTTTTATTTTACAAAGCTTATTTTATGTTTACATAAATTTTTTTATTTTTTGACTTTTTATTAAACTATTTTTTTTAATTAAATTCTTTGTTGTTATATGTTAGACAATATAATGAAGGGATGCAGTCTTTTTTCTTGATCATATTAGTTCAACTGACCTGATGATAGGTCATATGATCTATTGTTATCACATTGGTACTGTTGTCACGGTTACCTGTAAACTGTTCAAATGTCAGACGTTGATCTCCAAAACCATTGAACTAACTGGAAGTTACTAGTTAATATTGATTAGGACCTTTACAAAGATCATTGTTTTTCATGCTTATTATGAATTCAATACATGTTAGTGATAACCTATGGGGTAATTAAGAATGGACAATCCAGAAACGGGCAACATTCGACTCAAGACACGAAACGAAGAAAAACAAAACAATAAACACAACTTAGAAAAAATGAGTAATACAGACCTCACAAAAAATCAGGGAGTGAGCCCAGGTGCTTGTGAAGTGTCAGCAGTTCCTGCCTCTTGACATAGTATTTAAAATAAAAAACACAAGAAAAAACTAAAAAGTTGAGCAACACAGACCCCTTCAGAAAGCCATGGGTGAAGCCAGGTACTCGCGAAAGGTAAGCAGTTTCTGTTTCTTATAAGACATGTCCTGATGAGTAGGTTCAACTTAGATCAATAAAAAGTCACACCTTCAACGAAAGGAGACATATTGTTTTACCATGAATTCTTCTTTTCGAACAAGCGTGTTTTTTCCTCATTATATAGACTTGATTGAACACAAACTGTATAAATAAACAGGTGAGCGATACAGATTCAAGTGAACCTCTTGTTCTTTGTGTTTCTTTTATAGCCGCCATGGACATTTCTTTTTTCTAACATGTATTCTGTATTTTCCAATGATAATATTTTGTCTCGTCTGTTTGACTTTATGTTTCAATGTGTTGTCTCGTCCCTGGTCTGTTTGATCTTAAACCGCTTCAGTGGTGTAATGGTAAGCGTGCTCGTATAGAGTGCTGTAGATCGTTGGTTCGATTCTCGATCGGTTCAAACCAAAAACTATGAAATTTGTATTTTTGCTTCTTCGCTAAGCACGCATCTTTAAGGAAAAAGAGCAAAGACTGATTGGCTTGGAATCCGCATAATGTGTCCGAGTAGGGAGACATGTCTATCCGCGGACTGTTGTTTCAGTGAGTTAACACTATTTCAAAAAAATATTTTTGCCTGTTGGTCTAGTACAAAGCGGACCTCATCACCATCTCATTGAAAATTAACTTGTTCTCACCATGATATAGCTGAATAATTGCTGAGTTGGCGTTAAGCAATAATCACGCACTGCTGTTTGATTTTATGCTTCAGTGAATTGTTTGGTCTATCTGAGTTTGATATCTCCCTGTGTTATTATTTGTTGTACAATCCCCTCTGGTACATTTACTGTTCCATCTGTGATGTCGTGTACACTCTCTGTAATTTCATATACTAAGACCTCTGTGGTTTCCATACTGTACCCCCTTTTTCTGTGATTCCTCTATGCTTTATTGTACTGTCCCCTTCACTTTTGTCTGTGATATCTCGTTTTGCACCTCTATGCTTTATTGTACTGATCCCCCCTCACTTTTTTCTGTGATTTCTCGTATTGTAACTCTATGCTTTATTGTACTGACCTTCCCCCCTCACTTATTTCTGTGATTTCTCGTATTACACCTCATTGTTTTAGTGTACTGACCTCCTCTGTGCACAATGTATAAAAGAAGGAAATCTGAACAATTATCAATGCAAACGATTATATTTTATAAATTAAGAAATATACAAAAAATATGACATCATTTTCAGGCGTCCAATCTTGTAACTACTGTCTTTTAATATCCTTTTTTACCTTTACCTGTGACAAAGGAAAAAGATAATGTTGCTTAATAATAATAATGTATACTAAAATCTATTACTAATTCTCATATCATTGTTGCTGTGATAATACATACCAGAGAAAACTGAAGGGGTAATCAAGAATGGACAAGGCAGAGGCATGGCAACATTGGGCACACAAGATACAGAACGTGACAAATGAACAAGAAACCTTTTCACTCCAAACTAATCGATTTCATTACTATAATGGATATTATGATTAAATCGATGGAATGATAAATAACAAATGTATATATACCAGTACACTCTCAAATGTTGCATATAAAATATATAGAATTTGGCTATTATTGCTTTTTTCTGTTCCACCGAAGATATTCCCCAACTGTGACAAATAGCTAGTTTTTATTTTCCTTTCGCCAATTGTTTTGAGATTTCTAAGCAGTGCCTTGTATTATGATTCCAGTGTTATGCCCTTGCTTATTTCAACTGGGGACAGGGTCATCCTAGTGCCCTATATTATATGATTGACATCAAACATCAACGCATTCCAATATTTCAGTAGTTTTGAAAATGAATGAGATTTGTTTTTTTTAGGAATGATTGTTTTTTTTTACATTTCACTAAATATTGAGTGCTTGTTATAGTTCTGAGTACATATAACATCATAGCTATAATATACGCATGCTACCAGACTCGCATGCCATATCATTAGCGTCATTATTAGCTGTAACGTTTAACATCGATGGTCGTTAGTTTTGCATTATCGAGTTAATTTTATTTTAAACTGATGATTTCTTATTTAATGTTGGTTGCGTTTTGGCCTATTGTTTGTTTTTTGTTGTTTTTTAAATATTTTCGTTGCTCGTGTTAACAATATATATATATAGAATATAACCTACTAACAAAATAAAAGTAGACCTATCTATTAAAGAGGCTCTTCAACGAAGATTTATTTAACAAATCATTAACACGGAATATACGGGAGAAAATAGGTAATAACCAAGCATAGCGTTGAAGACATCCACCTGCCACTTCGTATCAACATGTAATACCAGGCAGTCATACCACAAACATTTTTCTTTATTATTGTGGAACTGAACAACCTTTAAACTTCAAAGAAAGATGCCCAAGAAAAGATGGCGAGGTTAGACGAAAAAATACCTTATGTTGTAGTTGTTATTTTTTTTACCAAGCACATTTTGGTCATAGTGTGCTTAACAACTCTGCAATTTTATTATGCTATAATTAATTTGAAATTCGTATACTTTCTTTTTAAATTCGCTTTGGACCACAATATTCTCAGATTTACCAAGGTAAAGTGATAAGCCGTTCGCTTCTCACGATGTCACAGCCTATGTTTAAAACATTGGATTTTGTGCACATTCAATATACAAAAGGATTATATGTCACGAAACAAAAACACACGTGGCCTCTTTTTGACAAATTGATAACAATTTCGAGAATGCATATCAGATGTGTGGCTCCTGTTCTTGTTGTTAGCTCTAAGCTAAAATAATGTTTGAAAAATAGTTACCATATCCTCCGTATCCACCATATCCACCATAACCTCCGTATCCACCACCACCACCACCTCCGTATCCACCATACCCACCATAACCTCCGTATCCACCACCACCACCGCCTCCATATCCGCCACCATAACCACCACCACCATAACCTCCGTATCCGCCACCATAGCCTCCGTATCCACCATAACCTCCATATCCGCCACCGTGTCCACCACCATAACCTCCATAGCCTCCGTATCCACCATATCCTCCATATCCGCCACCTTGGACGATTACTACTTTACCTCCACCGTATCCACCATAACCTCCACCATATCCACCGCCTCCCCATCCACCCCCTCCACCTCTTCCCCATCCACCCCCTCCCCATCCACCATGTCCTCCGCCATATCCATGACCGTTGGCAATACCCAGAAGTGCAAGCAGCAAACACAACACAACCTTCATTCTAAAATATAAAGGTGATAGTTTTCAATGTTCATTTAGCTGGATATAAAAATTATTAAAACAAACAAACAAACGACATGACTGATGTCTTCGACAATCATCTGGCATGCAAATGAAGTTTTCTGATTGAGTGCGTTAGACGGGTTTCAGAATAACATTCATCACGTGCATTCTCAACCAAAAGTTTAGAAAACCATCTGAGAGCAAGAATAAACATCTGGTGTGATAGTACACTCGAAACGCGGCATCACACCAATATCACATCGCTTAAGAATAAACTTTCATTCCAAACTTCAATTTTATTTTATTTTATTGTAACTCCATTTCCATATATTTATATAGAATTCATATATGCAGAAACTGGTAAATTACTGGTTAAGCAACAAATTATTTACTATCCATAAGAAATGGCACATACATGTACTCGGTGATATTTTATTAAATTTTAGTTTTATATTGCGAGCAACCACATCTGTGGTGTAATGGTTTGTGTGCTCGCCTCGAGTGTGGTAGATCGTGGTTTCGAACTCCAGTTGGGTCAAAGCAAAGACTGTAAAATTGGCATTTGTTGCTAAGCAGGCATCATTAATGATAAAGAGCAATGACTGATTGGCTAGGAATCAGGATAATGTGTCCGAGTGGTGCGACATGTTTATAAACAGACTGTTATTTCAGTGAGCTAGCGCTACAAAAAAATCAAATTAAGCGTGTTGGTCTAGTACCTCATCATCATCTCAATTAAAATTAGCTTGTTCTCGCCATGATATAGCTGAACAATGCTGAGTTGGCGTTAAACAAAACACACTCACTCTATTGCGAGCAGCGCCATATAAATAGCTTTTGCTTTATTATAATTTAACTCTTGATCGGATGCCATTTCATATTTTGGGAGTGTATTAAACTATTTTCCGACATAGTGTTCATATTTGTTGAAAAGTTGTGTGTCGTCTGTAAGCATACTAATTTTGTTTTCTAATTCAGCCCCACCCAGTTCACCTGGCAATTTGATCTCCTTTAGGTCATTTTTTCCGGCTTGCAATTTGTAGATTAGAGGTGCGACAGGATATCAATGTCTACATGAGCGAGATATAAACAAATATTTTTAAACAAATCAATTGTCTTAATAGATGTTGTAGCACTTTTAACAAACATTTTAATCTACTCCCTAAATTTGTCACCAAGGTCGAATGCGTTTAACACCAATTCTTTTTTTTTATCTTATTTTGTTATTTATTTTGTTCTTTATTTATTTTAAAGAAGTTATTCTAATTTGAGAATTAGCATTAATGTTGTTCATTATCAGTTTGTTCACATGTCTTACCTAGTCTTTTTTTCTAGATATTTGTGTATCTACTAGTTTCTAACGAGTAACCGTTTAAAACGAACAATAATAGTATAATGCAGTTTATACTAGACAGTACTATCAAGCATATTTTCATTGAAAGATTATACTTACTTTCTTTATGTCTTGTTATGACTGTCCACTTCAAATCAGTGACGAGGATTGAAAGTTGAGCCCTTTTATATCATTTTAGATGCCAAAAAATACAAAACATAATTAAGATAAATAACGACCATCAACCAAAATATGATAAATGTCCTTTCACAGATTTAGATTATTTTTAAAATGTCGATGATCGATGATAAACGGGAAAAAAATCCACGTAAAAGGTACCTCCATAACACTTTAAATTTTAATGTAATAAATGTAATCATTCATAATTCATTATGGATCTTTACAGATTCCAGTCATAGCTGTATCTTGTTATGGTTGGTAGGTGACACAGCCCCGTACCACTGTACGCTAATGCTCAATCATGTAACTGTAGGATGGCGGGGTGAGGGGGGGGGGAGGGGGGATTGTGGCGATTCATTAAAGCCAGCAATCCTTTTTGAACATGAAAATCGGATATATTGAAATTTTACCAAACTTTCTTGTTGAAAAATTATCATTTTCCTCCTCTTTCGGGTCAATTTATACTCTTTAATAGAATTCAACGACAGAATTTGAAAAGAAAACTTAGCTCCTCATTATAATTGTATGGTCGTTCCAAGCTACCAACGATCAATCAACATTAAAAGAAGTTAACTTGCTACTTTAATTTGCCTGTAGATGAGCTAAGATTCTTTAAATACTATAAAATGGTGGAAACTAATAGTTACCAATGTCACTGTATGATAAAGAGATAAAACCATCAACTAATGATAATGAAAGTACCAATTGCATAATAACCGGATCTGTGGTGTAATGGTTAGCGTGCTCGCCTCGGGTGCGGTAGATCCTGGGTTTGAGTTCCGGTTGGGTCAAACCAAAGACAATGAACTTGGTATTTGTTGCTCTTCCGCTAAGTACGCAGCATTAAGGAGAAAGAGCAAAGACTGGTTGGTTCGGAATCAGAATAATGTGTCCATGTGGAGCGACATGTCTACCCGCGGACTGTTGTTTCAGTGAGCTAGCAATATAAAAATCATATTTAGCGTGTTGGCCAAGAACAAAGCGGATCTCATCATCATCTCATTGAAAATTAACTTGTTCTCGCCATGATATAGCTGAAAAATTGCTGAATTGGCGTTCAACAACAATCACTCACTCACTCACTCACCCCCATATTCATATTACTACAGAAATAAATCTTGTACTGCTTGTATATTACTACTTTTGAGTTCTATATATTAAGTATAAAATATGTATGTTATCTCACGTATGTGAAGCCACCTGCATTTAACCTTGTCATTTGTGTTTAATGAAAACTATCTGTTGCTTAGTTTCCCATCTAAAGCTACCATTTCCTTTACTAAAAAATAGACAATTTGTTTTTCACCCAAACAACCAATATGACTCACTGAAGTCACGAGGTCAATAACCTATTGTTTTTAGGGTTAAAATTCTAAAGTCAATTTGATCAAACTTTCAAAGCAGCTTCAGAATAATCTATCGATTTATTTTTTGACAGCCCACTCCAAAATAAACCTATCTTAATCAAAGTGCTGACAGCAATAATTATAATGCCGCCATACCGAAATATACTATTGTATGGGATTGAGTCATTTCTGTGAGATGCAGCTTATGCTTTAAGCATGCAAAAATAATATTAATTGAAATTAAGTTAATCCTATTGTTAAAAAAAGTGAAGAAAACAAATGCCATTAAAATAAACACATGAATTTGTAGCCAGCTCCTAAACAATTTAAAACAATATTTATTCTGCAATGACAGCATTTACCGACCAATATAGGCTGCCCAATATTTTTTTGGGATATTGGTCAGTTATAAATAGAACATACAAATGTAAGCTCCGCCCACATCGGGGCACATCGGGGGATATTGTTTTCAAATACATACACAAAATTATTTCAAATATTTTTATCATCGTCCAGTACACGTTTATTTACGATTTAAAATTGCATGATAAATACAATACATGTGCACCGTCGTAGCATATAGGTAAATATGTGTATTCGCCGCGAAACGCGGGAAAATGCTCGGCGAAGCCTCGCCTTTTCCCCCGTTTCTAAGCTTCATACAAATATTAACTATATGCTTCGACAGTGCACAAATATTGTATATATATATGTGATTGTGTTAAAATAAGCAATTTTTTGGCTCTGATCACCATATCGTACATGAGATAGTGAAACTTCTTCTCAATTATACGTCTATTTTTCTGAGGTTGTTCTATCATGTATGTGTATCTAAAACCTTCTCTTATGCTCTTAGATAATCACAGAATACAAGTTTAAATAAGTTAGATTTGTTAATTTCGGTAAATAGGCCAAGAAATTAGCATGTTGATATTCTGAGTATCAGAAAAATGATATCCCATCAATATGAAATGAAATAAAAACAAGAGGTTGAACATATGTATGTGTTATCTGGATGTGAATTGATTGATGCCGAAAATATCAGCCTGCCGAGCCAGAATATGAAGTTTGTTGGCGAGTGAGAGAAGCGAACGAGTCACACACTTCATATTCTGTCGAGCAGGCTGATATTTTTCGGTATCAGTCATATTCACATTCAGATGACATGTTTATCATCCTTATATCAAACTTAAACATGGGTACACCTATATTTGTATTTTCGCAGGAAAAATTCCATGATTCAAAATATTCAAAAGACGCTTCCCCAAAACCGTAGTTCATAAGTAGTTTGCAAATATACCATTCGTTTTTACATGCTTATTTAAATGTTAAGATTGTTGCATTTTTCCTTTAATGGTGATATTCATTGGATTTGTTTTTATTACAAACATCAAAGTCACCCATTTTCATTAAAGGTTTTGTTTCCCAATGCCGTTCAGGAGTAGAAAACACAAAGGTCATGACCTTCTTTATGACGTAAAAATTATGACGTCTCAGCAGAGGTTATCAAGAATTGTGTCAAGTACATTTTTGTAGGACGATGTTTGTTGATATTGCTGACACGACAGTTCCTAATTTGATATTTGTTAAAACAAAATAATGTTAACTAGCTAATGGTGTTGATGAATTTTACTTATCTTTGCCATCTTCACAGGAATTATCGTTTAAATGTTGGGATAATTTGGTGATAACTCTTGCTCACTGTTGATAAGTCCAGCTCAGCTCACGCGAACGTTGATACGAGTTTTGCTTATGGAGTCAGCAGGTAGATATAGCAGGAGGGAAGGATGATAAGTATATGTTATCTGGATGTGAAATGATTGATACCGAAAATATCAGCCTGTCGAGACAGAATATGAAGTTTGGTGGCGAGTTAGCGAAGGGAACGAATCACAAACTTCATATTCTGTCGAGCATGCTGATATTTTTCAGTATCAATCATATTCACATTCAGATGACATGTTTATCATCCTTAAATCAAACAGAAATATGGATACATCTATATTTGTATTTTCGCACGAAAAATCACATGATTCAAAATATTCAAAATACCCTTCCCCAAAACATAGTTCATAAGTACTTATGACGTAAAATTATGACGTCTCAGCAGAGGTTATCAAGAATTGTGACAAGTATATTTTTGTAGGACGATGCTTGTTGATATTGCTGACACGACAATTCCTAATTTGATATATGTTTAAAAAATAAAATGTTAACTAGCTAATGGTGTTGCTGAATTTTATTTACTTTTGTCATCTTCACAGGAATTATCGTTTAAATGTTGGGAGAATTTGGTGATAACTCCTGCTCACTGTTGATAAGTCCAGTTCAGCTCACGCGAACTTTGATACGAGTTTTGCTTATGGAGTCAGCAGGTAGATATAGCGGGAGGAAAGAATGATAAATCGTTCCTATTCCCCACTAGCTCCCTTATTATTGCAGAAACAGAGAAGGCAAGCTCTAGCCATTTTATTTTTCTTAAGCCTTATTTCTTTAGGATTCTACCAGTCCCAGCTGAGTTGAGACGTCTTTTTCAACATGTCATTGATGTGTCAAATGGGTTTACATGTAACATGTATCTCTTCTTCCTACTTTTCCCCATATGTAATTGATATTTTGTTGTATATTTGTAACCTGCCAGTTGTATTTATGATAGATATATTGGACATGTATCATCTCAAGAACGGACATGATTTGAAAAAGAATTTGTCAGTAACAATTTTATATTGTTTTTATTTTACAAAGCCGTCCAAGTTTATTTTATGTTTACATAAATTGTTTTATTTTTTGACTTTTTATTAAACTATTTTTTTAAATTAAATTCTTTGTTGTTATATGTTAGACAATATAATGAAGGGATGCAGTCTTTTTTCTTGATCATATTAGTTCAACTGACCTGATGATAGGTCATGTGATCTATTGTTATCACATTGGTACTGTTGTCACGGTAACCTGTAAACTGTTCAAATGTCAGACGTTGATATCCAAAACCATTGAACTAACTGGAAGTTACTGGTTAATATTGATTATGCCCTTTACAAAGACCATTGTTTTTCATGCTTATTATGAATTCAATACATGTTAGTGATAACCTAAGAGGCAATTAAGAATGGACAATCCAGAAACGGGCAACATTCGACTCAAGACACGAAACGAAGAAAAACAAGAAAATAAACACAACTTAGAAACAAAATGAGTAATACAGACCTCACAAAAAATCAGGGAGTGAGCACAGATGCTTGTGAAGTGTCAGCAGTTCCTGCCTCTTGACATAGTATTTAAAATAAAAAGCACAAGAAAAAACTAAAAAGTTGAGCAACACAGACCCCTTCAGAAAGCCATGGGTGAAGCCAGGTACTCGCGAAAGGTAAGCAGCTTCTGTTTCTTATAAGACATGTCCTATTGCGTAGGTTCAACTTAGATCAATAAAAAGTCACCCCTTCAACGAAAGGAGACATATTGTTTTACCATGAATTCTTCTTTTCGAACAAGCGTGTTTTTTTCCTCATTATATAGACTTGATTGAACACAAACTGTATAAAAAAAAAAACAGGTGAGCGATACAGATTCAAGTGAGCCTCTTGTTCTTTGTGTTTCTTTTATAGCCGCCATGGACATTTCTTTTTTCTAACATGTATTCTGTATTTTCCAATGATAATATTTTGTGTCATCTGTTTGACTTTATGTTTCAATGTGTTGTCTCGTCCTTGGTCTGTTTGATTTTAAACCGCTTCAGTGGTGTAATGGTAAGCGTGCTCGTATAGAGTGCTGTAGATCGTTGGTCCGATTCTCGATCGGTTCAAACCAAAGACTATGAAATTCATATGTTTGCTTCTTCGCTAACCACGCATCTTTCAGGAGAAAGAGCAAAGACTGGTTGGCTCGGAATCAGCATAATGTGTCCGAGTAGGGAGACATGTCTATCCGCGGACTGTTGTTTCAGTGAGCTAGCACTATTTAAAAAATGTATCTAAGCCTGTTGGTCTAGTACAAAGCGGACCTCATCACCATCTCATTGAAAATTAACTTGTTCTCGCCATGATATAGCTGAATAATTGCTGAGTTGGCGTTAAACAACAATCACTCACTGCTGTTTGATTTTATGTTTCAGTGAATTGTTTGGTTTATCTGAGTTTGATATCTCCCTGTGTTATTATTTGTTGTACAATCCCCTCTGGTATATTACTGTACAAACATTAAACTCCCTTTGTAATGTCTGGTACATTTACTGTTCCATCTGTGATGTCGTGTACCCTCTCTGTAATTTCATATACTAAGACCTCTGTGGTTTCCATACTGTACCCCCTTTTTCTGTGATTTCTCGTACTACCCATCTATGCTTTATTGTATTGACCCCCTCACTTTTGTATGTGATTTCTCGTATTGCACCTCTATGCTTTATTGTACTGATCCCCTTCACTTTTTTCTGTGATTTCTCGTATTGCACCTCTATGCTTTATTGTACTGATCTCCCCCCTCACTTTTTTCTGTGATTTCTCGTATTGCACCTCATTGTTTTAGTGTACTGACCTCCTCTGTGTACAATGTATAAAAGAAGGAAATCTGAACAATTATCAATGCAAACGATTATATTTTATAAATTAAGAAATATACCAAAAATATGACATCATTTTCAGGCGTCCAATCTTGTAACTACTGTCTTTTAATATCCTTTTTTACCTTTACCTGTGACAAAGAAAAAAGATAATGTTGCTTAATAATAATAATGTATACTAAAATCTATTACTAATCAGTTGCTGTGATAATACATACCAGTGAAAACTGAAGGGGTAATCAAGATTGGACAAGGCACAGGCATGGCAACATTGGGCACACAAGATACAGAACGTGACAAATGAACAAGAAACCTTTTCACTCCAAGCTAATCGATTTCATTACTATAATGGATATTATGATTAAATCAATGGAATGATAAATAACAAATGTATATATACCAGTACACTCTCAAACGTTGCATATAAAATATATCGAATTTGGCTATTATTGCTTTTATCTGTTCCACCGGAGATATTCCCCCACAGTGACAAATGGCAAGTTTTTATTTTCCTTTCGCCAATCGTTTTCAGATTTCTAAGCAGTGCCTTATGTTATGATTCCAGTGTTATGCCCTTGCTTACTTCAACTGGGGACAGGGTCATTCTAGTGTCCTATATTCTATGATTGACATCAAACATCAACGCATTCCAATATTTCAGTAGTTTGTTTTAGGAATGATTGTTTTTTTACATTTCACTAAACACTGAGTGTTTGAGTTCTGAGTACATATAACATCATAGCTATAATATACGCATGCTACCAGACTCGCATGCCATATCATTAGCGTCATTATTAGCTGTAACGTTTAACATCGATTGTCGTTAGTTTTGCATTATCGAGTTAATTTTATTTTAAACTGATGATTTCTTATTTAATGTTGGTTGAGTTTTGGCGTATTGTTTGTTTGTTTTTTTGTTGTTTTTTAAATATTTTCGCTGCCCATGTTAACAGTATATATATAGAATATAACCTACTAACTAAATAAAAGTAGACCTATCTATTAAAGAGGCTCTTCAACGAAGATTTATTTAACAAATCATTAACACGGAATATACGGGAGAAAATAGATAATAACCACACATAGCGTTGAAGACATCCACCTTCCACTTCGCATCAACATGTAATACCAGGCAGTCATACCACAAACATTTTTCTTTATTATTGTGGAACTGAACAACCTTTAAACTTCAAAGAAAGATGCCCCAAAAAAGATGGCGAGGTTAGACGAAATCATACCTTATGTTGTAGTTGTTACTTTTTTCACCAAGCACATTTTGGTCTATGTCAAAGCATAGTGTGCTTAACAACTCTGCAATTTTATTATGCTATAAATAATTTGAAATTCGTATACCTTCTTTTTAAATTCGCTTTGGACCACAATATTCTCAGTTTTATCAATGTAAAGTGATAAGCCGTTCGCTTCTCACGATGTCACAGCCTATGTTTAAAATATTGGATTTTGTACACATTCAATATCACAAAAGGATAATATGTCACGAAACAAAAACACACGTGACCTCTTTTTGACAAATTGATAACAATTTCGAGAATGCATATCAGATGTGTGGCTCCTGTTTTTGTTGTGAGCTCTAAGCTAAAATAATGTATGAAAAATAGTTACCATATCCTCCGTATCCACCATAACCTCCGTATCCACCACCACCACCGCCTCCATATCCACCATACCCACCATAACCTCCATATCCGCCACCATAACCACCACCACCATAACCTCCGTATCCACCATAACCTCCATATCCGCCACCGTGTCCACCACCATAACCTCCATATCCTCCGTATCCACCATATCCTCCATATCCGCCACCTTTGACGATTACTACTTTACCTCCACCGTATCCACCATAACCTCCACCATATCCACCGCCTCCCCATCCACCGCCTCCCCATCCACCGCCTCCCCATCCACCGCCTCCCCATCCACCCCATCCACCTCTTCCCCATCCACCCCCTCCCCATCCACCATGTCCACCGCCATATCCATGACCGTTGGCAATACCCAGAAGTGCAAGGAGCAAACACAAAACAACCTTCATTCTAAAATATAAAGGTGATAGTTTTCAATGTTCATTTAGTTGGATTTAGAAATTATTAATGCAAAGAAACAAACGACATGACTGATGTCTTCGACAATCATCTGACATACAAATGAAGTTTTCTGATTGAGTGCGTACGACGGGTTTCAGAATAATATTCATCACGTGCATACTCAACCAAAAGTTTAGAAAACCACCTGAGAGCAAGAATAAACATCTGGTGTGATAGTACACTCGAAACGCGGCATCACACCAACATCACATCGCTTGAGAAAAAACTTTCATTCCAAACTTCAATTTTATTTTATTTTATTGTAACTCCATTTCCATATATTTATATAGAATTCATATATGCAGTAAACTGGTAAATTACTGGTTAAGCAACAAATTAGTTACTATCCATAAGAAATGGCATATACATGTACTCGGTGATATTTTATTAAATTTTGGTTTTATATTGCGAGCAACCGCATCTGTGGTGTAATGGTTTGTGTGCTCGCCTCGAGTGTGGTAGATCGTGGTTTCGAACTCCAGTTGGGTCAAAACAAAGACTGTAAGATTGGTATTTGTTGCTAAGCAGGCATCATTAATGATAAAGAGCAATGACTGATTGGCTAGGAATCAGCATAATGTGTCCGAGTGGTGCGACATGTTTATAAACGGACTGTTGTTTCAGTGAGCTAGCACTACAAAAAAATCAAATTAAGCGTGTTGGTCTAGTACAAGGCAAACCTCATCGTCATCTCAATTAAAATTAGCTTGTTCTCGCCATGATATAGTTGAAAAATGCTGAGTTGTCGTTAAACAAAATACACTCACTCTATTGTGAGCAGCGCCATATAAATAGCTTTTGTTTTATTATAATTAACTCTTGATCGGATGCCATTTCTAATTTTGAGAGTGTATTAAACTATTTTCCGACATAGCGTTCATATTTGTTGAAAAGTTGTGTGTCGTCTGTAAGCATACTAATTTTGTTTTTTAATTCAGCCCCACCCAGTTCACCTGGCAATTTGATCTCCTTTATGTCATTTTATCCGGCTTGCCATGTGTAGATTAGAGGTGCGACGGGATACCCCTGTCTACATGAGAGAGATATACATTTTTTTTAAACAAATCAATTGTCTTAATAGATGTTGTAGCACTTTTAACAAACATTTTAATCTACTCCCTAAATTTCTCACCAAGGTCAAATGCTTTTAATACCAACTTTTTTTTATCTTATTTTGTTATTTATTTTGTGCTTTATTTATCTTAAAGAAGTTATTCTAATTTGAGAATTAGCATTAATGTTGTTCATTATCAGTTTTCTCACATGTCTTACCTAGTCTTTTTATCTAGATATTTGTGTATCTACTAGTTTCTAACGAGTAACCGTTTAAAACGAACAATAATAGTATAATGCAGTTTATACTAGACAGTACTATCAAGCATATTTTCATTGAAAGATTATACTTACTTTCTTTATGTCTTGTTATGACTCTCCACTTCAAATCAGTGACGAGGATTGAAAGTTGAGCCCTTTTATATCATTTTAGATGCAAAAAATACAAAACATAATTAAGATAAATAACGACCACAAACCAAAATATGATAAATGTTCTTTCACAGATTTAGATTATTTTTAAAATGTCGATGATCGATGATAAACCGGAAAAAAATCCACGTAAAAGTTACCCCCATAACACTAAATTTTCATGTAATAAATGTAATCATTCATAATTCATTATGGATCTTAACAGATTCCAGTCATAGCTGTATCTTTATATGGTTGGAAAGTGACACAGCCTCGTATAATGATGGATTGATTGGCTGTCGTTTAATTCCACACGTTATCATTATTCCAAGTTTAATCATTATGAGAGTATTTTTACAATAAAAAACCAAACAAAAAACCCACCAGACAGTTGTCCTAGATATAGATGAACTATTTACCACTGTACGCTAATGCTCAGTCTTGTAACTGTAGGGTGGCGGGGGGGGGGGGGGCGGGGGGGGGGGGCTTTCATTAAAGCCAGCAATCGTTTTTGGACATGGAAATCGGATACATTGTATATTGAAATTTTACCAAACTTTCTTGTTGAAAAATTTTCATTTTCCTCCTCTTTCGGGAAAATTTATATACTTTAATAGAATTCAACGACAGAATTTGAAAAGAAAACTTAGCTCCCCATTATAAGTGTATGGTCGTTCCAAGCTACCAACAATCAATCAACATTAAAAGATGTTAACTTGCTACTTTAATTTGCCTGTAGATGAGCTAAGATTCTTTAAATACTATAAAATGGTAGAAACTTATAGCTACCAATATCACTGTATGATAAAGAGATAAAACCATCAACTTATGATAATGAAAGTACCAAATGCATATTAACCGGATCTGTGGTGTAATGGTGAGCGTGCTCGCCTCGGGTGCGGTAGATCCTGGGTTCGAGCTCCGGTTGGGTCAAACCAAAAACATTGAACTTGGTATTTGTTGCTCTTCCGCTAATTACGCAGCATTAAGGAGAAAAAGGAAAGACTGGTTGGCTCGGAATCAGAATAATGTGTCCGTGTGGAGCGACATGTCTACCCGCGGACTGTTGTTTCAGTGAGCTAACAATATAAAAATCATATTTAGCGTGTTGGTCAAGAATAAAGCGGACCTCATCATTCTCTCATTGAAAATTAACTTGTTCTCGCCATGATATAGCTGAAATATTGCTGAATTGGCGTTCAACAACAATCACTCACTCACTCACCCCCATATCCATATTACTACAGAAATAAATCTTGTACTGCTTGTATATTATTACTTTTGAGTTCTATATATCAAGTATAAAATATGTATGTTATCTCACGTATGTGAAGCCACCTGCATTTAACCTTGTCATTTGTGTTTAATGAAAACTATATGTTGCTTAATTTTCCATCTAAAGCTACCATTTCCTTTATTAAAAAATAGACAATTTGTTTTTCCCCCAGACAACCAATATGACTCACTGTCACGAGGTCAATAACTTATTGTTTTTAGGGTTAAAATTCTAAAGTCAATTTGATTAAACTTTCAAAGCAGCTTCAGAATAATATATCGATTTATTTTTTGACAGCCCACTCCAAAATAAACATATCTTATTCAAAGTGCTGACAGCAATGATTATAATGCCCCCATACCGAAATATACTATTGTATGGGATTAAATCATTTCTGTGAGATGCAGCTTATGCTTGAAGCATGAACAAATAATATTAATTGAAATTAAGTTAATCCTATTGTTAAAAAAAGTGAAGAAAACAAATGCCATTACAATAAACATATGAATTTGTAGCCAGCTCCTAAGCAATTTAAAGCAATATTGATTCTGCAATGACAGCATTTACCGACCAATATAGCCTGCCCAATATTTTTTTTGATATTGGTCAGTTATAAATAGAACATACAAATGTAAGCGCCGCCCACATCGGTGCACATAGGGGGATATTGTTTTCAAATACATACACAAAATTATTTCAAATATTTTTATCATCGTCCAGTACACGTTTATTTACGATTCAAAATTGCATGATAAATACAATATATGTGCACCGTCGAAGCAAATAGGTAAATATGTGTATTCGCCGCGAAACGCGGGAAAAGGCTCGGCGAAGCAACGCCTTTTCCCCCGTTTCTAAGCTTCATACAAATATTACCTATATGCTTCGACAGTGCACAAGTATTGTATATATATATGTGATTGTGTTAAAATAAGCCATTTTTGACTCTGACCACCATATCGTACATGAGATAGTGAAACTTCTTCTCAATAATACGTTTATTTTTCTGAGGTTGTTCTATCATGTATATGTATCTAAAACCTTCTCTTATACTCTTAGATAATCACAGAATACAAGTTTAATTAAGTTAGATTTGTTAATTTCGGTAAATAGGCCAAGAAATTGGCAAGTTGATATTCTGATTATCAGAAAAATGATATCTCATCAATATGAAATGAAATAAAAACAAGAGTTTGAACATATGTATATGTTATCTGGATGTGAATTGATTGATACCGAAAATATCAGCCTGTCGAGCCAGAATATGAAGTTTGTTGGCGAGTGAGAGAAGCGAACGAGTCACACACTTCATATTCTGTCGAGAAGGCTGATATTTTTCAGTATTAATCATATTCACATTCAGATGACATGTTTATCATCCTTATATCAAAGATAAACATGGGTACACCTATATTTGTATTTTCGCGGGAAAAATTCCATTATTCAAAATATAAAAAAAAGGCTTCCCCAAAACGTAGTTCATAAGTAGTTTGCAAATATACCATTCATTTTTACATGTTTATTTAAATGTTAAGATTGTTGCATTTTTCCTTTAATGGTGATATTCATTGGATTTGTTTTTATTACAAACATCAAAGTCACCCATTTTCATTAAAGGTTTTGTTTCCCAATGCCGTTCAGGAGTAGAAAACACAAAGGTCACGACCTCGTTGATGACGTAAAAATTATGTCGTCTCAGCAGAGGTTATCAAGAATTGTGACAAGTATATTTTTGTAGGACGATGCTTGTTGATATTGCTGACACGACAGTTCCTAATTTGATATATGTTTAAGAAATAAAATGTTAACTAGCTAATGGTGTTGCTGAATTTTATTTACTTTTGTCATCTTGACAGAAATTATCGTTTAAATGTTGGGATAATTTGATGATAACTCCTACTCACTGTTGATAAGTCCACCTCAGCTCACGCGAACTTTGATACGAGTTTTGCTTATGGAGTCAGCAGATAGATATAGCAGGAGGGAAGGATGATAAGTATATGTTATCTGGATGTGAATTGATTGATGCCGGAAATATCACCCTGCCGAGATAGAATATGAAGTTTGGTGGCGAGTTAGCGAAGGGAACGAATCACAAACTTCATATTCTGTCGAGCAGGCTAATATTTTTCAGTATCAATCATATTCACATTCAGATGACATGTTTATCATCCTTAGATCAAAGATAAATACGGATACATCTATATTTGTATTTTCGCGGGAAAAATCACATGATTCAAAATATTCAAAATACCCTTCCCCAAAACATAGTTCATAAGTACTTATGACGTAAAATTATGACGTCTCAGCAGAGGTTATCAAGAATTGTGACAAGTATATTTTTGTAGGACGATGCTTGTTGATATTGCTGACACGACAGCTCCTAATTTGATATATGTTTAAAAAATAAAATGTTAACTAGCTAATGGTGTTGCTAAATTTTATTTACTTTTGTCATCTTCCCAGGAATTATCGTTTAAATGTTGGGATCATTTGGTGATAACTCCTGCTCACTGTTGATAAGTCCAGTTCAGCTCATGCGAACCTTGATACAAGTTTTCCTTATGGAGTCAGCAGGTAGATATAGCAGGAGGGAAGAATGATAAATCGTTCTTATTCCCCACTAGCTCCCTTATTATTGCAGAAACAGAGAAGGCAAACTCTAACCATTTTATTTTTCTTAAGCCTTATTTCTTTAGGATTTTACCAGTCCCAGCTGAGTTGAGACGTCTTTTTCAACATGTCATTGAAGTGTCAAATGGGTCTACATGTAACATGTATCTCTTCTTCCTACTTTTCCCCATATATAATTGATATTTTGTTGTATATTTGTAACCTGCCAGTTGTATTTATAATAGATATATTGGACATATATCATCTCAAGAATGGACATGATTTGAACAAGAATTTGTCAGGAACAATTTTATATTGTTTTTATTTTACAAAGCCGTCCAAGTTTATTTTATGTTTACATAAATTGTTTTATTTTTTGACTTTTCATTAAACTATTTTTTTAAATTAAATTCTTTGTTGTTATATGTTAGACAATATAATGAAGGGATGCAGTTTTTTTTCTTGATCATATTAGTTCAACTGACCTGATGATAGGTCATATGATCTATTGTTATCACATTGGTACTGTTGTCACGGTCACCTGTAAACTGTTCAAATGTCAGACGTTGATCTCCAAAACCATTGAACTGGAAGTTACTAGTTAATATTGATTAACATTGTTTTTCATGCTTATTATGAATTCAATACATGTTAGTGATAACCTATGGGGCAATTAAGAATGGACAATATAGAAAAGGGCAACATTCGACTCAAGACACGAAACGAAGATAAACAAAACAGTAAACACAACTTAGAAAAAAATGAGTAATACAGACCTCACAAAAAATCAGGGAGTGAGCTCAGGTGCTTGTGAAGTGTTAGCAGTTCCTGTTTCTTATAAGACATGTTTTCTATTGAGTAGGTTCAACTTAGATCAATAAAAAGTCACCCCTTCAACGAAAGGAGACATATTGTTTTACCATGAATTCTTCTTTTCGAACAAGCCTGTTTTCTCCCTCATTATATAGACTTGATTGAACACAAACTGTATAAATAAACAGGTGAGCGATACAGATTCAAGTGAGCCTCTTGTTCTTTGTGTTTCTTTTATAGCCGCCATGGACATTTCTTTTTTCTAACATGTATTCTGTATTTTCCAATGATAATATTTTGTCTCGTCTGTTTGACTTTATGTTTCAATGTGTTGTCTCGTCCCTGGTCTGTTTGATCTTAAACCGCTTCAGTGGTGTAATGGTAAGCGTGCTCGTATAGAGTGCTGTATATCGTTGGTACGATTCTCGATCGGTTCAAACCAAAGACTATGAAATTCATATTTTTGCTTCTTCGCTAAGCACGCATCTTTAAGGAGAAAGAGCAAAGACTGGTTGGTTCGGAATCAGCATAATGTGTCCGAGTAGGGAGACATGTCTATCCGCGGACTGTTGTTTCAGTGAGTTAACACTATTTAAAAAATCTATCTTAGCCTGTTGGTCTAGTACAAAGTGGACCTCATCACCATCTCACTGAAAATTAACCTGTTCTCGCCATGATATAGCTGAATAATTGCTGAGTTGGCGTTAAACAACAATTACTCACTGCTGTTTTATTTTATGCTTCAGTGAATTGTTTGGTCTATCTGAGTTTGATATCTCCCTGTGTTATTATTTGTTGTACAATCCCCTCTGTATATTACTGTACAAACATTAAACTCCCTTTGTAATGTCTGGTACATTTACTGTTCCATCTGTGATGTCGTGTACCCTCTCTGTAATTTCATATACTAAGACCTCTGTGGTTTCCATACTGTACCCCCTTTTTCTGTGATTTCTCGTACTACCCATCTATGCTTTATTGTATTGACCCCCCCTCACATTTTTTCTGTGATTTTTCGTATTGCACCTCTATGCTTTATTGTACTGATCCCCTTCACTTTTTTCTGTGATTTCTCGTATTGCACCTCTATGCTTTATTGTACTGATCTCCCCCTCACTTTTTTCTGTGATTTCTCGTATTGTACCTCTATGCTTTATTGTACTGATCTCCCCCCTCACTTTTTTCTGTGATTTCTCGTATTGCACCTCATTGTTTTAGTGTACTGACCTCCTCTGTGTACAATGTATAAAAGAAGGAAATCTGAACAATTATCAATGCAAACGATTATATTTTATAAATTAAGAAATATACAAAAAAATATGACATCATTTTCAGGCGTCCAATCTTGTAACTACTGTCTTTTAATATCCTTTTTTACCTTTACCTGTGACAAAGAAAAAAGATAATGTTGCTTAATAATACTAATGTATACTAAAATCTATTACTAATTCTCATATCATTGTTGCTGTGATAATACATACCAGAAAAAACTGAAGGGGTAATCAAGAATGGACAAGGCACAGGCATGGCAACATTGGGCACACAAGATACAGAACGTGACAAATGAACAAGAAACCTTTTCACTCCAAACTAATCGATTTCATTACTATAATGGATATTATGATTAAATCAATGGAATGATAAATAACAAATGTATATATACCAGTACACTCTCAGACGTTGCATATAAAATATATCGAATTTGGCTATTATTGCTTTTATCTGTTCCACCGGAGATATTCCCCAACAGTGACAAATGGCAAGTTTTTATTTTTCTTTCGCCAATCGTTTTCAGATTTCTAAGCAGTGTCTTATGTCATGATTCCAGCGTTATGCCCTTGCTTACTTCAACTGGGGACAGGGTCATTTTAGTGCCCTATATTCTATGATTGACATCAAACATCAACGCATTCCAATATATCAGTAGTTTTTTTTAGGAATGATTGTTTTTTAACATTTCACTAAACATTGAGTGTTTGAGTTCTGAGTACATATAACATCATAGCTATAATATACGCATGCTACCAGATCGCATGCCATATCATTATCGTCATTATTAGCTGTAACGTTTAACATCGATGGTCGTTAGTTTTGCATTATCGAGTTAATTTTATTTTAAACTGATGATTTCTTATTTAATGTTGGTTGAGTTTTGGCGTATTGTTTGTTTGTTTTTTTGTTGTTTTTTAAATATTTTCGCTGCCCATGTTAACAGTATATATATAGAATATAACCTACTAACTAAATAAAAGTAGACCTATCTATTAAAGAGGCTCTTCAACGAAGATTTATTTAACAAATCATTAACACGGAATATACGGGAGAAAATAGGTAAGAACCACACAGCGTTGAAGACATCCACCTTCCACTTCGCATCAACATGTAATACCAGGCAGTCATACTACAAACATTTTTCTTTATTATTGTGGAACTGAACAACCTTTAAACTTCAAAGAAAGATGCCCCAAAAAAGATGGCGAGGTTAGACGAAATCATACCTTATGTTGTAGTTGTTGCTTTTTTCACCAAGCACATTTTGGTCTATGTCAAAGCATAGTGTGCTTAACAACTCTGCAATTTTATTATGCTATAAATAATTTGAAATTTGTATACATTCTTTTTAAATTCGCTTTGGATAGTTTTCAATGTTCATTTAGCTGGATTTAGAAATTATTAAAACAAACAAACAAACAAACGACATGACTGATGTCTTCGACAATCATCTGGCATACAAATGAAGTTTTCTGATTGAGTGTGTACGACGGGTTTCAGAATAACATTCATCACGTGCATTCTCAACCAAAAGTTTAGAAAACCAACTGAGAGCATGAATAAACATCTGGTGTGATAGTACACTCGAAACGCGGCATCACACCAACATCACATCGCTTGAGAAACAACTTTCATTCCAAACTTCAATTTTATTTTATTTTATTGTAACTCCATTTCCATATATTTATATAGAATTCATATATGCAGTAAACTGGTAAATTACTGGTTAAGCAACAAATTAGTTACTATCCATAAGAAATGGCATATACATGTACTCGGTGATATTTTATTAAATTTTGGTTTTATATTGCGAGCAACCGCATCTGTGGTGTAATGGTTTGTGTGCTCGCCTCGAGTGTGGTATATCGTGGTTTCGAACTCCAGTTGGGTCAAAACAAAGACTGTAAGATTGGTATTTGTTGCTAAGCAGGCATCATTAATGATAAAGAGCAATGACTGATTGGCTAGGAATCAGCATAATGTGTCCGAGTGGTGCGACATGTTTTTAAACGGACTGTTGTTTCAGTGAGCTATCGCTACAAAAAATCTAATTAAGCGTGTTGGTCTAGTACAAGGCAAACCTCATCGTCATCTCAATTAAAATTAGCTTGTTCTCGCCATGATATAGCTGAAAAATGCTGAGTTGGCGTTAAACAAAACACACTCACTCTATAGCTTTTGTTTTATTATAATTAACTCTTGATCGGATGCCATTTCTTATTTTGAGAATGTATTAAACTATTTTCCGACATAGCGTTCATATTTGTTGAAAAGTTGTGTGTCGTCTGTAAGCATACTAATTTTGTTTTCTAATTCAGCCCCACCCAGTTCACCTGGCAATTTGATCTCCTTTATGTCATTTTTTCCGGCTTGCCATTTGTAGATTAGAGGTGCGACAGGATACCCCTATCTACATGAGGCGTATTATTAAAGCCAGCAATCCTTTTTGGACATGAAAATCGGATACATTGTATAATGAAATTTTACCAACCTTTCTTGTTGAAAAATTATCATTTTCCTCCTCTTTCGGGTCAATTTATATTCTTTTATAGATTTCAACGACAAAATTTGAAAAGAAAACTTAGCTCCCCATTATAATTGTATGGTCTTTCCAAGCTACCAACGATCAATCAACATTAAAAGAAGTTAACTTGCTACTTTAATTTGCCTGTAGATGAGCTAAGACTCTTTAAATACTATAAAATGGTAGAAACTTATAGCTACCAATGTCACTGTATGATAAAGAGATAAAACCATCAACTAATGATAATGAAAGTACCAAATGCATATTAACCGGATCTGTGGTGTAATGGTTAGCGTGCTCGCCTCGGGTGCGGTAGATCCTGGGTTCGAGCTCCGGTTGGGTCAAACCAAAGACAATGAACTTGGTATTTGTTGCTCTTCCGCTAAGTACGCAGCATTAAGGAGAAAGAGCAAAGACTGGTTGGCTCGGAATCAGAATAATGTGTCCGTGTGGAGCGACATGTCTACCCGCGGACTGTTGTTTCAGTGAGCTATCAATATAAAAATCATATTCAGCGTGTTGGTCAAATCAATGCGGATCTCATCATCATCTCATTGAAAATTAACTTGTTCTCGCCATGATATAGCTGAAAAATTGCTGAATTGGTGTTAAACAACAATCACTCACTCACTCACCCCCATATCCATATTACTACAGAAATAAATCTTGTACTGCTTGTATATTACTACTTTTGAGTTCTATATATTAAGTATAAAATATGTATGTTATCTCAGGTATGTGAAGCCACCTGCATTTAACCTTGTCATTTGTGCTTGATGAAAACTATCTGTTGCTTAATTTTCCATCTAAAGCTACCATTTCCTTTATTAAAAAATAAACAATTAATTTTTCCCCCAAACAACCAATATGACTCACTGAAGTCACTAGGTCAATAACTTATTGTTTTTAGGGTTAAAATTCTAAAGTCAATTTGATCAAACTTTCAAAGCAGCTGCAGAATAATATATCGATTTATTTTTTGAAAGCCCACTCCAAAATAAACCTATCTTAATTAAAGTACTGACAGCAATGATTATAATGCCCCCATACCGAAATATACTATTGTATGGGATTGAGTCATTTCTGTGAGATGCAGCTTATGCTTGAAGCATGAACAAATAATATTAATTGAAATTAAGTTAATTCTATTGTTAAAAAAAGTGAAGAAAACAAATGCCATTACAATAAACATATGAATTTGTAGCCAGCTCCTAAGCAATTTAAAACAATATTTATTCTGCAATGACAGCATTTACCGACCAATATAGCCTGTCCAATATTTTTTTGGATATTGGTCAGTTATCAATAGAACATATAAATGTAAGCTCCGCCCACATCGGGGCACATCGGGGGATATTGTTTTCAAATACATACACAAAATTATTTCAAATACTTTTATCATCGTCCAGTACACGTTTATTTACGATTTAAAATTGCATGATAAATACAATACATGTGCACCGTTGAAGCATATAGGTAAATATGTGTATTCGCCGCGAAACGCGAGAAAATGCTCGGCGAAGCCACGCGTTTTCCCCCGTTTCTTAGCCTCATACAAATATTACCTATATACTTCGACAGTGCACAAGTATTGTATATATATGTGATTGTGTTAAAATAAGCCATTTTGGCTCTGACCACCATTTCGTACATGAGAAAGTGAAACTTCTTCTCAATAATACGTTTATTTTTCTGAGGTTGTTCTATCATGTATATGTATCTAAAACCTTCTCTTATGCTCTTAGATAATCACAGAATACAAGTTTAAATAAGTTAGATTTGTTAATTTCGGTAAATAGACCAAGCAATTCGCAAGTTGATATTCTGATTATCAGAAAAATGATATCCCATCAATATGAAATGAAATAAAAACAAGAGGTTGAACATATGTATGTGTTATCTGGATGTGAATCGATTGATACCGAAAATATCAGCCTGCCGAGCCAGAATATGAAGTTTGTTGGCGAGTGAGAGAAGCGAACGAGTCACACACTTCATATTCTGTCGAGCAGGCTGACATTTTTCAGTATCAATCATATTCACGTTCAGATGACATGTTTATCATCCTTATATCAAACATAATCATGGGTACACCTACATTTGTATTTTCGCGGGAAAATTCCATGATTCAAAATGTTCAAAAGACGCTTCCCCAAAACCGTAGTTCATAAGTAGTTTGCAAATATACCATTCATTTTTACATGCTTATTTAAATGTTAAGATTGTTGCATTTTTCCTTTAATGGTGATAGTCATTGGATATTTTTTATTACAAACATCAAAGTCACCCATTTTCATTAAAGGTTTTGTTTCCCAATGCCGTTCGGGAGTAGAAAACACAAAGGTCACGACTTCCTTTATGACGTAAACCTTATGACGTCTCAGCAGAGGTTATAAAGAATTGTGTCAAGTACATTTTTGTAGGATGATGCTTGTTGATATTGCTGACACGACAGTTCCTAACTTGATATATGTTTAAAAAAAAATAATGTTAACTAGCTAATGGTGTTGATGATTTTTACTTATCTTTGTCATCTTCACAGGAATTATCGTTTAAATGTTGGGATAATTTGGTGATAACTCCTGCTCACTGTTGATAAGTCCAGCTCAGCTCACGCGAATTTTGATACGAGTTTTGCTTATGGAGTCAACAGGTAGATACAGCTTCAGGGAAGGATGATAAGTATATGTTATCTGGATGTGAATTGATTAATGCCGAAAATATCAGCCTGCCGAGACAGAATGTGAAGTTTGGTGGCGAGTTTGCGAAGGGAACGAGTCACAAACTTCATATTCTGGCGAGCAGGCTGATATTTTTCAGTATTAATCATATTCACATTCAGATGACATGTTTATCATCCTTAAATCAAACATAAATACGGATACATCTATATTTGTATTTTCGCACGAAAAATCACATGATTCAAAATATTCAAAATACCCTTCCCCAAAACATAGTTCATAAGTACTTATGACGTAAAATTATGACGTCTCAGCAGAGGTTATCAAGAATTGTGACAAGTATATTTTTGTAGGACGATGCTTGTTGATATTGCTGACACGACAGTTCCTAATTTGATATATGTTTAAAAAATAAAATGTTAACTAGCTAATGGTGTTGCTGAATTTTATTTACTTTTGTCATCTTCACAGGAATTATCGTTTAAATGTTGGGAGAATTTGGTGATAACTCCTGCTCACTGTTGATAAGTCCAGTTCAGCTCATGCGAACTTTGATGCGAGTTTTGCTTATGGAGTCAGCAGGTAGATATAGCGGGAGGGAAGAAGGATAAATCGTTCTTATTCACCACTAGCTCCCTTATTATTGCAGAGACAGAGAAGGCAAACTCTAACCATTTTATTTTTCTTAAGCCTTATTTCTTTATGATTTTACCAGTCCCAGCTGAGTTGAGACGTCTTTTTCAACATGTCATTGAAGTGTCAAATGGTTCTACATGTAACATGTATCTCTTCTTCCTACTTTTCCCCATATATAATTGATATTTTGTTGTATATTTGTAACCTGCCAGCTGTATTTATGATAGATATATTGGACATGTATCATCTCAAGAATGGGCATGATTTGAAAAAGAATTTGTCAGAAACAATTTTATATTGTTTTTATTTTACAAAGCCGTCCAAGTTTATTTTATGTTTACATAACTTGTTTTATTTTTTGACTTTTTATTAAACTATTTTTTTAAATTAAATTCTTTGTTGTTATATGTTAGACAATACAATGAAGGGATGCAGTCTTTTTTCTTGATCATATTAGTTCAACTGACCTGATGATAGGTCATATGATCTATTGTTATCACATTGGTACTGTTGTCACGGTCACCTGTAAACTGTTCAAATGTCAGACGTTGATCTCCAAAACCATTGAACTAACTGGAAGTTACTAGTTAATATTGATTAGGCCCTTTACAAAGACCATTGTTTTTCATGCTTATTATGAATTCAATACATGTTAGTGATAACCTATGGGGCAATTAAGAATGGACAATCCAGAAACGGGCAACATTCGACTCAAGACACGAAACGAAGAAAAACAAAACAATAAACACAACTTAGAAAAAATGAGTAATACAGACCTCACAAAAAATCAGGGAGTGAGCCCAGGTGCTTGTGAAGTGTTAGCAGTTCCTGCCTCTTGAAAAAGTTGAGCAACACAGACCCCTTCAGAAAGCCATGGGTGAAGCCAGGTACTGGCGAAAGGTAAGCAGTTTCTGTTTCTTATAAGACATGTGCTAATGAGTATGTTCAACTTAGATCAATAAAAAGTCACCCCTTCAACGAAAGGAGACATATTGTTTTACCATGAATTCTTCTTTTCGAACAAGCGTGTCTTTTCCCTCATTATATAGACTTGATTGAACACAAACTGTATAAATAAACAGGTGAGCGATACAGATTCAAGTGAGACTCTTGTTCTTTGTGTTTCTTTTATAGCCGCCATGGACATTTCTTTTTTCTAACATGTATTCTGTATTTTCCAATGATAATATTTTGTCTCGTCTGTTTGACTTAATGCTTCAATGTGTTGTCTCGTCTCTGGTCTGTTTGATCTTAAACCGCTTCAGTGGTGTAATAGTAAGCGTGCCCGCATAGAGTGCTGTAGATCGTTGGTCCGATTCTCGATCGGTTCAAACCAAGGACTATGAAATTCATATGTTTGCTTCTTCGCTAAGCACGCATCTTTAAGGAAAAAGAGCAAAGACTGGTTGGCTTGGAATCAGCATAATGTGTCCGAGTAGGGAGACATGTCTATCCGCGGACTGTTGTTTCAGTGAGTTAGCACTATTTAAAAACATTATTTTAGCCTGTTGGTCTAGTACAAAGCGGACCTCATCACCATCTCATTGAAAATTAACTTGTTCTCGCCATGATATAGCTGAATAATTGCTGAGTTGGCGTTAAGCAACAATCACGCACTGCTGTTTGATTTTATGCTTCAGTGAATTGTTTGGTCTATCTGAGTTTAATATCTCCCTGTGTTATTATTTGTTGTACAATCCCCTCTGGTACATGTACTGTTCCATCTGTGATGTCGTGTACACTCTCTATAATTTCATATACTAAGACCTCTGTGGTTTCCATACTGTACCCCCTTTTTCCGTGATTTCTCGTACTACCCCTCTATGCTTTATTGTACTGACCCCTTCACTTTTTTCTGTGATATCTCGTTTTGCACCTCTATGCTTTATTGTACTGATCCCCCCTCACCTTTTTCTGTGATTTCTCGTATTGTAACTCTATGCTTTATTGTACTGACCTCCCCCTCACTTATTTCTGTGATTTCTCGTATTACACCTCATTGTTTTAGTGTACTGACCTCCTCTGTGCACAATGTATAAAAGAAGGAAATCTGAACAATTATCAATGCAAACGATTATATTTTATAAATTAAGAAATATACCAAAAATATGACATCATTTTCAGGCGTCCAATCTTGTAACTACTGTCTTTTAATATCCTTTTTTACCTTTACCTGTGACAAAGAAAAAAGATAATGTTGCTTAATAATAATAATGTATGCTAAAATATATTACTAATTGTCATATCATTGTTGCTGTGATAATACATACCAGAGAAAACTGAAGGGGTAATCAAGAATGGACAAGGCACAGGTATGGCAACATTGGGCACACAAGATACAGAACGTGACAAATGAACAAGAAACCTTTTCACTCCAAACTAATCGATTTCATTACTATAATGGATATTATGATTAAATCAATGGAATGATAAATAACAAATGTATATATACCAGTACACTCTCAAACGTTGCATATAAAATATATCGAATTTGGCTATTATTGCTTTTTTCTGTTCCACCGGAGATATTCCCCAACAGTGACAAATGGCTAGTTTGTATTTTCCTTTCGCCAATTGTTTTCAGATTTCTAAGCAGTGCCTTATATTATGATTCTAGTGTTATGCCCTTGCTTATTTCAACTGGGGACAGGGTCATCCTAGTGCCCAATATTATATGATTGACATCAAACATCAACGCATTCCAATATTTCAGTAGTTTTGAAAATGAATGAGATTTGTTTTTTTTGGGAATGATTGTTTTTTTACATTTCACTAAATATTGAGTGTTTGTTATAGTTCTGAGTACATATAACATCATAGCTATAATATACGCATGCTACCAGACTCGCATGCCATATCATTAGCGTCATTATTAGCTGTAACGTTTAACATCGATGGTCGTTAGTTTTGCATTATCGAGTTAATTTTATTTTAAACTGATGATTTCTTATTTAATGTTTGTTGCGCTTTGGCGTATTGTTTTTTTGTTGTTGTTTTTTAAATATTTTCTCTGCTCGTGTTAACAGTATATATATAGAATATAACCTACTAACTAAATAAAAGTAGACCTATCTATTAAAGAGGCTCTTCAACGAAGATTTATTTAACAAATCATTAACACGGAATATACGGGAGAAAATAGGTAAGAACCACACATAGCGTTGAAGACATCCACCTGCCACTTCATATCAACATGTAATACCAGGCAGTCATACCACAAACATTTTTCTTTATTATTGTGGAACTGAACAACCTTTAAACTTCAAAGAAAGATGCTCAAGGAAAGATGGCGAGGTTAGACGAAAAAATACCTTATGTTGTAGTTGTTATTTTTTTCACGAAGCACGTTTTGGTCTATGTCAAGGCATAGTGTGCTTAACAACTCTGCAATTATATTATGCAATAAATAATTTGAAATTCGTATGCTTTCTTTTTAAATTCGCTTTGGACCACAATATTCTTAGATTTACCAAGGTAAAGTGATAAGCCGTTCGCTTCTCACGATGTCACAGCCTATGTTTAAAACATTGGATTTTGTACACATTCAATATACAAAAGGATTATATGTCACGAAGCAAAAACACACGTGGCCTCTTTTTGACAAATTGATAACAATTTAGAAAATGCATATCAGATGTGTGGCTCCTGTTCTTGTTGTTAGCTCTAAGCTAAAATAATGAATGAAAATAGTTACCATATCCTCCGTATCCACCATATCCACCATAACCTCCGTATCCACCACCACCACCACCTCCGTATCCACCATACCCACCATAACCTCCGTATCCACCACCACCACCGCCTCCATATCCACCATACCCACCATAACCTCCATATCCGCCACCATAACCACCACCACCATAACCTCCGTATCCGCCACCATAACCTCCGTATCCACCATAACCTCCATAGCCTCCGTATCCACCATATCCTCCATATCCGCCACCTTGGACGATTACTACTTTACCTCCACCGTATCCACCATAGCCTCCACCATATCCACCGCCTCCCCATCCACCGCCTCCCCAGCCACCCCCTCCACCTCTTCCCCATCCACCCCCTCCCCATCCACCATATCCTCCGCCATATCCATGACCGTTGGCAATACCCAGAAGCGCAAGCAGCAAACACAACACAACCTTCATTCTAAAATATAAAGGTGATAGTTTTCAATGTTCATTTAGTTGGATTTAGAAATTATTAAAGCAAACAAACAAACGACATGACTGATGTCTTCGACAATCATCTGGCATACAAATGAAGTTTTCTGATTGAGTGCGTACGACGGGTTTCAGAATAATATTCATCACGTGCATACTCAGCCAAAAGTTTAGAAAACCACCTGAGAGCAAGAATAAACATCTGGTGTGATAGTACACTCGAAACGCGGCATCACACCAACATCACATCGCTTGAGAAAAAACTTTCATTCCAAACTTCAATTTTATTTTATTTTATTGTAACTCCATTTCCATATATTTATATAGAATTCATATATGCAGTAAACTGGTAAATTACTGGTTAAGCAACATATTAGTTACTATCCATAAGAAATGGCATATACATGTACTCGGTGATATTTTATTAAATTTTGGTTTTATATTGCGAGCAGCCGCATCTGTGGTGTAATGGTTTGTGTGCTCGCCTCGAGTGTGGTAGATCGTGGTTTCGAACTCCAGTTGGGTCAAAACAAAGACTGTAAGATTGGTATTTGTTGCTAAGCAGGCATCATTAATGATAAAGAGCAATGACTGATTGGCTAGGAATCAGCATAATGTGTCCGAGTGGTGCGACATGTTCATACACGGACTGTTGTTTCAGTGAGCTAGCGCTACAACAAATCAAATTATGCGTGTTGGTCTAGTACAAGGCAAACCTCATCGTCATCTCAATTAAAATTAGCTTGTTCTCGCGATGATATAGCTGCACAATGCTGAGTTGGCGTTAAACAAAAGAAAGTCACTTTATTGCGAGAAGCGCCATATAAATAGCTTTTGTTTTATTATAATTAACTCTTGATCGGATGCCATTTCATATTTTGAGAGTGTATTAAGCTATTTTCCGACATAGCGTTCATATTTGTTGAAAAGTTGTGTGTCGTCTGTAAGCATACTAATTTTGTTTTCTAATTCAGCCCCACCCAGTTCACCTGGCAATTTGATCTCCTTTATGTCATTTTTTCCGGCTTGCAATTTGTAGATTAGAGGTGCGAGAGGATATTCCTGTCTACATGAGCGAGATATAAAAAATATTTTTAAACAAATCAATTGTCTTAATAGATGTTGTATCACTTTTAACAAACATTTTAATCTACTCCCTAAATTTGTCACCAAGGTCGAATGCTTTTAACACCAATTCTTTTTTTTTTTATCTTATTTTGTTATTTATTTTGTTATTTATTTATTTTAAAGAAGTTATTCTAATTTGAGAATTAGCATTAATGTTGTTCATTATCAGTTTGTTCACATGTCTTACCTAGTCTTTTTTTCTAGATATTTGTGTATCTACTAGTTTCTAACGAGTAACCGTTTAAAACGAACAATAATAGTATAATGCAGTTTATACTAGACAGTACTATCAAGCATATTTTCATTGAAAGATTATACTTACTTTCTTTATGTCTTGTTATGACTGTCCACTTCAAATCAGTGACGAGGATTGAAAGTTGAGCCCTTTTATATCATTTTAGTTGCAAAAAAATACAAAACATAATTAAGATAAATAAGGACCATCAACCAAAACATGATAAATGTCCTTTCACAGATTTAGATTATTTTTAAAATGTCGATGTACGATGATAAACGGGAAAAAAATCCAGGTAAAAGTTACCCCATAACACTTTAAACTTTAATGTAATAAATGTAATCATTCATAATTCATTATGGATCTTAACAGATTCCAGTCATAGCTGTATCTTTATATGGTTGGAACGTGACACAGCCCCGTATAGTGATTGATTGATTGGCTGTCGTTTAATTCCACACGTTATCATTATGCCAAGTTTAATCATTATGAGAGTATTTTTACAATAAAAAAACAAACAAAAAAAACCACCAGACAGTTGTCCTAATTATAGATGAAATAATTACCACTGTACGCTAATGATCAATCATGTAACTGTAGGGGGGGGGGGGGGGGGGGGGGTTGAGGCGTTTCATTAAAGCCAGCAATCCTTTTTGGACATGAAAATCGGATATATTGAAATTTTACCAAACTTTCTGGTTGAAAAATTATCATTTTCCTCCTCTTTCGGGTCAATTTATATTCTTTAATAGAATTCAGCGACAGAATTTGAAAAGAAAACTTAGCTCCCCCTTATAATTGTATGGTCGTTCTAAGCTACCAACATTCAATCAACATTAAAAGATGTTAACTTGCTACTTTAATTTGCCTGTAGATGAGCTAAGATTCTTTAAATACTATAAAATGGTAGAAACTAATAGCTACCAATGTCACTGTATGATAAAGATATAAAACCATCAACTAATGATAATGAAAGTACCAAATGCATATTAACCGGATATGTGGTGTAATGGTTAGCGTGCTCGCCTCGGGTGCGGTATATCCTGGGTTCGAGCTCCGGTTGGGTCAAGCCAACGACAATGAACTTGGTATTTGTTGCTCTTCCGCTAAGTACGCAGCATTTAGGAGAAAGAGCAAAGACTGGTTGGCTCGGAATCAGAATAATGTGTCCGTGTGGAGCGACATGTCTACCCGCGGACTGTTGTTTCAGTGAGCTAGCAATATAAAAATCATATTCAGCGTGTTGGTCAAGAACAAACCGGATCTCATCATCATCTCATTGAAAATTAGCTTGTTCTCGCCATGATATAGCTGAAAAATTGCTGAATTGGCGTTAAACAACAATCACTCACTCACTCACTCACCCCCAAATCCATATTACTACAGAAATAAATGTTGTACTGCTTGTATGTTACTACTTTTGAGTTCTATATATTAAGTATAAAATTTGCATTTTTTATCTCACGTATGTGAAGCCACCTGCATTTAACCTTGTCATTTGTGTTTAATGAAATCTATCTGTTGCAAAGTTTTCCATCTAAAGCTACCATTTCCTTTATTAAAAAATAGACAATTTGTTTTTCCCCCAAACAACCAATATGACTCACTGAAGTCACGAGGTCAATAACCTATTGTTTTTAGGGTTAAAATTCTAAAGTTAATTTGGTCAAACTTTCAAAGCAGCTTCAGAATAATATATCGATTTATTTTTTGAAAGCCCACTCCAAAATAAACCTATCTTATTCAAAGTGCTGACAGCAATGATTATAATTCCCCCATACCGAAATATACTATTGTATGGAATTGAGTCATTTCTGTGAGATGCAGCTTATGCTTGAAGCATGAACAATTAATATTAATTGAAATTAAGTTAATCCTATTGTTAAAAAAAGTAAAGAAAACAAATGCCATTACAATAAACATATGAGTTTGTAGCCAGCTCCAACACAATTTAAAACAATATTTATCCTGCAATGACAGCATTTACCGACCAATATACCTGCCCAATATTTTTTTTGATATTGGTCAGTTATAAATAGAACATACAAATGTAAGCTCCGCCCACATCGGGGCACATCGGGGATATTGTTTTCAAATACATACACACAATTATTTCAAATACTTGTATCATCTTGTAGTACACGTTTATTTACGATTTAAAATTTCATAATAAATACAATACATGTGCACTGTCGAAGCACATAGGTAAATATGTGTATTCGCCGCGAAACGCGGGAAAAGGCTCGGCGAAGCCTTGCCTTTTCCCTCGTTTCTAAGCCTCTATACACATATTACCTATATGCTTCGACAGTGCACAAGTATTGTATATTTATGACCCAATCCTATAGTGTTGTGCTTTGTTTGACGGTTTAACTCAATAAGAAAACAATTGTTGAAATTGAAAATGGTTATTTATTATTAAATGACATAATTAAAAATGCACAACTACAAAACTACACATAATAAAAATTGCATTAAACTACACAAAAATAACTACACATAATAACCAGATAGTATATGAATCATATAAAAAACATTTTCAAGACAAAGTTCTAGATATTTACTAGAAACTAAAAAACCGTCAAAGATGGAGGTAAAACCGCCAACATCAAAGATACATTTTCACAAAATAGGGAGGGTGGGAGGGTATTTGTAAAATGAAGTTTCAAAACATGAAATTGATGATGATGTGAACTGTGTAATGATGGCTAGCGAGAATCACCAGCTGTTTCTAGGGCATGCGCAAATAGTTAAACCATTAATGAACTCTGAAAAATTTTACTTTTCAAAGGGAAGTAATTTAGATAATCTTAATGGGATGCGCCATAAAAATATTTATAAAATATAAAATGCCTTTATGGCCCCATCCTATAGTGTTGTGCTTTGTTTGACGGTATAACTCAATAAGAAAACAATTGTTGAAATTGAAACCGCCAACATCAAAGATACATTTTCACAAAATAGATGGGGGTAAAACCGCCACATTATTGTGCATTGCGCAATATGTAATTTTGCTTAATAGACATATTGTGAAAGAAACAATATACCCCATCCACAACACTTTCATTAAACTGAAAATCTGCATTGCATACAAGATTTATTTTAACATAAACTATTTAACACAGGAGAATGTTTGTAATCAATAAACCACATAATGACAAAATTACTATATTTTAAACACTGAGGCCCTTGTCCCCAAGTGTTTACTTAAGACTCAACAGAGGTATTTAACTTACATCATTCATCAGTACTGAGGCCCTTGTCGCCAGTACTGTACTATACAGAAGCCATAATAAAAAATATGTACATAGGAATAAAAAATTGCACAATAAAATCAATAAAAGACATTAAACAATAATAATCATATACCCACTGGCTGGTCAAAGAAAAACTAGAACACTGAGGCCCTTGTCCCCAAGTGTTTACTGAAGACTCAATAAAGGTATTCGAATATATTTCTTAAAGGCTTTGCTATTCCAACGACCCATTTGTTGAATTTGTTCTTCGGAAAACCCCTTAGCCCAAGCAGTCGTCGCTGCTCCAATTCGAAAACTATGGGTTTTGTAGTTTTTAACATTTAAACCTGCAAATTTTAAGGATAGCTGCAATTGGCTATTGAAAAATGATCTTGTAATGGGGGCATTGTCCATGAAGGAGAAAAGGGGCTGGACTTTGGAAGATTCCTTACAACTTAGTTGTAAATAAGACCATAGAGAATGAACCGGACAAACTGCCTTATTACTGTTGTTACTAGAAAGAAACAGCACAGGTATATGTTTATCTGTACTATGCTTAAACTTAGACATTTGAATTTCAAGGCCCTCACTATCACCATGAAGAAATTTGATATCACTTACACTAAGGCACATACCTAGTGGTGGGGGTAATCCACTTATTTCTCTAATTCTTAAAAATGCATGAAATGCAAGCAAGTACATTGCATGCAACAATTAATTGTAAAAACCTTGAAGAACAGGTTTTGGGTAGAGATTGACATACACCCTTTAATATTGATGGCGTAATGGGCAGTCTGCTGTCTTTAGCAGCCTTTTCTTTATGATAGCATCGAAGAGCTTTACTGATAATAAAGTGACAAGTTAAGTCTTCATAACCACATAATGGTAACACGAAGCTTATAGCTGACATATCAGTTAAAACAGTAGATGAAGCTAATTTTTTCTGAAAACAGTAAGCAATAAATAAAGTAAGATGTTCCAAAGAAACTGGAAAGACCATTTCTTGTGGGAAGTACAAAAGCATAAATTCCTTATAAAAGGCAAATACTCGTCTATAAGACTCTTTAGACGATTTTGCTAAGGACCCATGAATCAGATTTGTAGCTACATTTTGTATTTGTATATATATGTGATTGTGTTAAAATAAGCCATTTTTGGGCTCTGACCAACATATCGTATATGAGATAGTGAAACTTCTTCTCAATAATACGTTTATTTTTCTGAGGTTGTTCTATCATGGATATGTATCTAAAACCTTCTCTTATACTCTTAGTTAATCACAGAATACAAGTTTAAATAAGTTAGATTTGTTAATTTCGGTAAATAGGCCAAGAAATTGGTAAGTTGATATTCTGATTATCAGAAAAATGATATCCCATCAATATGAAATGAAATAAAAACAAGAGGTTGAACATGTGTATATGTTATCTGGATGTGGATTGATTGATGCCGAAAATATCAGCCTGCCGAGCCAGAATATGAAGTTTGTTGGCGAGTGAGAGAAGCGAACGAGTCACACACTTCATATTCTGTCGAGCAGGCTGATATTTTTCAGTATCAATCATATTCACATTCAGATGACATGCTTATCATCCTTATATCAAACATAAACATGGGTACACCTATATTTGTATTTCGCGGGAAAATTCCATGATTCAAAATATTCAAAAGACGCTTCCCCAAAACCGTAGTTCATAAGTAGTTTGCAAATATACCATTCATTTTTTCATGTTTAATTAAATGTTAAGATTGTTGCATTTTTCCTTTAATGGTGATATTCATTGGATTTTTTTTATTGCAAACATCAAAGTCACCCATTTTCATTAAATGTTTTGTTTCCCAATGCCGTTCGAGAGTAGAGAACACAAAGGTCACGACCTCCTTTAGGACGTAAAAATTATGACGTCTCAGCAGAGGTTATCAAGAATTGTGTCAAGTACATTTTTGTAGGACAATGTTTGTTGATATTGCTGACACGACAGTTCCTAATTTGATATATGTTTAAAAAAAATAATGTTAACTAGCTAATGGTGTTGATGAATTTTACTTATCTTTGCCATCTTCACAGGAATTATCGTTTAAATGTTGGGATAATTTGGTGATAAATCCTGGTTACAGTCCAGCTCAGCTCACGCGAATTTTGATACGAGTTTTGCTTATGGAGTCAGCAGGTAGATACAGCTTGAGGGAAGGATGATAGGTATATGTTATCTGGATGTGAATTGATTGATGCCGAAAATATCAGCCTGCCGAGACAGAATATGAAGTTTGGTGGCGAGTTTGCGAAGGGAACGAGTCACAAACTTCATATTCTGGCGAGCAGGCTGATATTTTTCAGTATTAATCATATTCACATTCAGATGACATGTTTATCATCCTTAAATCAAACATAAATACGGATACATCTATATTTGTATTTTCGCGGGAAAAATCACATGATTCAAAATATTCAAAATACCCTTCCCCAAAACATAGTTCATAAGTACTTATGACGTAAAATTATGACGTCTCAGCAGAGGTTATCAAGAATTGTGACAAGTATATTTTTGTAGGACGATGTTTGTTGATATTGCTGACACGACAGTCCCTAATTTGATATATGTTTAAAAAATAAAATGTTAACTAGCTAGTGGTGTTGCTGAATTTTATTTACTTTTGTCATCTTCACAGGAATTATCGTTTAAATGTTGGGAGAATTTGGTGATAACTCCTGCTCACTGTTGATAAGTCCAGTTCAGCTCACGCGAACTTTGATACGAGTTTTGCTCATGGAGTCAGCAGGTAGATATAGCGGGAGGGAAGAATGATAAATCGTTCTTATTCACCACTAGCTCCCTTATTATTGCAGAAACAGAGAAGGCAAACTCTAACCATTTTATTTTTCTTAAGCCTTATTACTTTAGGAATTTACCAGTCCCAGCTGAGTTGAGACGTCTTTTTCAACATGTCATTGAAGTGTCAAATGGGTCTACATGTAACATGTATCTCTTCTTCCTACTTTTCCCGATATGCAATTGATATTTTGTTGTATATTTGTAACCTGCCAGTTGTATTTATGATAGATATATTGGACATGTATCATCTCAAGAATGGACATGATTTGAAAAAGAATTTGTCAGAAACAATTTTATATTGTTTTTATTTTACAAAGCCGTCCAAGTTTATTTTATGTTTACATAACTTGTTTTATTTTGTGACTTTTTATTAAACTATTTTTTGAATTAAATTCTTTGTTGTTATATGTTAGACAATATAATGAAGGGATGCAGTCTTTTTTCTTGATCATATTAGTTCAACTGACCTGATAGGTCATGTGATCTATTGTTATCACATTGGTACTGTTGTCACGGTCACCTGTAAACTGCTCAAATGTCAGACGTTGATCTCCAAAACCATTGAACTAACTGGCAGTTACTAGTTAATATTGATTAGGCACTTTACAAAGATCATTGTTTGTCATGCTTATAGTAATAGTAATAGTAATAGTAGAAACAAGGAGGCTGCATGTATTATAGAAAATGGAGAACACCACTATAATGCCATTGATCAGACAAATAGTTTTGCTCGGTTCTTTGAGGATCTAGTCATACCTAAGGACAAGGGCTATGATTCTGAATTTCTTGAACTTTGCAATATCCGTCGTAATGTTATGCAGCAAATGTGTGAATATGAAGATGCGCAGGAAACCAACACTCTGGAATTTTGTAACCAAAATATTCAAGATGCCATACAAATGCTACATTCAGGAAAAGCAGCGGATGAATTAGGACTGACAGCTGAACATTTCAAAAATTCACCAAGTATAGATATAAAATTTCTGACAGTCTGCTTCAATACCATCTTAAAAGATAAACAAATTCCGGATATCTTTAAAACGGGCATAGTAATTCCTGTATTAAAAAACGGAAAGAACCCGATGAACATGAATAACAATAGGGGAATTACCGTTACCCCAGTCATCTCAAAACTGTTTGAATATGCTATCCTACCAACACTAGCAGAAAACTACACACAATCTACACTCCAATTTGGATTTACAAAAGGCATGTCAATGCTTATGGTCGGTTTTCTTATCAGTGAGACTAGAGCAGAAGCAAAATATCTCACAATTGAACCTCTATTTTTGGTCACAGTAGATAGCCAGAAGGCCTTTGATGTTGTGGACCACATCATCATGTTGGATACTTATTATGAGAATATTCAAAATCATCCTCTTTGGTCAGTAGTAAAAAAATTATATACTGGACTTGTTTCAAAAGTTAAATGGAAAGGCAATACAAGCAACAGCTTTCAAATTCATCAAGGAGGCAGACAGGAAGGAATTCTTTCACCTTTCCTATATAAAATATATATTAAAAACCTGCTAGAGGACTTAAAAACACATAACTTAGGCTTCAAAATTAGAACAACGTATGTAGGCTGTTCTACATGTGCAGATGATATATCGTTCATGAGGAGCTGCCAACAGGAATTGCAATGTATTCTATCCGTAGCCAACCATCACGCCAAACAATCTAGAGTCACCATCCACCCTACAAAAACTAAAGCAGTTATACTAAATAAAACGAAAAATATGAGGAGAAACGATCTAAGCTGGTCTTTAGGCGATAATCTGATATACCCATCCAACGAAACAACTCACTTTGGTCTAAGGGACAGACCATTTAACTTGCAGAGGGAAGGTTATGGTTTTTTGTTTCGTTCAAAAAAAAATTTTCCAACAACACGAGAGTTAGAATATTAATTTTTTTTGTCGCTCAAAGCACGATTTTCTTCTCTCCAAAATTTAACATTAAGTTATAAGACAAAAACTCTGAATCAGGTTATTTTTTTTTCCTCCACCAAAATCAGAATATTTTTTTCAGCAACATTGGGAATCAGAATATCTTCTTTAGAAAAAAACCATATCCCCCCTTCAAGTTAACTGATCGTTCCCTAATAAGAGCTGAATTAAAGGAAAAGATCTGAACATTAAAGCACGTCTCAGCATTGCTAGAAGAACTATGTACTCCTTGATGAACACTGGAGTGCACGGAACTAATGGTCTTAACCCGCAAACGTCATATAAAATATATCAAAGCTATGTGATGCCACGCCTACTGTATGGATTAGAAATTTTGCCACTCAATCAAAAACAATTAGACATTTTGAGTCGATCACATACAAAAACATTACGTAATTTCCAGGCATTGCCTACAAGAACCGCAACTTGCACTGTCTTTTTTTTATTAGGTGCTTTGCCTATCGATGCTGAAATCCACAGAAGGCAACTCTCATTCGTACACAGCATACTTGCGTGCGACAATTCAACCATCCAAGGCTTAACTGATCGACAATTGATTATGAACTTGGACAATCCTCATAGCTTCTTTTGCACAAGGTCGCAGGAACTCTGACTCCTTATGAATTACCAACTATTGGACAGCTTAAACAACACTTACCATCAAAATTAACCTGGAAACTAACTGTAAAAAAGACAATACAACTTTATTGGACATAATTTCTATTAAACGAGATGCAAGGCAAATCAACATTACATTTTATGGATCAAACCACATTGAAAATTGGATCTACTCATCCTATCTGGACAAGTCTATCGTCAACAGTTTCTAGCGTTAAAAAAGGTACCATAAAAGCACGGCTGTTAACTGGAAGATATCTATTGGAAACCAATAAGCACAAATTCAGTAGTGGAAAAGAGTCACCTCTGTGCAAATGCTGTGGAACGGAGAATGAAGATGTCACTCATGTCCTGCTATTATGTCCTGCGTTATACAAGCAAAGAAAAGAGTCATTTCCTAAAATAAAAACATTCATGATATCTCTGATTGGCATGGCCAAATGGACTTCCAACTTTAATGAAAAATCATCCATTGTCAGACTAATTATTGACAGTACATTTGCTTTACCTATGATTAAAAGCAGAAGTGATCTTGAAAGTTTACATAGACTATCCGCTGATTTGTGCTATGAGCTACATACACAGAGAACATGGTTACTACAGAAGAAATTAAACTGCAGGGTCAATGTGGGAACTGCCACGCTTGACCACACATAATTACATAATTACTTAAATATTCAAATTATAGCTTGGTTAAACAGCCGGGTCAGTGTGGGAACCACTACGCTTGAGCACACACAAGTGAATTTGACAAACTGTCTACTAACATTAATTAATATGTGTGCCGTATGTTATCTCGAATGTACAGGTGTAAATAGGCCGAGGCAGGGGTTCACAATCTTATCTGTATATAAATAGACGGTTTTAGATTTTATCCATATATTGAACATATTAATATAAATGATATATAACTTTTATGTGTGTATATAAACATTTTACGTGTGATAATAGGATCTCACAACCTACTCATTCCTGGATTCTATATATACATGCCAGATGAGATGTTCCATGATTGGAAGTCAATACGTATAAAAGAAGAAGAAGCTTATTTTAAATTCAATACATGTTAGAGATAACCTAAGGGGCAATCAAGAATGGACAAATCAGAAACGAGCAACATTCGACTCAAGACACGAAACGAAGACAAACAAAACAATAAACACAACTCAGAAAAAAATGAGTAATACAGACCTCACCAAAAAACAGGGAGTGAGCCCAGATGCTTGTGAAGTGTCAGCAGTTCCTGCCTCTTGGGATAGTATTTAAAAAAAAACCCACAAGAAAACTAAACAGTTGAGCAACACAGACCCCTTGAGAAAGCCATGGGTGAAGCCAGGTACTCCCGAAAGGTAAGCAGTTTCTGTTTCTTATAAGACATGTACTATTGAGTAGGTTCAACTTAGATCACTAAAAAGTCACCCCCTTCAACGAAAGGAGACATATTGTTTTACCATGAATTCTTCTTTTCGAACAAGCGTGTTTTTTCCCTCATTATATAGACTTGATTGAACACAAACTGTATAAAAAAACAGGTGAGCGATACAGATTCAAGTGAGGCTCTTGTTCTTTGGGGGTCTTTTTATAGCCGTCATGGTCATTTCTTTTTTCTAACATGTATTCTGTATTGTCCAATGAGAATATTTTGTCTCGTCTGTTTGACTTTATGCTTCAATGTGTTGTTTTTTCTCTGGTCTGTTTGAACTTACACCGCTTCGGTGGTATAATGATAAGCGTGGCCGCACAGAGTGCTGTTGATCGTGGGTTTGATTCCCGATGGGTTCAAACCAAAGATTATAAAATTAGCATTTTTGCTTCTTCGCTAAGCACGCATCATTAAGGAGAAAGAACAAAGACTGGTTGGCTCGGAATCAGCATAATGTGTCCGAGTAGGGAGACATGTCTATCCGCAGACTGTTGTTTCAATGAGCTAGCACTATAAAAATCTATCTAAGCCTGTCGATCTAGTACAAAGCGGACCTCGTCACCATCTCATTGAAAATTAACTTGTTCTCTCCATGATATAGCTGAATAATTGCTGAGTTGGCGTTAAACAACAATCACTCACTGCTGTTTGATTTTATGCTTCAGTGAATTGTTTGGTCTTTCTGAGTTTGATATCTCCCTGTGTTATTATTTGTTGTACAATCCCCTCTGTATATTATTGTGCAAACATTAAACTCCCTTTGTAATGTCTGGTACATGTAATGTTCCATATGTGATGTCGTGTACCCTCTCTGTAATTTCTTATACTAAGACCTCTGTGGTTTCCATACTGTACCCCCTTTTTCTGTGATTTTTCGTATTGTACCTCTATGCTTTATTGTACTGATCTCCCCTTACTTTTTTCTGTGATTTCTCGTACTTCCCCTCTATGCTTTATTGTACTGACCCCCCCCCCCCCCCCCCCCCCCCCCCTTCACTTTTTTCTGTCATTTCTCGTATTGCACCTCATTGTTTTAGTGTACTGACCTCCTCTGTGTACAATGCATAAAAAAAGGAAATCTGAACAATTATCAATGCAAACGATTATATTTTAGAAAGTATGAAATATACAAAAATATGACATCATGTTCAGGCGTCCAATCTTGTAACTACTGTCTTTTAATATCCTTTTTTACCTTTACCTGTGAAAAAGAAAAAAGATAATGTTGCTTAATAATAATAATGTATACTAAAATCTATTACTAATTGTCATATCATTGTTGCTGTGATAATACATACCAGAGAAAACTGAAGGGGTAATCAAGAATGGACAAGGCAGAGGCATGGCAACATTGGGCACACAAGATACAGAACGTGACAAATGAACAGGAAACCTTTTAACTCCAAACTAATCGATTTCATTACTACAATGGCTATTATGATTAAATCAATGGAATGATAAATAACAAATGTATATATACCAGTACACACCCAAACGTTGTATATAAAATATATCGAATTTGGTTATTATTACTTTTATCTGTTCCACCGGAGATATTCCCCAACAGTGACAAATGGCAAGTTTTTATTTTCCTTTCGCCAATTGTTTTCAGATTTCTATATTATGATTCCAGCGTTATGCCCTTGCTTACTTCAATTGGGGACAGGGTCATCCTAGCGCCCTATATTATATGATTGACATCAAACATCAACACATTCCAATATTTCAGTAGGTTTGAAAATGAATGAGATTTGTTTTGTTTTACATTTCACTAAGCATTGAGTGTTTGAGTTCTGAGTACATATAACATCATAGCTATAATATGCGCATGCTACCAGACTCGCATGCCATATCATTAGCGTCATTATTAGCTGTAACGTTTAACATCGATGGTTGTTAGTTTTGCATTATCGAGTTAATTTTATTTTAAACTGATGATTTCTTATTTAATGTTGGTTGCGTTTTGGCGTATTGTTTGTTTGTTTTTTGTTGTTTTTTAAATATTTTCGCCGCTCGTGTTAACAGTATATATATATAATATAACCTACTAACTAAATAAAAGTAGACCTATCTATTAAAGAGGCTCTTCAACGAAGATTTATTTAACAAATCATTAACACGGAATATACGGGAGAAAATAGGTAACAACCACACATAGCGTTGAAGACATCCACCTTCCACTTCGCATCAACATGTAATTCCAGGCAGTCATACCACAAACATTTTTCTTTATTATTGTGGAACTGAACAACCTTTAAACTTCAAAGAAAGATGCCCCAAAAAAGATGGCGAGGTTAGACGAAATAATACCTTATGTTGTAGTTGTTACTTTTTTCACCAAGCACATTTTGGTCTATGTCAAAGCATAGTGTGCTTAACAACTCTGCAATTTTATTATGCTATAAATAATTTGAAATTCGTATGCATTCTTTTTAAATTCGCTTTGGACTACAATATTCTCAGTTTTACCAAGGTAAAGTGATAAGCCGTTCGCTTCTCACGATGTCACAGCCTATGTTTAAAAAATTGGGTGTTGTACACATTCAATATCACAAAAGGATTATATGTCACGAAACAAAAACACACGTGGTATCTTTTTGACAAATTGATAACAATTTAGAGAATGCATATCAGATGTGTGGCTCCTGTTCTTGTTGTTAGCTCTAAGCTAAAATAATGAATGAAAAATAGTTACCATATCCTCCGTATCCACCATATCCACCATAACCTCCGTATCCACCATACCCACCATAACCTCCGTATCCACCACCACCACCGCCTCCATATCCACCATACCCACCATAACCTCCGTATCCACCACCACCACCGCCTCCATATCCACCATACCCACCATAACCTCCGTATCCACCGCCTCCATAACCTCCGTATCCACCATAACCTCCATAGCCTCCGTATCCACCACCTTTAATGATTATTACTTTACCTCCACCGTATCCACCATAGCCTCCACCATGTCCACCGCCTCCCCATCCACCGCCTCCCCATCCACCGCCTCCCCATCCACCACCTCCCCATCCACCACCTCCCCATCCACCTCCTCCACCCCCTCCCCATCCACCATGTCCTCCGCCATATCCATAACCGTTGGCAATACCCAGAAGTGCAAGCAGCAAACACAACACAACCTTCATTCTAAAATATAAAGGTGATAGTTTTCACTGTTCATTTAGTTGGATTTAGAAATTATTAATGCAAACAAACAAACGACATGACTGATGTCTTCGACAATCATCTGGCATACAAATGAAGTTTTCTGATTGAGTGCGTACGACGGGTTTCAGAATAACATTCATCACGTGTATACTCAACCAAAAGTTTAGAAAACCACCTGAGAGCAAGAGTAACTCCATTTCCATATATTTATATAGAATTCATATATGCAGTAAACTGGTAAATTACTGGTTAAGCAACAAATTATTTACTATTCATAAGAAATTGCATATATATGTACTCGGTAATGAATACAAACTTATATTCTGCTGGAGTGAAATATATTGGCTTATCCTGTAATTCGATTGATTAATCAAACCGGGAATGTGTCTTCTGCTAGTAAACAAAAATGGCAAAACTATTTCCTAGGACGGACAATAAATTACGCTTTTATTGTTTTTCAAATTTAGAGACCCAACATTGCGGAAATGGACGGCCCTTTTCTATATTTTAGTAATGGTAATTTGTTATCAGAAAAAGGAACACTCCAGTAGAATATAATTGTTATTCGGGATTCACAGGGAATACGGGTTCATATTCCCCGTGAAGATCCCGAATAACATCTACAATTTTCCTGGGTTCATCAATAATGCGATGAAGAAATTTTATTCCTTTACGGTCAATGTAGGAATCTAGATTAACCATTATCATGCCACCATTGTCTATATCTTAACAACATACATTTCTTCAATCTGATTAACTTTCCCATCCCATATAAAATCTCAAATTAATGTTTCAATTTCTTGTTTAAATTTACCAGGAAAGCCCTTCATTTTAATTTAATAGGATATCAACTGATTTTTCAATATTATGGTTTTACCTTTGTAAGTAAGTTTTCTGCTTTTGCCAAACTTGTACACAATGTTTCATTCTATTAATGATGTCCTTCCAAATTGGTTTTTACATTTTCCTAAGTCCACGATGATATTTTATTAAATTTTGTTTTTATATTGCGGGGAACCGCATCTGTGGTGTAATGGTTTGCGTGCTCGCCTCGAATGTGGTAGATCGTGGGTTCGAACTCCGGTTGGGTCAAAACAATGACTGTAGAATTGGTATTTGTTGCTAAGCACGCATCACTAAGGATAAAGAGCAATGACTGATTGGTTAGGAATCAGGATAATGTGTCCGAGTGGTGCGACATGTTTATCCGCGGACTGTTGTTTCGGTGAGCTAGCGCTACAAAAATATCAAATTAAGGGTGTTGGTCTAGTACAAGGTGAATCTCATCATCATCTCAATTAAAATTAGCTTGTTCTCGCCATGATATAGCTGAAAAATGCTGAGTTGGCGCTAAACAAAACACACTCACTCTATTGGGAGCAGCGCCATATAAATAGCTTTTGTTTTATTATAATTAACTCTTGATCGGATGCCATTTCATATTTTGAGAGTGTATTAAACTCTTTTTCGATATAACGTTCATATTAGTTGAAAAGTTGTGTGTCGTCTGTAAGCATACTAATTTTTTTTCTAATTCAGCCCCACCCAGTTCACCTGGCAATTTGATCTCCTTTATGTCATTTTTTCCAGCTTGCACTTTGTAAATTAGAGGTGCGACGAGATACCCATGTCTACATGAGCGAGATATAAAAAAATATTTTTAAACAAATCAATTGTCTTAATAGATGTTGTAGCACTTTTAACAAACATTTTAATCTACTCCCTAAATTTGTCACCAAGGTCGAATGCTTTTAACACGAAGTCTACCAACTTTTTTCTTTTTTTTTCTTTTTTTTTTATCTTATTTTGTTATTTATGTTGTTATTTATTTATTTTAAAGAAGTTATTCTAATTTGAGAATTAGCATTAATGTTGTTCGTGATCAGTTTGTTCACATGTCTTACCTAGTCTTTTTTTTCTAGATATTTGTGTATCTACTAGTTTCTAACGAGTAACCGTTTAAAACGAACAATAATAGTATAATGTAGTTTATACTAGACAGTACTATCAAGCATATTTTCATTGAAAGATTATACTTACTTTCTTTAAGTCTTGTTATGACTGTCCACTTCAAATCAGTGACGAGGATTGAAAGTTGGGCCCTTTTATATCATTTTAGATGCAAAAAAATACAAAACATAATTAAGATAAATAACGACCACAAACCAAAATATGATAAATGTTCTTTCACAGATTTTGATTATTTTTAAAATGTCGATGATCGATGATGAACGAAAATAAAAAAATCTCCACATAACATTGATGCATTTTAACCACAATAATGAATTCAGCAGAAACAAATCCGTTAAATTTGAATGCAATAAATGTAATCATTCATAATTCATTATGGATCTTAACAGATTCCAGTTATAACTGTATCTTTTTATGGTTGACACGTGACACAGTCCCGTATAATGATTGATCGATTGGCTGTCGTTTAATTCCACACGTTTTCATTATGCCATGAATGAGGCCCACGGAAATTACATACGAAGCATCTTAAACATTGAAGACAACTGTGAAACCAGCACCAAACAATCACTTGGTAAAAAATTCTGGAAATACATCAAATCTAGGAAAAAAAGATAGTATGGGAATTTCCCCACTCAAGAATGAATCAGGAGAGGAAGTCATTGACAGTAAAGGAAAGGCTGAAATCCTAAACCAACAATACGACAGGGTATTCACAGATGAGGATTTAAGCACCATCCCGGAACAAGAAACAAACGTAGCCCCAGACATAGAGCGATTACATATCATCACCAATGGCGTATGTATGCTTCTAAAAAAAGCTTGATCCAACCAAAGCAATAGGGCCATATTTAATTCCAACCAGAGTATTAAAAGAAGCGGCAGATTAAGTGGCCCCCCTTTCTGACATATATATTCAACCACTCTCTACGAACAGGGGATGTAGCACAAGACTGAAGACAACCCAACATAACGGCCATCTTCAAAAAAGGAGACCGAAGTAAAGTTCTGAACTACAGACCGGTATTGCTTACATCAATCTGCTGTAAGATCATGGAGTATATTGTATACCGCCATATCATCGACCATCTAGAAATACACGAATCCTTGCAGACCACCAACATGGCTTTCGAAGACAAAGATCGTGCGAAGCACAACTTGTGAACACGATTGAAGAAGTGACAAGGTCAACAGACAATAGACAGCAAATATATATGCTTACATTAGACTTCTCAAAAGCCTTTGATACCGTACCACACCAGAGACTACTACAGAAGATGCACCATTATGGCATTAAAGGAAACATTCTCAAATGGATCTCTGGGTGGCTGACTCAAAGACATCAACAAGTTTGTGTAGATGGGGAAGAGAGCATTAATAAATCAGTACGATCCGGAGTACCACAGGGGACAGTTCTCGGTCTATTATACTTCTTGATCTGCATAAGCGATATGGGGAGCTCTAGAACATCATCATTAATACATTTTGCTGATGACTCCCTCCTGTATAGGTCAATCAACTGCATTGAAGATACCACCAAATTCCAAGAAAATCTTACAGAGTTAGTTCAGTGGTCAAAAACATGGCAGATGACATTCCATCCAGCAAAATGTTATATACTACGAGTTCCAAGAAAAAGAACACCAATAATCGTCAAATACCACTTGATGGGACACCAACTGGAAACTGTACATCATTATCCCTATCTCGGTGTTGAACTTTCCGAAGATCTAGGATGGGAGATACATAAAGCAAACAGGACGCTGGGATTTCTCCGAAGAAACATCTATAGGTGCCCTCAAGACATTAAAGAACAAGCATATAAATCACTAGTCAGGTCACACTTAGAATATGCATCAGTGGTATGGGACCTATATAGGCAAAAACACATAAACAATCTAGAAATGGTTCAAAGAAGGTCTGGTCGATTCGTAACATCTACATATAGCAGAGAACCTGGAACTGTAACTAAGATCATGCAGGACTTCAAATGGCAAACACTTGAGACCAGACGGAAAGCAGCTAGACTAATATTATTTCAAAAAGCCATCAATGGAGAAGCTGCTGTGACCATCCCAGAATATGTCAGAAAACCACCAAGAAATACAAGACAGTATCACCAGAACCGCTTTTCCAGGCTGAGTACTTCAACAGATGCTTATCAGGACAGCTTCATACCCAAAACTATAGCTGACTGGAACAGTCTACCATCAGATGTAATTCAGACACCAACCACGGACTGCTTAAGGGAAGCTGTGTGGAGGCATCTGACACCGTAATCTGTATACACGTTGCTTTTAATTGTAAATTTTGCTGGTATTACCAGTTTTTAACCCGTGCACAATGGTTGACGCTTGCACAACAAAATCTGCGTAATGCATATCGCGCTGCAGATCAACAGTATAGAAGTAGAAGTTTATTGTCATACAAATAAGGGCAATAACAAAATTACCGAACTCCGAACAATCTTACAAAGGGAAAGTCAAAACTCATAATTATATAAACAGACAAAATCAGTCAACAACCGGAAAACTGTGAAAACCGTAATGACCCTGACTTGGTACAGGCATTTCTAAAGAAATGGTGAGTTGAATCAGATTTTAAGGCGCCATACCTCCCGCTCTCATTACGGTTCAAAGGTTCCGGCTGTCACTATAACAGTATTTAAATACAGGAACAAAATAGGTAAAATAATTGTCAAAGCAGTACCATATTCGGTGACGTAAATGTCAAAAATATTTTTACGTCACACATTGATAAAAACATATCCTTGACATTTTTTTTGACTTCTTTATCTTTATACATTTTCACTATATGAAAATGCATCGCTTATAATCGTTTCTGCAGAGACGGAATATATTTCGACAAGATCTTGGTATCGGAATATAAACTTTTTAAGAGATCGAATAAGGCGAATCTTTTTATAGCCCTGGTCCAGTAGCCTGTTTCTCAGATGAAGATGACGTTTCAGGAAATCAGAATAATTGCTACTGGCCCTTGCATAGCGAATCAATTGCGAGATGTAAACACCATATGCAGGAGAAGCTGGTATATTGCTGCACATGTTTGGAAAATTTATGATTTTAAAATTGAAGTCATCCCGTTTATCATAAATTTTAGTATTGAGTTGACCACTGTCGTCAAATTCGAGGTACAAGTCCAAAAATGATGCGGACGAAGCTGTATCAGTGGTCTCTTTAACTTCCATCTCTGGAGGATATATCAATGGAAGAAATTCTGCAAATCTAGAATTATTGATAGATAAAACGTCATCAATATACCTGTATGTGAAATTAAAGGCTCTAGCCTCATGAATCTTCTTATCTTTAATAAGCTTTTGAAGAAACTCCGACTCATATGAGTATAAAAATAAATCTGCTAGAAGAGGAGCACAATTCATACCCATTGGTATGCCGACGACCTGCTGAAACAGTGTCCCTCCAAAGGAGACAAATATGTTATCGATGAGGAACTCCAGCATACTGATCACTTGTTCCTCGGGGTAGCATGTTTTACCTTTTTGAAATTTGTTTGAAAACAAGACAAATGGATAAGACGCAAATTGCAAACTTATGAAGTCTTGTCCGACAAGGTGAACAACTAATGACTGTATTTAGTGTTTTGGTTATTGGGAATGATTTAATATTTTATTCTGTGTTTATTTTAATATAATTTAGTTTAATGTGAATATTGCTATCTGATTGGATGATATACCTGGAGAATTTTTTTTTATACTTGATAACCTGGGTTGATATAATGACGTCACCGACATATTCATTCGCCAACGACACATTCAAATAGTCCCGCGGAAAATCGATGAATCATTAAACGTTGTTGTTAAAATTGAATTATAAGGAATATTTTCAATTTTGAACAGGTTATACGATATAACCTGGTTTGGAACAGATTACGCTTTTCATACGTAAACTACCCCAAGCCAGGTTATTTCGTATAACCTGTTCAAAAATTGAAAATATTCCTTAGCTAATATATGAATGGGTCAACAATAACTGCACAATATATGAATGGGTATATATGGTTCTCCTACTGAAACTATATGAATGGGTAGGTTTTTGGTACTAATATAACCACTTTGTTATGACAATAAAGATATGTCCTAAGCATACTGTACCAAAGCCAGAAATAACTATTGTTGAACTCTTCGACAAAACCAGGAAATGCAGTTATTGCAAGCAGACGGGGCATGAAAAGAGCAGGAATGGAAATGTTTTTTTTCTGATGATGCCTAATTAAGTAACATGAGATTAAACATTTGTACATGCTGTTTTATTGTATATAATATGTCTAATTCAAAGGAAGCTGAATATCAGATATTTGTAAACTGATACTATAAACTTGTTGAAGTATATTTTGTTCATATCACTTTGAAATCCCATGAAACAAATGCTTAGCATTTTCAGATTATGAAACAATATAGTTTCAGTGGTTATCTCCCGGCAGTATGGCTTCCTCCAAATATCACATTAATTGCAATCTATGATTAGTAAGGTGTTAAATAAGGGTAATAACAAAATTACCGACCTCCGAACAATCTTACAAAGGGAAAGTTAAAACTCATAATTATATAAACAGACAAAATCAGTCAACAACCGGAAAACTGTGAAAACCGTAATGACCCTGACTTGGTACAGGCATTTCTAAAGCAATGGTGGGTTGAATCAGTATTTGAAGCGCCAAACCTCCCGCTTTCATTACGGTTCAAAGGTTCCGGCTGTCACTATAACAGTATTTATAACAATACTGGAACAAAATAGGTAAAATAGGTGTCAAAGCAGTACCAAATTCAGGGAAGTAAATGTCAAAGACACTCTTAAGTCACACATTGATAAAAAAAATTCTTTGACATTTTTGTTGACTTCCTGATTTTCATACATTTTCACTATATGAAAATGCATCGTTTATTATCGTCTCTGCAGAGACGGAATATATTTCGACAAGATCTTGGTATCGGAATATAAACTGATCTTAAACCTCAATAAACAAGCAATTTTAATTGTGATAATTCATCATAGCACTTTGAGTCCAGAATGTCGAAACAAACATTTTAGTTTTATGTTTTGCTTTCATTTACTGTAGGTTACCATGTCAACCAAAATAAATTTGTTTCTATGCAGGGGAAATGTCAATTTTTTTAGGCAAAAAACACAAGGTTACAGCTAAAATGCTTAAAATTTAGAACCTTATGTAAAATGGGTATAATACGTAATCAGTGAATCAAAGAATATTTGATCAATTTAGACAATAGAAATAAAATTTTTGAAATTTCGAAAATTACAAAAATGGCCATAATTCCCTTATTTTGCAGAATCAAGCAAAATAACGTTGCAGGGTGTTTTGTATCAATATAACCTCCATGAAAATGCAAAAAACTCATTTTGCCCCTGGTACCCCCATAAACCTGAAAATCTCATGGCTAGTCACATATATGAATGGGAGTATTTTTCAAACCCCAGATACATTTTGTCTAAGCTACACCACCCCATGTGTTTTATTATAAACACTAAATAATATACACTTATGGACAGACATGAAGGTAATATCAAGTTTATTGTTCCCCGAGACGTCAACTATTGTTTGATTTCAAGAATTAATGTTCGTACTAGAACCCTTAGATATGGCATGTCTATTATGGATTTAACGGTAAACATTAGCCAATGAAAACTATGTTGTATATAATTGCGTTAGAATAACGAGTTCCATGTTCGACGTGCAAATTACATGCCAAATGTTAACAGTTATTTTGTTTTTTTGCTACGTGCATGTTCCCGAACAGATATTTACCCTACGTGCAGTATGCCGTGGGAATATTTAGTTATAGCTGGACATCAATAAATAAACAGTAAAATAACAGTTATGTATTACCCAGTTCCTTTTGTAAAATATATTATTCATTGATATTTAAATTCAATATTTTATTCCATCATAGTCGAGTTGACCAATATTATTAAAAGGGGAAATTTAATAAAACAAACAGAGGCTATTGATAACTTTCAAGGTTTTCAGTATTGTGAAAAAATATCAGTTCATATTTTAAGTACAGATATATTTTTTTTGTTCCAAGGTGAGTATGTACTTATAACAGCTTGATGCTATTTCAAGGACATTTACATGATAATTATCGCCAGTAGGTAGAAAGAACACACAGAGCTGAACTGCAACGTTTATTCAACAATGGCGGATACAACAATAATAATCAAGGTCAAAGGCCAGGTGACAATACAATATTGGCATAAGGAGGATAACTACTACAGTACATACTGGCGCAACTCCTTTTTTCCTTTCTTTTTCATCTTTTTTTTTTGTTTTTTGCACAAAGATCAACTGTAAATCTCACACACTGGAAACAAAATAGTGATTACTCTCATATATCCTAACGTACTTCTTCAGCTAGAGAACTTAATAAATGTTCATTAATGCATCGACTAACATATGCTTGCTAATATATCAAAGTCTTTTGAATAAAATGGACTACATTACTCCGTAGCCTTTTGTATGAAAAGAAAATAACAAAACTACTGTATTGAAATATGGATGACAAGTACATTGAATACAATAACAAAAATATGTACTGAACCTACGACGAGTGAGCACTATACTAAAAATGTCATAGTCTTTAAAGCGTATGGGCGCCTTAAGCTCGCTGCGCTTGCGGAGTGCACGTTGGAAGTTTTGTTCACCATCCATATCAGTTTTAGTGGTATAAATTTGGGTTGGGGGACCTTCCGCGTTTTCTAAGTCGTCAAGGTTTTCACATATAAGAATATGAGGTACATCCGGGCGGTCGGGTCGAGGATCAACGATTTACTAAGGAAAATTTTTCGTTGTGTACTGATCATGCATATCTGGTTCATTATCGTCGTTCGATGTGTTCGCTTTATTTTGATGGGGAGCGGCGGAGACAGGGATTGTGTAACACTCGGTGAGTTTAACCTTGTAAAATGATGCTCGAAGATGCCTGCCCGAAAACTCCTGGATTGAATTTTAGATTTGTCGGTATATAGGTACACTAATTCACCTACAGAAATGTCTTGTACGGTACGAGGAGGTTTCCTGCATTTGGAAATTTGGCAGAAACCGTGGTTAATATTACGGGACTATTGTTGTGCACGAATGACGTTCATGTCAGAAATAGGAAGTTGCTCTTGGGTGAATTGGTTTCTCTGAGTCCATAATTCTCGGGACGATAATCCCTTCTGACTAGTCTAGAATTGAGTCTTGCAGTAGCGACTGCTAATGTAAGCATAGATATTGGCGATTCGCCATGTTCCTCGCGAAATAACTCGTCCTCAAACTCTGTGATAGCTGTTTCCGCGACGGGATTTTTGCTCGAGTTTTATATACGGCTTACTTCAACTGATATGTTGAGCTGTTTTAGAAATGGATCATCTTGTAAAGACCGAAACCCGGGGGCTGGGTCCACCCGAACTACAACGCTTGGGCCATTTAATGGTTTCAAATGCACCAATACGCGTATGAGTCCATCCCTTAGGGTTTCGCGTTTCTCGTCCTGTATAAAGCATACGCTAGTACGATGTCATGGTTTCGCGGACAACGAGAATTAGTTGCCGGTTACGCTTAAGAATGTCGGCAGTGTAGGATATGCCAACGAGGTCTGGGGGATCATCTGACGACTGTTGAATAAGGCTTTTCGGGAATCTTTTCAAAGATGCGCAAATATTGCACGAGTCATTCGCCTGTTCTACTGCTTTTGATATGTCAAGGGCATAACAATACTCTTTAAAACGAGATTTAACTCATGTTTTGAAGGGTGATCTAACTTTATGTGCAAAGCAGTAACAAGCCAAGTCAAGGACACTACGAAGAACGATGATTAACTCGCTTGGTGGCACGAAGGCGTCGCAACGGCGAACAACTAGCAGTCCGTCTTTGGCTATTGACGCCACACTTAGATAGCGCTTTACATCTTTAATATTGGTTAATTTTTTGGATGGTCTAGTACCTTGCTTTACATGGGAGTGTGTTCGCCTCAAATCGGCGCATTCTGACTGGATACTACCTCATACTGATCTAGTAGTAAATGGTAGATGCGTTTCGTCGTTGAGAACATCGTGAATACTAACAGATCTTACGACGGAGTCTTCGGTACAGGATATAAAACAGCAAATTTGACAGTTTGGTTCTATGCATAAAGGCGCATTTCTTCTTGCGAAGTCTGATAGGATGTTTGCCCGTCCCGAAAGATGACTTACTTTGACCTGATTTCTACTGATTACGGAAAGAAAGGTAGTAACTCTTGGACTCGATGAAAATTCGCCGCGGCATAATTTCTCAAAACCATGTACGCACGGCTTGCTGTCTGTTAAATCGTTTGCTTGCAGCTGCGACTGTATAATAAAGGGGCTGAAATGTTTGACACGGCAATCGAAAGTGCTTCTATTTCGCACGGTAGCCACGATACTTGGTGTTTCCGAAGGTTAGCACTGAAGAAGCCCGCAGGCATTAATTGTCCTTCACGATGTACGTGTTTTTTAACGACACCGTCTGTGACAATCCACATTTGGTCACTACGTTTAGGTAAAATAACGGATATGCGAGATTCAAGAGCTTTTTGAGTGGCTTTCAAATGATCTAGCTGCGTGTTTGACCATACTATTTTGTCAGTAGATTTTAGCCCGCTTATTTTTCTTCTCTAGAGGTACTATTAAATGGGAACTTTGTGGTAGTGTGCAGCCTAGCATTTTGTAGGCACCAATGAAGGATCGAAGACCACGTACCGTTTCTGGTGGGGGACAGGACGCTAGTGCTGCTACTCTGTGTGGACTAGCTGAGATTGAATCATGTGACCAAACCCAACCTAAAATTATAATAGACTTTGAGCAAATTATGGTTTTGGTTGGCGAAAGACGAATGTCAGACTTCTTTAATGCTTCAAGAACACGACCCCAATTTCTCAATAACTCGTCAATGGTGTCGCCCCCACAAAATAGATCGTCTGCTAATTTTGCGACAGACCCCTCTTGAAATAAATCACCAAGTATGCGACAAATCAACTCTTCAAGAGCTGTCTCCGAACCTGGCATGCCCATAGCATATCGTGTGTATACACGAACTCCCTTAAAATGCGTAGCAACACCACAATATTTCATCGACTCATTGGCAAGGGGGTTTTGATAAAAAACACTGGTAAGATCAGATTTTATAATGTATTTCCACTGTGCTACTGTACGCAGAATTGAATCAACATCCGGCATAAGTGAGGGTTGGGGTTTACTATACCTACCAACATCAGCGAATGCTGTTACAAGTCGATAACCACCTGACGGGTTTTTTAAGCTAAAATGGACGGGTTGATATATTCTACTGACAAGCCTAAGTCCTCTGGGCGTCGAAAAACCCCTTTGTACTCTAGCTTATCAAATTTGTTTTGGAGTTCAACCAATTTGTCTTCTGAATACCTTTGCGTTGTGGGGGTTGGGCAGGACCCATATTCACAGATGCCTCAAAGAGGCCTATTGCTCCGCTATAAACTGTAAAATCTGGACTAAATACATCACTGAACATATGCAAAAGGTCCTTAAACTGACTTTGAATATCTGGGTCAAGAATTCCATCAGGGTCTACAACTACTTGGGCAGAAAAATAAGACGCGCATGAGTTTTGGTTTCAGGGACAATTTATTTATTTCATAAATATCGTCAGTAATAACAGGGCTTTCCTCAGAGCAACACATGAGGCGCGCTCGGCAAAGGTGCTTGTTTCGTTGTATGAACTGTGGTTCTTGCGTGTAGTTTATAATTCGGATTTTCCCAGTAACGCATTCCGCAATTTGCGGATTTGGCCAATTTTCTGTCTGAGAAGCGTCATGGGGTTCAATCGCGAGAACGGAATCCGGCTCAATGTCCGCCGGTACATCATATTCGCCATAGCAACCTGGTCAAACAACTGCACTTGCATTAGGTGCTCGCATAAGAAACGATTGAGTTCTTCGGACACGTGTTTTACTAAAACTCTGTTTCGGTTTCGACTCCCTATAGTAGATTGTAACTTGCTCGCGGATTACGATTTTGTGCTTGCTAGGGTGAATTGCTATGTCATTAGAAGACATAAACGGAATAGCAGCAAAAATGTCAACATTTAACTCATTTACAACCAAAGCTTCTAACTCTAAATCAATACCGTCTCTCGAGAGCGTGAAATGACATTCTCCTGCTTTTTGTAAAGGAGTAACGCCATCTGCTTGGAGAGCGGCATGATTACTTTTCTTAAATGTGACACCGATTAACTGCAGAGGACGCTCTAATCATGCTGACTTCGGCACCCGTATCAAGAGTAAGTTGGAGGGGAAAGTTCTTGTGAAATGCTTTAAAGTAGGGGGATGTTTTTGTGCTCACCCGTCGCAAAGCAGAGACTACACGAAGTTTTCCAGGGGCTATATTATCACCAGTTAGATGATCAAGATTATCAAAGTCACTCTCTGGGTCGCTTTCTTTCACATCACCACACTGAGACTGTCTGACATTTGTCATATATTGTCTGTCATCTTCAGGTAAGTATTTACATGTACTCAAGAAATGTTGGTACGGGCGACCTGCTTGTTTGCACAAGATGCAATGTTTGTTTGTACGCCTGGATCCACTACCTGTATACTTCTTGGATCTGTCAAATGGCTTGTCCTTGAGAGATGCACGTAGGACCCTAGCATATGCGGCTCATTGAATTTCGTCCAACAAACTGTCCAAAGCCTGTAGAATTTCAGATTTTAACGATGCTAAGGTATGTGATCGCAACTCAGTTATATACCGTTGTTTCACTAAATTGGGTAGTTCACGGTGAATAAGTCTAAGCCATGTAAGCCCAACCATATTTTCGAGCGAGGGTGAAAGCTCTTCATCGGCCTCTGGGGTTTCACCATGGTGCATTACCATTAGCGCGCAATAAATTGTCCTCAATAAAACTAACTAAACGTTGGTGCAAATCTTCTGGTCTTTCATTCGCTTCTAAATGAATATTGTTAAAATCTAGAAAATGCCCTCCTGTTGATTAAAATCCATAATGTAAACGGATAGATTGCCAAATTGAGCTAATGGATGTGGAATTTTTCACAATTTCTTGAAATTGTCGGACAATAATTGGCGATTTGGCTTAGCATTAATTCAAGTTGGGTACATTTTTGGGCGGCGGTGCGTTGTTGGCCTCCGCTACGTCCTCTCCGTCATCTACAAAGCCTCGCAAGGGCTGTGCGTTGGTTTTCTTTTGCCATGTAAAACCATCAATAAGAAATCCGGCAAAATGTGGGTCTAAAGATAGCGTATATTGTAAATTTTGTCTCCATGCTTCGAAAGAAGTTATAGATTCTTGCTTTGTTAGTGACCATTGTTTTGGTGCACACATGGCTGCCATTTTCGCAGTTGCGTCGTTGAAAGTCAGCTGGCGAACAAGCTGTGCCTATGTGTCAAATTAAGACAAGTCTTCTGCTTACTAGTTTTTGCTAGTTGAATGGTCGAGAACTTCACTCACCAGATTGTTGATACTTTTGACCGCTGCCAGCACGCCAGTAGGCAGAAAGAACACACAGAGCTGAACTGCAACGTTTATTCAATAATGGTGAATACCACAATAATAATCAAGGTCAAAGGCCAGGTGACAATACAATATTGGCATAAGGGGGATAACTACTACAGTACATACTGGAGTATGACACTGATGGCATGGTGATTTTTTTGGGGTATGTTTATATAACACCATGAAGTCATGCAAGGCATGCGCAAGAAAATAATCTTCATTACGTTGAAGAATTTCGGTAAATAAAGAAGAAGACAACACATTTACGCTCGTCATCTCGATCGGGTTGACCGTTATGAATTATCCATATCTCAAATGACAATGTGCCTTTTCCTTTTTACGTAGATTTGTCCTTTCCTCTATCACCGACAAGACTTTTACCAGACTTAACTATATGAGTAACACAGTGACTGTCTTCTTAGAAGCAGGAATTGCTTATCCTTCGCGAGCATATGGGTTCATCCCGGTTTTCTGTTGAGGTCATGTTGATCATCTTTTTTTTAATACCGCCCGCCAATGCTCGCGATTTAAATGGAAAATTTAACCATCTCAGGAAAGAGAAATAGATATATGCTACTAGTATTTATCACACACTATGTAAGTTTTCCTTTGAAATTCAAATAAGGAGCCTGTCTGATGTACAAGATATTTGTATAGCAACACGTTGTGAGGCGTTACATGTGCTGCTCTCTGCCGGACTACTTTTCATTGCGTCTTGGTATTGGAAACGAGGAAGAGTTTTGATATTTCCGGCAACTGTACGTCCAGTACATAAGCATTTCCCAACATTTCTCCTAAAGAGATGTACCAGTAGTCGGGTGATTATTTAGCAGTGACACTGAAAGCGATTGAACGGTAAATGCGACATGTTTTAGGTGGACTGTATAACAAATAATGTGACGTCATGAACAAAATGTTACCGCTCTCATAGTATTGTAATACATTTATTAATTTTAATTCAGTCTTTGTTGTGTTTTTTATCGCAATGTTAGACAGACTAATGGCATACATCGTGTGATGGTACAAGACTTTGTATCAGGTCTCGTCTGTCTTGTGAATTAACTGCATCACTACTCGTTGCTTTACTCGTAGTGATTCTGGTTCACACAACAGGATTGAACTGATGTAAAATCTTGTACCAAGACACTGTGTATGCAATGGGAATATATTTCTTCATTGTCAGTAACCCACGGCGAATCACCCTACGATACTTTCCAGTCAATACCTGTGGGTCGTTTCGTGTGAAAACAATAGCTTCGGGTTTGTTCCGTAATTGATCTGTATTTAGAAGTTTCATTAATAACATATCATCTCTCAAAATTTTCCTATGAAACAATTTGATAAGTTTATGAAGGATAGAATCTGACTAGCCTATGTAGCATTTATCGTCGACACCCCATAGGTCTACTATGATGCGTCCATTTCCTCCTATCGTTTTGATTTACAAGGAAATCCTGTTCTTAAGAAAACTCTGATTTGATGTCTTTGTCACTTGAACCAGGGCTGATGAGTGGAGAGTATCGGAGCGAGATAAACCATGGGTTAGCGACAATTATATTCGTGTATTTTACATAGGAATACAGACTGATTCATATATTACAAATATAGGTTAATGATGTTGCGGTATGGTTGGAAGCTATTGATGTGGATTGGCTTGAGGCCAGTGACATTCCTGGTTGGACGCTATTGATGTGGGTTGGCTTGAGGCCAGTGACATACCTGGTTAGAGATTATTGATGTGGATTGATTTGAGGCCAGTGACATTCCTTGCTAGAGATTAATGATGTTGATTGGCTTGAGGCCAGTAATATTCCTGGTTAGAGATTATGATGTGGATTGGCTTGAGGCCTGTGACATTCCTTGTTAGAGATTAATGTTGTGGATTGGCTTGAGGCCAGTGACATTCCTGGTTAGAGATTAATGATGTGGATTGGCTTGAGGCCAGTAACTTTCCTGGTTAGAGATTAATCACGTGGATTGGCTTGAGGCCAGTGACATTCCTGGTTAGATATTAATTGTGTGGATTGGCTTAAGGCCAGTGGCATTCCTGGTTAGAGACTAATGATGTGGATTGGCTTGAGGCTAGTGACATTCCTGGTTAGAAATTAATGATGTGCATTGGCTTGATGCCATTGACATTCCTGGTTAGAGATTAATGATGTGGATTGGCTTGAGACCAGTGCCATTCCTGGTTAGAGCTTAATGATGTGGATTGGCTTGAGGCCAATGACTTTCCTGGTTAGAGATTAATGGTTAGGATTGGATTGAGGCCAGTGACTTTCCTGGTTAGAGACTAATGACGTGGATTGGTTTGAGGCCTGTGACATTCCTGGTTAGAGATTAATGATGTGGATTGGCTTGAGGCCAGTGACATTCCTGGTTAGATATTAATGATGTGGATTGGCTTGAGGCCAGTGACATTCCTGGTTAGAGATTAATGATTAGGATTGGATTGAGGCCAGTGACTTTCCTGGTTAGAGAATAAAGATGTGGATTGGCTAGAGGCCAGAGACATTCCTGGTTAGAGATTAATGTTGTGGATTGATTTGAGCCCAGTGACATTCCTGGTTAGAGATTAATGATGTGGATTAGCTTGAGGCTAGTGACATTCCTGGTTAGAGATTAATGATGTGGATTGGCTTGAGGCCTGTGACATTCCTGGTTAGAGATTAATTATGTGGATTGGCCTGAGGCCAATGACATTCCTGGTTAGAGACTAATGATGTGGATTGGCTTGAGGCTAGTGACATTCCTGGTTAGAAATTAATGATGTGGATTGGCTTGATGCCAGTGACATTCCTGGTTAGAGATTAATGATGTTGATTGGCTTGAGGCCAGTGATATTTCTGGTTGGAGATTAATGAGGTGGATTGGCTTGAAGCCAGTGCCATTCCTGGTTAGAGATTAATGATGTGGATTGGCTTGAGGCCAGTGATATTCCTGGTTAGAGATTAATGATGTGGATGGGCTTGAGACCAGTGACATTCCTGGTTAGAGATTAATGATTAGGATTGGATTGAAGCCAGTGACTTTCCTGGTTAGAGACTAATGATGTGGATTGGTTTGAGGCCAGTGACATTCCTGGTTAGAGATTAATGATGTGGATTGGCTTGAGGCCAGTGACATTCCTGGTTAGAGACTTATGATGTGGATTGGCTTGAGGCTAGTGACATTCCTGGTTAGAAATTAATGATATGGATTGGCTTGATGCCAGTGACATTCCTGGTTAGAGATTAATGATGTTGATTGGCTTGTGGCTAGTGACATCTCTGGTTGGAGATTAATGATGTGGATTGGCTTGAAGCCAGTAAAATTCCTGGTTGGAGATTAATGATTAGGATTGGATAGAAGCCAGTGACTTTCCTGGTTAGAGACTAATGATGTGGATTGGTTTGAGGCCAGTGACATTCCTGGTTAGAGATTAATGACGTGGATTGGTTTGAGACCAGTGACATTCCTGGTTAGAGATTAATGTGTAGATTGGCTTGAGGCCAGTGACATACCTGGTTAGAAATTAATGATGTGGATTGGCTTTAGGCCAGTTACATTCCTGGTTAGAGATTAACGATGTGGATTGGCTTGAGGCCAGTGATATTCCTGGTTAGAGATTAATGATGTGGATTTGCTTGAAGCCAGTAAAATTCCTGGTTAGAGATTAATGATTAAGATTAGATAGAAGCCAGTGACTGTCCTGGTTAGAGACTAATGATGTGGATTGGTTTGAGGCCAATGACATTGCTGGTTAGAGATTAATGATGTGGATTGGCTGGAGGCCAGTGACATTCCTGGTTAGAGATTAATGGTGTAGATTGGCTTGAGGCCAGAGACATTCCTGGTTAGAAATTAATGATGTGGATTGGCTTTAGGGCAGTGACATTCCTGGTTAGAGATTAATGATGTGGATTGACTTGAGGCCAGTGATATTCCTGGTTAGAAATTAATGATGTGGATTGGCTTGAGGCCAGTGACATTCCAGGTTAGAGATTAATGATGGGGGTTGGCTTGAGACCTGTGACATTCCTGGTTGGAGGCTATTGATGTGGATTGGCTTGATGCTAGTAACATTCCTGGTTATAAATTAATTATGTTGATTGGCTTGAGGTCAGTGACAGTCCTGATTAGAGATTAATGATGCGGATTGGCTTGAGGCCAGTGACATTCCTGGGTAGAGATTAATGATGTTGTTTTGTTAGAGGCTATTAAAGTTCTTTCTATCGATTGCTTAGGATTTGTTAGATTCTTATGAATGATGTTGTAGAATGGTTAGAGGATAATGCTATCGTATGATTGGTTATGGGCTAATGCTGTTTTAGGTTGATTAGAGATTAATGATGGTGTGGCTTAGTTATGTAAAGGTTGATGATATGGATTTGCTAGTAGATATTGATGACGTTGTTATGGATTGGTTAGAGGCTAATGATGTTGTGTATTTGTTAGATGCCATTGATGTTATTGCATTTTGTGGATTGGTAAGAGCCTAGTCATGATGCGGATTAGTTAGAGGCTAGTTATGTTGTAGATTGGGTGGAGGCTATTGAAGGTATTGTGAATTTGTTAACGGCTAATGACGTTTTAGTGGGTTAGCTAGAAACTAAATATGTTGTAAATTGGATAGAGGCTAAGTATGTTGATATGGATTGGCGAGTCTCAACTTGAACAGTTTAACAGGTCCAGTTGCTCGTCAATAACACTGCATTCGACAATTAAAGACTGAAAACATCTATATTTGAACGTTTATATCTTATATCAAAGACAAGCAGAAACATGTTCATTTAATAGATGACTGAATGCTTCGTATATATGGTTGATTTAAACACAGAGCGCGCTTTCCAACGATATTGATTTTGTGTACAATCGTCTGTTATTTGCAGTCGTCTCTGTTATTTGGTGATAAAAGCAAAAGTACATTTCCATTTTTGTTGAGAAAGACTATCGTTATAAATTTAGAAAACGAAGGGTGCGATCTATATATAAAAAAAACTGCAATATAAAAATAAAACGTAATGTAATTATTTGACTGTAGGCCAAGCACAATTTCTCCACTCGTTGATTGTTAAAAGGCGGTTGTTGAACAATCAACATTCTGCTTTCCACGGAAACGTTATGCTTAAATTTTCATATACGATAGTGGTTTTTGGTAGAATATGCAAATATTATGCCTCTCATCGAAAGCAAACTTTGTTGGATAATCGAATATAAAAATTGTTGGATAATCGAATATGAGAATGTTCGATTTAAACAATGGACATATCACGAGTTCTTCTAAATGCTTAAATCCTATACTTTAGAATTTATAAATGGGTTGTGCATCTTGCTTCGCCGTCCGATTAGAAAAATCGTCAGAAATGTTTGATGTTTGTGAACAAATTCTTTATATACCGAACCAGAATGGGAAAACTGTAATGAAATTTAATTTAGTTCATGAAATTATGAATTAATTTATAATGTTTGTGCTTTTACTTTTAACAATTGGGGACGGGTGGCTCATTGAGTTAGGTAGTTGGATTACCTAACAACTCATACAAGCCTATCACCAATACGGCATGGGTTCGTGCCCGGCTTTGTTAATCACAAAAAAGGTACACTCGACTCGCAACCGCAAGTGATCAAGTTTACCAGTTGCTTGTCCTTGGTCGGTGGTTATCTCCTGGTACTCCGGCTTCTTCCATCACTAAAACTGGTCGCCATGATATAGCTGAAATATTGCTTAAAGTGGCGTTAAAACACCAAAAATCAAAATCAAATCATTTAACCATTGTATAGTCTGTCCTTCGATTTACGGCTTCTGATTATCCATTTTAGTATTCTAAAGCATTTCTTATTACCAAAGCATCTATTTGATATTACCCATTTGATATTCTAAAACATTTCTTATTACCAAAACATCTATTTGATATTACCCAGTTGGTATTCTAAAACATTTCTTATTACCAGAACATCTATTTGATATTTTCCATTTGGTATTCTAAAACATTTCTTATTACCAGAACGTCTATTTTATATTACCCAGTTGGTATTCTAAAACATTTCTTATTACCAAAACAACTATTTTATATTACCCAGTTGGTATTCTAAAACATTTCTTATTACATAAGCATCTATTTGATATTACCCAGTTGGTATTCTAAAACATTTCTTATTATCAAAACATCTATTCAATATTACCCATTTGGTATTATAAAACATTTCTTATTACCAAAACATCTATTTTATGTTACCCATTTGATATTCTAAAACATTTCTCATTACCAAAACATCTATTTGATATTACCCAGTTGGTATTCTAAAACATTTCTTATTACCAGAACATCTATTTGATATTACCCATTTGATATTCTAAGACATTTCTTATTACCAGAACATCTATTTGATATTACCCAGTTGGTATTCTAAAGCATTTCTTATTACCAGAACATCTATTTGATATTACCCATTTGGTATTCTAAAACATTTCTTATTACCAAAACATCTATTTGATATTACCCATTTGGTATTCTAAAACATTTCTTATTATCAGAACATCTATTTGATATTACCCAGTTGGTATTCTAAAGCATTTCTTATTACCAGAACATCTATTTGATATTACCCATTTGATATTCTAAAACATTTCTTATTACCAAAACATCTATTTTATATTACCCATTTGGTATTCTAAAACATTTCTTATTACCAAAACATCTATTTGATTTTACCCATTTGGTATTCTAAAACATTTCTAATTACCAAAACATCTATTTGATATTACCCATTTGATTTTCTAAAACATTTCTTATTACAAAAACATCTATTTGATATTACCCATTTGGTATTCTAAAACAATTCTTATTACCAAAACATCAATTTGATATTACCCATTTGATATTCTAAAACATTTCTTATTACCAGAACATCTATTTGAGATTACCCAGTTGGTATTGTAAAACATATCTTATTACAAGAACATCTATTTGATATTATCCATTTGATATTCTAAAACATTTCTTATTACCAAAACATCTATTTGATATTACCCAGTTGGTATTCTAAAACATTTCTTATTACCAGAACATGTATTTGATATTACCTGTTTGGTATTCTAAAACATTTCTTATTATCAGAACATCTATTTGATATTACCCATTTGGTGTTCTAAAACATTTCTTATTACCAGAACATCTATTTGATATTACCAATTTGATATTCTAAAACATTTCTTATTACCAAATCATGTATTTGATATTACCCATTTGGTTTTCTAAAACATTTCTTATTACCAGAACATCTATTTGATATTACCCAGTTGGTATTCTAAAGCATTTCTTATTACCAGAACATCTATTTGATATTACCCATTTGATATTATAAAACATTTCTTATTACCAAAACATCTATTTGATATTACCCAGATGGTATTCTAAAACATTTCTTATTGCCAGAACATCTATTTGATATTACCCATTTGGTATTCTAAAACATTTCTTATTACCAGAACATCTATTTGATATTACCCATATGATATTCTAAAACATTTCTTATTACCAAAACATCTATTTGATACTACCCAGTTGGTATTCTAAAGCATTTCTTATTGCCAGAACATCTATTTGATATTACCCATTTGATATTCTAAAACATTTCTTATTACCAAAACATCTATTTGATATTACCCATTTGGTATTCTAAAACATATCTTAATACCAGAACATCTATTTGATATTGCCCATTTGATATTCTAAAACATTTCTTATTACCAGAACATCTATTTGATATTACCCAGTTGGTATTCTAAAACATTTCTTATTACCAGAACATCTATTTTATATTCTAAAACATTTCTTATTACAAAAACATTTATTTGATATTACCCATTTGATATTCTAAAACATTTCTTATTACCAAAACATCTATATGATATTACCCATTTGATATTCTAAAACATTTCTTATTACCAAAACATCTATTTTATATTACCCAGTTGGTATCCTAAAACATTTCTTATTACCAGAACATCTATTTGATATTATCCATTTGGTATTATCAGACATTTCTTATTACCAGAACATCTATTTGATATTATCCATTTGATATTCTAAAACATTTCTTATTACCAAAACATCAATTTGATATTACCCATTTGATATTCTAAAACATTTCTTATTACCAGAACATCTATTTGAGATTACCCAGTTGGTATTGTAAAACATATCTTATTACAAGAACATCTATTTGATATTATCCATTTGATATTCTAAAACATTTCTTATTACCAAAACATCTATTTGATATTACCCAGTTGGTATTCTAAAACATTTCTTATTACCAGAACATGTATTTGATATTACCCGTTTGGTATTCTAAAACATTTCTTATTATCAGAACATCTATTTGATATTACCCATTTGGTGTTCTAAAACATTTCTTATTACCAGAACATCTATTTGATATTACCAATTTGATATTCTAAAACATTTCTTATTACCAAATCATGTATTTGATATTACCCATTTGGTTTTCTAAAACATTTCTTATTACCAGAACATCTATTTGATATTACCCAGTTGGTATTCTAAAGCATTTCTTATTACCCAAAAATCTATTTGATATTACCCATTTGATATTATAAAACATTTCTTATTACCAAAACATCTATTTGATATTACCCAGATGGTATTCTAAAACATTTCTTATTGCCAGAACATCTATTTGATATTACCCATTTGGTATTCTAAAACATTTCTTATTACCAGAACATCTATTTGATATTACCCATATGATATTCTAAAACATTTCTTATTACCAAAACATCTATTTGATATTACCCAGTTGGTATTCTAAAGCATTTCTTATTGCCAGAACATCTATTTGATATTACCCATTTGATATTCTAAAACATTTCTTATTACCAAAACATCTATTTTATATTCTAAAACATTTCTTATTACAAAAACATTTATTTGATATTACCCATTTGATATTCTAAAACATTTCTTATTACCAAAACATCTATATGATATTACCCATTTGATATTCTAAAACATTTCTTATTACCAAAACATCTATTTTATATTACCCAGTTGGTATCCTAAAACATTTCTTATTACCAGAACATCTATTTGATATTATCCATTTGGTATTATCAGACATTTCTTATTACCAGAACATCTATTTGATATTATCCATTTGATATTCTAAAACATTTCTTATTACCAAAACATCTATTTAATATTACCCAGTTGGTATTCTAAAACATTTCTTATTATCAGAACATCTATTTGATATTACCCATTTGATATTCCAAAAAAATTCTTATTACCAGAACATCTATTTGATATTACCCAGTTGGTATTCTAAAACATTTCTTATTACCAGAACATCTATTTGATATTACCCATTTGGTATTCTAAAACATTTCTCATTTCCAGAACATCTATTTGATATTACCCATTTGATATTCTAAAACATTTCTTTTTACCAAAACATCTATTTGATATTACCCAGTTGGTATTCTAAAACATTTCTTATTACCAGAACATCTATTTGATATTATCCATTTGATATTCTAAAACATTTCTTATTACCAGAACATCTATTTGATATTACCCAGTTGGTATTCTAAAGCATTTCTTATTACCAGAACATCTATTTGATATTACCCATTTGATATTCAAAGACTTTCTTATTACCAGATCATCTATTTGATATTACCCATTTGGTATTCTAAAACATTTCTTATTACCAAACATCTATTTGATATTACCCATTTGATATTCTAAAACATTTCTTATTACCAGAACATCTATTTGATATTACCCAGTTGGTATTCTTCTTATTACCAGAACATCTATTTGATATTACCCATTTGGTATTCTAAAACATTTCTTATCACCAGAACATCTATTTGATATTACCCATTTGATATTCTAAAGCATTTCTTATTACCAAAACATCTATTTGATATTACCCAGATGGTTTTCTAAGACATTTCTTATTACCAGAACATCTATTTGATATTACCCATTTGGTATTCTAAAACATTTCTCATTACCAGAACATCTATTTGATATTACCCATTTGATATTCTAAAACATTTCTTTTTACCAGAACATCTATTTGATATTACCCAGTTGGTATCCTAAAACATTTCTTATTACCAGAACATCTATTTGATATTACCCATTTGATATTCTAAAACATTTCTTATTACCAAAACATCTATTTGATATTACCCATTTGGTATTATAAAACATTTCTTATTACTAAAACATCTATTTTATGTTACCCATTTGATATTCTAAAACATTTCTTATTACCAAAACATCTATTTGATATTACCCAGTTGGTATTCTAAAACATTTCTTATTACCAGAACATCTATTTGATATTACCCATTTGATATTCTAAGACATTTCTTATTACCAGAACATCTATTTGATATTACCCAGTTGGTATTCTAAAGCATTTCTTATTACCAGAACATCTATTTGATATTACCCATTTGGTATTCTAAAACATTTCTTATTACCAAAACATCTATTTGATATTACCCATTTGGTATTGTAAAATATTTCTTATTACCAAAACAACTATTTGATAATACCCAGTTGGTATTCTAAAACATTTCTTATTACCAGAACATCTATTTGATATTATCCATTTGATATTCTAAAACATTTCTTATTATCAGAACATCTATTTGATATTACCCAGTTGGTATTCTAAAACATTTCTTATTACCAGAACATCTATTTGATTTTACCCATTTGATATTCTAAAACATTTCTTATTACCAAAACATCTATTTTATATTACCCATTTGGTATTCTAAAACATTTCTTATTACCAAAACATCTATTTGATATTACCCATTTGGTATTCTAAAACATTTCTTATTACCAAAACATCTATTTGATATTACCCATTTGATATTTTAAAACATTTCTTATTACCAAAACATCTATTTGATATTACCCATTTGGTATTCTAAAACAATTCTTATTACCAAAACATCTATTTGATATTACCCATTTGATATTCTAAAACATTTCTTATTACCAGAACATCTATTTGATATTACCCAGTTGGTATTCTAAAGCATTTCTTATTGCCAGAACATCTATTTGATATTACCCATTTGATATTCTAAAACATTTCTTATTACCAAAACATCTATTTGATATTACCCATTTGGTATTCTAAAACATATCTTAATACCAGAACATCTATTTGATATTGCCCATTTGATATTCTAAAACATTTCTTATTACCAGAACATCTATTTGATATTACCCAGTTGGTATTCTAAAACATTTCTTATTACCAGAACATCTATTTGATATTCTAAAACATTTCTTATTACAAAAACATTTATTTGATATTACCCATTTGATATTCTAAAACATTTCTTATTACCAAAACATCTATATGATATTACCCATTTGGTATTCTAAAACATTTCTTATTACCAGAACATCTATTTGATATTACCCATTTGATATTCTAAAACATTTCTTATTACCAAAACATCTATTTGATATTACCCAGTTGGTATCCTAAAACATTTCTTATTACCAGAACATCTATTTGATATTATCCATTTGGTATTATCAGACATTTCTTATTACCAGAACATCTATTTGATATTACCCAGTTGGTATTCTAATACATTTCTTATTACAAGAACATCTATTTGATACTACCCATTTGGTATTCTAAAACATTTCTTATTACCAGAACATCTATTTGATATTATCCATTTGATATTCTAAAACATTTCTTATTACCAAAACATCTATTTAATATTACCCAGTTGGTATTCTAAAACATTTCTTATTATCAGAACATCTATTTGATATTACCCATTTGATATTCCAAAAAATTTCTTATTACCAGAACATCTATTTGATATTACCCAGTTGGTATTCTAAAACATTTCTTATTACCAGAACATCTATTTGATATTACCCATTTGGTATTCTAAAACATTTCTCATTTCCAGAACATCTATTTGATATTACCCATTTGATATTCTAAAACATTTCTTTTTACCAAAACATCTATTTGATATTACCCAGTTGGTATTCTAAAACATTTCTTATTACCAGAACATCTATTTGATATTATCCATTTGATAGTCTAAAACATTTCTTATTACCAGAACATCTATTTGATATTACCCAGTTGGTATTCTTCTTATTACCAGAACATCTATTTGATATTACCCATTTGGTATTCTAAAACATTTCTTATCACCAGAACATCTATTTGATATTACCCATTTGATATTCTAAAGCATTTCTTATTACCAAAACATCTATTTGATATTACCCATTTGGTATTCTAAAACATTTCTCATTACCAGAACATCTATTTGATATTACCCATTTGATATTCTAAAACATTTCTTTTTACCAGAACATCTATTTGATATTACCCAGTTGGTATCCTAAAACATTTCTTATTACCAGAACATCTATTTGATATTACCCATTTGATATTCTAAAACATTTCTTATTACCAAAACATCTATTTGATATTACCCATTTGGTATTATAAAACATTTCTTATTACTAAAACATCTATTTTATGTTACCCATTTGATATTCTAAAACATTTCTTATTACCAAAACATCTATTTGATATTACCCAGTTGGTATTCTAAAACATTTCTTATTACCAGAACATCTATTTGATATTACCCATTTGATATTCTAAGACATTTCTTATTACCAGAACATCTATTTGATATTACCCAGTTGGTATTCTAAAGCATTTCTTATTACCAGAAAATCTATTTGATATTACCCATTTGGTATTCTAAAACATTTCTTATTACCAAAACATCTATTTGATATTACCCATTTGGTATTGTAAAATATTTCTTATTACCAAAACAACTATTTGATAATACCCAGTTGGTATTCTAAAACATTTCTTATTACCAGAACATCTATTTGATATTATCCATTTGATATTCTAAAACATTTCTTATTATCAGAACATCTATTTGATATTACCCAGTTGGTATTCTAAAACATTTCTTATTTCCAGAACATCTATTTGATATTACCCAGTTGGTATTCTAAAACATTTCTTATTACCAGAACATCTATTTGATTTTACCCATTTGATATTCTAAAACATTTCTTATTACCAAAACATCTATTTTATATTACCCATTTGGTATTCTAAAACATTTCTTATTACCAAAACATCTATTTGATTTTACCCATTTGGTATTCTAAAACATTTCTTATTACCAAAACATCTATTTGATATTACCCATTTGATATTCTAAAACATTTCTTATTACCAAAACATCTATTTGATATTACCCATTTGGTATTCTAAAACAATTCTTATTACCAAAACATCTATTTGATGTTACCCATTTGATATTCTAAAACATTTCTTATTACCAGAACATCTATTTGATATTATTCAGTTGGTATTGTAAAACATATCTTATTACAAGAACATCTATTTGATATTATCCATTTGATATTCTAAAACATTTCTTATTACCAAAACATCTATTTGATATTACCCAGTTGGTATTCTAAAACATTTCTTATTATCAGAACATCTATTTGATATTACCCATTTGGTATTCTAAAACATTTCTTATTACCAGAACATCTATTTGATATTACCCATTTGATATTCTAAAACATTTCTTATTACCAAATCATGTATTTGATATTACCCATTTGGTTTTCTAAAACATTTCTTATTACCAGAACATCTATTTGATATTACCCAGTTGGTATTCTAAAGCATTTCTTATTACCAGAACATCTATTTGATATTACCCATTTGATATTCTAAAACATTTCTTATTACCAAAACATCTATTTGATATTACGCAGATGGTATTCTAAAACATTTCTTATTGCCAGAACATCTATTTGATATTACCCATTAGGTATTCTAAAACATTTCTTATTACCAGAACATCTATTTGATATTACCCATTTGATATTCTAAAACATTTCTTATTACCAAAACATCTATTTGATATTACCCAGTTGGTATTCTAAAGCATTTCTTATTGCCAGAACATCTATTTGATATTACCCATTTGATATTCAAAAAACATTTCTTATTACCAGAACATCTATTTGATATTACCCATTTGGTATTCTAAAACATTTCTCATTACCAGAACATCTATTTGATATTACCCATTTGGTATTCTAAAACATATCTTAATACCAGAACATCTATTTGATATTACCCATTTGATATTCTAAAACATTTCTTATTACCAGAACATCTATTTGTTATTACCCATTTGGTATTCTAAAACATTTCTCATTACCAGAACATCTATTTCATATTACCCATTTGATATTCTAAAACATTTCTTTTTACCAGAACATCTATTTGATATTACCCAGTTGGTATTCTAAAACATTTCTTATTACCAGAACATCTATTTGATATTCTAAAACATTTCTTATTACAAAAACATTTATTTGATATTACCCATTTGATATTCTAAAACATTTCTTATTACCCTAACATCTATATGATATTACCCAGTTGGTATTCTAAAACATTTCTTATTACCAGAACATCTATTTGATATTACCCAGTTGGTATTCTAATACATTTCTTATTACAAGAACATCTATTTGATATTACCCATTTGGTATTCTAAAACATTTCTTATTATCAGAACATCTATTTGATATTACCCATTTGATATTCTAAAACATTTCTTATTACCAGAACATCTATTTGATATTACCCAGTTGGTATTCTAAAACATTTCTTATTACCAGAACATCTATTTGATATTTTCCATTTGGTATTCTAAAACATTTCTTATTACCAGAACGTCTATTTTATATTACCCAGTTGGTATTCTAAAACATTTCTTATTACCAAAACAACTATTTTATATTACCCAGTTGGTATTCTAAAACATTTCTTATTACATAAGCATCTATTTGATATTACCCAGTTGGTATTCTAAAACATTTCTTATTATCAAAACATCTATTCAATATTACCCATTTGGTATTATAAAACATTTCTTATTACCAAAACATCTATTTTATGTTACCCATTTGATATTCTAAAACATTTCTCATTACCAAAACATCTATTTGATATTACCCAGTTGGTATTCTAAAACATTTCATATTACCAGAACATCTATTTGATATTACCCATTTGATATTCTAAGACATTTCTTATTACCAGAACATCTATTTGATATTACCCAGTTGGTATTCTAAAGCATTTCTTATTACCAGAACATCTATTTGATATTACCCATTTGGTATTCTAAAACATTTCTTATTACCAAAACATCTATTTGATATTACCCATTTGGTATTCTAAAACATTTCTTATTATCAGAACATCTATTTGATATTACCCAGTTGGTATTCTAAAGCATTTCTTATTACCAGAACATCTATTTGATATTACCCATTTGATATTCTAAAACATTTCTTATTACCAAAACATCTATTTTATATTACCCATTTGGTATTCTAAAACATTTCTTATTACCAAAACATCTATTTGATTTTACCCATTTGGTATTCTAAAACATTTCTAATTACCAAAACATCTATTTGATATTACCCATTTGATTTTCTAAAACATTTCTTATTACAAAAACATCTATTTGATATTACCCATTTGGTATTCTAAAACAATTCTTATTACCAAAACATCAATTTGATATTACCCATTTGATATTCTAAAACATTTCTTATTACCAGAACATCTATTTGAGATTACCCAGTTGGTATTGTAAAACATATCTTATTACAAGAACATCTATTTGATATTATCCATTTGATATTCTAAAACATTTCTTATTACCAAAACATCTATTTGATATTACCCAGTTGGTATTCTAAAACATTTCTTATTACCAGAACATGTATTTGATATTACCTGTTTGGTATTCTAAAACATTTCTTATTATCAGAACATCTATTTGATATTACCCATTTGGTGTTCTAAAACATTTCTTATTACCAGAACATCTATTTGATATTACCAATTTGATATTCTAAAACATTTCTTATTACCAAATCATGTATTTGATATTACCCATTTGGTTTTCTAAAACATTTCTTATTACCAGAACATCTATTTGATATTACCCAGTTGGTATTCTAAAGCATTTCTTATTACCAGAACATCTATTTGATATTACCCATTTGATATTATAAAACATTTCTTATTACCAAAACATCTATTTGATATTACCCAGATGGTATTCTAAAACATTTCTTATTGCCAGAACATCTATTTGATATTACCCATTTGGTATTCTAAAACATTTCTTATTACCAGAACATCTATTTGATATTACCCATATGATATTCTAAAACATTTCTTATTACCAAAACATCTATTTGATACTACCCAGTTGGTATTCTAAAGCATTTCTTATTGCCAGAACATCTATTTGATATTACCCATTTGATATTCTAAAACATTTCTTATTACCAAAACATCTATTTGATATTACCCATTTGGTATTCTAAAACATATCTTAATACCAGAACATCTATTTGATATTGCCCATTTGATATTCTAAAACATTTCTTATTACCAGAACATCTATTTGATATTACCCAGTTGGTATTCTAAAACATTTCTTATTACCAGAACATCTATTTTATATTCTAAAACATTTCTTATTACAAAAACATTTATTTGATATTACCCATTTGATATTCTAAAACATTTCTTATTACCAAAACATCTATATGATATTACCCATTTGATATTCTAAAACATTTCTTATTACCAAAACATCTATTTTATATTACCCAGTTGGTATCCTAAAACATTTCTTATTACCAGAACATCTATTTGATATTATCCATTTGGTATTATCAGACATTTCTTATTACCAGAACATCTATTTGATATTACCCATTTGATATTCTAAAACATTTCTTTTTACCAAAACATCTATTTGATATTACCCCAGTTGGTATTCTAAAACATTTCTTATTATCAGAACATCTATTTGATATTATCCATTTGATATTCTAAAACATTTCTTATTACCAGAACATCTATTTGATATTACCCAGTTGGTATTCTAAAGCATTTCTTATTACCAGAACATCTATTTGATGTTACCCATTTGATATTCTAAGACATTTCTTATTACCAGATCATCTATTTGATATTACCCATTTGGTATTCTAAAACATTTCTTATTACCAGAACATCTATTTGATATTACCCATTTGATATTCTAAAACATTTCTTATTACCAGAACATCTATTTGATATTACCCAGTTGGTATTCTTCTGATTACCAGAACATCTATTTGATATTACCCATTTGGTATTCTAAATCATTTCTTATCACCAGAACATCTATTTGATATTACTCATTTGATATTCTAAAGCATTTCTTATTACCAAAACATCTATTTGATATTACCCAGATGGTTTTCTAAGACATTTCTTATTACCAGAACATCTATTTGATATTACCCATTTGGTATTCTAAAACATTTCTCATTACCAGAACATCTATTTGATATTACCGATTTGATATTCTAAAACATTTCTTTTTACCAGAACATCTATTTGATATTACCCAGTTGGTATCCTAAAACATTTCTTATTATCAGAACATCTATTTGATATTACCCAGTTGGTATTCTAAAACATTTCTTATTACCAGAACATCTATTTGATATTACCCAGTTGGTATTCTAAAACATTTCTTATTACCAGAACATCTATTTGATTTTACCCATTTGATATTCTAAAACATTTCTTATTACCAAAACATCTATTTGATATTACCCATTTGGTATTCTAAAACAATTCTTATTACCAAAACATCTATTTGATATTACCCATTTGATATTCTAAAACATTTCTTATTACCAGAACATCTATTTGATATTATCCAGTTGGTATTGTAAAACATATCTTATTACAAGAACATCTATTTGATATTATCCATTTGATATTCTAAAGCATTTCTTATTACCAAAACATCTATTTGATATTACCCAGTTGGTATTCAAAAACATTTCTTATTACCAGAACATGTATTTGATATTACCCGTTTGGTATTCGAAAACATTTCTTATTATCAGAACATCTATTTGATATTACCCATTTGGTATTCTAAAACATTTCTTATTACCAGAACATCTATTTGATATTACCAATTTGATATTCTAAAACATTTCTTATTACCAAATCATGTATTTGATATTACCCATTTGGTTTTCTAAAACATTTCTTATTACCAGAACATCTATTTGATATTACCCAGTTGGTATTCTAAAGCATTTCTTATTACCAGAACATCTATTTGATATTACCCATTTGATATTCTAAAACATTTCTTATTACCAAAACATCTATTTGATATTACCCAGTTGGTATTCTAAAGCATTTCTTATTGCCAGAACATCTATTTGATATTACCCATTTGATATTCAAAAAACATTTCTTATTACCAGAATATCTATTTGATATTACCCATTTGGTATTCTAAAACATTTCTCATTACCAGAACATCTATTTGATATTACCCATTTGGTATTCTAAAACATATCTTAATACCAGAACATCTATTTGATATTACCCATTTGATATTCTAAAACATTTCTCATTACCAGAACATCTATTTCATATTACCCATTTGATATTCTAAAACATTTCTTTTTACCAGAACATCTATTTGATATTACCCAGTTGGTATTCTAAAACATTTCTTATTACCAGAACATCTATTTGATATTCTAAAACATTTCTTATTACAAAAACATTTATTTGATATTACCCATTTGATATTCTAAAACATTTCTTATTACCCTAACATCTATATGATATTACCCAGTTGGTATTCTAAAACATTTCTTATTACCAGAACATCTATTTGATATTACCCAGTTGGTATTCTAAAACATTTCTTATTACCAGAACATCTATTTGATATTACCCATTTGGTATTCTAAAACATTTCTCATTTCCAGAACATTTATTTGATATTACCCATTTGATATTCTAAAACATTTCTTTTTACCAAAACATCTATTTGATATTACCCCAGTTGGTATTCTAAAACATTTCTTATTACCAGAACATCTATTTGATATTATCCATTTGATATTCTAAAACATTTCTTATTACCAGAACATCTATTTGATATTACCCAGTTGGTATTCTAAAGCATTTCTTATTACCAGAACATCTATTTGATGTTACCCATTTGATATTCTAAGACATTTCTTATTACCAAATCATCTATTTGATATTACCCATTTGGTATTCTAAAACATTTCTTATTACCAGAACATCTATTTGATATTACCCATTTGATATTCTAAAACATTTCTTATTACCAGAACATCTATTTGATATTACCCAGTTGGTATTCTTCTGATTACCAGAACATCTATTTGATATTACCCATTTGGTATTCTAAATAATTTCTTATCACCAGAACATCTATTTGATATTACTCATTTGATATTCTAAAGCATTTCTTATTACCAAAACATCTATTTGATATTACCCAGATGGTTTTCTAAGACATTTCTTATTACCAGAACATCTATTTGATATTACCCATTTGGTATTCTAAAACATTTCTCATTACCAGAACATCTATTTGATATTACCGATTTGATATTCTAAAACATTTCTTTTTACTAGAACATCTATTTGATATTACCCAGTTGGTATCCTAAAACATTTCTTATTACCAGAACATCTATTTGATATTACCCATTTGATATTCTAAAACATTTCTTATTACAAAAACATTTATTTGATATTACCCATTTGGTATTCTAAAACATTTCTTATTACCAGAACATCTATTTGATATTACCCATTTGATATTCTAAAACATTTCTTATCACAAAAACATTTATTTGATATTACCCAGTTGGTATTCTAAAACATTTCTTATTACCATAACATCTATTTGATATTACCCAGTTGGTATTCTAAAACATTTCTTATTACCAGAACATCTATTTGATATTACCCATTTGATATTCTAAAACATTTCTTATCACAAAAACATTTATTTGATATTACCCAGTTGGTATTCTAAGACATTTCGTATTACCAGAACATCTATTTGATATTACCCAGTTGGTATTCTAATACACTTCTTATTACGAGAACATCTATTTGATATTACCCATTTGGTATTCTAAAACATTTCTTATTATCAGGACATCTATTTGATATTATCCATTTGATATTCTAAAACATTTCTTATTACCAAAACATCTATTTGATATTACCCAGTTGGTATTCTAAAACATTTCTTAATACCAGAACATCTATTTGATATTACCCATTTGGTATTCTAAAACATTTCTTATTATCAGAACATCTATTTGATATTACCCATTTGGTATTCTAAAACATTTACTATTACCAGAACATCTATTTGATATTACCCATTTGATATTCTAAAACATTTCTTATTACCAAAACATCTATTTGATATTACCCAGTTGGTATTCTAAAGCATTTCTTATTGCCAGAACATCTATTTGATATTACCCATTTGATATTCTAAAACATTTCTTATTACCAAAACATCTATTTGATATTACCCATTTGGTATTCTAAAACATATCTTAATACCAGAACATCTATTTGATATTACCCATTTGATATTCGAAAACATTTCTTATTACCAGAACATCTATTTGATATTACCCAGTTGGTATTCTAAAGCATTTCTTATTACCAGAACATCTATTTGATGTTACCCATTTGATATTCTAAGACATTTCTTATTACCAAATCATCTATTTGATATTACCCATTTGGTATTCTAAAACATTTCTTATTACCAGAACATCTATTTGATATTACCCATTTGATATTCTAAAACATTTCTTATTACCAGAACATCTATTTGATATTACCCAGTTGGTATTCTTCTGATTACCAGAACATCTATTTGATATTACCCATTTGGTATTCTAAATAATTTCTTATCACCAGAACATCTATTTGATATTACTCATTTGATATTCTAAAGCATTTCTTATTACCAAAACATCTATTTGATATTACCCAGATGGTTTTCTAAGACATTTCTTATTACCAGAACATCTATTTGATATTACCCATTTGGTATTCTAAAACATTTCTCATTACCAGAACATCTATTTGATATTACCGATTTGATATTCTAAAACATTTCTTTTTACCAGAACATCTATTTGATATTACCCAGTTGGTATCCTAAAACATTTCTTATTACCAGAACATCTATTTGATATTACCCATTTGATATTCTAAAACATTTCTTATTACAAAAACATTTATTTGATATTACCCATTTGGTATTCTAAAACATTTCTTATTACCAGAACATCTATTTGATATTACCCATTTGATATTCTAAAACATTTCTTATCACAAAAACATTTATTTGATATTACCCAGTTGGTATTCTAAAACATTTCTTATTACCATAACATCTATTTGATATTACCCAGTTGGTATTCTAAAACATTTCTTATTACCAGAACATCTATTTGATATTACCCATTTGATATTCTAAAACATTTCTTATCACAAAAACATTTATTTGATATTACCCAGTTGGTATTCTAAGACATTTCGTATTACCAGAACATCTATTTGATATTACCCAGTTGGTATTCTAATACACTTCTTATTACGAGAACATCTATTTGATATTACCCATTTGGTATTCTAAAACATTTCTTATTACCAAAACATCTATTTGATATTACCCAGTTGGTATTCTAAAACATTTCTTAATACCAGAACATCTATTTGATATTACCCATTTGGTATTCTAAAACATTTCTTATTATCAGAACATCTATTTGATATTACCCATTTGGTATTCTAAAACATTTACTATTACCAGAACATCTATTTGATATTACCCATTTGATATTCTAAAACATTTCTTATTACCAAAACATCTATTTGATATTACCCAGTTGGTATTCTAAAGCATTTCTTATTGCCAGAACATCTATTTGATATTACCCATTTGATATTCTAAAACATTTCTTATTACCAAAACATCTATTTGATATTACCCATTTGGTATTCTAAAACATATCTTAATACCAGAACATCTATTTGATATTACCCATTTGATATTCGAAAACATTTCTTATTACCAGAACATGTATTTGATATTACCCAGTTGGTATTCTAAAACATTTCTTATTACCAGAACATCTATTTGATATCACCCATTTGATATTCTAAGACATTTTTTTTTACCAGAACATCTATTTGATATTACCCAGTTGGTATTCTAAAACATTTCTTATTACCAGAACATCTGTTTGATATTCTAAAACATTTCTTATTACAAAAACATTTATTTGATATTACCCATTTGATATTCTAAAACATTTCTTCTTACCAAAACATCTATATGATATTACCCAGTTGGTATTCTAAAACATTTCTTATTACCAGAACATCTATTTGATATTACCCATTTGATATTCTAAAACATTTCTTATTACCAAAACATCTATTTGATATTACCCAGTTGGTATTCTAAAACATTTCTTATTACCAGAACATCTATTTGATATTATCCATTTGGTATTATCAGACATTTCTTATTACCAGGACATCTATTTGATATTACCCAGTTGGTATTCTAATACATTTCTTATTACAAGAACATCTATTTGATATTACCCATTTGGTATTCTAAAACATTTCTTATTACCAGAACATCTATTTGATATTACCTGATGGTATTCTAAAACATTTCTTATTACCAGAACATCTATTTGATATTACCCATTTGGTATTCTAAAACATTTCTCATTTCCAGAACATCTATTTGATATTACCCATTTGATATTCTAAAACATTTCTTTTTACCAAAACATCTATTTGATATTACCCAGTTGGTATTCTAAAACATTTCTTATTACCAAAACATCTATTTGATATTACCTGATGGTATTCTAAAACATTTCTTATTACCAGAACATCTATTTGATATTACCCATTTGGTATTCTAAAACATTTCTTATTACCAGAACATCTATTTGATATTACCCAGTTGGTATTCTAAAGCATTTCTTATTACCAGAACATCTATTTGATATTACTCATTTGATATTCTAAAACATTTCTTATTACCAGAACATCTATTTGATATTACCCATTTGATATTCTAAAACATTTCTTATTACCAGAACATCTATTTGATATTACCCAGTTGGTATTCTAAAGCATTTCTTATTACCAGAACATCTATTTGATATTACCCATTTGGTATTCTAAAACATTTCTTATTACCAGAACATCTATTTGATATTACCCATTTGGTATTGTAAAACATTCCTTATTACCAGAACATCTATTTGATATTACCCATTTGATATTCTAAAACATTTATTATTACCAGAACATCTATTTGATATTACCCAGTTGGTATTCTAAAGCATTTCTTATTACCAGAACATCTATTTGAAATTACCCATTTGATATTCTAAAACATTTCTTATTACCAAATCATCTATTTGATATTACTCATTTGGTATTCTAAAACATTTCTTATTAGCAAATCATCTATTTGATATTACCCATTTGGTATTCTAAAACAATTCTTATTACCAGAACATCTATTTGATATTACCCAGTTGGTATTCTTCTTATTACCAGAACATCTATTTGATATTACCCATTTGGTATTCTAAAACATTTCTTATCACCAGAACATCTATTTGATATTACCCATTTGATATTCTAAAACATTTCTTATTACCAAATCATCTATTTGATATTACCCATTTGGTATTCTAAAACAATTCTTATTACCAGAACATCTATTTGATATTACCCATTTGATATTCTAAAACATTTCTTATTACCAGAACATCTATTTGATATTACCCAGTTGGTATTCTAAAACATTTCTTATTACCAGAACATCTATTTGATATTACCCATTTGGTATTCTAAAACATTTCTTATTACCAGAACATCTATTTGATATTACCCATTTGGTATTCTAAAACATTCCTTATTACCAGAACATCTATTTGATATTACCCATTTGATATTCTAAAGCATTTCTTATTACCAGAACATCTATTTGATATTACTCAGTTGGTATTCTAAAACATTTCTTATTGCCAGAACATCTATTTGATATTACCCATTTGGTATTCTAAAACATTTCTTATCACCAGAAGATCTATTTGATATTACCCATTTGATATTCTAAAACATTTCTTATTACCAAAACATCTATTTGATATTACCTGATGGTATTCTAAAACATTTCTTATTACCAGAACATCTATTTGATATTATCCATTTGGTATTCTAAAACATTTCTTATTACCAGAACATCTATTTGATATTACCCAGTTGGTATTCTAAAGCATTTCTTATTACCAGAACATCTATTTGATATTACCCATTTGATATTCTAAAACATTTCTTATTACCAGAACATCTATTTGATATTACCCATTTGATATTCTAAAACATTTCTTATTACTAGAACATCTATTTGATATTACCCAGTTGGTATTCTAAAGCATTTCTTATTACCAGAACATCTATTTGATATTACCCATTTGGTATTCTAAAACATTTCTTATTACCAAAACATCTATTTGATATTACCCATTTGGTATTGTAAAACATTCCTTATTACCAGAACATCTATTTGATATTACCCATTTGATATTCTAAAACATTTATTATTACCAGAACATCTATTTGATATTACCCATTTGATATTCTAAAACATTTATTATTACCAGAACATCTATTTGATATTACCCAGTTGGTATTCTAAAGCATTTCTTATTACCAGAACATCTATTTGAAATTACCCATTTGATATTCTAAAACATTTCTTATTACCAAATCATCTATTTGATATTACTCATTTGGTATTCTAAAACATTTCTTATTAGCAAATCATCTATTTGATATTACCCATTTGGTATTCTAAAACAATTCTTATTACCAGAACATCTATTTGATATTACCCAGTTGGTATTCTTCTTATTACCAGAACATCTATTTGATATTACCCATTTGGTATTCTAAAACATTTCTTATCACCAGAACATCTATTTGATATTACCCATTTGATATTCTAAAACATTTCTTATTACCAAATCATCTATTTGATATTACCCATTTGGTATTCTAAAACAATTCTTATTACCAGAACATCTATTTGATATTACCCATTTGATATTCTAAAACATTTCTTATTACCAGAACATCTATTTGATATTACCCAGTTGGTATTCTAAAACATTTCTTATTACCAGAACATCTATTTGATATTACCCATTTGGTATTCTAAAACATTTCTTATTACCAGAACATCTATTTGATATTACCCATTTGGTATTCTAAAACATTCCTTATTACCAGAACATCTATTTGATATTACCCATTTGATATTCTAAAGCATTTCTTATTACCAGAACATCTATTTGATATTACTCAGTTGGTATTCTAAAACATTTCTTATTGCCAGAACATCTATTTGATATTACCCATTTGGTATTCTAAAACATTTCTTATCACCAGAAGATCTATTTGATATTACCCATTTGATATTCTAAAACATTTCTTATTACCAAAACATCTATTTGATATTACCTGATGGTATTCTAAAACATTTCTTATTACCAGAACATCTATTTGATATTATCCATTTGGTATTCTAAAACATTTCTTATTACCAGAACATCTATTTGATATTACCCAGTTGGTATTCTAAAGCATTTCTTATTACCAGAACATCTATTTGATATTACCCATTTGATATTCTAAAACATTTCTTATTACCAGAACATCTATTTGATATTACCCATTTGATATTCTAAAACATTTCTTATTACTAGAACATCTATTTGATATTACCCAGTTGGTATTCTAAAGCATTTCTTATTACCAGAACATCTATTTGATATTACCCATTTGGTATTCTAAAACATTTCTTATTACCAAAACATCTATTTGATATTACCCATTTGGTATTGTAAAACATTCCTTATTACCAGAACATCTATTTGATATTACCCATTTGATATTCTAAAACATTTATTATTACCAGAACATCTATTTGATATTACCCAGTTGGTATTCTAAAGCATTTCTTATTACCAGAACATCTATTTGATATTACCCATTTGATATTCTAAAACATTTCTTATTACCAAATCATCTATTTGATATTACCCATTTGATATTCTAAAACATTTCTTATTACCAGAACATCTATTTGATATTACCCAGTTGGTATTCTTCTTATTACCAAAAAATCTATTTGATATTACCCATTTGATATTCTAAAACATTTCTTATCACCAGAAGATCTATTTGATATTACCCATTTGATATTCTAAAACATTTCTTATTACCAAAACATTTATTTGATATTACCTGATGGTATTCTAAAACATTTCTTATTACCAGAACATCTATTTGATATTACCCATTTGGTATTCTAAAACATTTCTTATTACCAGAACATCTATTTGATATTCCCCAGTTGGTATTCTAAAGCATTTCTTATTACCAGAACATCTATTTGATATTACTCATTTGATATTCTAAAACATTTCTTATTACCAGAACATCTATTTGATATTACCCATTTGATATTCTAAAACATTTCTTATTACCAGAACGTCTATTTGATATTACCCAGTTGGTATTCTAAAGCATTTCTTATTACCAGAACATCTATTTGATATTACCCAGTTGGTATTCTAAAACATTTCTTATTACCAGAACATCTATTTGATATTACCCATTTGGTATTCTAAAACATATCTTATTACCAGAACATCTATTTGATATTATCCATTTGATATTCTAAAACATTTCTTATTACCAGAACATCTATTTGATATTACCCAGTTGGTATTCTAAAGCATTTCTTATTACCAGAACATCTATTTGATATTACCCATTTGATATTATAAAACATTTCTTATTACCAAATCATCTATTTGATATTACCCATTTGGTATTCTAAAACATTTCTTATTACCAGAACATCTATTTGATATTACCCATTTGATATTCTAAAACATTTCTTATTACCAGAACATCTATTTGATATTACCCAGTTGGTATTCTTCTTATTACCAGAACATCTATTTGATATTACCCATTTGGTATTCTAAAACATTTCTTATCACCAGAACATCTATTTGATATTACCCATTTGATATTCTAAAGCATTTCTTATTACCAAAACATCTATTTGATATTACCCAGTTGGTATTCTAAAACATTTCTTATTACCAGATCATCTATTTGATATTATCCATTTGGTTTTCTAAGACATTTCGTATTACCAGAACATCTATTTGATATTACCCAGTTCGTATTCTAATACACTTCTTATTACGAGAACATCTATTTGATATTACCCATTTGGTATTCTAAAACATTTCTTATTACCAGAACATCTATTTGATATTACCCAGTTGGTATTCTAAAACATTTCTTATTACCAGAACATCTATTTGATATTACCCATTTGATATTCTAAAACATTTCTTATTACCAAATCATCTATTTGATATTACCCATTTGGTATTCTAAAACAATTCTTATTACCAGAACATCTATTTGATATTACCCATTTGATATTCTAAAACATTTCTTATTACCAGAACATCTATTTGATATTACCCAGTTGGTATTCTAAAACATTTCTTATTACCAGAACATCTATTTGATATTACCCATTTGGTATTCTAAAACATTTCTTATTACCTGAACATCTATTTGATATTACCCATTTGATATTCTAAGACATTTCTTATTACCAGAACATCTATTTGATATTACCCATTTGATATTCTAAAACATTTCTTATTACCAAAACATCTATTTGATATTACCCAGTTAATATTCTAAAACATTTCTTATTACCAGAACATCTATTTGATATTACCCATTTGGTATTCTAAAACATTTCTTATTACCAGAACATTTATTTGATATTACCCAGTTGATATTCTAATACATTTCTTATTACCAGAACATCTATTTTATATTACCCATTTGGTATTCTAAAACATTTCTTATTACCAAAACGTTTATTTGATATTACTCAGTTGATATTCTAAAACATTTCTTATTACCAGAACATCTATTTGATATTTACCCATTTGATATTCTAAAACATTTCTTATTACCAGAACATCTATTTGATATTACCCATTTGGTATTCTAAAACATTTCTTATCACCAGAAGATCTATTTGATATTACCCATTTGATATTCTAAAACATTTCTTATTACCAAAACATCTATTTGATATTACCTGATGGTATTCTAAAACATTTCTTATTACCAGAACATCTATTTGATATTACCCATTTGATATTCTAAAGCATTTCTTATTACCAGAACATCTATTTGATATTACTCAGTTGGTATTCTAAAACATTTCTTATTGCCAGAACATCTATTTGATATTACCCATTTGGTATTCTAAAACATTTCTTATCACCAGAAGATCTATTTGATATTACCCATTTGATATTCTAAAACATTTCTTATTACCAACACATCTATTTGATATTACCTGATGGTATTCTAAAACATTTCTTATTACCAGAACATCTATTTGATATTACCCATTTGGTATTCTAAAACATTTCTTATTACCAGAACATCTATTTGATATTACCCAGTTGGTATTCTAAAGCATTTCTTATTACCAGAACATCTATTTGATATTACTCATTTGATATTCTAAAACATTTCTTATTACCAGAACATCTATTTGATATTACCCATTTGATATTCTAAAACATTTATTATTACCAGAACATCTATTTGATATTACCCAGTTGGTATTCTAAAGCATTTCTTATTACCAGAACATCTATTTGAAATTACCTATTTGATATTCTAAAACATTTCTTATTACCAAATCATCTATTTGATATTACCCATTTGGTATTCTAAAACATTTCTTATTACCAGAACATCTATTTGATATTACCCATTTGATATTCTAAAACATTTCTTATTACCAGAACATCTATTTGATATTACCCAGTTGGTATTCTTCTTATTACCAGAACATCTATTTGATATTACCCATTTGGTATTCTAAAACATTTCTTATCACCAGAACATCTATTTGATATTACCCATTTGATATTCTAAAACATTTCTTATTACCAAATCATCTATTTGATATTACCCCTTTGGTATTCTAAAACAATTCTTATTACCAGAACATCTATTTGATATTACCCATTTGATATTCTAAAGCATTTCTTATTACCAGAACATCTATTTGATATTACTCAGTTGGTATTCTAAAACATTTCTTATTGCCAGAACATCTATTTGATATTACCCATTTGGTATTCTAAAACATTTCTTATCACCAGAAGATCTATTTGATATTACCCATTTGATATGTTAAAACATTTCTTATTACCAAAACATCTATTTGATATTACCTGATGGTATTCTAAAACATTTCTTATTACCAGAACATCTATTTGATATTACCCATTTGGTATTCTAAAACATTTCTTATTACCAGAACATCTATTTGATATTACCCAGTTGGTATTCTAAAGCATTTCTTATTACCAGAACATCTATTTGATATTACCCATTTGATATTCTAAAATATTTCTTATTACCAGAACATCTATTTGATATTACCCATTTGATATTCTAAAACATTTCTTATTACCAGAACATCTATTTGATATTACCCAGTTGGTATTCTAAAGCATTTCTTATTACCAGAACATCTATTTGATATTACCCATTTGGTATCCTAAAACATTTCTTATTACCAAAACATCTATTTGATATTACCCATTTGGTATTGTAAAACATTCCTTATTACCAGAACATCTATTTGATATTACCCATTTGATATTCTAAAACATTTTTTATTACCAGAACATCTATTTGATATTACCCAGTTGGTATTCTAAAGCATTTCTTATTATCAGAACATCTATTTGATATTACCCATTTGATATTCTAAAACATTTCTTATTACCAAATCATCTATTTGATATTACCCATTTGATATTCTAAAACATTTCTTATTACCAGAACATCTGTTTGATATTACCCAGTTGGTATTCTTCTTATTACCAAAAAATCTATTTGATATTACCCATTTGGTATTCTAAAACATTTCTTTTCACCAGAAGATCTATTTGATATTACCCATTTAATATTCTAAAACATTTCTTATTACCAAAACATCTATTTGATATTACCTGATGGTATTCTAAAACATTTCTTATTACCAGAACATCTATTTGATATTACCCATTTGGTATTCTAAAACATTTCTTATTACCGGAACATCTATTTGATATTATCCATTTGATATTCTAAAACATTTCTTATTACCAGAACATCTATTTGATATTACCCAGTTGGTATTCTTCTTATTACCAGAACATCTATTTGATATTACCCATTTGGTATTCTAAAACATTTCTTATCACCAGAACATCTATTTGATATTACCCATTTGATAATCTAAAGCATTTCTTATTACCAGAACATCTATTTGATATTACCCATTTGATATTCTAAAACATTTCTTATTACCAGAACATCTATTTGATATTACCCAGTTGGTATTCTAAAGCATTTCTTATGACCAGAACATCTAATTGATATTACCCATTTGGTATTCTAAAACATTTCTTATTACCAAAACATCTATTTGATATTACCCATTTGGTATTGTAAAACATTCCTTATTACCAGAACATCTATTTGATATTACCCATTTGATATTCTAAAACATTTATTATTACCAGAACATTTATTTGATATTACACAGTTGGTATTCTAAAGCATTACTTATTACCAGAACATCTATTTGATATTACCCATTTGATATTCTAAAACATTTCTTATTTCCAAATCATATATTTGATATTACCCATTTGATATTCTAAAACATTTCTTATTACCAGAACATCTATTTGATATTACCCAGTTGGTATTCTTCTTATTACCAAAAAATCTATTTGATTTTACCCATTTGGTATTCTAAAACATTTCTTATCACCAGAAGATCTATTTGATATTACCCATTTGATATTCTAAAACATTTCTTATTACCAAAACATCTATTTGATATTACCTGATGGTATTCTAAAACATTTCTTATTACCAGAACATCTATTTGATATTACCCATTTGGTATTCTAAAACATATCTTATTACCGGAACATCTATTTGATATTATCCATTTGATATTCTAAAACATTTCTTATTACCAGAACATCTATTTGATATTACCCAGTTGGTATTCTAAGGCATTTCTTATTACCAGAACATCTATTTGATATTACCCATTTGATATTCTAAAACATTTCTTATTACCAAATCATCTATTTGATATTACCCATTTGGTATTCTAAAACATTTCTTATTACCAGAACATCTATTTGATATTACCCATTTGATATTCTAAAACATTTCTTATTACCAGAACATCTATTTGATATTACCCAGTTGGTATTCTTCTTATTACCAGAACATCTATTTGATATTACCCATTTGATATTCTAAAGCATTTCTTATTACCAAAACATCTATTTGATATTACCCAGTTGGTATTCTAAAACATTTCTTATTACCAGATCATCTATTTGATATTATCCATTTGGTTTTCTAAGACATTTCGTATTACCAGAACATCTATTTGATATTACCCAGTTCGTATTCTAATACACTTCTTATTACGAGAACATCTATTTGATATTACCCATTTGGTATTCTAAAACATTTCTTATTACCAGAACATCTATTTGATATTACCCAGTTGGTATTCTAAAACATTTCTTATTACCAAATCATCTATTTGATATTACCCATTTGGTATTCTAAAACAATTCTTATTACCAGAACATCTATTTGATATTACCCATTTGATATTCTAAAACATTTCTTATTACCAGAACATCTATTTGATATTACCCAGTTGGTATTCTAAAACATTTCTTATTACCAGAACATCTATTTGATATTACCCAGTTGGTATTCTTCTTATTACCAGAACATCTATTTGATATTACCCATTTGGTATTCTAAAACATTTCTTATCACCAGAACATCTATTTGATATTACCCATTTGATATTCTAAAACATTTCTTATTACCAAATCATCTATTTGATATTACCCCTTTGGTATTCTAAAACAATTCTTATTACCAGAACATCTATTTGATATTACCCATTTGATATTCTAAAGCATTTCTTATTACCAGAACATCTATTTGATATTACTCAGTTGGTATTCTAAAACATTTCTTATTGCCAGAACATCTATTTGATATTACCCATTTGGTATTCTAAAACATTTCTTATCACCAGAAGATCTATTTGATATTACCCATTTGATATGTTAAAACATTTCTTATTACCAAAACATCTATTTGATATTACCTGATGGTATTCTAAAACATTTCTTATTACCAGAACATCTATTTGATATTACCCATTTGGTATTCTAAAACATTTCTTATTACCAGAACATCTATTTGATATTACCCAGTTGGTATTCTAAAGCATTTCTTATTACCAGAACATCTATTTGATATTACCCATTTGATATTCTAAAATATTTCTTATTACCAGAACATCTATTTGATATTACCCATTTGATATTCTAAAACATTTCTTATTACCAGAACATCTATTTGATATTACCCAGTTGGTATTCTAAAGCATTTCTTATTACCAGAACATCTATTTGATATTACCCATTTGGTATCCTAAAACATTTCTTATTACCAAAACATCTATTTGATATTACCCATTTGGTATTGTAAAACATTCCTTATTACCAGAACATCTATTTGATATTACCCATTTGATATTCTAAAACATTTTTTATTACCAGAACATCTATTTGATATTACCCAGTTGGTATTCTAAAGCATTTCTTATTATCAGAACATCTATTTGATATTACCCATTTGATATTCTAAAACATTTCTTATTACCAAATCATCTATTTGATATTACCCATTTGATATTCTAAAACATTTCTTATTACCAGAACATCTGTTTGATATTACCCAGTTGGTATTCTTCTTATTACCAAAAAATCTATTTGATATTACCCATTTGGTATTCTAAAACATTTCTTTTCACCAGAAGATCTATTTGATATTACCCATTTAATATTCTAAAACATTTCTTATTACCAAAACATCTATTTGATATTACCTGATGGTATTCTAAAACATTTCTTATTACCAGAACATCTATTTGATATTACCCATTTGGTATTCTAAAACATTTCTTATTACCGGAACATCTATTTGATATTATCCATTTGATATTCTAAAACATTTCTTATTACCAGAACATCTATTTGATATTACCCAGTTGGTATTCTTCTTATTACCAGAACATCTATTTGATATTACCCATTTGGTATTCTAAAACATTTCTTATCACCAGAACATCTATTTGATATTACCCATTTGATAATCTAAAGCATTTCTTATTACCAGAACATCTATTTGATATTACCCATTTGATATTCTAAAACATTTCTTATTACCAGAACATCTATTTGATATTACCCAGTTGGTATTCTAAAGCATTTCTTATGACCAGAACATCTAATTGATATTACCCATTTGGTATTCTAAAACATTTCTTATTACCAAAACATCTATTTGATATTACCCATTTGGTATTGTAAAACATTCCTTATTACCAGAACATCTATTTGATATTACCCATTTGATATTCTAAAACATTTATTATTACCAGAACATTTATTTGATATTACACAGTTGGTATTCTAAAGCATTACTTATTACCAGAACATCTATTTGATATTACCCATTTGATATTCTAAAACATTTCTTATTTCCAAATCATATATTTGATATTACCCATTTGATATTCTAAAACATTTCTTATTACCAGAACATCTATTTGATATTACCCAGTTGGTATTCTTCTTATTACCAAAAAATCTATTTGATTTTACCCATTTGGTATTCTAAAACATTTCTTATCACCAGAAGATCTATTTGATATTACCCATTTGATATTCTAAAACATTTCTTATTACCAAAACATCTATTTGATATTACCTGATGGTATTCTAAAACATTTCTTATTACCAGAACATCTATTTGATATTACCCATTTGGTATTCTAAAACATATCTTATTACCGGAACATCTATTTGATATTATCCATTTGATATTCTAAAACATTTCTTATTACCAGAACATCTATTTGATATTACCCAGTTGGTATTCTAAGGCATTTCTTATTACCAGAACATCTATTTGATATTACCCATTTGATATTCTAAAACATTTCTTATTACCAAATCATCTATTTGATATTACCCATTTGGTATTCTAAAACATTTCTTATTACCAGAACATCTATTTGATATTACCCATTTGATATTCTAAAACATTTCTTATTACCAGAACATCTATTTGATATTACCCAGTTGGTATTCTTCTTATTACCAGAACATCTATTTGATATTACCCATTTGATATTCTAAAGCATTTCTTATTACCAAAACATCTATTTGATATTACCCAGTTGGTATTCTAAAACATTTCTTATTACCAGATCATCTATTTGATATTATCCATTTGGTTTTCTAAGACATTTCGTATTACCAGAACATCTATTTGATATTACCCAGTTCGTATTCTAATACACTTCTTATTACGAGAACATCTATTTGATATTACCCATTTGGTATTCTAAAACATTTCTTATTACCAGAACATCTATTTGATATTACCCAGTTGGTATTCTAAAACATTTCTTATTACCAAATCATCTATTTGATATTACCCATTTGGTATTCTAAAACAATTCTTATTACCAGAACATCTATTTGATATTACCCATTTGATATTCTAAAACATTTCTTATTACCAGAACATCTATTTGATATTACCCAGTTGGTATTCTAAAACATTTCTTATTACCAGAACATCTATTTGATATTTACCCATTTGATATTCTAAAACATTTCTTATTACCAGAACATCTATTTGATATTACCCATTTGGTATTCTAAAATATTTCTTATCACCAGAAGATCTATTTGATATTACCCATTTGATATTCTAAAACATTTCTTATTACCAAAACATCTATTTGATATTACCTGATGGTATTCTAAAACATTTCTTATTACCAGAACATCTATTTGATATTACCCATTTGGTATTCTAAAACATTTCTTATTACCTGAACATCTATTTGATATTACCCATTTGATATTCTAAGACATTTCTTATTACCAAAACATCTATTTGATATTACCCAGTTGGTATTCTAAAACAATTCTTATTACCAGAACATCTAATTGATATTACCCATTTGATATTCTAAAACATTTCTTATTACCAAAACATCTATTTGATATTACCCAGTTGGTATTCTAAAACATTTCTTATTACCAGAACATCTATTTGATATTACCCATTTGATATTCTAAAACATTTCTTATTACCAAATCATCTATTTGATATTACCCATTTGGTATTCTAAAACAATTCTTATTACCAGAACATCTATTTGATATTACCCATTTAATATTCTAAAACATTTCTTATTACCAGAAGATCAAATTGATATTACCCAGTTGGTATTCTAAAACATTTCTTATTACCAGAACATCTATTTGATATTTACCCATTTGATATTCTAAAACATTTCTTATTACCAGAACATCTATTTGATGTTACCCATTTGGTATTCTAAAACATTTCTTATCACCAGAAGATCTATTTGATATTACCCATTTGATATTCTAAAACATTTCTTATTACCAAAACATCTATTTGATATTACCTGATGGTATTCTAAAACATCTATTTGATATTACCCATTTGATATTCTAAGACATTTCTTATTACCAAAACATCTATTTGATATTACCCAGTTGGTATTCTAAAACATTTCTTATTACCAGAACATCTATTTGATATTACCCATTTGATATTCTAAAACATTTCTTATTACCAAAACATCTATTTGATATTACCCAGTTGGTATTCTAAAACATTTCTTATTACCAGAACATCTATTTGATATTACCCATTTGATATTCTAAAACATTTCTTATTACCAAATCATCTATTTGATATTACCCATTTGGTATTCTAAAACAATTCTTATTACCAGAACATCTATTTGATATTACCCATTTGATATTCTAAAACATTTCTTATTACCAAAACATCTATTTGATATTACCTGATGGTATTCTAAAACATTTCTTGTTACCAGAACATCTATTTGATATTACCCATTTGGTATTCTAAAACATTTCTTATTACCTGAACATCTATTTGATATTAGTCTTTTGATATTCTAAGACATTTCTTATTACCAAAACATCTATTTGATATTACCCAGTTGGTATTCTAAAACAATTCTTATTACCAGAACATCTAATTGATATTACCCATTTGATATTCTAAAACATTTCTTATTACCAAAACATCTATTTGATATTACTCAGTTGGTATTCTAAAACATTTCTTATTACCAGAACATCTATTTGATATTACCCATTTGATATTCTAAAACATTTCTTATTACCAAATCATCTATTTGATATTACCCATTTGGTATTCTAAAACAATTCTTATTACCAGAACATCTATTTGATATTACCCATTTAATATTCTAAAACATTTCTTATTACCAGAAGATCAAATTGATATTACCCAGTTGGTATTCTAAAACATTTCTTATTACCAGAACATCTATTTGATATTTACCCATTTGATATTCTAAAACATTTCTTATTACCAGAACATCTATTTGATGTTACCCATTTGGTATTCTAAAACATTTCTTATCACCAGAAAATCTATTTGATATTACCCATTTGATATTCTAAAACATTTCTTATTACCAAAACATCTATTTGATATTACCTGATGGTATTCTAAAACATCTATTTGATATTACCCATTTGATATTCTAAGACATTTCTTATTACCAAAACATCTATTTGATATTACCCAGTTGGTATTCTAAAACATTTCTTATTACCAGAACATCTATTTGATATTACCCATTTGATATTCTAAAACATTTCTTATTACCAAAACATCTATTTGATATTACCCAGTTGGTATTCTAAAACATTTCTTATTACCAGAACATCTATTTGATATTACCCATTTGATATTCTAAAACATTTCTTATTACCAAATCATCTATTTGATATTACCCATTTGGTATTCTAAAACAATTCTTATTACCAGAACATCTATTTGATATTACCCATTTGATATTCTAAAACATTTCTTATTACCAGAAGATCAAATTGATATTACCCAGTTGGTATTCTAAAACATTTCTTATTACCAGAACATCTATTTGATATTTACCCATTTGATATTCTAAAACATTTCTTATTACCAGAACATCTATTTGATGTTACCCATTTTGGTATTCTAAAACATTTCTTATCACCAGAAGATCTATTTGATATTACCCATTTGATATTCTAAAACATTTCTTATTACCAAAACATCTATTTGATATTACCTGATGGTATTCTAAAACATTTCTTATTACCAGAACATCTATTTGATATTACCCATTTGGTATTCTAAAACATTTCTTATTACCTGAACATCTATTTGATATTACCCATTTGATATTCTAAGACATTTCTTATTACCAGAACATCTATTTGATATTACCCATTTGATATTCTAAAACATTTCTTATTACCAAAACATCTATTTGATATTACCCAGTTGGTATTCTAAAACATTTCTTATTACCAGAACATCTATTTGATATTACCCATTTTGGTATTCTAAAACATTTCTTATTACCAGAACATTTATTTGATATTACCCAGTTGGTATTCTAATACATTTCTTATTACCAGAACATCTATTTTATATTACCCATTTGGTATTCTAAAACATTTCTTATTACCAAAACGTTTATTTGATATTACTCAGTGGATATTCTAAAACATTTCTTATTACCAGAACATCTATTTGATATTTACCCATTTGATATTCTAAAACATTTCTTATTACCAGAAGATCTATTTGATATTACCCATTTGATATTCTAAAACATTTCTTATTACCAAAACATCTATTTGATATTACCTGATGGTATTCTAAAACATTTCTTATTACCAGAACATCTATTTGATATTACCCATTTGATATTCTAAAGCATTTCTTATTACCAGAACATCTATTTGATATTACTCAGTTGGTATTCTAAAACATTTCTTATTGCCAGAACATCTATTTGATATTACCCATTTGGTATTCTAAAACATTTCTTATCACCAGAAGATCTATTTGATATTACCCATTTGATATTCTAAAACATTTCTTATTACCAACACATCTATTTGATATTACCTGATGGTATTCTAAAACATTTCTTATTACCAGAACATCTATTTGATATTACCCATTTGGTATCCTAAAACATTTCTTATTACCAGAACATCTATTTGATATTACCCAGTTGGTATTCTTCTTATTACCAGAACATCTATTTGATATTACCCATTTGGTATTCTAAAACATTTCTTATTACCAGAACATCTATTTGATATTACCCATTTGATATTCTAAAACATTTCTTATTACCAAAACATCTATTTGATATTACCCAGTTGGTATTCTAAAACATTTCTTATTACCAGAACATCTATTTGATATTACCCATTTGGTATTCTAAAACATTTCTTATTACCAGAACATTTATTTGATATTACCCAGTTGGTATTCTAATACATTTCTTATTACCAGAACATCTATTTTATATTACCCATTTGGTATTCTAAAACATTTCTTATCACCAGAAGATCTATTTGATATTACCCATTTGATATTCTAAAACATTTCTTATTACCAAAACATCTATTTGATATTACCTGATGGTATTCTAAAACATTTCTTATTACCAGAACATCTATTTGATATTACCCATTTGATATTCTAAAGCATTTCTTATTACCAGAACATCTATTTGATATTACTCAGTTGGTATTCTAAAACATTTCTTATTGCCAGAACATCTATTTGATATTACCCATTTGGTATTCTAAAACATTTCTTATCACCAGAAGATCTATTTGATATTACCCATTTGATATTCTAAAACATTTCTTATTACCAACACATCTATTTGATATTACCTGATGGTATTCTAAAACATTTCTTATTACCAGAACATCTATTTGATATTACCCATTTGGTATTCTAAAACATTTCTTATTACCAGAACATCTATTTGATATTACCCAGTTGGTATTCTAAAGCATTTCTTATTACCAGAACATCTATTTGATATTACTCATTTGATATTCTAAAACATTTCTTATTACCAGAACATCTATTTGATATTACCCATTTGATATTCTAAAACATTTCTTATTACCAGAACATCTATTTGATATTACCCAGTTGGTATTCTAAAGCATTTCTTATTACCAGAACATCTATTTGATATTACCCATTTGGTATTCTAAAACATTTCTTATTACCAGAACATCTATTTGATATTACCCATTTGGTATTCTAAAACATTCCTTATTACCAGAACATCTATTTGATATTACCCATTTGATATTCTAAAACATTTATTATTACCAGAACATCTATTTGATATTACCCAGTTGGTATTCTAAAGCATTTCTTATTACCAGAACATCTATTTGAAATTACCCATTTGATATTCTAAAACATTTCTTATTACCAAATCATCTATTTGATATTACCCATTTGGTATTCTAAAACATTTCTTATTACCAGAACATCTATTTGATATTACCCATTTGATATTCTAAAACATTTCTTATTACCAGAACATCTATTTGATATTACCCAGTTGGTATTCTTCTTATTACCAGAACATCTATTTGATATTACCCATTTGGTATTCTAAAACATTTCTTATCACCAGAACATCTATTTGATATTACCCATTTGATATTCTAAAACATTTCTTATTACCAAATCATCTATTTGATATTACCCATTTGGTATTCTAAAACAATTGTTATTACCAGAACATCTATTTGATATTTCCCATTTGATATTCTAAAACATTTCTTATTACCAGAACATCTATTTGATATTACCCAGTTGGTATTCTAACACATTTCTTATTACCAGAACATCTATTTGATATTACCCATTTGGTATTCTAAAACATTTCTTATTACCAGAACATCTATTTGATATTACCCATTTGGTATTCTAAAACATTCCTTATTACCAGAACATCTATTTGATATTACCTATTTGATATTCTAAAGCATTTTTTATTACCAGAAAATCTATTTGATATTACTCAGTTGGTATTCTAAAACATTTCTTATTGCCAGAACATCTATTTGATATTACCCATTTGGTATTCTAAAACATTTCTTATCACCAGAAGATCTATTTGATATTACCCATTTGATATGTTAAAACATTTCTTATTACCAAAGCATCTATTTGATATTACCTGATGGTATTCTAAAACATTTCTTATTACCAGAACATCTATTTGATATTACCCATTTGGTATTCTAAAACATTTCTTATTACCAGAACATCTATTTGATATTACCCAGTTGGTATTCTAAAGCATTTCTTATTACCAGAACATCTATTTGATATTACCCATTTGATATTCTAAAATATTTCTTATTACCAGAACATCTATTTGATATTACCCATTTGATATTCTAAAACATTTCTTATTACCAGAACATCTATTTGATATTACCCAGTTGGTATTCTAAAGCATTTCTTATTACCAGAACATCTATTTGATATTACCCATTTAGTATTCTAAAACATTTCTTATTACCAAAACATCTATTTGATATTACCCATTTGGTATTGTAAAACATTCCTTATTACCAGAACATCTATTTGATATTACCCATTTGATATTCTAAAACATTTATTATTACCAGAACATCTATTTGATATTACCCAGTTGGTATTCTAAAGCATTTCTTATTACCAGAACATCTATTTGATATTACCCATTTGGTATTCTAAAACATTTCTTATTACCTGAACATCTATTTGATATTACCCATTTGATATTCTAAGACATTTCTTATTACCAGAACATCTATTTGATATTACCCATTTGATATTCTAAAACATTTCTTATTACCAAAACATCTATTTGATATTACCCAGTTGGTATTCTAAAACATTTCTTATTACCAGAACATCTATTTGATATTACCCATTTTGGTATTCTAAAACATTTCTTATTACCAGAACATTTATTTGATATTACCCAGTTGGTATTCTAATACATTTCTTATTACCAGAACATCTATTTTATATTACCCATTTGGTATTCTAAAACATTTCTTATTACCAAAACGTTTATTTGATATTACTCAGTGGATATTCTAAAACATTTCTTATTACCAGAACATCTATTTGATATTTACCCATTTGATATTCTAAAACATTTCTTATTACCAGAAGATCTATTTGATATTACCCATTTGATATTCTAAAACATTTCTTATTACCAAAACATCTATTTGATATTACCTGATGGTATTCTAAAACATTTCTTATTACCAGAACATCTATTTGATATTACCCATTTGATATTCTAAAGCATTTCTTATTACCAGAACATCTATTTGATATTACTCAGTTGGTATTCTAAAACATTTCTTATTGCCAGAACATCTATTTGATATTACCCATTTGGTATTCTAAAACATTTCTTATCACCAGAAGATCTATTTGATATTACCCATTTGATATTCTAAAACATTTCTTATTACCAACACATCTATTTGATATTACCTGATGGTATTCTAAAACATTTCTTATTACCAGAACATCTATTTGATATTACCCATTTGGTATCCTAAAACATTTCTTATTACCAGAACATCTATTTGATATTACCCAGTTGGTATTCTTCTTATTACCAGAACATCTATTTGATATTACCCATTTGGTATTCTAAAACATTTCTTATTACCAGAACATCTATTTGATATTACCCATTTGATATTCTAAAACATTTCTTATTACCAAAACATCTATTTGATATTACCCAGTTGGTATTCTAAAACATTTCTTATTACCAGAACATCTATTTGATATTACCCATTTGGTATTCTAAAACATTTTTTATTACCAGAACATTTATTTGATATTACCCAGTTGGTATTCTAATACATTTCTTATTACCAGAACATCTATTTTATATTACCCATTTGGTATTCTAAAACATTTCTTATTACCAAAACGTTTATTTGATATTACTCAGTTGATATTCTAAAACATTTCTTATTACCAGAACATCTATTTGATATTTACCCATTTGATATTCTAAAACATTTCTTATTACCAGAACATCTATTTGATATTACCCATTTGGTATTCTAAAACATTTCTTATCACCAGAAGATCTATTTGATATTACCAATTTGATATTCTAAAACATTTCTTATTACCAAAACATCTATTTGATATTACCTGATGGTATTCTAAAACATTTCTTATTACCAGAACATCTATTTGATATTACCCATTTGATATTCTAAAGCATTTCTTATTACCAGAACATCTATTTGATATTACTCAGTTGGTATTCTAAAACATTTCTTATTGCCAGAACATCTATTTGATATTACCCATTTGGTATTCTAAAACATTTCTTATCACCAGAAGATCTATTTGATATTACCCATTTGATATTCTAAAACATTTCTTATTACCAACACATCTATTTGATATTACCTGATGGTATTCTAAAACATTTCTTATTACCAGAACATCTATTTGATATTACCCATTTGGTATTCTAAAACATTTCTTATTACCAGAACATCTATTTGATATTACCCAGTTGGTATTCTAAAGCATTTCTTATTACCAGAACATCTATTTGATATTACTCATTTGATATTCTAAAACATTTCTTATTACCAGAACATCTATTTGATATTACCCATTTGATATTCTAAAACATTTCTTATTACCAGAACATCTATTTGATATTACCCAGTTGGTATTCTAAAGCATTTCTTATTACCAGAACATCTATTTGATATTACCCATTTGGTATTCTAAAACATTTCTTATTACCAGAACATCTATTTGATATTACCCATTTGGTATTGTAAAACATTCCTTATTACCAGAACATCTATTTGATATTACCCATTTGATATTCTAAAACATTTATTATTACCAGAACATCTATTTGATATTACCCAGCTGGTATTCTAAAGCATTTCTTATTACCAGAACATCTATTTGAAATTACCCATTTGATATTCTAAAACATTTCTTATTACCAAATCATCTATTTGATATTACCCATTTGGTATTCTAAAACATTTCTTATTACCAGAACATCTATTTGATATTACCCATTTGATATTCTAAAACATTTCTTATTACCAGAACATCTATTTGATATTACCCAGTTGGTATTCTTCTTATTACCAGAACATCTATTTGATATTACCCATTTGGTATTCTAAAACATTTCTTATCACCAGAACATCTATTTGATATTACCCATTTGATATTCTAAAACATTTCTTATTACCAAATCATCTATTTGATATTACCCATTTGGTATTCTAAAACAATTGTTATTACCAGAACATCTATTTGATATTTCCCATTTGATATTCTAAAACATTTCTTATTACCAGAACATCTATTTGATATTACCCAGTTGGTATTCTAACACATTTCTTATTACCAGAACATCTATTTGATATTACCCATTTGGTATTCTAAAACATTTCTTATTACCAGAACATCTATTTGATATTACCCATTTGGTATTCTAAAACATTCCTTATTACCAGAACATCTATTTGATATTACCTATTTGATATTCTAAAGCATTTCTTATTACCAGAAAATCTATTTGATATTACTCAGTTGGTATTCTAAAACATTTCTTATTGCCAGAACATCTATTTGATATTACCCATTTGGTATTCTAAAACATTTCTTATCACCAGAAGATCTATTTGATATTACCCATTTGATATGTTAAAACATTTCTTATTACCAAAGCATCTATTTGATATTACCTGATGGTATTCTAAAACATTTCTTATTACCAGAACATCTATTTGATATTACCCATTTGGTATTCTAAAACATTTCTTATTACCAGAACATCTATTTGATATTACCCAGTTGGTATTCTAAAGCATTTCTTATTACCAGAACATCTATTTGATATTACCCATTTGATATTCTAAAATATTTCTTATTACCAGAACATCTATTTGATATTACCCATTTGATATTCTAAAACATTTCTTATTACCAGAACATCTATTTGATATTACCCAGTTGGTATTCTAAAGCATTTCTTATTACCAGAACATCTATTTGATATTACCCATTTAGTATTCTAAAACATTTCTTATTACCAAAACATCTATTTGATATTACCCATTTGGTATTGTAAAACATTCCTTATTACCAGAACATCTATTTGATATTACCCATTTGATATTCTAAAACATTTATTATTACCAGAACATCTATTTGATATTACCCAGTTGGTATTCTAAAGCATTTCTTATTACCAGAACATCTATTTGATATTACCCATTTGATATTCTAAAACATTTCTTATTACCAAATCATCTATTTGATATTACCCATTTGATATTCTAAAACATTTCTTATTACCAGAACATCTATTTGATATTACCCAGTTGGTATTCTTCTTATTACCAAAAAATCTATTTGATATTACCCATTTGGTATTCTAAAACATTTCTTATCACCAGAAGATCTATTTGATATTACCCATTTGATATTCTAAAACATTTCTTATTACCAAAACATCTATTTGATATTACCTGATGGTATTCTAAAACATTTCTTATTACCAGAACATCTATTTGATATTACCCATTTGGTATTCTAAAACATTTCTTATTACCAGAACATCTATTTGATATTATCCATTTGATATTCTAAAACATTTCTTATCACCAGAACATCTATTTGATATTACCCATTTGATATTCTAAAACATTTCTTATTACCAAATCATCTATTTGATATTACCCATTTGGTATTCTAAAACAATTGTTATTACCAGAACATCTATTTGATATTTCCCATTTGATATTCTAAAACATTTCTTATTACCAGAACATCTATTTGATATTACCCAGTTGGTATTCTAACACATTTCTTATTACCAGAACATCTATTTGATATTACCCATTTGGTATTCTAAAACATTTCTTATTACCAGAACATCTATTTGATATTACCCATTTGGTATTCTAAAACATTCCTTATTACCAGAACATCTATTTGATATTACCTATTTGATATTCTAAAGCATTTCTTATTACCAGAAAATCTATTTGATATTACTCAGTTGGTATTCTAAAACATTTCTTATTGCCAGAACATCTATTTGATATTACCCATTTGGTATTCTAAAACATTTCTTATCACCAGAAGATCTATTTGATATTACCCATTTGATATGTTAAAACATTTCTTATTACCAAAGCATCTATTTGATATTACCTGATGGTATTCTAAAACATTTCTTATTACCAGAACATCTATTTGATATTACCCATTTGGTATTCTAAAACATTTCTTATTACCAGAACATCTATTTGATATTACCCAGTTGGTATTCTAAAGCATTTCTTATTACCAGAACATCTATTTGATATTACCCATTTGATATTCTAAAATATTTCTTATTACCAGAACATCTATTTGATATTACCCATTTGATATTCTAAAACATTTCTTATTACCAGAACATCTATTTGATATTACCCAGTTGGTATTCTAAAGCATTTCTTATTACCAGAACATCTATTTGATATTACCCATTTAGTATTCTAAAACATTTCTTATTACCAAAACATCTATTTGATATTACCCATTTGGTATTGTAAAACATTCCTTATTACCAGAACATCTATTTGATATTACCCATTTGATATTCTAAAACATTTATTATTACCAGAACATCTATTTGATATTACCCAGTTGGTATTCTAAAGCATTTCTTATTACCAGAACATCTATTTGATATTACCCATTTGATATTCTAAAACATTTCTTATTACCAAATCATCTATTTGATATTACCCATTTGATATTCTAAAACATTTCTTATTACCAGAACATCTATTTGATATTACCCAGTTGGTATTCTTCTTATTACCAAAAAATCTATTTGATATTACCCATTTGGTATTCTAAAACATTTCTTATCACCAGAAGATCTATTTGATATTACCCATTTGATATTCTAAAACATTTCTTATTACCAAAACATCTATTTGATATTACCTGATGGTATTCTAAAACATTTCTTATTACCAGAACATCTATTTGATATTACCCATTTGGTATTCTAAAACATTTCTTATTACCAGAACATCTATTTGATATTATCCATTTGATATTCTAAAACATTTCTTATTACCAGAACATCTATTTGATATTACCCAGTTGGTATTCCAAAGCATTTCTTATAACCAGAACATCTATTTGATATTACTCATTTGATATTCTAAAACATTTCTTATTACCAGAACATCTATTTGATATTACCCATTTGATATTCTAAAACATTTCTTATTACCAGAACATCTATTTGATATTACCCAGTTGGTATTCTAAAGCATTTCTTATTACCAGAACATCTATTTGATATTACCCATTTGGTATTCTAAAACATTTCTTATTACCAGAACATCTATTTGATATTACCCATTTGGTATTGTAAAACATTCCTTATTACCAGAACATCTATTTGATATTACCCATTTGATATTCTAAAACATTTATTATTACCAGAACATCTATTTGATATTACCCAGTTGGTATTCTAAAGCATTTCTTATTACCAGAACATCTATTTGAAATTACCCATTTGATATTCTAAAACATTTCTTATTACCAAATCATCTATTTGATATTACCCATTTGGTATTCTAAAACATTTCTTATTACCAGAACATCTATTTGATATTACCCATTTGATATTCTAAAACATTTCTTATTACCAGAACATCTATTTGATATTACCCAGTTGGTATTCTTCTTATTACCAGAACATCTATTTGATATTACCCATTTGGTATTCTAAAACATTTCTTATCACCAGAACATCTATTTGATATTACCCATTTGATATTCTAAAACATTTCTTATTACCAAATCATCTATTTGATATTACCCATTTGGTATTCTAAAACAATTCTTATTACCAGAACATCTATTTGATATTTCCCATTTGATATTCTAAAACATTTCTTATTACCAGAACATCTATTTGATATTACCCAGTTGGTATTCTAAAACATTTCTTATTACCAGAACATCTATTTGATATTACCCATTTGGTATTCTAAAACATTTCTTATTACCAGAACATCTATTTGATATTACCCATTTGGTATTCTAAAACATTCCTTATTACCAGAACATCTATTTGATATTACCCATTTGATATTCTAAAGCATTTCTTATTACCAGAACATCTATTTGATATTACTCAGTTGGTATTCTAAAACATTTCTTATTGCCAGAACATCTATTTGATATTACCCATTTGGTATTCTAAAACATTTCTTATCACCAGAAGATCTATTTGATATTACCCATTTGATATGTTAAAACATTTCTTATTACCAAAACATCTATTTGATATTACCTGATGGTATTCTAAAACATTTCTTATTACCAGAACATCTATTTGATATTACCCATTTGGTATTCTAAAACATTTCTTATTACCAGAATTTCTATTTGATATTACCCAGTTGGTATTCTAAAGCATTTCTTATTACCAGAACATCTATTTGATATTACCCATTTGATATTCTAAAATATTTCTTATTACCAGAACATCTATTTGATATTACCCATTTGATATTCTAAAACATTTCTTATTACCAGAACATCTATTTGATATTACCCAGTTGGTATTCTAAAGCATTTCTTATTACCAGAACATCTATTTGATATTATCCATTTGGTATTCTAAAACATTTCTTATTACCAAAACATCTATTTGATATTACCCATTTGGTATTGTAAAACATTCCTTATTACCAGAACATCTATTTGATATTACCCATTTGATATTCTAAAACATTTATTATTACCAGAACATCTATTTGATATTACCCAGTTGGTATTCTAAAGCATTTTTTATTATCAGAACATCTATTTGATATTACCCATTTGATATTCTAAAACATTTCTTATTACCAAATCATCTATTTGATATTACCCATTTGATATTCTAAAACATTTCTTATTACCAGAACATCTATTTGATATTACCCAGTTGGTATTCTTCTTATTACCAAAAAATCTATTTGATATTACCCATTTGGTATTCTAAAACATTTCTTATCACCAGAAGATCTATTTGATATTACCCATTTGATATTCTAAAACATTTCTTATTACCAAAACATCTATTTGATATTACCTGATGGTATTCTAAAACATTTCTTATTACCAGAACATCTATTTGATATTACCCATTTGGTATTCTAAAACATTTCTTATTACCGGAACATCTATTTGATATTATCCATTTGATATTCTAAAACATTTCTTATTACCAGAACATCTATTTGATATTACCCAGTTGGTATTCTTCTTACTACCAGAACATCTATTTGATATTACCCATTTGGTATTCTAAAACATTTCTTATCACCAGAACATCTATTTGATATTACCCATTTGATAATCTAAAGCATTTCTTATTACCAAAACATCTATTTGATATTACCCAGTTGGTATTCTAAAACATTTCTTATTACCAGATCATCTATTTGATATTATCCATTTGGTTTTCTAAGACATTTCGTATTACCAGAACATCTATTTGATATTACCCAGTTCGTATTCTAATACACTTCTTATTACGAGAACATCTATTTGATATTACCCATTTGGTATTCTAAAACATTTCTTATTACCAGAACATCTATTTGATATTACCCAGTTGGTATTCTAAAACATTTCTTATTACCACAACATCTATTTGATATTACCCATTTGATATTCTAAAAGATTTCTTATTACCAAATCATCTATTTGATATTACCCATTTGGTATTCTAAAACAATTCTTATTACCAGAACATCTATTTGATATTACCCATTTGATATTCTAAAACATTTCTTATTACCAGAACATCTATTTGATATTACCCAGTTGGTATTCTAAAACATTTCTTATTACCAGAACATCTATTTGATATTTACCCATTTGATATTCTAAAACATTTCTTATTACCAGAACATCTATTTGATATTACCCATTTGGTATTCTAAAACATTTCTTATCACCAGAAGATCTATTTGATATTACCCATTTGATATTCTAAAACATTTCTTATTACCAAAACATCTATTTGATATTACCTGATGGTATTCTAAAACATTTCTTATTACCAGAACATCTATTTGATATTACCCATTTGGTATTCTAAAACATTTCTTATTACCTGAACATCTATTTGATATTACCCATTTGATATTCTAAGACATTTCTTATTACCAAAACATCTATTTGATATTACCCAGTTGGTATTCTAAAACATTTCTTATTACCAGAACATCTATTTGATATTACCCATTTGATATTCTAAAACATTTCTTATTACCAAAACATCTATTTGATATTACCCAGTTGATATTCTAAAACATTTCTTATTACCAAATCATCTATTTGATATTACCCATTTGGTATTCTAAAACAATTCTTATTACCAGAACATCTATTTGATATTACACATTTGATATTCTAAAAGATTTCTTATTACCAGAACATCTAATTGATATTACCCAGTTGGTATTCTAAAACATTTCTTATTACCAGAACATCTATTTGATGTTACCCATTTGGTATTCTAAAACATTTCTGATCACCAAAAGATCTATTTGATATTACCCATTTGATATTCTAAAACATTTCTTATTACCAAAACATCTATTTGATATTACCTGATGGTATTCTAAAACATTTCTTATTACCAGAACATCTATTTGATATTACCCATTTGGTATTCTAAAACATTTCTTATTACCTGAACATCTATTTGATATTACCCATTTGATATTCTAAGACATTTCTTATTACCAGAACATCTATTTGATATTACCCATTTGATATTCTAAAACATTTCTTATTACCAAAACATCTATTTGATATTACCCAGTTGGTATTCTAAAACATTTCTTATTACCAGAACATCTATTTGATATTACCCATTTGGTATACTAAAACATTTCTTATTACCGGAACATCTATTTGATATTATCCATTTGATATTCTAAAACATTTCTTATTACCAGAACATCTATTTGATATTACCCAGTTGGTATTCTTCTTATTACCAGAACATCTATTTGATATTACCCATTTGGTATTCTAAAACATTTCTTATCACCAGAACATCTATTTGATATTACCCATTTGATAATCTAAAGCATTTCTTATTACCAAAACATCTATTTGATATTACCCAGTTGGTATTCTAAAACATTTCTTATTACCAGATCATCTATTTGATATTATCCATTTGGTTTTCTAAGACATTTCGTATTACCAGAACATCTATTTGATATTACCTGATGGTATTCTAAAACATTTCTTATTACCAGAACATCTATTTGATATTACCCATTTGGTATTCTAAAACATTTCTTATTACCTGAACATCTATTTGATATTACCCATTTGATATTCTAAGACATTTCTTATTACCAAAACATCTATTTGATATTACCCAGTTGGTATTCTAAAACATTTCTTATTACCAGAACATCTATTTGATATTACCCATTTGATATTCTAAAACATTTCTTATTACCAAAACATCTATTTGATATTACCCAGTTGATATTCTAAAACATTTCTTATTACCAAATCATCTATTTGATATTACCCATTTGGTATTCTAAAACAATTCTTATTACCAGAACATCTATTTGATATTACACATTTGATATTCTAAAAGATTTCTTATTACCAGAACATCTAATTGATATTACCCAGTTGGTATTCTAAAACATTTCTTATTACCAGAACATCTATTTGATGTTACCCATTTGGTATTCTAAAACATTTCTTATCACCAAAAGATCTATTTGATATTACCCATTTGATATTCTAAAACATTTCTTATTACCAAAACATCTATTTGATATTACCTGATGGTATTCTAAGACATTTCTTATTACCAGAACATCTATTTGATATTACCCATTTGATATTCTAAAACATTTCTTATTACCAAAACATCTATTTGATATTACCCAGTTGGTATTCTAAAACATTTCTTATTACCAGAACATCTATTTGCTATTACCCATATGGTATTCTAAAACATTTCTTATTACCAGAACATTTATTTGATATTACCCAGTTGGTATTCTAATACATTTCTTATTACCAGAACATCTATTTTATATTACCCATTTGGTATTCTAAAACATTTCTTATTACCAAAACGTCTATTTGATATTACTCAGTTGATATTCTAAAACATTTCTTATTACCAGAACATCTATTTGATATTTACCCATTTGATATTCTAAAACATTTCTTATTACCAGAACTTCTATTTGATATTACCCATTTGGTATTCTAAAACATTTCTTATCACCAGAAGATCTATTTGATATTACCCATTTGATATTCTAAAACATTTCTTATTACCAAAACATCTATTTGATATTACCTGATGGTATTCTAAAACATTTCTTATTACCAGAACATCTATTTGATATTACCCATTTGGTATTCTAAAACATTTCTTATTACCAGAACATCTATTTTATATTACCCATTTGGTATTCTAAAACATTTCTTATTACCAAAACGTCTATTTGATATTACTCAGTTGATATTCTAAAACATTTCTTATTACCAGAACATCTATTTTATATATAGTATTCCAGTCACTAAAACTACTGAAAGAAATTTGATGAATAGTCTAGCCAATGTGACACATAAATCTAAACTGTTTTGCTTTTCACGTTTATATGTTATACAGTTATATGGTTGGTTTTTTTTAATGTTCAATTATGTAATATATCATGTTTGTTTATTAGGAAAAGACTGGTTTTTTTTGCATTTTAATTGTCTATTTTATTTGCTGCAATGCACAATAAAATAAGCTTAATGCATTCTAATTTGTTTTAGAGCATCGGTGTAATGGCTACCGTGACCATTTCTAGAGAGTTAGGTCGTGGTCGGTTTAATGGCTACCGTGACCATTTCTAGAGGGTCAGATCGTGGTCGGAGCAATGACTACCGTAACCATTTCTAGAGGGTCAGATCATGGTCGGTGTATAGGCTACCGTGACCATTTCTAGAAGGTCAGATCGTGGTTGGTGTAATGGCTACCGTGACCATTTCTAGAAGGTCAGATCGTGGTCGGTATAATGGCTACCGTGACCATTTCTAGAGGGTCAGATCGTGGTTGGTTTAATGGCTATAGTGACCTCTAGAGAGTCAGATCGTGGTTGGTGTAATGGCTACCGTGACCATTTCTAGAAGGTTAGATCATGGTCGGTGTAATGGCTACCTTGACCATTTCTAGAGTGTTTGATCGTAGTTGGTGTAATGGCTACCATGACCATTTCTAGAGCGTTTGATCGTGGTTGTTGTAATGGCTACCGTGACCATTTCTAGAGGGTTAGATCGTGGTTGGTGTAATGGCTACCATGACCATTTCTAGAAGGTCAAACCGTGATCGGTGTATTGGCTACCGTGACCATTTCTAGAAGTTCAGATCGTGGGTGGTGTAATGGCGACCGTGACCATTTCTGGAAGGTCAGATCGTGGTCGGTGTAATGGCTACCGTGACCATTTCTAGAGGGTCAGATTGTGGTCGGTGTAATGGCTACCGTGACCTCCAGAGGGTCAGATTGTGGTCGGTGTGATGGCTACCGTGCCTTTAGATGGTCAGATGGTGGTTGGTGTAATGGCTACCGTGACCATTTCCAGAGGGTTAGATCGTGGTTAGTGTAATGGCTACCGTGACCATTTATGGAGGGTCAGATCGTGGTTGGTGCATTGGCTACCGTGACTATTTCTAGAAGGTCAGATTATGGCCGGTGTAATGGCTACCGTGACCATTTCTAGAAGGTCAGACCGTGGTCGGTGTAATGACTACCTTGATCATTTCTAGAAGGTCAGATCGTGGTTGGTGTAATGGCGATCGTGACCATTTCTAGAAGGTCAGATCGTGGTTGATGTAATGGCTACCGTGACCATTTCTAGAGGGTCAGATCGTGGTCGGTGTAATGGCTACCGTGACCTTTTAGAGGGTCAGATGGTGGTTGGTGTAATGGCTACCGTGACCATTTCCAGAGGGTTAGATCGTGGTTAGTGTAATGGCTACCGTGACGATTTATGGAGGGTCAGATCGTGGTTGGTGCATTGGCTACCGTGACTATTTCTAGAAGGTCAGATTATGGCCGGTGGAATGGCTACCGTGACCTTTTAGAGGGTCAGATGGTGGTTGGTGTAATGGTTACCGTGACCATTTCTAGAGGGTCAGATCGTGGTCGGTGTAATGGCTACCGTGACCTTTTAGAGGGTGAGATGGTGGTTGGTGTAATGGCTACCGTGACCATTTCCAGAGGGTTAGATCGTGGTTAGTGTAATGGCTACCGTGACCATTTATGGAGGGTCAGATCGTGGTTGGTGCATTGGCTACTGTGACTATTTCTAGAAGGTCAGATTATGGCCGGTGTAATGGCTACCGTGACCATTTCTAGAGAGTCAGATCGTGGTCGGTGCATTGGCTACCGTGACCATTTCTAGAAGGTCAGATCGTGGTTGGTGTAATGGCTACCGTGACCATTTCTAGAGGGTTAGATCGTGGTTGGTGTAATGGCTACCATAACCATTTCTAGAGGGTCAGATCGTGGTTGGTGTAATGGCTACCGTAACCATTTCTAGAGGGTCAGATCGTGGTTGGTGTAATGGCTACCGTGACCATTTCTAGAGGGTTAGTTCGTGGTTGGTGTAATGGCTACCGTGACCATTTCTAGAGGGACAGATCGTGGTCGGTGTATTGGCTACCGTGACCATTTCTAGAGGGACAGATCGTGGTTGGTGTATTGGCTACCGTGACCATTTCTAGAAGGTCAGATCGTGGCTGGTGTAATGGCGACCGTGACCATTTGTAGAAGGTCAGATCGTGGTCGGTGTAATGGCTACTGTGACCATTTCTAGAGGGTAAGATCGTGGTCGCTGTAATGGCTACCGTGATCATTTCTAGAGGGTTTGATGGTGGTTGGTGTAATGGCTACAATGACAATTTCTAGAAGGTCAGATCGTGGTTGGTGTAATGGCTACCGTGACCATTTCTAGGGGGTTAGATCGTGGTTGGTGTAATGGTTACCGTGACCATTTCTAGAGGGACAGATCGTGGTCGGTGTATTGGCTACCGTGACCATTTCTAGAGGGACAGATCGTGGTTGGTGTAATGGCTACCGTGCCTTTAGGGGGTCAGATGGTGGTTGGTGTAATGGCTAAAGTGACCATTTGCAGAGGGTTAGATCGTGGTTAGTGTAATGGCTACCGTGACCATTTACGGAGGGTCAGATCGTGGTTGGTGTATTGGCTACCGTGACCATTTCTAGAAGGTCAGATTATGGCCGGTATAATGGCTACCGTGACCATTTATAGAGGGTCAGATCGTGGTTGGTGTAATCGCTACCGTGACCTCTAGAGAGTCAGATCGTGGTTGGTGTAATGGCTACCGTGACCATTTCTAGAGGGTTAGATCATGGTCGGTGTAATGACTACCATGACCATTTCTAGAGCGTTTGATCGTGGTTGGTGTAATGGCTACCATGACCATTTCTAGAGCGTTTGATCGTGATTGGTGTAATAGCTACCGTGACCATTTCTAGAGGGTTAGATCGTGGTTGGTGTAATGACTACCGTGACCATTAATAGAAGTTCAGATCGTGGGTAGTGTAATGGCGACCGTGACCATTTCTAGAAGGTCAGATCGTGGTCGGTGTAATGGCTACCGTGACCATTTCTAGAGGGTCAGATCGTGGTCGGTGTAATGGCTACCGTGACCATTTCTAGAGGGTCAGATTGTGGTCGGTGTAATGGCTACCATGCCTTTAGAGGGTCAGATGGTGTTTGGTGTAATGGCTACTGTGACCATTTCCAGAAGGTTAGATCGTGGTTAGTGTAATGGCTACCGTTACCATTTATGGAGGGTCAGATCATGGTTGGTGTATTGGCTACCGTGACCATTTCTAGAAGGTCAGATTATGGCCGGTGGAATGGCTACCGTGACCTTTTAGAGGGTCAGATGGTGGTTGGTGTAATGGTTACCGTGACCATTTCTAGAGGGTCAGATCGTGGTCGGTGTAATGGCTACCGTGACCTTTTAGAGGGTGAGATGGTGGTTGGTGTAATGGCTACCGTGACCATTTCCAGAGGGTTAGATCGTGGTTAGTGTAATGGCTACCGTGACCATTTATGGAGGGTCAGATCGTGGTTGGTGCATTGGCTACTGTGACTATTTCTAGAAGGTCAGATTATGGCCGGTGTAATGGCTACCGTGACCATTTCTAGAGAGTCAGATCGTGGTCGGTGCATTGGCTACCGTGACCATTTCTAGAAGGTCAGATCGTGGTTGGTGTAATGGCTACCGTGACCATTTCTAGAGGGTTAGATCGTGGTTGGTGTAATGGCTACCATAACCATTTCTAGAGGGTCAGATCGTGGTTGGTGTAATGGCTACCGTAACCATTTCTAGAGGGTCAGATCGTGGTTGGTGTAATGGCTACCGTGACCATTTCTAGAGGGTTAGTTCGTGGTTGGTGTAATGGCTACCGTGACCATTTCTAGAGGGACAGATCGTGGTCGGTGTATTGGCTACCGTGACCATTTCTAGAGGGACAGATGGTGGTTGGTGTATTGGCTACCGTGACCATTTCTAGAAGGTCAGATCGTGGCTGGTGTAATGGCGACCGTGACCATTTGTAGAAGGTCAGATCGTGGTCGGTGTAATGGCTACTGTGACCATTTCTAGAGGGTAAGATCGTGGTCGCTGTAATGGCTACCGTGATCATTTCTAGAGGGTTTGATGGTGGTTGGTGTAATGGCTACAATGACAATTTCTAGAAGGTCAGATCGTGGTTGGTGTAATGGCTACCGTGACCATTTCTAGGGGGTTAGATCGTGGTTGGTGTAATGGTTACCGTGACCATTTCTAGAGGGACAGATCGTGGTCGGTGTATTGGCTACCGTGACCATTTCTAGAGGGACAGATCGTGGTTGGTGTAATGGCTACCGTGCCTTTAGGGGGTCAGATGGTGGTTGGTGTAATGGCTAAAGTGACCATTTGCAGAGGGTTAGATCGTGGTTAGTGTAATGGCTACCGTGACCATTTACGGAGGGTCAGATCGTGGTTGGTGTATTGGCTACCGTGACCATTTCTAGAAGGTCAGATTATGGCCGGTATAATGGCTACCGTGACCATTTATAGAGGGTCAGATCGTGGTTGGTGTAATCGCTACCGTGACCTCTAGAGAGTCAGATCGTGGTTGGTGTAATGGCTACCGTGACCATTTCTAGAGGGTTAGATCATGGTCGGTGTAATGACTACCATGACCATTTCTAGAGCGTTTGATCGTGGTTGGTGTAATGGCTACCATGACCATTTCTAGAGCGTTTGATCGTGATTGGTGTAATAGCTACCGTGACCATTTCTAGAGGGTTAGATCGTGGTTGGTGTAATGACTACCGTGACCATTAATAGAAGTTCAGATCGTGGGTAGTGTAATGGCGACCGTGACCATTTCTAGAAGGTCAGATCGTGGTCGGTGTAATGGCTACCGTGACCATTTCTAGAGGGTCAGATCGTGGTCGGTGTAATGGCTACCGTGACCATTTCTAGAGGGTCAGATTGTGGTCGGTGTAATGGCTACCATGCCTTTAGAGGGTCAGATGGTGTTTGGTGTAATGGCTACTGTGACCATTTCCAGAAGGTTAGATCGTGGTTAGTGTAATGGCTACCGTTACCATTTATGGAGGGTCAGATCATGGTTGGTGTATTGGCTACCGTGACCATTTCTAGAAGGTCAGATTATGGCCGGTGTAATGGCTACCGGGACAATTTCTAGAAGGTCAGACCGTGGTCGGTGTAATGACTACCTTGACCATTTCTAGAGGGTCAGATCGTGGTTGGTGTAATGGCGACCGTGACCATTTCTAGAAGGTCAGATCGTGGTTGATGTAATGGCTACCGTGACCATTTCTAGAGGGCAGATCGTGGTCGGTGTAATGGCTACCGTGACCTTTAGAGGGTCAGATCGTGGTTGGTGTAATGGCTACCGTAACCATTTCTAGAGGGTTAGATCGTGGTTGGTGTAATGGCTACCGTGACCATTTCTAGAAGGTCAGATCGTGGCTGGTGTAATGACGACTGTAACCATTTGTAGAAGGTCAGATCGTGTTTGGTGTAATGGCTACCGTGACCATTTCTAGAGGGTCAGATCGTGGTCGCTGTAATGGCTACTGTGACCATTTCTAGAGGGTTAGATCATGGTAGGTGTAATGGCTACCGTGACCATTTCTAGAGAGTCAGATCGTGGTCGCTGTAATGGCTACTGTGACCATTTCTAGAGGGTCAGATCGTGGTCGCTGTAATGGCTACTGTGACCATTTCTAGAGGGTCAGATCATGGTCGGTGTAATGGCTACCGTGACCATTTCTAGAGAGTCAGATCGTGGTCGCTGCTATGGCTACCGTGATCATTTCTAGAGAGTCAGATCGTGGTTGGTGTAATGACTACCGTGACCATTTCTAGAGGGTTAGATCATGGTCGGTGTAATGACTACCATGACCATTTCTAGAGCGTTTGATCGTGGTTGGTGTAATGGCTACCATGACCATTTCTAGAGGGTTAGATCGTGGTTGGTGTAATGGCTACCGTGACCATTTATAGAAGTTCAGATCGTGGGTAGTGTAATGGCGACCGTGACCATTTCTAGAAGGTCAGATCGTGGTCGGTGTAATGGCTACCGTGATTTCTAGAGGGTCAGATTGTGGTCGGTGTAATGGCTACCATGCCTTTAGAGGGTCAGATGGTGGTTGGTGTAATGGCTACTGTGACCATTTCCAGAGGGTTAGATCGTGGTTAGTGTAATGGCTACCGTGACCATTTCTAGAAGGTCAGATTATGGCCGGTGTAATGGCTACCGTGACCATTTCTAGAAGATCAGACCGTGGTCGGTGTAATGCCTACCTTGACCATTTCTAGAAGGTCAGATCGTGGTTGGTGTAATGGCGACCATGACCATTTCTAGAAGGTCAGATCGTGGTCGGTGTAATGGCTACCGTGACCTTTAGAGGGTCAGATGGTGGTTGGTGTAATGGCTACCGTGACCATTTCTAGAGAGTCAGATCGTGGTTGATGTAATGACTACCGTGACCATTTCTAGAGGGTCAGATCGTGGTCGGTGTAATGGCTACCGTGACCTTTAGAGGGTCAGATGGTGGTTGGTGTAATGGCTACCGTGACCATTTCAGGAGGGTTAGATCGTGGTTGGTGTAACGGCTACCGTGACCTTTAGAGGGTCAGATGGTGGTTGGTGTAATGGCTACCGTGACCATTTCTAGAGAGTCAGATCGTGGTTGGTTTAATGGCTACCGTGACCATTTCTAGAGAGTCAGATCGTGGTTGGTTTAATGGCTACCGTGACCATTTCTAGAGGGTTAGATCGTGGTTGGTGTAATGGCTACCGTAACCATTTCTAGAGGGACAGATCGTTGTGGGTGTATTGGCTACCGTGACCATTTCTAGAGGGATAGATCGTGGTCGGTGTATTGGCTTCCGTGACCATTTCTAGAAGGTCAGATCGTGGCTGGTGTAATGGCGACTGTGACCATTTGTAGAAGGTCAGATCGTGGTTGGTGTAATGGCTACAGTGACCATTTCTAGAAGGTCAGACCGTGGCCGGTGTAATGACTACCGTGACCATTTCTAGAGGGATAGGTCGTGGTTGGTGTAATGGCTACTGTGACCATTTCTAAAGGGTTAGATCGTGGTTGCTGTAATGGCTACCTTGACCATTTGTAGAGGGTTAGATCGTGGTTGGAGAAATGGCTAGCGTGACCATTTCTAAAGGGACAGATCGTGATCGGTGTTTTGGCTACCGTGACCATTTCTAGAAGTTCAGATCGTGGGTGATGTAATGGCGACCGTGACAATTTCTAGAATGTCAGATCGTGGTCGGTGTTATGGCTACCGTGACCATTTCTAGAGGGTCAGATTGTGGTTGATGTATTGGCTACCGTGACCATTTCTAGAAGGTCAGACCGTGGTCGGTGTAATGACTACCTTGACCATTTCTAGAAGGTCAGATCGTGGTTGGTGTAATGGCGACCGTGACCATTTCTAAAAGGTCAGATCGTGGTTGGTGTAATGGCTACCGTGACCTTTAGAGGGTCAGATGGTGGTTGGTGTAATGGCTACCGTGACCATTTCAGGAGGGTTAGATCGTGGTTGGTGTAATGGCTACCGTGACCTTTAGAGGGTCAGATGGTGGTTGGTGTAATGGCTACCGTGACCATTTCTAGAGAGTCAGATCGTGGTTGGTTTAATGGCTACCGTGACCATTTCTAGAGAGTCAGATCGTGGTTGGTTTAATGGCTACCGTGACCATTTCTAGAGGGTTAGATCGTGGTTGGTGTAATGGCTACCGTAACCATTTCTAGAGGGACAGATCGTGGTGGGTGTATTGGCTACCGTGACCATTTCTAGAGGGATAGATCGTGGTGGGTGTATTGGCTTCCGTGACCATTTCTAGAAGGTCAGATCGTGGCTGGTGTAATGGCGACTGTGACCATTTGTAGAAGGTCAGATCGTGGTTGATGTAATGGCTACAGTGACCATTTCTAGAAGGTCATACCGTGGCCGGTGTAATGACTACCGTGACCATTTCTAGAGGGATAGGTCGTGGTTGGTGTAATGGCTACTGTGACCATTTCTAAAAGGTTAAATCGTGGTTGCTGTAATGGCTACCTTGACCATTTGTAGAGGGTTAGATCGTGGTTGGAGTAATGGCTAGCGTGACCATTTCTAAAGGGACAGATCGTGATCGGTGTTTTGGCTACCGTGACCATTTCTAGAAGTTCAGATCGTGGGTGGTGTAATGGCGACCGTGACAATTTCTAGAATGTCAGATCGTGGTCGGTGTTATGGCTACTGTGACCATTTCTAGAGGGTCAGATTGTGGTTGATGTAATGGCTACCGTGACCATTTCTAGAAGGTCAGACCGTGGTCGGTGTAATGACTACCTTGACCATTTCTAGAAGGTCAGATCGTGGTTGGTGTAATGGCGACCGTGACCATTTCTAAAAGGTTAGATCGTGGTTGGTGTAATGGCTACCGTGACCTTTAGAGGGTCAGATGGTGGTTGGTGTAATGGCTACCGTGACCATTTCAGGAGGGTTAGATCGTGGTTGGTGTAATGGCTATCGTGACATTGACCATTTCTAGAGTCAGATCGTGGTTGGTGTAATGGCTACCGTGACCATTTATGGAGGGTCAGATCGTGGTTGGTGTATTGGCTACCGTGACCATTTGTAGAAGGTCAGATTATGGCCGGTGTAATGGCTACCGCGACCATTTCTAGAAGGTCAGACCGTGGTCGGTGTAATGACTACCTTGACCATTTCTAGAGGGTTAGATCGTGGTTGGTGTAATGGCTACCGTGACCATTTCTGGAGGGTTAGATTGTGGTTGGTGTAATGGCTACTGTGACCATTTCTAGAGGGATAGATCGTGGTTGGTGTAATGGCTACCGGGACCATTTCTAGAGGGTCAGATCGTGGTCGGTGTATTGGCCACCGTGAATATTTCTAGAAGGTCAGATCGTGGTTGGTGTAATTGCGACCGTGACCATTTCTAGAGGGTCAGATCGTGGTCGGTGTAATGGCTACTGTGACCTCTAGAGGGTCCGATTGTGGTCGGTGTAATGGCTACCGTGACCTTTAGAAGGTCAGATCGTGGTTGGTGTAATGGCGACCGTGACCATTTCTAGAAGGTCAGATCGTGGTTGATGAAAGGGTACCGTGACCATTTCTAGAGCGTTAGATCGTGGTTGGTGTAATGGCTATCGTGACCATGACCATTTCTAGAGCGCTAGATCGGGGTTGCTGTAATGGCTTCCGTGACCATTTCTAGAGGGTTAGATCGTGGTTGGTGTAATGGCTACCGTGACCATTTCTAGAAGGTCAGACCGTGGTCTGTATAATAATTACCGTGACCATTTCTAGAGGGTCAGATCGTGATCGGTGTAATGGCTACCGTGACCTTTAGAGGATCAGATGGTGGTTGGTGTAATGGCTACCGTGTCAATTTCCAGAGGGTTAGATCGTTGTTGGTGTAATGGCTACCGTGACCATTTATGGAGGGTCAGATCATGGGCGGTGCATTGGCTACCGTGACTGTTTTTAGAAGATCAGATTGTGGCTGGTGTATTGGCTTCCGTCACCTCTAGAGGGTCAGATAGAGGTCGGTGTAATGGCTATCATGACCTTTAGAGGGTGAGATCGTGGTCGGTGTAATGGCTACCGTGACCATTTTAAGAAGGTCAGATCGTGGTCGGTGTAATGGCTACGGTGACCATTTCTAGAGGGTCAGATCCTGGTTGGTGTAATGGCTACCGTGACCATTTCTAGAAGGTCAGATCGTGGTCGGTGTAATGGCTACCGTGACCTCTAGAGTGTCAGATGGTGGTCGGTGTGATGGCTACCGTGACCATTTCTAGAGGGTCAGATCGTGGTCGGTGTAATGTCTGCCGTGACCATTTCTAGAAGGTCAGATCGTGGTCGGTGTAATAATTACCGTGACCTCTAGAGGGTCAGATTGTGGTCGATGTAATGGCTACCATGACCTTTAGAGGATCAGATCGTGGTCGGTGTGATGGCTAACGGGACCATTTCTAGAGGGTCAGATCGTGGCTGGTGTAATGGCTACCGTGACCATTTCTAGAGAGTTAGATCATGGTCGGTGTAATGGCTACCATGACCTTTAGAGGGAGTTCGATCGTGGTCGGTGTAATGGCTACCGTGACCATTCCCAGAGGGTCAGATCATGGTCGGTGTAATGGCTACCATGACCTTTAGAGGGTCAGATCGTTGTCGGTGTAATGGCTACCGTGACCTCTAGAGGGTCAGATCGTGGTCGGTGTAATGGCTACCGTGATACTTAGAGGGTCAGATCGTGGTCGGTGTAATGGCTACCATGACCATTTCTAGAGGGTCAGATCGTGGTCGGTGTAATGGTTACCGTGACCTCTAGACTGTCAGATCGTGATCAGTATAACTTTTACCGTGACCTCTAGAGGGTCAGATCGTGGTTGGTGTAATGGCTACCGTGACCTCTAGAGATTCAGATCATGGGCGGTGTAATGGCTACCGTGACCATTTCTAGAAGGTCAGATCGTGGTCGTGTAATGGTTACCGTGACCTCTAGAGGGTCAGATTGTGGTCGGTGTAATGGCTACCATGATCTTTAGAGGATCAGATCGTGGTCGGTGTAATGGCTACCGTGACCATTTCTAGAGGGTCAGATCGTGGTTGGTGTAACGGCTACCGTGACCGCTACAGGGTCAGATCGTGGTAGGTGTGATGGCTACCGTGACCATTTCTAGAGGGTCAGATCGTGGTTGGTGTAATGGCTACCGTGACCATTTCTAGAGGGTCTGATCATGGCCGTGTAATGGCTACCATGACCTTTAGAGGGTCAGATCATGGTCGGTGTAATGGCTACCGTGACCATTTCTAGAGGGTCAGATCATCGTCAGTGTAATGGCTACCATGACCTTTAGAGGGTGAGATCGTAGTCGGTGTAATGGCTACCGTGACCTCTAGAGGGTCAGATCGTGGTCGGTGTAATGGCTACCGTGATATCTAGAGGGTCAGATCGTGGTTGGTGTAATGGCTACCATGACCATTTCTAGAGGGTCAGATCGTGGTTGGTGTAATGGTTACCGTGACCTCTAGAAGGTCAGATCGTGATCAGCGTAATGACTACCGTGACCTCTAGAGGGTCAGATGGTGGTCGGTGTAATGACTACCGTGACTATTTCTAGAGGGTCAGACCATGGGCGGTGTGATGACTACCGTGACCTCTAGAGGGTCAGATCGTGGTCGGTGTAATGGCTGGCGTGACCTCTAGAGGTTCAGATCGTGGTCGGTGTAATGGCTACCGTGACCTCTAGATGGTCAGATCGTGGTCGGTGTAATGGCTACCGTGACCTCTAGTTATTTCAGTGAGCTTGCACTATCAGTATACAACTAAGCATGTTGGTCTAGTACAAAGCCGACATCATCATCATCTCATTGACATGTAACTTGTTCTCGCCATGATATTTCAAAACGTTGCTCACTTGTTGTTAAGCTACAACCACTCACTCATTCTAATTTGATTACAACCAGAAACCCAACATGGAATACTGTATGATGTATACTGTTGTGATAAAACCGCCAAAGCTGAATTTATCCTCAATAACTCTTTAGAATAATTTTCAAATTAAATAGGGGGCCATCGTGATCGTATGGTAATTGGATTTACAACTACCTGTATATTCAGTGTCATTCACTACTAAGGTTGTAAGTTCTAGTCCCGCCCATGGCGAGGTGTACTCGATACAACAATATGTGATAAAGATTGTCTCTGACTCCGGTATCCTCATCAATAACACTGACCGCTACGATATAATTGAAATATTGTTGAAAGTGGCGTTAAACACCACACATCCCCCAATTAAATATAATTGTTGCTAAGATAATCTCATGTTACAATACATGCATATTATATTCTTTTTTTTGTTCTCCTTTTATTTTTAGTTTCTGTCCAATAACTTTTTAATATTTTTTTTTTTAAATGTATGTTATCTTCGCAGAAAAGCCCCCCAAAAAAATTATAATATGAATTGCGAAATCTAAATCTAAAATTTTAAAATAAAAATAATCTTTTTCAGTTTTGTTTTCCGAAAACAAATGCTTCAAAATAAAAAAAAAACAAAAAGTCCCCAGCGTGGCTACTGTTTCGTTTCTATGTTCCGAAGACTATCCTATGCTATAATTCAAAGCGTAATTTTACAGATAAAAACAATAAGCAATCAATTTTATAGGTAATCTTGAATTTTTAGACTAAAATTATTGCAAAATCTAACTACAAAATGTTTTCCTCTAATCCCATCGTCCTTTGCGTTTATAATGGTGGTACACATTTCAACGCAGAAGTTGTGTCATGCAATAATCACATTTCGTTTTGGAGTCTGAAATATAGGGAGATGGTTAACACAAGCAATCTAGATATTTGATAAACAGGTGAGCTATAATATCAACACGTGTTAATATACAGAATACGCTAATTATCAGTTACTAATATCGTGATTTCTGAAAAGTAATATTCGCGAATGTGCGTCTGGTCGTATGTATTACAGAACATGAACAGTTTGATAAAATTATAGTTCAAACTTAATAATTTCTTTAACACAATAATAAACTAACTTCAGAATACCACTGTGATAACATTTCCGCGATGGATTGACTTTGGGAATTTTATGGAAAAATCCAAAAAGCCATATGAATTACCCATTTATCAATTTAGTGATTTTAAGGAACCACGAACGAGAACATGACAAATTATATTGGTAAATGCTATAAAGAACCCACCCATCAATAAAATAAATATTTGATTTGTGGTTGAAATTAAATGTATTAAAACACCTCGAAATTGATAGTTAAAAAATTGGGACAATAGAACATGTAAAATAATAAGATATGTACAAATGACTACGATTTTATTTGTCTGCATATTAATCATAGTTTACCACAAATAAAACAGTGGCAGAAATTTGAAAAAAGTGCAATTCATGGTTTTTTTCATAGTGCGCTCCAGGCAATGACTACCGACAAAACACCAGTGATATATTCTTTAATTAGAAATTTAGCTAAAATTTTTACGAAAAAAATCCAGTGCACAATCACAAAGAAAGTTAATAATTATGACATGCTATAAAGATTTAACAATATTCACAGAATGAGAACTTTAAACTAATGGGCATAATTAGAAACTTAATCAAAATGACAATTTTAATCGAGCACGAGTTTTGTATTGTTTTGAAAAAGATTTATCATATAATTTAAGAATTAAGAAAGATTGACATGAAGAAATAGTTACCAAAAGTTAAACAATATCTAACTTGTTTCACTATCAATACTTTGACGACTGACCCATTTTCAGAATTAACATAATGTTTGTAGTTTATAAATTAGAAAATTCAATCATTTTCAAGCATTTCTTGTTTGGCAGATCATTGTTTGTTTTTGTGTCCTTTTTCTTTTGGTCGTTGTGTTGTCTGCCCTTATTCCATTTACGGCATCTGATAACCCGTTTGGCATCTTCAAACGTTTCGTTCGGCTACCATTATGTTTCCAATATTTCTTAAGAAATGATAGGTGTTAATCTACCGAACCACTGCTCATACAACTCAACAAAATCACATGCTATATATATATACTATTAACAGACAAATGATGACAACATGAAAAAGACACTAATATGAAGATGAATGCTCGTGATTAACCCACCACCAGCTAGGAAGGTATAATATTTCGGTCAAAGACCATTCCTGGGAGGAAAAACAATCGCAATAGAAACTGGTTTTTTTTAATTTAGCATCAGTTAATTAAAAAACATATAAATAATAAAATGTTCTTCGTTAGAAACCTGATATAGTGAAAATGATGAAGTTGACGGCAATGAATTATTAGTATATATAAATATTGAACATCCAGTGTATTGAATATTCATACACTTTGTCTCACGCAATCTTAGATGAGGATTATATTTCTGTATAAATCAACGTTAGAGAATGCAAAAGGGGCAATCAAAAATGGGCAATCCAAAGAAACTGGCAACATTTGGCACACAATACAAAGAAAAAACACAACACAACTACATGCAAACAAACACAAACAACATTAATTAGACATGGGCTCTCCCACAACATGAACCCAACATCGTTTTTATGTGGAAATCGTAACGGACAACACAACACGGAACTCACAACGTAAAGACACATAATAGCACGACACACAAAACTGAAAAGATGAGCAACACGGACCCCACCAAAAAACCGGGGATGAACTCAGGTGGTCCCGAAAGGGAAGCAGATCTTGCTTCTTATAAGACACCCGCTGTGCTACTCATATATACGCATACAGTCAAGTCGGGTCAAAGTATTGGCAATGATGGAGGAAAGAAAATATCTACGTAAAAAGTAAACGATCCATTGTCATTTGAGATATAGATATTTCGCAAGGGTCAACCAGATTGTGATGACGACGATAGAATTTTTGTAACGATGGCTTCAAGATGGGAGTAGCATAGCCTTGTTTGAGTAGCTTTTGCGTAAGCAGCTGAGATTTGTCTAGATAATCACTGTACTGGGCACAAGCTCCAGAATAACGTATGAGTTGTGAAATGTAAACTTCTTACGCTGGTGATGCTGGAATACTGCTATTGATGAAAGGGAAGTTGACTATTGGAAAAGTGAAGTCATCGCGTTTGTCGTGGAGTTTTGTTTTTAATCTTTCTCCGTTGGCGATTTCAAGGTGAAGGTCAAGGTAAGAAGCAGACTTTTGAGTATCAGTAGTTAACTTCCAGCGCATTTGGATAGATGCGATGTAGATAATCACAGAATCGAGAATTGTTCAGTGACAGAACACCAGCTATATAGCGGAAGCTAGAGTTAAAGGTCAGATGGGCTAATTTCCTATCTTATTTTTGAGAAGCCCTTGAAGGAAGTCTGCCTCATAAGCATGTAGAAACAAATCGGCGAGTAGCGGAGAACAATTCGTACCCATTGGAATACCGATCGTTTGTTGAAGCAGCTATCTACCAAAACAGGACAAATATGGTGTCAATTATTTTTTTTTTTATTTTGAATGGCTTTTGATTTGTCTCTACCAATAACAAGATACTAACACATTTGTTCTCCGTATGTTGTCTTTGTGTAAAAGGCAAAATACCATCAACAGGAACAAAAAACAATAACTAACAAAAAAACAGAACATGATTATGAGTACCATGTCCCAACTTAATGAACTACTATTTACGTACCGATATCACTTAAAATATTCGATATCACTTAAAATATTATGTCATGAGAGCCTAGAACCAATACTTTGTTAACATAGGAACATTTCATTGAGTCCAGTTAGATATCTATCTATGAGGTGTCCTTTAAACTAAATGGTACATTATATATAGCAAAATACTTATACCAATGCGATAACCAAGCACCCCAGGGAAGTACCTGGCGTCTACGCTGCGATGAAACCCCTCTCTATTCTACAAGAGGGGGATTTGCGGCTCGAATCAAATACATAGCTCGACCATATCATGGGAGGGGGCGCAAATGACTGCCTCGTATTAGTAGACGCCACGCAAACGACAACTTTTAACAGTTCCTACTTAGCAACGAATGTTTATGAGTGGTTGCTATGTTGAGAAGTCCATTACCTCTCACTTGTAACAATCAAAATCACCATTTCATCGTTTGTAGTCTTGTCATCATCATGACTAAAGATGACATATTGCTGACTTGACGTGAAACGGCAATCATTTAATTATACCGTACGATACATCACAAATACAAACAATGTCATCAACATAATTATCATTATTCTTATTTTAACCACAACCGCCCAAAATGACACATTACACTTGTACATTGTATGAAAACTAAATAGCTGGAAATCCACACTAAAAATAAACAAATTGCAATTGCGTTCATTCAGTACTAGTATTCATTCCCTAATGTCTTCCAGAACCACAGCAGCCAAACACCACACAGCGTAACACATTTTTTTCATGACAATTATCCATGGCACTCCTATATAAAATTCAGATTACAGAGTTACAAATTAGTCGTTTTGCTTAAATATGAATCATAGGAACATTTGATAAGCTATGAATTTATATTTTTCAAGACAATTAAAATTAAAACCTTGACGTTTGTCAACGCCGAAAGGTAATGATGTATGAAGAATTCAAACAAAAACAAATTGACAATTATTGTTACTAGTTGTTTAATGTTTGTAATTATGCTTACTGGTGTAAAAAGTCCATTATATTTTGATGTCATTACCCCAGCAAACAAAATATTGCAGGATGTCCGGTTCTGTAATACTTTCTGACATGTTCTGAAGCACTTGGTCTGTCTCTTCCTTTTAATGAAATCAATACTGGATCATGTTTTGTAAGCTTAGTGTTGTGTGTATTTCGAAATGTCTTTATTGTCTAAACGTTGATTCTTTTTGATTCAACGGTTGTTGGCATTTTTCTTTCTCTTTTACATTTTTTATCTTTGTTTTGCTTTTAATTATATACAAGATTGTAGCGGAAACAAAATAGTTTATATACGAAAAACTTCGCAAAGACGTTTATGAGATTCCATGCAGACTCTTAGATTTTATCTTTAGACAACTATGACTGATAAACCGAGAACATGTTTTCCATGTAAGAGATTTTTTTGTACCCGATCAGTATATAATTATTTTTTGTACCCGATCAGTATATAATTATTCTTCAAATTGATTGCTTTCATCAATAACATATTAATATGTCTCTAAAGACACATTATATATTATAATAAAATATTAAGAAAATGTCATTTGACTCTATATACTTATAGGATGAACGCCATATTTTCATTTGAGCCGACAATAATGATTTTACATATAATTGAGAAGCTGTTAATTCAAGTGGTTAATATTTATTTTCTCAGTTGGAAATTTTATTGCATATGAATTTAACTGATTGCTGATAAGAAGTGACCACATGTAAAATAACAATATCAGAATAAAAATAAATTCAGAAATCCAAGTATTTATAAATCCTTGAGAAATCTAATGAAAGATGAATATTTTGCAATCTGTAATATTTTGAAACTGAATTAGTTATTAGATCAAAACATTGTAGTTTTATGACAGACATTATTTAAAAGAATAAATCGGAAATATTTCAGTCTCCTGTTTCTCAGTTCCAAAGACAGTTCAATGTAGGAACCATAATTTTTACCCATCTTGTTGATGGTTCAACATGAAATATAATAATTATTTGCCATATCAGAAATGTTTGTAATATCTAAATTCACATGAAATTATTAATTGAGTAGTCATTAAATAATTAGGATATTTAAGGAGTAAAAGAAAGTGTATCTCGTCATCTAGAATTTTACGTGTTGGACAAAATTATTCAATTCAATTTCAATTCAAATATTTTATTGAATAAAATGCATAAATTTAATTACACACTATCCAATGGGATTGTACATCAAGCATAGCCTATATAGATGTAAGTGTTCTCCCTCAATAAATAAGGACATCAAGTATAATGGTAAGAATAAAGAATTAATTTATATTATAATTAGTGTGCAATAATTATATAATGTTTACTTAGGAGAAATTCAAAATTTTGTAATATTTTTAAAACTGTCCATTTATTCATTATAATTGTGAAATTTGCCAATTTAGAGTGTGAATAAATTAACTAGTAATTAATATATTCTTCTGTATATTAAGGATACATATGTACATCGGTATATATAGGCACACAAAAGGGCATGTTCATACACATGCATACATATACACATGAATATAGATATATATTTGTTTAACCATCTTAAGCAACAAATTTAAAAAAGATTCAGAGCAAATAATACAAAATCAAATTGAAAAATGTTAATAGTCAATTAATTATTCATGTCTTCATTTTTCATTCAGCCAATTATAGTCACTAGTTCTCAATTTTCCTATAAACTGACTCTTTCTACATGCAGTTAGAAGCAGATAAATAGCGTTTTGAAGATTTGAACTTTTTTCATCCAATTTAATGCAGTTTTTTGCACAATGTTCATATTTATGGGCTTTTTCTATAAGGAATCCAAATTCCAATCTTCTCATAATTTTAAGATATATATAATTTTTTGCATTAAGCCAATTTTGCTGTGGTTTCTATTCTTTGAGTTGATTTTACTCAGAACTTTCGGTAGTATGTCGACAGATTTCTTCCATGTTTTACCTTTGCTGAGATCAGTCCCTATTAGAGGGGATTTAGCCGAAGCATCGGTCCGGGCCCGGAGAGCCAAGAAAGGGCCTGTGAATCTCTATTCTTTATTTTTTCACTTTGTTGTTGTTGTATTTTCTACTATATTCAGTTTATTTAGAAAAATAATTATGAAAAATTCACTTAGACTTCTGAATTATGTTTGTCACTGCTTTGTATAAAATAATTGTTATCTGGACATTCTGCTGCACAGGAAATAAAGCATTTATGAAAGTTTACCAGTGGTTTTATTGGACCTCAAATCCTCAATTTTGAGAGAGAAGTGTCAGTCTTGTCCCCGGGGCCCAAAACAGTCTTGTTCCGCTTTGCAAAATTTCTCTTGGAGGCCCTGGCTGAGAGAAAATTGCTGAGCAAAAAGTTCATCTTAATGACGTATTCATGAGTCAATAAAGAAAATGATCTATATATTTTATTTTGGTAAACAGGCTAGAATTAAGGGTTTAATTCCGAAATTACACATATTTGGAAGAAATTATATATACAATTTATATTCATCATCTAATTTGACTTGTTTGACGAGTATTTTTTCTTTGAATTGATTGTTACCATGGTTTCATGTTCTATTCTAATGGATTTCCTATATCAATTTAGTTTTGGTGTTCGAGTTAATCTTGGTTTTAAAAAAGTTGGTGCAGGAGGAAGCTGACTTGTCGACTTGTAGATGTCGTATCAGGCTACACGAAGTTGTATATCTGATTCATCATGCAAATCTAGCGGACCCCACTTTCTTAAGGGTTACACTCACAACGGGTAAGCTATGTCTTACTTCTATAGTGCAGATTGCTTGGAGGCTGTATAACATAGTATCCTACGAGACTATCAATGAATTTAATTTTTCTCGGAAACATAACATGACTGAAACTGTGAACATATATAATCACTGGACGACTGGATGGTCTTTTGCAAAAAAAAAATAAAATGCCCAAGATGGCTACCACCACACGACATAGTTCTATTTAGAACCATATAGGATTATGAATAAAAGGCTTTTTCTCAAATAATACAATATTGCTGTAGCCAAAACAGCATTCGCATAAATCAATAACCAGGTGAGTGATACATGCTCTGTTGAATGACTCGGTGATTGTTCACTAGTTCCAAATGAGTAATTTTCTTCCATATCATGATGAGAACAAGTTCATTCGATGAGATGATGATGATAATGACCAACACGCTCAGTTAGATTTGTATAGTGTCAGCTCACAGATACAGCAAATTCCAACTTCAAATAGTTTGGTTAAACCCCGATCAGTAGAAAAATTCATGATCTACCGCACTAAAGGCGAACACATTAACCATTACGTCTCTCTCTCTCTCTCTCTCTCTCTCTCTCTCTCTCTCTCTATATATATATATATATATATATATATAGATTATAGACGCTAATGAAGCTTGTCGGTCAAGCGAATTATCCGTCGATTTAATTATAATTATAGTCTTTTTGTAGACTTATAGTTATTTTTGTTATATATATATATATATATAAACGTCTAAAATGTTAGCACAACGATATCAAAAAAAATGTTAAACTGTAACAAAAATATATATATAAAAAAATATATATATAAAAAAATATATATATAAAAAAACAAAAAAATATATATATATATATATATATATATATATATATATACGTCTGAAAATTAAACCAAACAGTGTTAGAATTAGATTTTAGAGCTGTCAAATTTTTGTTCTTCCCTCTACGGGATTTGAACCCACACCATTGATACACTGCAGCACCATTCGCTTAGCCTTACGTCCAGCGTCCTAGACCACTCGACCGCATCCACTCCCTATATATATACTGTCTTGGCACCGGTGTTCGCGCATCCGGTGAATTCGCGCATACGTATTGTACATGTCAAAATTACAAAATCATTGGAAAAGTTAAGATGGTGACTACTGGTATGTGAGAATTAACTCTAGTTATATTAAAAGATATCTAATGTTTTCAAATTTGATTTTGAAGGAATAGGTATAATCTTCAATTTCGAAAACTTTCAAAATAAAATCTTTCCTTTATTCATTTTAAGAACCATCCAAAGTATGCATGCGCGATATCACCGGACGTTGCAACATTTGTGAAAAATAGAAGGTTGCTTTGTTTACACTTCGTTTTCACTGAAACGTTAAAAATTGTAGCGGAATCCGGATAAAGACCATAAAGATAATACTTCAATGTATTTGAGGATGATTTAAATTAATTCAATACAATTTTGGTAAGCCGTGAAATTAACCACTGAACCCTTAGGTGCGCGAACACACCGGACGGCTCTGTATATATACAGTGCCATGCCATATATCTGTTCCCAAAATGGCGGTAATCAAATTTTGAAATTCAGTACCCATACTTTATTCAATAAATAGATACTTTTAGAACGTCCATAGAAAAAAAAAATAATTATCTGGATAAAAAATAATGATGTTACAATTTAACTATGCACCGTTGGAACGGTAAACAAGGGATAAATTTGTGCTTACACATCGTCTGCAATAATGGAAGTCATCGGGAAAGAAATATCGAGTGAAATTAAACAAAAGATTGTAAATCTAAGCCAGGATGGTCATAGTGCCTGTAAAATTGCTAAGATACTGTCTATGAATCGGAGAACAGTTGCAAAAATTATCAAGCGTTATCGAGAACGCGGATCAATAGAAAATCTTCCGCGAAGTGGTAGGGAAAAAAGACGAACATAAGAACGGATCGCCTTTTGTTTCGGATGGTACAAAACAACCGACGGCAGAAGTTAGGAGACTTGACAGCTAGATTTAATAATTCAGCACCTTATAAAATTTCCAAAAGGACTGTCCATAGGCGATTACATGGTACTGGTTTTAAACGGCGAGTCATCGCAAAGCCTATTACGATCCGGTCTGTCAACCGGGCTAAGAGAAGAGCGTTTTGTCGGGTAAAATATCATTGGAATGTCAGAGAACATTGATCTAGGATAATTTTTTCAGATGAGACATAAGTTGTGATTGGTAGAAATAAGAAAATTTATGTTTGGAGGCGTTCATAGGAAACTTTTATGCCTCAGTGTTTGGGCCAGTATGGCGACCGAGACCGTCAATCCGTACTCGAGTCGAGCAATTTTTCAGCTATATCTTGTCATATAATGATATAGTGATGATGTCAGCTGGATTTTTATAGTGCTAGTTAACTAAAACAAAAGTCCACGGGTAGACATGTCGCTCCACATATTATCTTTATTTCGAAATTGTAATTGTTAGAACCTTGATCCAATATATACTGATCACAAGTAGAAGGAACGCCAACAAGATTGTGACATTCATCATTAATCATTTATTAAATACTAGTACATTAGTAAACTGTAATTGATTTGTTAAGGTGATGCATGTAGTATTGTGTTTTAAAATGAGAAAAGCAAATCAAAATAGATCAATTTCTGTAATAGGTATACTAAAGAAAGTTTATTTAAACAATTGGACTTGTTTATCTGTATATAGATCTATATCAAGTTTGGTGGAATTCATTTAACAGAATATTGCCTTTTCAGGCCTTTGAAGATTTGTTTGTGTATCTAATTGTTTATGTTCATTTGTATTATATGGTGAATTATTGATGTTTATTTGGTGTTAACTTTCCTATTAAATCTTAATTTTCATTGTATATTTGTATTGTTTTGTGTTGTTGTATGTCTTCAACCCTGTTGACCTTAAAATTGTGTATAATCAATAAAGTGTGGAGATTTTTGGATAGGGTTTAGCCCAAGTTTTAACGAACTAAGACTTATATGTGGACAATGGAGAACAATTATATAAAAAAAAGTAATGATTAATTTGAATAAACGTTAGACAAAACCGAAGGGGAAATCAAGAATGACCAATCCAGAGACACTGGCAACATTGGCTACCCATGACACAGGACGAAGACAAACAAAACACAAAAACACAACACAACACAAGAAACTAAAAAGATCAGCAACACGGACCCACCATAAACCGGGGGTGAACCCAGCTGCTCGCGACGAGTAAGTAGTTCCCGCCTTTTACAAGGTAAGACGTATTTGACACCACTATGCGCAAACAAACATATATAATATAAATAAGAAATGAGCCCTCCTACAAACAACCGAGGGAAAAGACGAACCGAACATCGTTTTCATACGGAAATCGTAACGGACATCACAACATGAAACTAAGAACTTAAAGACGCATAATAGGTCAAAGCGAACAACACGAATCCATTATCTAAAACAAAGGGAGAAAACAAGAGACACAGACAACATTAGGCAACAAAGAACCAACACACACAAAGAAAACTAAAAAGATTAGCAACACAGACCTCACCAAACAACGGGAGTGAACTAAAATGATGAGCAGCACAGACCTCACCAAACAACGGGGGTGAACTAAAATGATGAGCAACACGGACTTCACCAAACAACGGGAGTGAACTAAAATGATGAGCAGCACAGACCTCACCAAACAACGGGGGTGAACTAAAATGATGAACAACACGGACCTCACCAAACAACGGGGGTGAACTAAAATGATGAGCAACACGGACCTCACCAAACAACGGGGGTGAACTAAAATGATGAGCAGCACAGACCTCACCAAACAACGGGAGTGAACTAAAATGATGAGCAGCACAGACCTCACCAAACAACGGGGGTGAACTAAAATGATGAGCAACACGGACCTCACCAAACAACGGGGGTGAACTAAAATGATGAGCAGCACAGACCTCACCAAACAACGGGGGTGAACTAAAATGATGAGCAACACGGACCTCACCAAACAACGGGGGTGAACTAAAATGATGAGCAACACCGATCTCACCAAACAACGGGAGTGAACTAAAATGATGAGCAGCACAGACCTCACCAAACAACGGGGGTGAACTAAAATGATGAGCAACACGGACCTCACCAAACAACGGGGGTGAACTAAAATGATGAGCAGCACAGACCTCACCAAACAACGGGGGTGAACTAAAATGATGAGCAACACGGACCTCACCAAACAACGGGGGTGAACTAAAATGATGAGCAACACGGACCTCACCAAACAACGGGGGTGAACTAAAATGATGAGCAGCACAGACCTCACCAAACAACGGGGGTGAACTAAAATGATGAGCAGCACAGACCTCACCAAACAACGGGGGTGAACTAAAATGATGAGCAACACGGACCTCACCAAACAACGGGGGTGAACTAAAATGATGAGCAACACGGACCTCACCAAACAACGGGGGTGAACTAAAATGATGAGCAACACGGACCTCACCAAACAACGGGGGTGAACTAAAATGATGAGCAACACGGACCTCACCAAACAACGGGGGTGAACTAAAATGATGAGCAACACGGACCTCACCAAACAACGGGGGTGAACTAAAATGATGAGCAACACGGACCCCACCAAACAACGGGGGTGAACTAAAATGATGAGCAACACGGATCTCACCAAACAACGGGGGTGAACTAAAATGATGAGCAACACAGACCTCACCAAACAACGGGGGTGAACTAAAATGATGAGCAACACAGACCTCACCAACCAACGGCTGTGAACTCATGTGCTGTCGAAAGTTAAACAGTTCCTTCTTCTAATAAGACACCACCGTGGTACTGAGAGTCAAGTCTGATACAAGTGTAGTTTGTGATAGAGGAAAGACAACAATGTATGTCCTTTGGTGTTTTTGTTCCCCGAAACATTACAATTATTTGTCTTCCAAATATTTAGGTTTTGAGCGTACCTGATGAAGGTTATTCAAGAAACGCGCTGTGTGCACTACTGTTGATATCTACGTTTTTATTTCTTGTACTAAATATACATTAAATATAAAACTAGATACCAGATATAAATCACAACAACAATCATAGTAAAATACAATAGTTAAATAGAAGGAAGACAACCAGGTTTCTGGCATTCACTATAAATCATTTTGTATTACAAGTATAATGATAATTTATTAAATACTAATACATTACTAATTGATTTTTTCAGGCTGGTTGGTGGCTTTATGATGTTTAACGCCACTTTCAGCAATATTTCAGTTAGATCGTGGCGTCAGTTGTAGTGGTGATGGAAGCCGGAGGACCAGGAGAACAGCACCGAACTGTCATTGACAAATTTTATCACATAATGCTGTACACCTCGCTCTGATGCGGATTCGAACTCACAACATCTTGCATAGGTATTTGTAAATCCAGCTCTCATACGATCATGACAAAGACGGCCCCGATCATTCTTTAAGGTGATGCAGGCAGTATCGTATTTTAAAATGATTTAAAAAAATGAAAATAGATCGATGTATGTATACAAAATGAAAATACATTTAAGCTATCGAACATTTTGATCTATTGTCTTTCTATCAAGTTTGGTGGAATTCATTTAACAGAATATTGCCTTTTCAGGCCTTTGAGGATTTGTTTGTGTATTTAATTGTTCATATTAATTTGTAGTATATGGTGAATTATTGATGTTTATTTGTTGTTGTCTTTCCTATGAAACCATAATTTTTATTGTATATTTGTATTGTTTTGTGTTGTGTTGTATGTCTTCCACCCTGTTGACCTTACAATTGTGTATAATCAATAAAGTGTGGATATTTTTGGATAGGGTTTAACGAACTAAGACTGATATGTGCAAGCAAACATATATAGCATAAATAAGACATGAGCCCTCCTACAAACAACTGAGGGAAAAGACGAACCGAACATCGTTTTCATACGGAAATCGCAACGGACATCACAACATGAAACTAAGAATTTAAAGACGCATGATAGGTCAAAGAGAGCAACACAGATCCATTATTTAAAACAAGAGACACGGACAACATTAGGCACACAACAAAGAACAAAGACAAATAAAGGAAACTAAAAAGATGAGCAACACAGACCTCACCAACCAACGGTTGTGAACTCGTGTGCTCTCGAAGGTTAAACAGTTCCTTCTTCTCATAAGACACCACCGTGGTACTGATAGTCAAGTCTGATGCACATGTTGTTTGTGATAGAGGAAAGACAACAATTCCGTTAACGGAAATGTTCCATTGTCAAGTGAGATACGTATACTTGGTAAAGGAAATGTTCCATTGTCAAGTGAGATACGGATACTTGGTAACGGTTAACCAGGTCGTTATGACGACCGTCGAATATTTGTATCGATGACTTCTATTTAGTAGCAACATAGCCTTGCTTGTAATGTGATGTGCATTGTGTGATGAGTGTTTGTTTTATATATTTTGAGTGTCTGTATTTAGAGTTGTATTTTATTTTTGACTTTGTATGTGTGATTCTGGTTTAACGTTAGGGATTGTTGTACAACACAGGAACTACTTACCCTCCGGAGTACCTGAGCTCATCCCCGGTATTTAATGAGGTTCGTGTTGCTCGATCTTTGGTTTTCTGTGTAGTGTTTTGTTTGCCATTTGTTTCTTTTTCTTTTGGACATTATATTTTCTTTTTTCTTCGATTTACGACTACTGATTAGCCTTTTGGTATATTAAGAATATTCTTGTGTTCTCTTTTAGATAAGTTGTGTAACAAATATGAAATGCATCACTAGCTAAGAAAATAACAAAAAGACAAAAAATGACTCTTTAGCCATTTTTAATAGAAAAATAAAAAGCATGTTCTGTGTTTTTGTGTTTTTTGTTTTTGTATTCATTAGATAACATAGATCTGTTAATAACCTTTTCCTGAAATAAAACAAAGAAAATTGTTGAGCATGACTTGATCAGGATAGCATGTCATTTATGCTTTCTATTTCATATTTAGGTTTCCTCCAATATTATCAGTATATTTGATTGCTAGTATTTTACACGTGAAATAATAATGTGAATAAAATGATCTGTTTCTAAATAAGGTGGACATTACAAAAAAGATAAATCTTATTTCTAACAAACTTAAGGAATCAAACAATATTAAGTTATAATAAGAGTAATCATCATTTTTCTTATATTAGTGGTGACGGTTCCCGGGGCCCGATCCACAGAGCTGCCCATCACGTCTCTAGGTGGTGTATTTAAGGGTTGCAAGTTTATAATACCGGTACATAAAACCTGACCGTTGACCACAGGTGTTGTGTTTGGAGAATACCACACTTTGTGCACCTTTTGTAGATTGGGAAATCGAGAATGCGCATCGTAGCCGATAATAAAGGCTAATTTATTAATTATTGAGCTTGTTATCGTCCTGAATATGCATAAAATATTTACAGCTGAAGTCCAACAATCAATCAATCTTATTGTGAATTTATATAATACTTGTAGCGCTAACTAGAACATGAACAGTGTAAAGTTGAGCAACTATCCTTACGTCATCATTAAAACATTGCTGTATTATATATATATATATATATATATATATATATATATATATATATTTGCTAAACTTGATCTCGTCCTAATATATTTCATGCTGGACTTTGGAATATCGACAAGCAATCAATTTCATTTAGGAAATTACATAAATGAAATACTAAACAGATGGGCAGTGTACAACCATGTAATTATCATTATTAAACGTCATCATTTAACACGTGGACTATCATATATACCTTTTTTGTATCCACCATAACTACCAAACCCTCGCATAGATCCACCGAAATTACCATTTAATCCTTCCAAATTACCATTTAATCCACCAAAATTACCATATCCGCCATAACCTGCGTAGCCACCATAATAGTTTCCAGACAAAGGCCATCCGATGGATGCTACTTTGCTTGCTCTCCATTTTTCATAGCCTCCGAAGCCTCTTCTGAATCCACCAAAACCTGAGTTTAGACCGTATCTCCCATTAATGCCTGTTAATCCACCGTAATACCCATTTAAGCCTGTTAATCCAGCATAATCCCCATATAATCCTTCTAATCCACGATAGTCACCAAATCCTCCATGTCCACTAAATCCACTAATTCCTGACCGACCACCAAGACCATCCCATCCTCCACCTAGCCAAAGTCCTCTTCCTTCGACACTGCCATACTTTCTGAGGTTGTATGCAGGACTGTAACCAATTTGTCCCTTCTCGGCTATTACTAGCCCTAAGAGGGCAACAAGGAAACAAATTATGATTTGCATTCTGCAACAGAATATCATGTATATGATTGTTACTCTTTGTATTTATACTGTTAATTACATTGTACTATTGTACCTTTGACTACCTACACTTGAGTTTTATGGGGAATAAGACTTGTTATATAACACATTTATCCCACTGATGTCTCGTTTAATCTATAACAAATAAAAGTTTACGGAAGGTTAATAAATATTTTAGTGACTAGTCTTATATTGGCGGATTTTTTTTTTTACACTAGCCTTATATTAGCGGAGGTTTTCATACATTAAGCAAAATAAATAATCCAATGTTTTAACCTCTTTGTGTGTAAATAAAATTGTTTGCATAAATGATTTTGTAGTAGATACACAATATATGGTGTCTTCAACCAATGCCAGCATTTTGAAATGTTATATTCAAGGAATAAGAACAAACATATTATCAGGTTAGGGTCATTGTGTTTAACGCCACCTTCAATAATATGTCAGTTATATCATGACGGTCATTTTTTATTTAATTCTTTTATTTATTTATTTAACAATAATTACTAACAGCCAACAGCTACAAGTATAGCTCTGCTCCGATTTATTGGTGGAGGCAACTGAAGTACCCGAAGAAACCACAAACCTGCCACAAGTCACTGACAAACTTTATCACATAATGAAACGTATAACAATATATGTCTATATATAACAATAAAATTAAAAAAAAAAAAAAATTACCACGCTGTCGGAATAATTCCAAAATCAAATATCAAATTCGTAGAAAGACGTAAATTCGATACTTCTAACACATAAATACATGATCGTTCACTTAACTGGCTTTGCACAGGTACTTCAATAAAAATGGTAATTACAGGTGAATTGGGAAAGCAGGTATCCCTGATTCAATACTAATTAAACAACACAAAATATGTGTATTTGTACAATAATACCCATATCAATGCTATTGTAAATGTGGCCTCTAATATCAGCCACTGTGCGCCGATACAGGACGTTGTTGTAGTTCTTTTCATGAACGAGCTTAAGAATTTACCAATGTTGTAATAGGACAATTATGTAAATAAGGGTAATAACAAAATTACCGAACTCCGAACAATCTTACAAAGGAAAAGTCAAAACTTATAATTATATAAACAGACAAAATCAGTCAACAACCGGAAAACTGTGAAAACCGTAATGACCCTGACCTTGTACAGGCATTTCTAAAGAAATGGTGGGTTGAATCAGATTTTAAAGCGCCAAACCTCCCGCTCTCATTACGGTTCAAAGGTTCCGGCTGTCCCTATAACAGTATTTAAAATAGAGACTCGTTCACCAACAAAACTGTTCCACGACTTTTTTTATTTATAAATTATAACATCATTATTGTACAAGATTGAAACAAAAGAAGTTGCCCGTGTTGCGTAACACCCCGGTTTTCACCTGAGTACTCATGCAGAAAAACAAAGCCGTTATATCCAATACGGGTCGCTTCTTGTGTTTCAATAATACTGTATCTTATACATATATGTGAGTTGTCGAAGAGTTATCAAATGTATATGTACTCACCTCGAAACAGGGACAATCACGTACAACTATTTTATTTTACATTTACCGACAATGTACGTTTATTGGATATTTATAAGACAATAGCACGTAATTATGAAATAATAGGTCGCAGTAAGTAGATCTATATCATAATTATGTGATAATTCTTTTTATTTTGATTAGTGGTAGGTACTATTCGTTCGTAATAATTACACACGAGGTAATTACTTGTAATTAGTTGCGGTCGGTTCGTTAGTTGTTTTTATATTGCGAGAACACATTTTAAAAGTTCACGTACTCGTCAGTTCTGAACATAAATTATGTCAGATCTGAATTACTTGTATCGCGTTTTGTATATATTGATCAATTGCTTTTTTAAACAAATTGTTGATATTTTTTTTAACAAGGAATACTATCAAGAGTCATATATACTCATTATATAATTTAGTAGTGTGGTCACCGTAGCCGAGTGGTTAGATGGAAGTTTTGAAAGTTAAAGTAGGCTTTTAAAAACCCAACAATGGTTTGATACCCGAAAGTCCCAACATATATCACGTTTTTTAGCCTAAAACATGTTGTAAAAGGTTAAAGTTCATATATTCAAGAAAAAAGAATAAACTGTAGATTCTTAAAAATAATAATAGTGTGACGTCAGAAAAATGTATCATTACAATATATAAAAAAAAAACCTGGCAGGAAAACTTTGTAGCCCCATTTTCAGTGTAGCTTACTTACATTGGAAAGAAAACACATTACTATAGAAAAGCAATGATTTTATATAACATGACCATAATAATATATTAAGAAGTAAAAGAAGAAACTTACTTCAGCTTGGTGGGTGTTATGTTAACAGTGTGATGATAGGGTGTTTTAGAGACTTTTATATCAATTCAAAAACCATAAGATAATACTTTGTCGTCATAATAATGATCATATTATGTGGAACGAAACGAACCACAAACCAAATTACATCAATAACAAATTAGATACAGACGAATAGAGACCACAAGAAACAATAAATGTGTTCGATCTGTGGTTTTACAACTATACAATGCACAATTATTAAATAGACTCTAAAATAGCAGTAACATTTTCAAGAGCTGAAGAACGAGAACTTACATCTCCGCGAAACAACATTGAAGCCTCAAAACACGGAAAATAATCTCCGCGAAAATTTATTAATTAACTGTAATTGCTTTGGCGAACTAAACAATACACCCAGACATATAATATAGTTTTACTCCAGGGTTTATTCTCCTTACCCGTCCGCTGGTTGCGCTGGACAAATCAAGTACATTACTCACCCTTAAGATGGGGTGTTTATATGTCTCCCTTGTATTAGGAGAATGCTCGTTAAAGACAAATTGTAACAGGTCTTGGTGGGTAAATACTGTTGATAGACAATTACATGCCACCAGTTGTCCTCTAACTATTATTTCCCATTTCTCTTGTTTGAATCAGATTTCCTTCTAATCGCCATATTTTTCCCCGGTTTATTTTTTTAAAACTTGTCATGGATATAGAGAAGGAAATACTGTTTACTTGACGTGAAACATAACTCAAGCAATAGAAATCCGTACGATAATTCACTGATATATATACTTAAAAGCTCAAAAAAGATTCTCCATGTCGTAAATTTTCTTGTTATAAATGTGTTGGTAAAGTGCTATGTATATATAATAAATATGACATATTATTTTGTTCATGACATTTTTTGTTGTTGTTAATAATATTACACCATCAGTGCAAATAAGTTTTCAAAATAAGTCAAGTTGTTTACAAGTTTTAATTTTGACCTTGAGTTTTGATATGTTTTAGATATATCTGCATATTGTTTGTGTAAAGAATAAACCAGGTCAATTTGTAACTCTCAATTATACAAAAAAGTATCAATGTTTATAAGAAAAATTGTAGCTTTTATGAATTTGTATATTATATGTATAAAGAATATTTGCCATAACTTTTATGGAACATGTTTGTATTAAATAAACTGGTCGAGAGATATTATTAGGCCAATTATATCTATATATATGTTTAAAGGTAGTAAGTGTTGTCAATTGGATAATTAGATTATTGTTTAATCTCTGTTTAGCTATTTGATTGTATGTGATTGTATGTATTTTGTCTCCTGTTTCGCAGTTATCTGCGACTGAAATATTTAATAAAGTTTCAAAATTTGTCATTTGTTTATTCCGTCATGTTAAGTAACATTATTGTGTTATATTACATATGGTGTGGTTTTCGCATAATTTCATTGGCTAAATCATTCACGTGATATACAGAATATTTATTGTATTTTTTCCACTGTGAAGAAACTAGACATCTTGTTTATATTTTTACGTATATTGACGCTATGTTTCTGTTTTTACGCATATTGACGCTATGTTGCTAAAATTAGATCCGGATATTGTACGTTCCGGACCGCGTTTACACTCCACCTGTAGTAAACAACATGAAGGAAGCGCCAGTTCCCTACGATCATCAGACGAAAAGAATATTTGCTAATTTAACTGAAGAAGATATTTAAAAATTGATAACTAATGCTGACTCGGAGAACACAAAGAAGCAAACCAAACAGGCGGTGAAATTGTTCCGCGAATATTTGAGAGAAAATGAACATGATCCTGAATTTGAGATCTACGATCTGGAGACTTGATAAAACTCTTACACAATTTTATGCAGAATCACGCGACAAGAATGGCGAAATGTACAAAAAGACTACACTTACATCCTATCGCCACAGCATTCAGAGACATTTAGATGCTATGAGAGATGATAAAATTGACATTGTGAAAGGAAATGAATTTTCAACGTCAGCCAAAGTCTTTGGAGGTGTTGTAAAACAGATAAAAAGAGAAGGAAAGGCGGCGGTAGACCACCATCAGTTTATTTCTGATGCTGATTCAGAAGTATTATATGCTTACTTCGATTTCTGGCGCACTAGTGATCCAGCACAAATTCTGCAACACAAAGGAAATTGAGTATATTTTGTTTGGTTTTTTTTTCATGATCAGATTGATAAAAAAAAATGAAATTGAAAACAATATACAAAATGTATCTGTCAGTTTGATCAAAAATCAACTTGTGAATTCACTTAAATTTGGCTACTGTTCTAGATGCTCTTTATTAAGTTGTGAATGGTAGAAAGTAAATAATGGTACTGTACATGAAAGTCAAATGAGAGAATTTTCAATTATTCTCACAAAAAGACCAGCTGTCATTATATTTGTTACCAAGCGGACACACTAAACTTCATGCTAAATTTGTATGTTTAAAATGTAAATATTTACTTGAATATTGAATTAAACATGTTTTTCATCTTTGTTTTTTGTTAGGTCTTCGTTGATGTTATGCTCCAGTTTGGCGGACATGGTCGTGAAAATCTAAGAGATCTGAAAAGGGATGCTTTTGCAGTTACTAGAGACGGAGAGGGGGCACTCTAGGCTTATAAAGTTAAAGACGAGCTCACTAACAATCACCAAACAGATGATGCTAAAAGTGAAGGGAGGATGTATGAAAATAAAGGTAATCTGATGTCCTCAACAGAATGATAATTGATACATTGTTCAATGTACATTTTTATGTATATGTTTTTTATGATTGATTGATTGATATTTTCCCATTATATTCCAATGAGGAGTTTCATGTATGGGAACAATGAATTTCAATAAATATATCTAATAAACCACGTCATAGATTACTGAATGGATGATACCATTGATGTTTTCTTTTCATATTCAATTAATTACGTTATGTTCCATTCACTAACAATTGTTTATAAAAAAAATTGTCAGCCGGAAATGTGGATGTGTAGTTGAATCTCCGAATGTGTTCAAATTAGAGGTCATGTGCATACGATTACCAGCTTGTTGTGTTGTTATTCGGGAAGACAACAACCCTGGAAATTACTTCATTCTCTAATATTTTTAAAGAAAGCTGATTTTCGGTGGGCGCCGTGTTGCTCATCTTTTTAGTGTTTTGTGTTGTCCTATTATGTGTCTTTACCTCCAGTTGTTTGTGGGAGGACGCATGTCTTATCTACGTTATTCGTGTTTGCTTGCGTATGATGGTGTCTAACACCTGTGTGTGTGTGTTGGGGGGGTCTTCGTCTAAGTTACCAGTTTCTCTGAATCGTCCTTTTTTTGATTGGTCCTTCAGTATTCTCTAACGTTTATTAAACTATAATTGAAGTAGTAATAAGAATTTTTCATTGCATTGAATATGAAACAGTAAAAAAAAATGCTTGAAAGAATACACAGAAATGACAGACTGTATGACCTTAATTATACGTAATTTAAAATGAATACTATTTGAACTTAAACCACACCCTAAAGATGACACAGTACACATTGTATGACACAACTAAAGCACAAAAAAAATTAGTTTAATTTGAATCTATCAAATAAAGTGAACACCTTTAAATTGATAGATTGACGATTACAAAACAATTCCCTAATAAATATAGGTGAAGATTGTATTATATTTTTAGCAGATATTCAAGTCAATTTTAATATTCTAAAACCACAACCCAATATCCCAATTATTATTCAGTCCATGTAGTTGCAACTCAGTGGTATTGCTTCAGTGTGAAAGCAGAAACTGGGAAATATTGAAGAAATCTTGTATTATTTTATGATAGCAATTTTATTTCAATTCATATTTTTCACGATAATCAAAATTTAACTAACTGTGTCAGAAATGACCACGGATAGGTTCTGTTTGTTGTAAGCTCAGTCCTTTCATCATTTATCACCGGGTTTGTAACAGCAATAACACGACGGGTGCCGGAATAAGAACTACTCACCCTCCCGGAGTATCTGAGTTCATCCCCAGTGTTTAGTGGGGTTCGTGTTACTCGATCTTTTCTTTTCTGTGTGGTGTTTTGTAAATCATTGTTTGTACTTCTGTTCTTTTTCTTTTGGTCATTATATATATATTCGCATATATCTATGTAATAAATCATGTCTGTTACGACCCAGATATTCTGTAACAGTAAACTTTATGATTCCGATCGTACTCTTTCGAAGTGATAACGTAAACTTAGCCACTAGTGACCATTGGTTCAGCAGCTTCCTTTTTAGCAGCAACCCATATCCAGGAAATTTTAACAGAAACCGCGAGAACTGGAACACTTAATCAACTGAAATTTATATTCCATATGCATGTCAAGTTGGAATGTTGCTACATATTAGTGGAAAATTAATATGGGAAGAATGCAATCATCATTTTTGTTGGAAAGTTTCGTTCTTGGCTTGTCTTCACTGTCAATTTCTCGGTAGGTGTTGGTCAGGGTATGAAGCATACCTTATAGTAGCTGTGGTATGCTTTATTGCAATTTCAAAAGAACAGCTGAATATACCTGTCCATAACTGACCTATTTCAAAAATAAACTTGTGAATCGCCGTTTGTTAACACTGGCTTTGACAATTATGATATTATGACGGGTACTATATATAGGACAGAATAATTACTCAATTACAATTACATATATTCTAATCTTTCACAAGATAGCATAATGGAGCAGGCACTGAGTTAATTCCCGTTTTTCAAGTGAGGTTTGTTGTGCTCAATCACGTTTTTGGTGTAGTATTTACTTTTTTACTTTTTTGTACCTTTTTTTTTCGCACATTGTATTGTCCCTTCTTCTTGGAGTTATCGAAATAAGGCCCCAGGATTACCACTTTGGCATCTTCAGCATTTCCTTAGAGATTTCAGATTCAAATCATTTTGTTATTTTTATGATAGCTATTTTCGATTTGAAATTTTAACTTGTAAATTTAATACGTGTTGAGTTTGGGACTATATTTGTTTTTCTCCTATAAATACACTGCGCTTTAAAGACTATCTATCAAATGGATGGTCATTGAATCCAATGTTACCGCTTTGTGCAGCCACTTCAATGAGAAGTGACGGGGTTAAATTCGTTTTCTGGGCCCGAATCTCCCCTCTTAATGAAATGATGCTGCTATGCAAGTGTTGTCCACATGTGAGTAAAATGACAACCTTCACATATAACGGGCGAACAACATTGTTGTTAAAAAGCTATCATTTTGAACATTATCCATTATATATTTAATCTTCGTGAGACACAAGTTGTCATATCCATACTATCAGTTATATCAAAGAGAGCCGAGGACTTCAACCATTAACTAAATATTTGATAGTATACAAGACAACCCTAAGACATGACAGTGAAACAATAATCAACTTTGAACCAAATTCAAATTGTCAATATTATCTTTTATTATACCTCATATATTAATTACCATAAATAGATTAATTTGATTGGACAATGAGTAAAAATCAGAGCACGTTATCACACAGGACAAAAATCATATTCCGTGAAATAAAAATCATATTCCACTCACTCGGAAGCCTGTTGGATTTTCCCGCCTGAGTTGTCGTTTTTTGACAGGAAAACGTCAGAGGCACTCGGAACGCATCATTTGCAGGCGACCGCTACAATGTGGTTTCTAAATATTTGAGACAACGTTCCAATGGACTTAAAATATGCTTGCCAGCAGTATTTTACATATACAGTAAAACCTGTGTAAACGGCCACCATTGGGACCACGTTTCACTGCCGGTATTGATAGTGGGCCGGTTTATTCAGTGTCTACTCTCTGACTACCGTATAAGTGTTTTTTTCACGGGAACCAAATTTCACGATTTTCTTCCAAATTGGTGGATTTTTATTGTGAAACTGGGTGGGAAAAGTTAACTGTAAGACGGGAAGTTAAAAAACTTAACTTATTTTATAAAATCATAAATAATGAAGCCCCAGAATATTTATCAGAGTTGATACCCCCAACAGTTGCCGAATCGAATAACTATAATCTACGAAATCGTCACAATATAAGTCAACCAGCAAACAGACTATCAAAATACCAAAACTCATTCTTTCCGTCGACTATTAAGACCTGGAATACCCTTGATTTAAATATTCGAGAAGTTCCAACCTTTTTCACATTAAAAATAAGGCTCCAATTTAAATATTTTAGAAATAAGAAAATACCATGTTACTTTTCGTCAGGTGACAGGTACTTGAATGTTTTGCAAAGTAGGTTAAGAAATAGATGTAGTGCATTACATAGTGATTTATATCGTGCTAATTTGATTCCGAATGCATTATGTTCATGTGGAAAATCGGATGAAACTGCTAAACATTTTTTATTACATTGTAAACATTATATTGTACAAAGAAATATTTTTCTTATAGGAATTCGAGAAATTAGTAATGATTTACCAATCGATGAGCTTACTTTATTATCTGGCAATGAAATTCTCAACGACGAAAAAAATACAAAAATTTTCTTACAAGTTCAAAAATTCATTCAAGACACAGGTCGTTTCACAATAAATTGACTACTGTATGAGAATGTGTGCTGATGTTTATATTGTTTACCGTTCGCGACTGACCTCGAAAGTTTATTTCTATTGTTCTTTTTTTCTTTTCCTTTCTTTTTTTTTCTTTTTGTTTACAACAGTATGCGACAATGGATAACTCATCTTTAATACCATATTATAATACACAAAGTGAACTACAAGTACTTACTTTGGAGAAATAATGTATTATCAATCCAATAACTTAACAACACGTGCTATAGGTCTATGTCCCAGTTTTCTTTTTTTTATACTTGGGTCTGTTTGATTGGTTACATTTAATGGTATTCCATTGTTGCATTCTGCTTTATTGCTACATTTTTTGTTTCATGTCTTCATGCGAAAATTTTAGAGAAATAATGTAATAATAATGCTTATCATATTGTATATTGTATGTATATGGAGAAGACAATACTAAGTTGAAAAACTTGTGTCTGATCCTTTTGTCATTATTTAGACAATAAAATATGTTTAAATTTATTAGCGGTACTTAATTTTTGCGATCCGGAGTTTTAACCAAAATCAAATTTTAGCGGATAGACCATTATATTAGAATTACATTCAGATTGTCTGAATTGCTTTACTAACAATTCAAAATAGGAATTGTTTTGAAATAATTGAGTATCGTAATTTCTTATGCATAATGCACGGGTTTTTGTCCAAATTCTTTATTTTGCAGGAGGGTGCACATTTACTACTGTCTAATATTTTCGTATTCCTTTACTTGCTTGGACACTATTCCACAAAATCATTAAATGCGTATAATACTTTTTAATTATTCAGAGAATTACATGTATTGTAATACTCTCTAGTGGAGTTGTGTTTTGAACCAGTAAACGTTGATACGAAAATAAACTAAAAAAAAAGTGTGACTATATCTAACCGTGCGTAAAATAATCAATAATGCTGTCGATAAGATTGAATGTGTGTATGTATGAAAGGTGTCATAATTACTTAGTGTATAATTAGACTGACAGACTGTGTTTACTCAAGCTTTTAATGATTGAAATAAAAAGAAAATAGGAATCAAATGTATTTGTCATTTTTTATGTCAAGTCTGGAAATTTGATTACTCCCAGCTGTGAAGACTATAAAGTATAATCCGATTAACAATAAATTATCTCAAGTTATGATTGTATGGCTTGGATGCTAGTTCATCACTTAAATAATAAGGCATTGTTTGTTGTTCCTTTATGATCATTGTCAACATATGCATTGTTTTCGGGAAGGATTCCCCCATGGCCATGTTGGTTTTTTAAAAGCGTCCCGGCGAAAAAAAATTTAAAGTTATACGGGGTATTTCATCTTGATTAAGCTTTCCCCTTTTAGGTGTTGATTCCATGTTTGTTTAACATTTAATGAACATTTAAACATTAACCACATGAGTTACCAGTGATCACTAATTACAGGTGTGCTAATATACACACTTCGATAAACACTTTCAATACGTTTACCCTTACTACCGATCGATATTCACATATATGTAAACACACGCTTGATTGATCTGATCATGACCGGTTTACGGAGATAAATTATAACAGTAATTAGTGTATTGGGACCGCAAGTCAAGGTCGGAATTCGGAATGTGCAGTGTCCGGTTTATTCAATGATTTTTAACAAAGATTATTAAGGAAAAAACTGGGGACTTGAAATTTAGATCGGAATGGACAGTATTCCGGTTTACTCAGGGTCCGGTTTCATGAGGTTTCACTGTATGTGATTTCTTGGTTTCATTCGGTATAATAACACATTTATAGTATGCAGGTACAGGAGTGCTCGAGGGTAATATGATACTCGTGGGTGAATAAATTTTCATATTTCCCTCACCAGCATGCACTAAATGTGTATTGTCATATGTACTCAACTGACAGAATACTTTCCGAAAGACTGTTTGAAAGATAAGATGAGATGAGTGTTATAAGTAATGTCTCGGTGTGTTTGATTATTTGTATGTTGTGAATGATGTATTCAGTTATTGAATTAGAGATCAAATTGAATAGAGTGTTTGTTTCATGTGTATTGTGTTGTGAGTACTGGTTTAATTTCAGTTTATTTATTTACTATTGTATTTTACTATGATTGTTGTTGTGATTTATATCTGGTATCTAGTTTTATATTTAATGTATTTTGAGTACAAATAATAAAAACGTAGATATCAACAGTAGTGCACACAGCACGTTTCTTGAATAACCTTCATCAGGTACGCTCAAAACCTAAATATTTGGAAGCCAACTAATTTTAAAGTTTTGGGGAACAAAAACACCAAAGGACATAAATTGTTGTCTTTCCTCTATCACAAACAACATTTGTATCGGACTTGACTATCAGTACCACGGTGGTGTCATACGAGAAGAAGGAACTGTTTAACCTTCGAGAGCACATGAGGTCACCCCCGTTCTTTGGTGAGGTCTGTGTTACTCATATTCTTAGCTTCCTTCCTGATAAAAATGTTGACTCGCTTGCGAAAAACAAACTCGATTCTTGTACGACAAACGATCTAACTGCGAAATAATATATGCTCTAAAGTTAGAATTGATAGGTAGAAGACGATCGAGGCACATTTCGACATTATAGGCGGCGATTTAAGGCTGAAAAATGAGGTGATCCCAGTGAGTAAATTTTGTTCTATTTTTAGCACAACAGAAGTTGCTTCCCTTGTTAGTTAGATGGTATATAGAAATTTTTTGGAAAATGTCAATATGGCCTAAAATAGTAATAAAAAATGCCATGGGGCTCTAAAATTAAACATACACTCTAGATAACTTATTTTAATAAAAAAAAAAAAAAAAAAAAAAGAATCCTGGACCCATGTGCCTGTGACTTTACTTGTAGCAATCAAAATCACCATTGTTAGTAATCTTGTTCTCTTCATGACTAATGATGAAATACTGCTGACTTGACATGAAACAACAATCATTTAATTATACCTTACGATACATCACAAATAAATACAATGTCATCAACATAATTATCATATTTTTAATTTTAACCACAACTCCCCTAAATGACACATTGCACTTGTACATTGTATGAAAACTAAATAGCTGGAAATCCACACTAAAAAATAAACAAAATTACAATGTGTTCATTCAGTATTCATTTTCAAATGTCTTCCAGCACTACAACAGCCAAACACCACTCAGTGTTAAAACACTTTTTTCATGACAATTCTCCATGGCACTTGTACATAAAATTCAGATATTGGAGTTACACATAAGTCGTTTTGCTTAAATATGAAATATGAAAACATTGCAGAAGGAAGTTCTAAATTCATATTTTCTAAGACAAATAATGTTCAATGAATTTCAGTTAAGTCAACCTCAAGGATTGTCAGCACCGAGAGGTAATGGTGTATGAAGGACTAAAACAATAACAAATTGACAATTATTGTTACTAGTAGTTTAATGTTCCTAATTATGCTTACTGGTTTAAAGACTCCGTTGTATTGTGATGTCATTGCCACTAGCAAACTCAATATTGCAGGGTGTTCGGTTCTGTAATACTTTGTGACATGTTCTGAATCATCTGGTCTGACTCCCCCTTTTGAAGAAGTTCATGCTGGAGTATGTTTTGTAGTTTTATTTTTGTGTGTATTTCGAAAGTTCTTTTTGTCCAAACGTTGATTGCTTTTGTTTCAACAGTTGTTGTCTGTCTTTTCTTTTCTATATTTGCTTTGCATTTAATTATACAAGATTGTAGCGGAAGCAAAATAGTTCATATATGAAAAACTTCGCACACCCATGAGATTCCATGCACACTGAGATTTAATCTTTAGACCACTGTGAATGGTAACACCGAGAACATGCGCTACATTTTAGAGATTTTTTTGTATGCGATCAGTACAAAGTTATTATTTTATTAAAGTGACTGATTTTTTTAATACCATGCTCATGTGTCTCTAATGACACTATAATATATCATAGTGAAATATTAAGAACATATAATTTGACCTCATATTGATGACAAATAGAAGGAAGACAAAAAGGTTTCTGACATTCACTATAAATCATTTTGTATTACAAGTATAATAATAATATATTAAATACTAATACATTACTAATTGATTTTTTCAGGCTGGTTGGTGGCTTTATGATGTTTAACGACACTTTCAGCAATATTTCAGTTATATCGTGGCAGTCCGTTTTATTGGTGATTGAAACCGGAGGACCCGGAGAAAACCACCGAGCTGTCACTGATAAACTTTATCACATAATGCTTGTACACCTCGCTCCGATGCGGATTCGAACTCACAACATCTTGCATAGGTATTTGTAAATCCAGCTCCCATGCGATCATGACAAAGACGGCCCCGATGATTCTTTAAGGTGATGCAGGTATTATCGTATTTTAAAATGATTTAAACAAAATGAAAATAGATCGATGTATGTATACAAAATGAAAATATATTTAAGCTATCGGACATTTTGATCTATTGTATTTTTATCAAGTTTGGTGGAATTCATTTAACAGAATATTGCCTTTTCAGGCCTTTGAAGATTTGTTTATGTATTTAATTGTTCATGCTAATTTGTAGTATATGGTGAATTATTGATGTTTATTTGTTGTTGTCTTTTCTATGAATTCATAATTTTTATTGTATATTTGTATTGTTTTGTGTTGTGTTGTATGTCTTCAACCCTGTTGACCTTACAATTGTGTATAATCAATAAAGTGTGGAGATTTTTGGATAGGGTTTAACACAAGGTTTAGCGAACTAAGACTTATATGTGGACAATGGAGAACAACTATATAAAAAAGTAATGATTAATTTGAAACTGAATGGGAAATCAAGAATGGGCAATCCAGAGACACTGGCAACATTGGATACCCATCACACAGGACGAAGACAAACAAAACACAAAAAAACAAAGCAACACAAGAAACTAAAAAGATCAGCAACACGGACCCACCATAAACCGGGGGTGAACATAGCTGCTCGCGAAGGGTAAGTAGTTCCCGCCTTTTACAAGTCAAGACGTATTTGACACCACTAGACGCAAACAAACATATATGACATAAATAAGACATGAGCCCTCCTACAAACAACCGAGGGAAAAGACGAACCGAACATCGTTTTCATATGGAAATCGTAACGGACATCACACCATGAAACTAAGAACTTAAAGACGCATAATAGGTGAAAGCGAACAACACAGATCCATTATTTAAAACAAAGGGCGAAACCAAGAGACACAGACAACATTAGGCACACAACAAAGAATAAAGACAAAGAAAGCAAAAAAGATGAGCAACACAGACCCCACCAAACAACGGGGGTGACCTCATGTGCTCTCGAAGGTAAAACAATTCCTGCTTCTCATAAGACACCACCGTGGTACACATAGTAAAGTCCGATACAAATGTTGTTTGTGATAGAGGAAAGACAACAATACCAGTAACAGTTACCCAGGTCGTTATGACGACCGTAGAATATTTGTATCGATCACTTTTATTTAAGAAATAATTCTCGGATGCCGGGCTCTATGCTTATCTTAACATGGGTAGGCATTATATTTGTCCTTATTTCACACCAAGCGATATTTCGATTCTAACAGGGCATTTACGGTAATTTTATGCATTCAAGTGTACATAGACATTATGTTGGGGCGCTGCTCCAATTACCTCCCGCTAGTATTTACAAAAATATATAACGCTACAGAAGCTGTTCCAATTACCTCTCGCTTATTATTTACAAGAATATATAACGCTACAGAAACGCTATTAAAATTGATAACGATCAAAATTTAGTTTCGTCTGATTTTTTTTGTATATTTATTATTTTTATTCTTTTAATTTAACATACATAAAGTACAAATATGCAAAATGCGCTGTCGATTAGATATGCCTTCTGCGCATGTGTTATGGTGTTCTGTGCTATTTAGAACCCTCTATTATTTTCAAAGAGAAAGTAGCACGCCATGTTGGAACTAGGATCAACGTAGCCTTGCTTGTAATGTGATGTGCATTGTGTGATGAGTGTTTGTTTTATATATTTTGAGTGTCTGTATTTAGAGTTGTATTTTATTTTTGACTTTGTATGTGTGATTCTGGTTTAACGTTAGGGATTGTTGTACAACACAGGAACTACTTACCCTCCGGAGTACCTGAGTTCATCCCCGGTATTTAATGAGGTTCGTGTTGCTCGATCTTTGGTTTTCTGTGTAGTGTTTTGTTTGCCATTTGTTTCTTTTTCTTTTGGACATTATATTTTCTGTTCTTCTTCGATTTACGACTACTGATTAACCTTTTGGTATATTAAGAATATTCTTGTGTTCTCTTTTAGATAAGTTGTGTAACAAATATGAAATGTATCACTAACTAAGAAAATAACAAAAAGACAAAAAATGACTCTTTAACCATTTTTAATAGAAAAATAAAAAGCATGTTCTGTTTTTTTTTATTGTATACATTAGATAAGATAGATCTGTTAATAACCTTTTCCTGAAATAAAGCAAAGAAAATTGTTGAGCATGACTTTCTATTTCATATTTAGGGTTCCTCCAATGTTATCTGTATATTTGATTGCTAGTATTTTACAAGTGAAATAATAATGTGCATTAAATGATCTGTTTCTAAATAAGGTGGACATTACAAAAAAGATAAATCTTATTTCTAACACACTTAACTAATCAAACAATATTAAGTAAGAGTAAGAGTAATCATCATTTTTCTTATATTAGTGGTGACGGCTCCCTGGGCCCGAAACACAGAGCTGCCCATCACGTCTCTAGGTGGTGTATTTAAGGGTTGCCAGTTTATAATACACAAAACCTGACCGTTGACCATAGTAGGTGTTGTGTTTGGATAATACCACACTTTGTGCACCTTTTGTAGATTGCGAAATCGAGAATGCGCATTGTAGCTGATAATAAAGGCTAATTTATTAATTATTGAGCTTGTTATCGTCCTGAATATGCATAAAATATTTACAGATGAAGTCCAACAATCAATCAATCTTATTGTGAATTTATATAATACTTGTAACGCTAACCAGAACATGAACAGTGTAAAGTTGAGCAATTATCCTTACTAATCGTCATTATTTAAACATTGCTGTATATATATATATATATATATATATATATATATATATATATATACGTCTGAAAATTAAACCAAACAGTGTTAGAATTAGATTTTAGAGCTGCCAAATTTTTTGTTCTTCCCTCGACGGGATTTGAACCCACACCATTGATACACTGCAGCACCATTCGCTTAGCCTCACGTCCAGCGCCCTAGATCACTCGACCACATCCACACCCTAAAAAAGGAGCTTCAATAATCGTAGTGTTACCTTTTCTGGTAAGACACATCTAGGGATAGACGTAAGACATGTGTATAAGCGTGTGTAGATGGTACATATATACTTAATATTATAATTTGACAGCAATCTAACTCAGCATTTTTAATATATTGTATAGGATAATAATTCATTATACAGTCACAGGAAATAGAGTATATTATAGAAACGTCTAGAAACAAGTGACAACCATACAATATATCTGTCCCACTGGATCTCAAAGTTACTAAGGATACTAGGTTAATACTAAATATTATATACGTCTGAAAATTAAACCAAACAATGTTAGAATTAGATTTTAGAGCTGTCAAATGTTTTGTTCTTCCCTCGACGGGATTTGAACCCACACCATTGATACACTGCAGCACCAATCGCTTAGCCTTATATCCAGCACCCTAGACCACTCGACCACATCCGCAATATAAAAATATAGCTTCAATAGTCGAAGTGTTACCTTGTCTCGCAAGGAAAATTTAGAGATAGACATAAGACATGTGTCTAAGCGTGTGTAGATGGTACATATATACTTAATATTATAATTCGACAGCAATCTAACTCAGCAATTTTTATTATATTGTATAGGATAATGAAGAATTCATTATACAGTCGCAGGAAATAAAGTATATTATACAAATATCTAAACAGGTGACAACCATACAATATATCTGTCCCATTAGATCTCAAAGTTACTTGTGATACTAGGTTAATACTAAATATTATATACGTCTGAAAATTAAATCAAACAGGATTTGAGCTCACACCATTGATACACTGCAGCACCAATCGCTTAGCCTGATGTCCAGCGCCCTAGACCACTTGACCAAATCCGCTATTTAAAAAAAATATTTATATTTGTTAAACTTGATCTCGTCCTAATATATTTCATGCTGGACATACGAATATCGACAAACAATCAATTTCATTAAGAAATTACATAAATGAAATACTAAACAGATGGGCAGTGTACAACCATGTAATTATCATTATTAAACGTCATCATTTAACACGTGGGCTATCATATATACCTTTTTTGTATCCACCATAACTACCAAACCCTCGCATAGATCCACCGAAATTACCATTTATTCCTTCCAAATTACCATTTAATCCACCAAAATTACCATATCCGCCATAACCTGCGTAGCCACCATAATAGTTTCCAGACAAAGGTCATCCGATGGATGCTACTTTGCTTCCTCTCCATTTTTCATAGCCTCCGAAGCCTCTTCTGAATCCACCAAAACCTGAGTTTAGACCGTATCTCCCATTAATGCCTGTTAATCCACCGTAATACCCATTTAAGCCTGTTAATCCAGGCTAATCCCCATATAATCCTCCTAATCCACGATAGTCACCAAATCCTCCATGTCCACTAAATCCACTAATTCCTGACCGACCACCAAGACCATCCCATCCTCCATCTAGCCAAAGCCCTCTTCCTTCGACACTGCCATACTTTCTGAGGTTGTATGCAGGACTGTAACCAATTTGTCCCTTCTCGGCTATTACTAGCCCTAAGAGGGCAACAAGGAAGCAAATTATGATCTGCATTCTGCAACAGAATATCATGTATATGATTGTTACTCTTTGTATTTATACTGTTAATTACATTGTACTATTGTACCTTTAACTACGTATACTTACACTTGAGTTTTATGGGGAATAAGACTTGTTATATAACACCTTTATTCCACTGATGTCTCGTTTAATCTATAACAAATAAAAGTTTACGGAAGGTTAATCATTATTTTAGTGACTAGTCTTATATTGGCGGAGTTGTTTTTTTACACTAGCCTTATATTGGCGGAGGTTTTTATACGTTAAGCAAAATAAATAATCCAATGTTTTAGCCTCTTTGTGTGTAAATAAAATTGTTTGCACACATGTACATGATTTTGTAGTAGATACACAATATATGGTGTCTTCAGCCAATGCCAGCATTTTGAAATGTTATATTCAAGGAATAAGAACAAACATATTATCAGGTTAGGGTCATTGTCTTTAACGCCACCTTCAATAATATGTCAGTTATGACGGTCATTTTTTATTTAATTCTTTTATTTATTTAACAGCCAACAGCTACAAGTATAGCTCTGCTCCGATTTATTGGTGGAGGCAACCGAAGTACCCGAAGAAACCACAGACCTGTCACAAGTCACTGACAAACTTTATCACATAATGAAACGTATAACAATATATGTTTATATATAACAATAAAATTAAAAACAAATATTACCACGCTGTCGGAATGATTCCAAAATCAAATATTAAATTCGTAGAAAGACGTAAATAAGGGTAATAACAAAATTACCGAACTCCGAACAATTTTACAAAGGGAAAGTCAAAATTCATAATTATATAAACAGACAAAATCAGTCAACAACGGAAAACTGTGAAAACCGTAATGACCCTGACTTGGTACAGGCATTTCTAAAGAAATGGTGGGTTGAATCAGATTTTAAGGCGCCAAACCTCCCGCTCTCATTACGGTTCAAAGGTCTCGGCTGTCACTGTAACAGTATTTAAATACAGGAACAAAATAGGTAAAATAGTTGTCAAAGTAGTACCATATTTGGTGACGTAAATGTCAAAAATATTTTTACGTCACACATAGACAGAAAAGTATCCTTGACATTTTTGACTTCTTTATCTTTATACATTTTCACTATATGAAAATGCATCGCTTATAATTTTTTCTGCAGAGACGGAATATATTTCAACAAGATCTTGGTATCGGAATATAAACTTTTTAAGAGATCGAATAAGGCGAATCTTTGCATAGCCCTGGTCCAGTAGCCTGTTTCTCAGATGAACATGACCTTTCAGGAAATCAGAATAATTGCTACTGGCCCTTGCATAGCGAATCAATTGCGAGATGTAAACACCATATGCAGTAGAAGCTGGTATATTGCTGCACATGTTTGGAAAATTTATGATTTTAAAATTGAAGTCGTCCCGCTTATCATAAATTTTAGTACTGAGTTGACCACTGTCGTCAAATTCGAGGTATGAGTCCAAAAATGATGCGGACGAAGCTGTGTCGGTGGTCTCTTTAACTTCCAGCTCTGGAGGATATATCAATGGAAGAAATTCTGCAAATCTAGAATTATTGATAGATAAAACGTCATCAATATACCTGTATGTGAAATTAAAGGCTCTAGCCTCATGAATCTCCTTATCTTTTACAAGCTTTTGAAGAAACTCCGACTCATATGAGTATAAAAATAAATCGGCTAGAAGAGGGACACAATTCGTACCCATTGGTATGCCGACGACCTGCTGAAACAGTGTCCCTCCAAAGGAGACCAATATGCTATCGATGAGGAACTCCAGCATACTGATCACTTGTTCCTCGGAGTAGCATGTTTTACCTTTTTGAATTTTGTTTGAAAAATATGTGGAATTGCAGCCTAACACAACACATTTTGAGCCATATTTCTATGACTAAAAGCTTTATGAATTGTTTCTTTTAAGCGAGTTTTTAATTTGTCATGCGGTAGGGTGGTATATAGAGTTGAGAAATCAAAAGTTTTGATGGAGGATACCTGAGAGAAAGATCTTGATTTCAGGTTATCCAAAGGATCTTTAGAGTTTTTCAAAATCCACATGTGATTTATGCCACTACGCGAGTAAACAGTTTCACAATATTTCTGTTGTCTCTCCTTTACTGCAGACAGAATCTTTGTCAGGTGAATAGAAAATTCTTTCGTCGAACAAGTTGATGATCCCGCTATGTACCTTTCTTTGTATGGTGTCTTATGGAGTTTAGGTATCCAATATAAATAGGGTAAATCCTCAGACTCTTTACCAGAGGGAATGCTTAAAGAGGTCATGCATGATCTGTGGTTAGCTAGGATTTCATCTTTGTCGAACGAAGTTGGTTTGTATGTGGTATTACTAGAGGTGTTGCTATTTATGCCTAATTCCTTGATTAGGCATTCGAAGTAATATGATCTACATACAAACACGATATTGTTGGAAGCCTTGTCCGCAGGAACGATAACATATTTGTCATGAAGAGAGGAAAGACACTTAACAGCTTCTTGGTCTTTAAATACAGACTTAGGTCGACTATTAACACAATTACTTCTAACACATAAATACATGATCGTTCACTTTACTGGCTTTGCACAGGTAATTCAATAAAAATAATAATTACAGGTGAATTGGGAAAGCAGGTATCCCTGATTCAATACTAATTAAGCAACACAAAATATGTGTATTTGTACAATAATACCCATATCAGTGCTATAGTAAATGTGGCCTCTAATATCAGCCACTGTGCGCCGATACAGGACGTTATTGTAGTTCTTTTCATGAACGAGCTTAAGAATTTACCAATGTTGTAATAGGACAATTATGTAAATAAGGGTAATAACAAAATTACCGAACTCCGAATAATCTTACAAAGGGAAAGTCAAAACTCATAATTATATAAGCAGACAAAATCAGTCAACAACTGGAAAACTGTGAAAACCGTAATGACCCTGACCTTGTACAGGCATTTCTAAAGAAATGGATCAGATTTTAAAGAGCTAAACCTCCCGCTCTCTTTTTTTATTTTTTAAATAATAACATCATTATTGTACAAGATTGAAACAAAGGAAGTTGCCCGTGTTGCGTAGCACCCCGGTCTTCACCTAAGTACTCATGCGGAAAAACAAAGCCGTTATATCCAATACGGGTCGCTTCTTGTGTTTCAATAATAATGTATCTTATACATATATGTGAGTTGTCGAAGAGTTATCAAATGTATATGTACTCACCTCGAAACAGGGACAATCACGCACAACTATTTTATTTTACATTTACCAACAATGTACGTTTATTGGATATTTATAAGACAATAGCACGTAATTATGAAATAATAGGTCACAATAAGTAGATCTATGTCATATTTATGTGATAATTCTTTTTATTTTCATTAGTGGTAGGTACTATTCGTTCGTAATAATTACACACGAGGTCATTACTTGTAATTAGTTGCGGTCGGTTCGTTAGTTGTTTTTATATTGCGAGAACACATTTTAAAAGTTGACGTACTCGTCAGTTCTAAACATAAATTATGTCAGATCTGAAATACTTGTATCGTGTTTTGTATATATTGATCAATTGCTTTTTGAAGCAAATTGTTGATATTTTTTTTTTACAAAGATTACTATCAAGAGTCATATATTTACTCATTATATAATTTAGTAGTGTGGTCACCGTAGCCGAGTAGTTAGATGGAAGTTTTGAAAGTCAAAGTAAGCTTTTAAAAACCCAACAGTGGTTTGATACCCGAGAGTCCCAAAATATATCACGTTTTTAAGCCTAAAACAGTAAAAGGTTAAGTTCATATATTCAAGAACAAAAGAATAAACTGTAGATTCTTGAAAATAATAATAATGTGACGTCAGAGAAATGTATTATTACAATATATAAAAAAAAACCTGGCAGTAAAACTTTGTAGCCCCATTTTCAGTGTAGCTTACTTACATTGGAAAGAAAACACATTACTATAGAAAAGCAATGATTTTATATAACATGACCATAATAATATATTAAGAAGTAAAAGAAGAAACTTACTTCAGCTTGGTGGGTGTTATGTTAACAGTGTGATGATAGGGTGTTTTAGAGACTTTTATATCAATTCAAAAACCATAAGATAATACTTTGTCATCATAATAATGATCATATTATGTGGAACGAAACGAACCACAAGCCAAATTGCATCAATAACAAATTAGATACAGACGAAAAAAAACCACAAGAAATAATAAATGTGTTCGATCTGTGGTTTTACAACTATACAATACACAATTATTAAATAGACTCTAAAATAGCAGTAACATTTTCAAGAGCTGAAGAACGAGAACTTACATCTCCGCGAAACAACATTGAAGCCTCAAAACGCGGAAAATAATCTCCGCGAAAATTTATTAATTAACTGTAATTGCTTTAACGAACTAAACAACACACCCAGATATATAATATAGTTTTGCTTCAGGGTTTATTCTCTTTACCCGTCCGCTGGTTGTGCTGGACAAATCAAGTATATAACTCACCCTTAAGATGGAGTGTATATATGTCTCCCTTGTATTAGGAGAATGCTCGTTAAAGACAAATTGTAACAGGTCTTGGTGGGTAAATACTGTTGATAGACAATTACATGCCACCAGTTGTCCTCTAACTATTATTTCCCATTTCTCTTGTTTTAATCAGATTTCCTTCTAAGCGCCATATTTTGCCCCGGTTTATTTTTTAAAATCTTGTCGTCATGGATATAGAGAATGAAATACTGCTTACTTGACGTGAAACATAACTCAAGCAATAGAAACCCGTACGATAATTCACTGATATATACTTAAAGGCTTATAAAAGGTTCTCCATGTCGTAAATTTTCTTGTTATAAAAGTGTTGGTAAAGTGTTATGTATATATAATAAAGATGACATATTATTTTGTTCATGAAATCTTTTGTTGTTGTTGATAATATTACATCATCAGTGCAAATAAGTTATCAAAATAGGTCAAGTTGTTTACAAGTTTTAATTTTGACCTTGAGTTTTGATATGTTTTAGATATTTCTGCATATTGTTTATGTAAAGAATAAACCAGGCCAATTTGTAACTCTCAATTATGCAAAAAGGTATGAATGTTTATAAGAAAAAGTGTAGCTTTTTTTTAATTTGTATATTATATGTATAAAGAATATTTGCCATAACTTAAACTGGTCGAGAGATATTATTAGGCCAGTTATATCTAAATATATGCTTAAAGGTAGTGAGTGTTTTCAATTGGATAATTAGATTATTGTTTAATCTCTGTTTAGCTTTTTGTTTGTATGTGATTGTATGTATTTTGTATTATGTATATTTACTTATTGAAGTCACGTGACTTGAATATTGAACTATTAACAATTTCAACAGACAATATTTGGAAACTTTGTGGATAAGAACTAATGGATATTTTAATTCAACAGGAATTCATTTTCATAGGAAATGATCGAAGTAATATACCGGAAAGGAAAATAATATTTATTCAAAGGACATTCGATTGTGAACATACAGGCCAGTTCTAAGCTTTATTACATTTCTGTAATTGCATATTATTATCAAGTAATTTGTGTTATTTATATTAAAGTATAGAAACTTAATTGATTGTTGGTTGTTTTTTTCTGTTACTAGAATATTCTAGAAAATAAAAACTTTACGTACCAAAAGTATAATATAATAAATACATGTATGTTCTAAGCTATTCCCTATTCTAAATGTGTTGAATAATTTAATTAATAAAAAAAGAAAATAATAAAAGATCTGATCATTTTTCGCGGTCTGTTGATGGAATTATTATTAATTATTCGTCGACTGGTGTTCCGATGTTTGCCGAGGAAGCGGGTGGTACTGACTCGAGATTTCTGATACAGAAAAACAAATGTATATTGATGGTGAGGTAAGATATATAATTATGAATACAAACACAGATATCTAATTTAGTGCGCCCAATGCGTTTCTGGAATAACATGCATCAGGTAAGCTCATAACATGCATCAGGTAAGCCCAAAACATGCATCAGGTGGTAAGCCCATAACATGCATCATGTAAGCTCAAAATAGAAAGATTGGAAAGCAACAACATTCTAAAATCTTTGGGAATAAAATAAAATCAAAGGGCCTAAATATGACAGCCAATAGGTAAAGGTCACCTATGTCTCAAGGGGAGAACCTTATTTTTGATTAATAATTACATTATTTTGGAGCCATGAATTTCAATAAATATATGTAATAAACCATGTCAGTGGCGAAACATTGATTTTAACATGGATGATACCATCGATGTTTTCTTTTCATATTCAATTAATTACGTTATGTTCCATTCACTAACAATTGTTTATAATTTTTTTGTTATCCGGAATTGTGGATGTGTAGTTGAATCTCCGAATGTGTTCAAATTAGAGGTCATGTGCATACGATTACCAGCTTGTTGTGTTGTTATCCGGGAAGACAACAACTCTGGAATCTACTTCATTCTCTAATATTTTAAAAGAATGCAGATTTTCGGTGGGCTCCGTGTTGCTCATCTTTTTAGTGTTTTGTGTTGTCCTATTATGCGTCGTTACCTCCAGTTGTTTGTTGGTGGTATCCAACACACGTGTGTGTGTGTGTTGGGGGGGGGGGGGGGGGGGGGGGAGGGGAGGGTGTTCTTCGTCTAAGTTGCCAGTTTCTCTGAATAGTCCTTTTTTGATTGCCCCTTCGGTATTCTCTAACGTTTATTAGACTATAATTGAAGTAGAAATAAAAAAATTAAATTATACGTAATTAAAAATGAATACTATTTCAATTTAAACCACACCCTAAAGATGACAGAGTACACATTGTACATTGTATGACACAACAAAAACAAAAATATAATTAGTTTAATTTGAATCTATCAAATAAAGTGAACACCTTTAAATTGATAGATTGACGATTACAAAACAATTCCCTAATAAATATAGGTGAAGATTGCATTATATTTTTAGCAGAAATTCAACCCAATATCCCAATTATTATTCAGACCATGTAGTTACAAATCAGTGGTATTGGTTCAGTGTAAACTGGGAATTATTGAAGAAATCCTGTATTATTTTATGATAGCAATTTTATTTCAATTCATATTTTTCACGATAATCAACATTTAACTAACTGTGTCAGAAATGACCACGGATAGGTTCTGTTTGTTGTAAGCTCAGTCCTTTCATCATTTATCACCGGGTTTGTAACAGCAATAACACGACGGGTGTCGGAATAAGAACTGCTCACCCTTCCGGAGCATCTGAGTTCATCCCCGGTGTTTAGTGGGGTTCGTGTTACTCCATCTTTTCTTTTCTATGTGGTGTTTTGTGACTATGTTTCCGACCGTACTCTTTCGAAGTGATAACGTAAACTTAGCCACTAGTGACCATTGGTTCAGCAGCTTCCTTTTTAGCAGCAACCCATACCCAGGAAATGTTCACAGAAACCGCGAGAACTGGAACACTTAATCAACTGAAATTTATATTCCATATGCAGGGCAAGTTGGAATGTTGCTACATATAAATGGAAAATTAATATGGGAAGAATGCAATCATCTTTGTTGTTGGAAAGCTTCGTTCTTGGCTTGTCTTCACTGTCAATTTCTCGGTAGGTGTTGGTCAGGGTATGAAGTATACCTTATTGTAGCTGTGGTATGCTTTATTGCAATTTCAAAAGAACAGATGAATATACCTGTCCATAACTGACCTATTTAAAAAATAAACTTGTGAATCGCCGTTTGTTAACACTGGCTTTGACAATTATGATATTATAACGGGTACTATATATAGGACAGAATAATTACTCAATTACAATTACATATACTCTAATCGTTCACAAGATAGCATAATGGAGCAGGCACTGAGTTCATTCCAGTTTTTCAAGTGGGGTTCGTTGTGCTCAATCAAGTTTTTGGTGTAGTATTTTTTTTTTTTACTTTTTTGTGCCTTTGCTTTCGCACATTGTATTGTCCCCTCTTCTTGGAGTTATCGAAATAAGGCCCCAGGATTACCATTTTGGCATCTTCAGCATTTTCTTAGAAATTTCAGATTCAAATTTTGCATTTTTAAGATGTGATGAATTTTCTGTAGTAAACAGCTATAAATTTGACCCGTCAATTCATTTGTGCTTGTCAGATGTAATTTTTCAGTCTGATTATGTTATTTTAGGATTAAAAGAGTCAAAGACTGATCCTTTCCGTAAAAGTATTGATGTTAAACTTTTTGAAATTAATAACGTTATTTGTCCACTAACTGCTATGAAAAAAAGTACGTCAGTAAGAGAAATTCAAAATTTGCGGTAACTTCCTCTTCTGATCCACTCTTTGTTACAGATGTCTATGAAGTTTTAACGAGACAATATTGTTTAGATAAATTAGAATATGTGCTACGGTTGTGTGGGTTTGATTCAAAGTCATATAGTGAACATTCTTTCAAGTCAGGTGCTGCAAGCAGTGCGGGCAAAGCACACGTCGAGGACCATATGATCAAGGTGTTAGGTCGCTGGAAATCAGATAGTTGCTGCAGATATATTAAAAATTTTCCATCTTCAATTAAATATGCACAACAAAGTTTAACTGAATGTTGAACTCGAGATTACTGTGTGAATAGTGTATATTACATGTATTTTAAAATTTTCTTTTATAATTGGATGCATATTCAGTACATTAATAGAAGCAATTCGTCTTTTCTTGTATTTGTTTATGATTGCTGATGCGTAATTATACGCTTGTATTTACTATATTGCCATGATTTTCTTATCGACGACATATTGAAGGCTATCCCAAATTCCCTTTCCTTCCATTCTTGGGAGCACTCAGCTGCTTTCTGACCTGAGTTTTTGGACATTATTAAAAACAATTCTGCATCTAGACACAAAATGTCATTATTCCCCCAATAATTCAGTTCTTACCACCACCGTCAGTTCAATAGATAAGTTGAGCAACCCTGCTGCGTTGCCTGACTTTTCTGGAGCCCCTGCTGCGCTCCCTCGGAACCCTGCTGTGTTCTTCTGATTTGAATTGGCGGGTGTGTCCTTTGCATCCGTTGTTTGCTTCTCACGAATGCTAATAAACTTTGGCTGCAAGGACCGGTCTAAATATACACTTAGCTGAAGTACTGTCAAGAGCCAAAGTTGTATATTTATTTTATTGCTACAGTACATAGTAAATGATTAAAATTATAAGACTTCTTTTCAACAGAGATATCTCCCGGTCTACTGTGTTGAATCTTGAAATATGATTGGATAATGAAATGTGTGTTAACTTGGAAGCCACGTGCATTGTGACAGGCTACTCTCAACATTTTATTGTTTTTCTCACCCTTGTGGTTAAGGACATGATATTATAACGGTTTTCCACTGTCATTATCTACAGTATTTAGTTCAAGTTTATGGCTCATCTGTCACTATTATAATGATGATTTTACACGTGGTTTGTTTGTTACTATGGAATTTTAATTGGCTTTTCGTGTGTCTAACCTGGTGGTTAAGTGCACATACAGACTAACGGATATAATTGGAGGTTTATTGTTTTACAACTCTTTCGATTCGATTGATTGTCAGGAATAAATGTGAGCTTATTATATATTATAAACGATGTTTATTGGTTACATAAAATGCACCTCCTCGTTTGCATCGGTCGTCTCCTTTTATGGCAGCTTAATCACGTGATAGTGAACCCAGCAGCTTGCAAGTTCTCTGTCGGAAAGAGGGAGCCATTCTTTCTTCGGAAGTTAGCTTTCTAATTTTGACATTATTAAATTTTTTTCTGCATCTAAACACAAAATGTCATTATTCCCCCCCAAAGAATTCAGTTCTTACCACCATCGTCAGTTCAATAGATAAGTTGAGCAACCCTGCTGCGTTGCCTGACTTTTCTGGAGCCCCTGTTGCGCTCCCTCGGAACCCTGCTGTGTTCCTCTGATTTGAATTGGCGGGTGTGTCCTTTGTATCCGAAGTTTGCTTCTCACGAATGCTAATAAACTCTGGCTGCAAGGACCGGTCTAAATATACACTTAGCTGAAGTACTGTCAAGAGCCAAAGTTGTATATTTATTTTATTGCTACAGTACATAGTTAATGATTAAAATTTTAAGACTTCTTTTCAACAGAGATATCTACCGGCCTACTGTGTTGAATCTTGAAATATGATTGGATAATGAAATGTGTGTTAACTTGGAAGCCACGTGCATTGTGACAGGCTACTCTCAACATTTTATTGTTTTTCTCACCCTTGTGGTTAAGGACATGATATTATAACGGTTTTCCACTGTCATTATCTACAGTATTTAGTTCAAGTTTATGGCTCACCTGTCACTATTATAATGATGATTTTACACGTGGTTTGTTTGTTACTATGGAATTTTAATTGGCATTTTGTGTGTCTAACCTGGTGGTTAAGTGCACATGCAGACTATCGTATAGAATTGGAGGTTTATTGTTTTACAACTCTTTCGATTCGATTGATTGTCAGGAATAAATTGTATGTTGTGAATGATGTATTCAGTTATTGAATTAAAGATCAAATTGTATAGAGTGTTTGTTTCATGTGTATTGTGTTATGAGTACTGGTTTAATTTCAGTTTATTTATTTACTATTGTATTTTACTATGATTGTTGTTGTGATTTGTATCTGGTATCTAGTTTTATATTTAATGTATTTTGAGTACAAGAAATTAAAACGTAGATATCAACAGTAGTGCACACAGCGCGTTTCTTGAATAACCTTCATCAGGTACGCTCAAAACCTAAATATTTGGAAGACAAATAATTTTAAAGTTTTGGGGAACAAAAACACCAAAGGATATAAACAGGATAATCAAGATTGGCTATGGTCGCCTATTCACGAGGAAGGAGAACCTTAGTTTTATTAAAAATCACATAATTTAGGATGTAAGAAAAGTATATCTAATAAACCATGTCAGTACCGAATCACTGACTACTGAGTGAATGATACCCTTGGGGACTAATCGTCCACAAACAAAAGTATCGACCCAGTGGATAAAGGTTAGAGACACAGCCATAGGCAACATTGTGCACAAAATACAGACGAAGAGAAACAAAATACAAAAGACAACGCAGATAACTAGAAAGACGAACAACATGGGTCTTACCAAGTACTAAGTAGACGATGGATGAACCCAGATACTGGCGGAGGGTAATCCGTTTCCTGTAAGACATCCCCCCCCCCCGTGTCTAGTAAAAGTCTTGTCGGTGAAAGAGAAAAGAAAAGGTTGGGTTATTATTCATTTATTGAAGCTGGGTGTTAGGTGATGGGTGATTGGTTTTATGTTAGAGTTGTATTTTATGTTCATTGGGAATGGTTTTACTTTCGATTGTGATTCTGGTTTATATGTCGTCGTTAATTGCGTCACACACTGTACTGTTTCTCTGTTAGAAAAGTGTTGTAATAAGTTAGAAATGAATTGCTACCTAAACGATATCAACAATAAACATTTCATCCATTTTTAATAGAAAAATAAATAATCTACTGGTCTTTGTACATATTTGTAGACAACATATACATTAAGCTGTTAATAACTTTTTCCTGAAAATAAAAAAAGGAAAATGTAGAACATAGAACTGTGGGTATAACACGTCATAGCTGTTCCTGGGTATAACACGTCATAGCTGTTCCTGGGTATAACACGTCATAGCTGTTTCTGTTGTATATGTTCTACTACCATTACTACTAATATTTAACAGGTTAAGAAGGGATGCTAATAAAATGATCTGATTCTGAATAATACTGACATCAAAAAAAAATACAAATCTTAATTCTAGCATTTGTCACGAATCAGACAATATCATGTTTCTACTATGTTGAGAATTGATTTTGGAATTATTCCGACAGTGTGGTAATTTGGAATTATTCCGACAGTGTGGTATTTTTTGTATTTCACTTTATTATTTACAAATAAATTGTATTTAGACTAAATAAACTTAATCATAATTACGGAAGTCTAATGACAAACTATTATAATGTCTTGATCAGAAGTTGCGATCACCATTAAACTACTATAGAGTATATGTTAATATCATTATTGAAGACATTTCTATGAATAGCAATAACAACTCTGTTGCTTTTCCTTGATTTGATTCTAACATTTTATATCATATTCCTTTACATCCGTATTAGTCATCGATATTGGTAACGGTTACGAGGGCTAGTTAATAGGTATCCGTGTGGAGGGATTAAATGTCCTCTCGATGTGTAGGTTGCCGGATTATAAAACGGAAAGCATGACTGTTGATCCCCCTTATGCCGAGGCATACTCAATACACCATTATGTGATATATATTTTCAGTGATCTGAGGCAGTTTTCTCCAGGTACTCTATTTTCCTCCCCCAATAAAACTGATCGCCACGATATAACTGAAATATTGTTGAAAATGACGTTAAATGTCAAAACCCTAACCTTATTGCCCTGAACTATGTGTTTCTGGATGTCATGAAAATCAATAATCAATAAATTTCATAGTGAATTTACATACATGAAATACTAAACAGATAAGGAGTGTACATTTATGTAATTATCATTATTAAAGGTCATCATTTAACACGTGGGCTATCATAAATACCTTTCTTGTATCCACCATAACTACCAAACCCTGTAATAGATCCTCCGAAATTACCATTTAATCCACCGAATTTACCATTTAATCCACCAAATTTACCATTTAATCCACCAAAATGACCATTTAATCCATCGAATTTACCATTTACTCCACCAAAATTACCGTTTAATCCACCGAAATTACCATTTAATCCTCCGAATTTACCATTTAATCCTCCGAATTTACCATTTAATCCACCAAATTTACCATTTAATCCACCAAAATTATCATTTAATCCACCGAAATTAACATTTAATCCACCAAAATCACCATACCCGGCATAACCTGCGTTTCCCCCATAATAGTTTCCAGAAAAAGGCCATTCAATGGATGCTACTTTGCTTCCTCTCCATTTTCCATAACCTTCGAGTCCACTTCTCAATCCGCCAAAGCCTGAGTTTAGACCATATCTGCCGTTAATGCCTGTTATTCCCCCATAATACTCATTTAAGCCTGTTAATCCATTATAACCTCCGTATAATCCTCCTAATCCATTGCTACCAAATCCTCCATGTCCACTAAATCCACTAATTCCTGATCGACCACCAAGACCATCCCATCCTCCACCTAGCCAAAGTCCTCTTCCTTCGACAGTGCCATAATTGCGGAGGTTATGTGCAGGGCTGTAACCTCTTTGTCCCTTCTCGGCTATGACTAGCCCTAAAAGGGCAACGAGGAAACAAATTATGATCTGCATTCTGTAATAAAGCATAATATATATATGAAATATGCAAAAATGTTAGTTGTGACCTTTAATCCCACCCTCTGTAAGCTCACAGTGAAGAAGAATAATACAACGAGAGAAATCAGAACAAAAACAATAAGTCTCCAAGATTCGCTCTAGTAACATAACGAAAAACTCTATATTCTGTCTAATGTTTGATTCTTGTGAGGTCATTATTGTTCTTTTTTATTTCATGCTCCGATTATGTTTTTATCAATCTAGATAGTGATAATATACCCATTCCCAGCAGATTACAGCTCACTCTTATCCTTACATCACATTTTTTTTCGCATGGGTCTTACATTTATAGTCTATTTCATTTCATTTGAATGAACATTATGTTAAATAACTCTAATTGCCGTTATGTGAATTAGATGATTGTATATGCTTTTTTCTATTTAATTGATTACTCCAAATATATAGTTTTGATAGGATCATGCCAATTACAAAAATACACGCCTTATAGTGCATGTAATGCATTTATTCTATGGACAATTTGATATTGTCTATTCTTTATGGAAAATAGTATTGTAAGATCTTTGCTATGAAATGAAAGTTTATTTTAAAAAGTGGTCAATTATCAAGACAACAACCAACCACCTCTCGACTCGAATCATTGAAGACAGAAAGGACGATGACATGTGGTGTTGGGCAATTGTGTGTGCTTAATTGATGTTGCAGGTTATTGCAGTTTAATCATTGTTGTATTGACTGCTGGCCTTTTTAACGCTGAGAAAAGGAAGAGTTTAAATGTCCAATGTTTTGACCTCTCTGCGGGTAAATTTAACAATTGCTTTCGTATATGATCTTTTAGTACAAACACGATATACCTGTATTGCAAGGGACATATGAAACTTATGCATACTCTCCGTGAAATAGAGTCTCGAATTTCTCTCTGTATCTAGTCCTCATATACATAAATTGTATATTATGTACGTATATTATTTATTTATATTATAATTTCTCATATTTATGAGATAAATAATTGTTCAACTGGTGACAACAATACATATATATCTATAAAAAAAATATAGCTTTCCGTACACATTATTAAAGAAAAAGAACTATTTTTTGATAACATTTTAAATATGACCATAATAATATATTAAGAACTAAAAGAAGAAACTTACTTCAACTTGGTGGGTGCTATGTTAACAGTGTGACGATAGAATGCTTAGGACGACTTTTATATCAATTTAAAAACCATCATATAGGAATGCTTTGTCATCATAATAATGATCAGATTATGTGTAACGATACGAACCACAAACCAAATTACATCAATAACATATTACGCAGAGACGAATAAAGAATGAATAAAAGTGTTCGATCTTTGGTTTTACAACAATACAAATACACTTATAGCAATTACCTATATTAATTAAGACAATAAATCATTGACATATCTGTTTACGACTTCTACAATGTATATATTGATGATATAGTAGCTACAAATTAATAATTGCACAATTTTCCCTTCATATTTCCTGTCGTTTTAACCAAAAACCGCGACAATAACCATGACACCGGAACTGTCTACATGATTATCAACTGTTGACATGCGCAACTGATCATTATTGTACGTGGGGTCAAAGAGTACATCTCGATGAAGGGTGCTATGATGAATTGTCTTATAATCTAGACAAAAATAATGACGTTGAAGAGATGATCTAGCTTAAATGAAATACCAATATTTAAAAAATACTTGAATATTATCATTGTTCAATTTCGATCTCAACAAGATTACACGGCTATAAAACTTTACACAAGTACACAAAGACAAACTTTCTAAGTCAAGACTTGAATATAAAGGACAATAATTGCTTTAATATCCACTGTAGTGCTTTATTCTACGCTTAATTGAAAAAAGTAAAATCTGTATTCCATGGTTTCGTCTTTTGTTTCTTTTTTTTTCTTTGCTCCTATTACTTTAAGATTACTTGGCATCCTAATCTTTCGATCTTGAGCTTACCTGAAGACGTATTGCAGAAACGTGTCGTGTGAATTAAATGTGATATAGATCTACGTTTTCATTATGAGGCACGGTTGATTTTATTTTATGAATATATGGATACAATAACACAAAACATAACACTACGCATATTTCCATAATTGACGGTTAATTTATTAATATCACCAATCAGGACATGATGTTGTCTTTATCTTCTTTATATAAATAAAAAGAATGGAAAAAGATGTAGAGAAATAAACGTCACCGAAAACTGAAGGAGAAAACAGAATGGACAATCCAGAGAAACCGGCAACACAAGACACAGGACGAAGAAAAAAACACAACACAGAAGACCAAAAAGATTAGCAACACGAACCCCAGCAAAACCCTAGGGTGAACCCAAGCGCCCGCGGAAAGCAAACAGTCCCAGCATACAATACGACACCCACCATGTCACTCAAATAGAACTAATTACTAGAATGTACACTTCACACAATATGGCAGATATAGTGACGTGCCATTGTATTCTCTGATTTATTTTGTTTTATATCTATTATATGGTTAATTATCTATACATGAGATCGAACATTTAACCAGTAACTTAAACACCTCCTCAACCAGGCCCTATAATTCTTCAAATTCTTTGCAACAAAAAACTGATTCTAAACAGAGTCCTGTCCTTGGAGATGCATACTCATTAGGGACACGGAAAATGTGATTAGGATATAACAAGAGCAACCGTGTATATGATAAATAATAAATAATTAAAGGTAATAACAAAATTACCGAACTCCGAACAATCTTACAAAGGGAAAGTCAAAACTCATAATTATATAAACAGACAAAATCAGTCAACAACCGGAAAACTGTGAAAACCGTAATGACCCTGATTTGGTACAGGCATTTCTAAAGAAATGGTGGGTTGAATCAGATTTTAAGGCGCAATTTTAAGCCTTACTTGGACATAGCGTAAAAAATCATTTATAGCATCATCTCCCAATGACATACTATTCCTCAATATTATACTTTACATTTATATTTTCCCTATTTGTCTTTGTTAGCGAGCCGGTCAATATAACAGTATAATTACATTACTTCCGTTTTTCATTGAAATGTCACAATATGATTGGTTATGAAGTGGTCACATGATTATAGAAGAGATGTTTTACATCCCAATAAAATTCAATCCCAAACTTCCATATGCCTCCATCACGACGTCAGATGTAAACAATCAATGGCGTAGTAATTTCCAACAGCAGATAATCTAACACAAATAAAATTCACAACGAAACATTCAACTATATTAAATTTTGGTGTGATTTAAATGTAATTATAAGAATTGAAAGCATTTTTGTAGTTTTATTGGCGTATAAAAGCGTGGACCGAAGCACATTTTGTATCAAGCGCGCTAGTTAGCGCTTCATACAAAATGTGCTTCAGTCCACGCTTTTACACGCCAATAAAACTACAAACAAATGCATTCAATTCTTAATTATTTTACCTCATATATTAATTACCATAACTATATTAATTTGATTGGACAGTGGGTAAGAATCAGAATACGTGATCGCACAGGACCAAAATCATATTCCGTGAGATAAAAATCATATTCCACCCTCTCGGAAGCCTCGCGGGTTTTCCCGCCAGAGTCATCATTCTTTGACAGGAAAACGTCAGAGGCCCTCGGAACGCATCACTTGCTGTGGATGTAGTTTTTAAATGTCTGAGACAACGTTCCAATGGACTTAAAATATGCTTGCCAGCAGTATTTTAAATATATGTGTTTTCTTGGTTTCATTCGATATAATAAAACATTTATAGCATACGGGTTCAGGAAATATGAAAATGTATTCAAGCACGAGTATCATATTCCCCTCGGGTGTTGCCCTAAGGGAATATGATACTCTTGGGGGAATACATTTTCATATTTCCCTCACCAGCATGTAATAAATGTATAATATTGACCAGGCCCGGTCAATATAATGTTTTCTTCCGGATTTTTTCCGAACTGGTTTTTGGCCTTAGATATAGAAAAAACATGTCGTCTGACAGATTTGAAAGTATTGAATATAATATGACAAATCGTTCATGGCACTTCGGGCCAAATACCTTTGAACATTATGATATCATGACGGGTACTATATATAGGACAGAATAATTACCATTACAGACCACTTGGAGCTCATGTTGAAAGGACTCTTTCCTTTACGTTGTACTTGTTGCAAATGAAAAAAAATGAATGTGTTGCTGGTATAATCTTGAATATTTTACATATATGTTGATAATAATGTATTCAGTTATTGAATTAGAGTTCAAATATATATAGAGTGTTTGTTTCATGTGTATTGTGTTATGACTACTGTTTCATTTCAGTTTATTTATTTTCTGTAATATATTTACTATGAGTGTCTAGATTTCTATTTATTGTGTATTGAGTGCAAGTAATAGATACGTATATATCAAATGTAGTGCGCACGACGCGTTTCTGGAATAAGAAGACTTTGAAGATCTCAAAGGGGTAATCAGAATACGTAAAGCGAAGAACAGACACCACAATGGCCAAACAGTACAACAGTACATACAACGATCTACAAAACATACACACCACTAAGCTTAAAACTAAAGATCGAGTAACACGAACCCCAATAAAAATTGGGGGTGAACTCAGGTGTTCCGAAGAGGGAAGCAGTTCCTGGTCCAATAGTGACACCCGTTGTGTCACTCTAGTTACAAAGCCGGTGATAACTCATGAAATAGGAAAAGGACCGGGATATGCTCATGACAGGTGGAACATATCCGTGGTCATTTGTGATTAAGATATTCCGTAGCGGTTAACTAAGTCATGGTGGCGAAAATAATAAAACGTAAACATCAAATTTAGTGCGCACGACTCGCTTCTGGAATAACTTTCATCAGGTAAACTTTCGAAGTGATGACTTTAACTTAACCCATAGATACACTTGGGTCAGTAGCTTCCATGCTTGCAGGAACCCTCCATCAAGGAAATCGTGATAGGAACTACGAGCTCTGGAATATCGGATCAACTCAGAGATATGTACACTATATGTAGGTGCTGCTGGAATGTTGCTACATATAAATGGAAAGTTCACACTGGGAAAATTGAAATAATCTCATTCTCTTTTGTCGTAAAGTATCGTTCTTAACCGGCCCTCATTATAAATTTCGAGGTGTAGGTCAATGTATGAAGCAGACCGATCTGTATCTGTGGTATCCTTTATTACAAGCTCAATGGGATAGATCCCATCAACTAAATCACTAAATTAAAAAAAATATTTAGTGAAGGACATCATCTATAATGCAAAACGTGAAATTAAATGTTTGGGCTAGCTTCTTTTTTTTCTTCTTTAGAAGCCGTTGTATGAAGAGTGCCTCGTACGAATAAAGAAACAAGCCGGTGAAAAGAGGAGCACAGTTTATACCTATGAGTATGCCGACTGTGTTGAGAAACATGTCCACCAAATATTACAAATATGTTGTCAATAAAAAAGCATGTTGATGATATCAATTCAGAGAACTGTTAGACTAAGTGAAAGTGTGTTTTTTGGGGATGTGTTTTTTCTACCAAAATAAGATTTGTCCGTTTCCTAAGACAAGATATATTTATCTACGTTTATTTTTTATTAAACGCAATTGGACTAATTCTTTTAATCTGTCTTTTAGCTTTGAGTGTGGAATAGTTGTGTAGAAGGTAGATACGTCACATGTGTTAATGCTATTGCAGGATGAGAGGGGCCTTGATTGTATATACCCCTACAGATCTTTATAGTTCTTCAGAATCCACATCTGATTCACACCACTCCTTGAGTAGCTAGTGTCACAGTAATTCTGAAATCCAGTTGTGACAACCAATAGAATAAATGTTAATAATCTGGTAAAAGGTTTCGTTTTACATTTGGTAGACACAGTAATATAACGCTGTTTGTATGGACATTATGTACTTTATGAATCCAATATAGTGAATATATATCCAGTTCTTTATCTTAGGCTAAAATTGCAAAGAAACATATGATTGTCCAGAATTTCCTCTTTCGTAAATGTCGACGGTGTATAGGTAGAGTTGCCAATTGAATTGTCAATTCCTAATTCCTTTATCAGGTTGTCTATGCTATGTGATATACACACTATAGCAACATTGTAAGAGGCCTATTTGGCATGAAGGTGATACAGGTGTTCAGCAACATTTTTGTTTTTGTTTTGAATTTTTATCTGTATCAACTACCTCACACTATTCACCCAATTACAAACAGAATCGAACTCCGCCTTATAACCTTCACCATGTACCGTCAAAGGAAAATATCTAAAAGCCAAAGCTAGAAAACCAAAGAACCTAAACAGGATTGCAAAACATGGATTATGTCACCCATGCATAGCGGAGGAGAATCTTAGTTTTAGTAATAATTACATGAATTAAGGAATATAAATTACGATAGTAATAACATATCTAATAAGCCTTGTCAGTGTCTACTCCCTGACTACTTGGTGGATGATCTCTCCAAAACTAATAGTCCACCTGAAGAGATATCGATCCAGTGAGAAATGTTAGAGAAAACCGAAGTGGAAAATAAGAATGCAGAAAACAACGACATTGGCAACAATGGGCACCAAACACAGAACAAAGACAAAAAAAGCAAACAACAGCAATACAGAAAGCTAAAACGATGAGCAACAGAGGCCCTACCAAACACTAAGAAGCTGATGAATGAACCAAGATGACGGTGAAGGGTGAGCATTTCCTGAGAGAGAGAGAGGTTGTTTACGTACTTTTCATCTATTTAAATTTTATTGCAGTATGGGTAATTTTGTTTTTGTTGGGGCTGTATCATGTTATATTTAATGTGTATTGAGGAGTACGTTTTTGTTTTATGCGCGTTGGGTGATAGGTTTTATGATAGAGCTGTATTGTATGTTCATTGGATGAGGTTTTACTTTCGATCCATCGTTTGTTCTTGTTTTTATGTCGACCATAATTGTGTAAAATACCGTTTCGTTCGTTTTAAATTTGGTAGACAGAGCAATATAACGCTGTTTGTATGGACACTGTGTACTTTATTAATCCAATATAGTGAATGTATATCCAGTTCTATATCTTAGGATGAAATTCCAAAGAAACATATGATTGTCCAGGATTTCCTCTTTCGTAAATGTCGTCGGTGTATATGTAGAGTTGCCAATTGAATTGTCAATTCCTAATTCTTTTTTCAGGTTGTCTATGCTATGTGATATACACACAAAAGCAATATTGTAAGGGGCCTGTTTGGCATGAAGGTGATACAGGTGTTCAGCAACATTTTTTATTTAAGTTTTAATCTGTATCAACTACCTCACATTATTCACCCAATTAGAAACATAATCTAAGTCCTCCTTATAACCTTCACCATGTACCGTCAAAGGAAAATATGTAAAAGCCAAAGCTAGAAAACCAAAGAACTTAAGATGACGGTGAAGACTTACCAAATACTAAGAAGCGATGAATGAGCCAAGATAATGGTGAAGGGTAAGCATTTTCTGTTTCATATGAGACACCCGCCGTGTCAGGTAAATGATGGTGAAGGATAAGCATTTCCTGTTTCATATGAGACACCCGCCGTGTCAGGTAAATGATGGTGAAAGCTAAGCATTTCCTGTTTCATATGAGACACCCGCCGTGTCAGGGAAATGATGGTGACGGATAAGCATTTCCTTTTTCATATGAGACACCCGCCGTGTCAGGTAAATGTCTTTTCGGAGATAGAGGAAAGAGAGAGGCTTTTGCATTGTTGGTAATGTTTCTTTGTGTGGCTGTATTATGTGATATTTAATGTGTATTGAGTGGTACATTTTTGTTTTATGCATGTTGGGTGATGGTTTTATGTTAGAGTTGTATTTTATGTTCATTGCATGAGGTTTTGTTTTCGATCCATCGCTTGGTTCTAGTTTTTATATCGATGTTAATTGTGTCAAATACTGTTTGTTCCTCTGTCATAACAGCGTTGTAACAAATTAGAAATGAATCATTACCTGAGAAATTAACAACAATAATAAACATTTCAACCTTTTTTAATAAAAATATAAATAAAATATTCTGGTCTTTGCACATATTTGTAGAAATCATATATTCCGTTAATAACTATTTCCTGAAATAAAAGGGAAAATGTAGAACATGGAACTGTGAGTATAACACGTCAATATTGTTTCTATTGTATATGTGCTTTTGTCGATATTGTCATGAATCAAACAATATCTTCCTTATAAAATGTAATTACACTAAATAAAGTTAATTAGAATAACATAAGTATGAATGACGAGCTATTATAATGTATCTATCAGAACGACCACCTTCAAACCTCTTTTGACTGCATATTGATATAATGATTTAAGATATTTCTGTTACCATGTGATTATAAACAACAATTAAATCACTGTTCCTTTTCCTTGATTTGTTTCTAACATTTTATTTCACATACTTTACATCCATATTTCTCATCGGTACTGGTGACGGTTACGTCTCCGTGTGCCGGATGTGGGTGTCCTGGCGATGAGGGTGTTTCCGGAAAATAAAACAGAAAACATGACTGTTGACCATAATAGGTGACGTGTGTGGAGCATACCACCCACCATGCACGTTGAAAACCATTTTGTAGATGTGGAAAACGATATGCACATTCTGACCGCTATCAGGGTTGTTTTCGTCCCTAACCGACCTTTCATCCTCTTAAATGGCTGTCGCAGGTCATTGTATTGTTTGTTCTATTACTCCATCATTTCTGTATATTGATATATTGTTGAAATATTTGCTCCTTGGTGTTAGGTTAATCAATAAATTCCAGTGAATTTACATAAATGAAATATTAAATAGATGGGCAGTGTACAACTATGCAACTATCATTATTAAGGGACATCATTTAACACGTGGACTATCATCAATACCTTTTTTGTATCCACCATAACTACCAAACCCTGTAATAGATCCTCCGAAATAACCATTTAATCCACCGAATTTACCATTTAATCCACCAAATTTACCGTTTAATCCACCGAAATTACCATTTAATCCTCCGAATTTACCACTTAATCCACCAAATTTACCATTTAATCCACCAAAATTACCATTTAATCCACCGAAAATACCATTTAATCCACCAAAATCACCATACCCGGCATAACCTGCGTTTCCACCATAATAATTTCCAGAAAAAGGCCATCCAATGGAAGCTACTTTGCTTCCTCTCCATTTTCCGTAACCTCCGAGTCCACTTCTCAATCCGCCAAAGCCTGAGTTTAGACCATATCTCCCGTTAATGCCTGTTATTCCCCCATAATATCCATTTAAGCCTGTTAATCCATTATAACCTCCGTAGAATCCTCCTAATCCATTGTTACCAAATCCTCCATGTCCACTAAATCCACTAATTCCTGATCGACCACCAAGACCATCCCATCCTCCACCTAGCCAAAGTCCTCTTCCTTCGACAGTGCCATAATTGCGGAGGTTATGTGCAGGGCTGTAACCTCTTTGTCCCTTCTCGGCTATGACTAGCCCTAAAAGGGCAACGAGGAAACAAATTATGATCTGCATTCTGTAATAAAGCATAATATATATATGAAATATGCAAAAATGTTAGTTGTGACCTTTAATCCCACCCTCTGTAAGCTCGCAGTGAAGAATAATAATACAACGAGAGAAATCAGAACAAAAACAATAAGTCTCCAAGATTCGCTCTAGTAACATAACGAAAAACTCTATGTTCTGTCTAATGTTTTATTCTTGTGAGGTCATTATTGTTCTTTTTTAAATCATGCACCGATTATGTTTTTATCAATCTAGATAGTGATAATATACCCATTCCCAGCAGATTACAGCTCACTCTTATCCTTACATCATATTTTTTTTTTCCGCATGAGTGTTACATTTATAGTCTATTTCATTTCATTTGAATGAACATTATGTTAAATAGCACTAATTGCTGCTATGTGAATTAGATGATTGTATATGTTTTATTCTATTTAATTGATTACTCCAAATATATAGTTTTGATAGGATCATGCCAATTACAAAAATATACGCCTTATAGTGCATGTAATGCATTTATTCTATGGACAATTTGATATTGTTTATTTTTTATGGAAAATAGTATTGTAAGATCTTTTTCTATGAAATGAAAGTTTATTTTAAAAAGTGGTCAATTATCAAGACAACAACCAACCACCTCTCGACTCGAATCATTGAAGACAGAATGGACGATGATATGTGATGTTGGGCAATTGTGTGTGCTTAATTGATGTTGCAGGTTATTGCAGTTTAATCATTGTTGTATTGACTGCTGGCCTTTTTAACGCTGAGTAAAGGAAGAGTTTAAATGTCCAATGTTTTGACCTCTTTGCGGGTAAATTTAACAATTGCTTTCGTATATGATCTTTTAGTACAAACACGATATAACTATATTGCAAGGGACATATGAAACTTATGTATACTCTCCGTGAAATAGAATCTCGAATTTCTCTCTGTATCTAGACCTCATATAAATAAATTGTATATTATGTACGTATATTATTTATTTATATTATAATTTCTCATATGTATGAGATAAATATTTGTTCAACTGGTGACAACAATACATATATATCTATTGAAAAAACATAGCTATCCGTACACATTATTAAAGAAAAAGAACTATTTTTTGATAACATTTTAAACATGACCATAATAATATATTAAGAACTAAAAGAAGAAACTTACTTCAACTTGGTGGGTGCTATGTTAACAGTGTGACGATAGAATGTTTGGGACGACTTTTATATCAATTTAAAAACCATCATATAGGAATGCTTTGTCATCATAATAATGATCAGATTATGTGTAACGATACGAACCACAAACCAAATTACATCAATAACATATTAAGCAGAGACAAATAAAGAATAAATAAAAGTGTTCGATCTGTGGTTTTACAACAATACAAAATACACTGATAACAATTACCTATATTAATTAAGACAATAAATCATTGACATATCTGTTTACGACTTCTACAATGTATATATTGATGATATAGTAGCTACAAATTAATAATTGCACAATTTTCCCTTCATATTTCCTGTCGTTTTAACCAAAAACCGCGGCAATAACCATGACACCGGAACTGTCTACATGATTATTAACTGTTGACATGCGCAACTGATCATTATTGTACGTGGGGTCATAGAGGACATCTCGATGAAGGGTGCGATGATGAATTGTCTTATAATCTAGACAAAAATAATGACGTTGAAGAGATGATCTAACTTAAGTGAAATACCGATATTTAAAAAATACTTGAATATTATCATTATTCAATTTCGATCTCAACAAGATTACACGGTTATAAAACTTTACACAAGTACACAAAGAAAAACTTTCTAAGTCAAGACTTGAATATAAAGGACAATAATTGCTTTAATATCTACTGTAATGCTTTACTGTACGCTTAATTGAAAAAAGTAAAATCTGTATTCCATGGTTTTGTCTTTTGTTTCTTTTTTTTTCTTTGCTCCTATTACTTTAAGATTACTTGGCATCCTAATCTTTCGATCTTGAGCTTACCTGAAGACGTATTGCAGAAACACGTCGTGTGCATTAAATGTGATATAGATCTACGTTTTCATTATGAGGCACGGTTGATTTTATTTTATGAATATATGGATACAATAACACAAAACACAACACTACGTATATTTCCATAATTGACGGTTAGTTTATTAATATCACCAATCAGGACATGATGTTGTCTTTATCTTCTTTATATCAATAAAAAGAATGGAAAAAGATGTAGAGAAATAAACGTCACAGAAAACTGAAGGATAAACAAGAATGGACAATCCAGAGAAACCGGCAACACAAGACACAGGACGAAGAAAAAAACACAACAGAGAAGACCAAAAAGATTAGCAACACGAACCCCAGCAAAACCCTAGGGTGAACCCAAGCGCCCGCGGAAATCAAACAGTCCCAGCATACAATACGACACCCACCATGTCACTCAAATAGAACTAATTACTAGAATGTACACTTCACACAATATGGCAGATATAGTGACGTGCCATTGTATTCTCTGATTTATTTTGTTTTATATCTATTATATGGTTAATTATCTATACATGAGATCGAACATTTAACCAGTAACTTAAACACCTCCTCAACCAGGCCCTATATTTCTTCAAATTCTTTACAACAAAAAACTGATTCTAAACAGAGTCCTGTCCTTGGAGATGCATACTCATTAGGGACACGGAAAATGTGATTAGGATATAACAAGAGCAACCGTGTATATGAGCCTTACTTGGACATAGCGTAAAAAATCATCTATAGCATCATCTCCCAATGACATACTATTCCTCAATATTATACTTTACATTTATATTTTCCCTATTTGTCTTTGTTAACGAGTCGGTCAATATAACAGTATAATTACATTACTTCCGTTTTTCATTGAAATGTCACAATATGATTGGTTATGAAGTGGTCACATGATTATAGAAGAGATGTTTTACATCCCAATAAAACTCAATCCCAAACTTCCATATGCCTCCATCACGACGTCAGATGTAAACAATCAATGGCGTAGTAATTTCCAACAGCAGATAATCTAACACAAATAAAATTCACAACGAAACATTCAACTATATTAAATTTTGGTGTGATTTAAATGTAATTATAAGAATTGAAAACATTTTTGTAGTTTTATTGGCGTATAAAAGCGTGGACCGAAGCACATTTTGTATCAAGCGCGCTAGTTAGCGCTTCATACAAAATGTGCTTCGGTCTACGCTTTTACACGCCAATAAAACTACAAACAAATGCATTCAATTCTTAATTATTTTACCTCATATATTAATTACCATAACTATATTAATTTGATTGGACAGTGGGTAAGAATCAGAATACGTGATCGCACAGGACCAACATCATATTCCGTGAGATAAAAATCATATTCCACCCTCTCGGAAGCCTCGCGGGTGTTCCCGCCAGAGTCATCATTCTGTGACAGGAAAACGTCAGAGGCCCTCGGAACGCATCACTTGTTGTGGATGTAGTTTTTAAATGTCTGAGACAACGTTCCAATGGACTTAAAATATGCTTGCCAGCAGTATTTTAAATATATGTGTTTTCTTGGTTTCATTCGATATAATAAAACATTTATAGCATACGGGTTCAGGAAATATGAAAATGTATTCAAGCACGAGTATCATATTCCCCTCGGGTGTTGCCCTAAGGGAATATGATACTCTTGGGGGAATACATTTTCATATTTCCCTCACCAGCATGTAATAAATGTATAATATTGACCAGGCCCGGCCAATATAATGTTTTCTTCCGGATTTTGTCCGAACTCGTTTTTGGCCTTAGATATAGAAAAAACATGTCGTCTGACAGATTTGAAAGTATTGAATATAATATGACAAATCGTTCATGGCACTTCGGGCCAAATACCTTTGAACATTATGATATCATGACGGGTACTATATATAGGACAGAATAATTATCATTTCAGACCACTTGGAGCTCATGTTGAAAGGACTCTTTCCTTTACGTTGTACTTGTTGCAAATGAGAAAAAATGAATGTGTTGCTGGTATAATCTTGAATATTTTACATATATGTTGATAATAATGTATTCAGTTATTGAATATATCCAGTTCTATATCTTAGGATGAAATTCCAAAGAAAGATATGATTGTCCAGGATTTCCTCTTTCGTAAATGTCGTCGGTGTATATGTAGAGTTGCCAATTGAATTGGCAATTCCTATTTCTTTTTTCAGGTTGTCTATGCTATGTGATATACACACAAAAGCAATATTGTAAGTGGCCTGTTTGGCATGAAGGTGATACAGGTGTTCAGCAACATTTTTTATTTAAGTTTTAATCTGTATCAACTACCTTACATTATTCACCCAATTAGAAACATAATCTAAGTCCTCCTTATAACCTTCACCATGTACCGTCAAAGGAAAATATGTAAAAGCCAAACCTAGAAAACCAAAGAACTTAAGATGACGGTGAAGGCTTACCAAATACTAAGAAGCCGATGAATGAACCAAGATAATGGTGAAGGGTAAGCATTTTCTGTTTCATATGAGACACCCGCCGTGTCAGGTAAATGATGGTGAAGGATAAGCATTTCCTGTTTCACATGAGACACCCGCCGTGTCAGGTAAATGATGGTGAAAGATAAGCATTTCCTGTTTCATATGAGACACCCGCCGTGTCAGGTAAATGATGGTGACGGATAAGCATTTCCTGTTTCATATGAGACACCCGCCGTGTCAGGTAAATGTCTTTTCGGAGATAGAGGAAAGAGAGAGGTTTTTGCATTGTTTGTAATGTTTCTTTGTGTGGCTGTATTATGTGATATTTAATGTGTATTGAGTGGTACATTTTTGTTTTATGCATGTTGGGTGATGGTTTTATGTTAGAGTTGTATTTTATGTTCATTGCATGAGGTTTTGTTTTCGATCCATCGCTTGGTTCTAGTTTTTATATCGATGTTAATTGTGTCAAATACTGTTTGTTCCTCTGTTATAACAGCGTTGTAACAAATTAGAAATGAATCATTACCTGAGAAATTAACAACAATAATAAACATTTCAACCTTTTTTAATAAAAATATAAATAAAATATTCTGGTCTTTGCACATATTTGTAGAAATCATATATTCCGTTAATAACTTTTTCCTGAAATAAAAAGGAAAATGTAGAACATGGAACTGTGAGTATAACACGTCAATATTGTTTCTATTTTATATGTGCTTCTGTCGATATTGTCATGAATCAAACAATATCTTCCTTATAAAATGTAATTACACTAAATAAAGTTAATTAGAATAACATAAGTATGAATGACGAGCTATTATAATGTATCTATCAGAACGACCACCTTCAAACCTCTTTTGACTGCATGTTGATATAATGATTTAAGATATTTCTGTTACCATGTGATTATAAACAACAATTAAATCACTGTTCCTTTTCCTTGATTTGTTTCTAACATTTTATTTCATATACTTTACATCCATATTTCTCATCGGTACTGGTGACGGTTACGTCTCCGTGTGCCGGATGTGGGTGTCCTGGCGATGAGGGGGTTTCCGGAAAATATAACAGAAAGCCTGACTGTTGACCATAATAGGTGACGTGTGTGGAGCATACCACCCACCATGCACGTTGAAAACCATTTTGTAGATGTGGAAAACGATATGCACATTGTGACCGCTATCAGGGTTGTTTTCGTCCCTAACCGACCTTTCATCCTCTTAAGTGGCTGTCGCAGGTCATTGTATTGTTTGTCCTATTACTCCATCATTTCTGTATATTGATATATTGTTGAAATATTTGCTCCTTGGTGTTAGGTTAATCAATAAATTCCAGTGAATTTACATAAATGAAATATTAAATAGATGGGCAGTGTATAACTATGCAACTATCATTATTAAGCGACATCATTTAACACGTGGACTATCATAAATACCTTTTTTGTTTCCACCATAACTACCAAACCCTGTAATATATCCTCCGAAATTACCATTTAATCCACCGAATTTACCATTTAATCCACCAAATTTAGCGCTTAATCCACCGAAATTACCATTTAATCCTCCGAATTTACCATTTAATCCACCAAATTTACCATTTAATCCACCAAAATTACCATTTAATCCACCGAAAATACCATTTAATCCACCAAAATCACCATACCTGGCATAACCTGCGTTTCCACCATAATAATTTTCAGAAAAAGGCCATCCAATGGATGCTACTTTGCTTCCTCTCCATTTTCCGTAACCTCCGAGTTCACTTCTCAATCCGCCAAAGCCTGAGTTTATACCATATCTGCCGTTAATGCCTGTTATTCCACCATAATATCCATTTAAGCCTGTTAATCCATTATAACCTCCGTATAATCCTCCTAATCCATTGCTACCAAATCCTCCATGTCCACTAAATCCACTAATTCCTGATCGACCACCAAGACCATCCCATCCTCCACCTAGCCAAAGTCCTCTTCCTTCGACCGTGCCATAATTGCGGAGGTTATGTGCAGGGCTGTAACCTCTTTGTCCCTTCTCGGCTATGACTAGCCCTAAAAGGGCAACGAGGAAACAAATTATGATCTGCATTCTGTAATAAAGCATAATATATATATGAAATATGCAAAAACGTTAGTTGTGACCTTTAATCCCACCCTCTGTAAACTCGCAGTGAAGAAGAATAATACAACAAGAGATATCAGAACAAAAACAATAAGTCTCCAAGATTCGCTCTAGTAACATAACGAAAAACTCTATGTTCTGTCTAATGTTTGATTCTTGTGAGGTCATTATTGTTCTTTCTTAAATCATGCTCCGATTATGTTTTTATCAATCTAGATAGTGATAATATACCCATTCCCAGCAGATTACAGCTCACTCTTATCCTTACATCATATTATTTTTTTTCGCATGAGTGTTACATTTATAGTCTATTTCATTTCATTTGAATGAACATTATGTTAAATAGCACTAATTGCCGTTATGTGATTTAGATGATTGTATATGTTTTATTCTATTTAATTGATTACTCCAAATATATAGTTTTGATAGGATCATGCCAATTCCAAAAATACACGCCTTATAGTGCATGTAATGCATTTATACTATGGACAATTTGGTATTATATATTCTCTATGGAAAATAGCATTGTAAGATCTTTTGCTATGAAATGAAAGTTTATTTTAAACAGTAGTCAATAATCCAGACAACAACCAACCACCTCTCGATTCGAATCATTGAAGACAGAAAGGACGATGACATGTGGTGTTGGGCAATTGTGTGTGCTTAATTGATGTTGTTTTGACTATCTTAATTGTGACTCTTTGTTCTGTTCATTTAATTCCTATTTTACCTTTAGATCTTTGTCATTGGGATTTTGGGTAGAAAAAAAATGTAATAATATGAATGGAACAAATTAAATCTACTAATGTCTTTCAAAGCAATAATCATTGCAGGTTATTGCAGTTTAATCATTGTTGGTTGTATTGACTGGTGGTTTTTTTAACGCTAAGAAAAGGAAGAGTTTAAATGTCCAATGTTTTGGCCTCTTTGCAGGTAAATTTAACAATTGCTTTCGTAGATAATCTTTTAGTACAAACACGATATACCTATATTGCAAGGGACATATGAAACCTATGTATACCCGCCGTGAAATAGAGGCTCGATTTTTTCTCTGTATCTAAACCTCATATAAATAAATTGTATATTGCGTACGTATATTGTTTATTTATATTATAATTTCTCATATGTATGAGATAAATATTTGTTCACCTGGTGACAACAATACATATATATCTATAAAAAAAACATAGCTTTCCGTACACATTATTAAAGAAAAAGAAATAATTTTTGATAACATTTTAAACATGACCATAATAATATATTAAGAACTAAAAGAAGAAACTTACTTCAACTTGGTTGGTGCTATGTTAACAGTGTGACGATAGAATGCTTGGGACGACTTTTATATCAATTTAAAAACCATCATATAGGAATGCTTTGTCATCATAATAATGATCAGATTATGTGTAACGATACGAACCACAAACCAAATTACATCAATAACATATTACGCAGAGACAAATAAAGAATAAATAAAAGTGTTCGATCTGTGGTTTTACAACAATACAAAATACACTTATAACAATTACCTATATTAATTAAGACAATAAATCATTGACATATCTGTTTACGACTTCTACAATGTATATATTGATGATATAGTAGCTACAAAACAATCTTTGTTTCTACGGAAATTTGTAATAATTGCACAATTTTCCCTTCATATTTCCTGTCGTTTTAACCAAAAACTGCGGCAATAACCATGATACCGAAACTGTCTACGTGATTATTAACTGTTGACATGCGCAACTGCTCATTATTGTACGTGGGGTCATAGAGTACATCTCGATGAAGGTAGCGATGAAGAATTGTCTTATAATCTAGACAAAAACAATGACGTTGAAGAGATGGTCTAACTTAAATGAAATACCGGTATTTAGAAAATACTTGAATATTATCATTGTTCAATATCGATCTCAACAAGATTACACGGTTATAAAACTTTTCAAAAGTACACAAAGAAAAACTTTCTAGGTCAAGACTTGAATATAAAGGACAATAATTGCTTTAATATCTACTGTAATGCTTTACTGTACGCTTAATTGAAAAAAGTAAAATCTGCATTCCATGGTTTCTTCTTTTCTTTTTCCTTTGCTCCTATTACTTTAGAATTATTTGGCATCCTAATCTTTCTATCTTGAGCGTACCTGATGACGTATTGCAGAAACGCGTGGTGTGCATTAAATGTGATATAGATCTACGTTTTCATTATGAGGCACGGTTGATTTTAATTTATGAATATATGGATACAATAAAACAACACAACACTACGCATATTTCCATAATTGACGGTTAACTTATTAATATCACCAATTAGGTCATGATGTTGTCTTTACCTTCTTTATATAAATGAAAAGAATGTAAAAAGATGTAGATAAGTAAACATCACCGAAAACTGAAGGAGAAAAAAGAATGGACAATCCAGAGAAACCGGCAACACAAAGACACAGGACGAAGAAAAAACCACAAGACAGCAGACCAAAAAGATTAGCAACACGAACCCCAGCAAAACCCGAGGGTGAACCCAAGCGCCCGCGGAAAAGGCAAACAATCCCCGCATACCACAAGACACCCACCATGTCACTCATATAGAACTAATTACTGCAAACAATATGATAGATGTAGTGAAGTGCCATTGTATTCTCTCATTTTGTTTTATATTTATTGCATGGTTAATTATCTATACATGTGATCGAAAATTTAACCAGTAACTTAAACACCTCCTCAACCTGGCCCTATAATTCTTCAAATTCTTCACAACAACACAAAACTGATTCTAAACAGGTCCTGTCCTTGGAGATGCATACTCATTAGTGACACGGAAAATGTGATTAGGATATAACAAGAGCAACCGTGTATATGAGCTTTACTTGGATATAGCGTAAAAAATCAAGGATTATTAATAGCATGTGATGTGCTCCTCACCAGTAGGAATATACAGAGAAAAGGAAAAGGAGAAATCGGTGATCGCATAGACCTATTATTGTCTAAATATTATCTCCCACTGACATACTATTCCTCAATATTATACTTTACATTTATATTTTCCCTATTTGTCGTTGTTAGCGGGCCGGTCAATATAACAGTATAATTACATTACTTCCGTTTTTCATTGAAATGTCATAATATGATTGTTTATGAAGTGGTCACATGTTTATTAAAGAGATGTTTTACATCCCAATAAAACTCAAACCCGAATTTGCATGTGCCTCCATGACGACGGCAGATGTAAGCAATCAATGGCGTAGTAATTTCCAACAGCAAATAATCTAGCACAAATAAAATTCACAACGGAAATTCATCAATATTAAATTTTGGTGTGATTTAAATGTAATTATTAGAATTGAATTCATTTTTTGGGTAGTGTTATAGGCGTGTAAAAGCGTGGACCGAGGCACATCTTTGGTATGAAGCACATGCCAATAAAACTACAAAAAAATGCATTCAATTCTTAATTATTTTACCTCATATATTAATTATGATAAATATATTAATTTGATTGGACAATGGGTACGAATCAGAACACGTGATCACACAGGACCAAAATCATATTCCGTGAAATAAAAATCATATTCCATCCCCTCGGAAGCGTCGCGGGTTTTCCCGCCAGAGTCATCGTTCTTTGACAGGAAAACATCAGACGCCTTCGGAACGCATCACTTGTTGTGGATACGGTTTCTAAATGTCTGAGACAACGTTCCAATGGACATAAAATATGCTTGCCAACAGTATTTTACATATATGTGTTTTCTTGGTTTCATTCGGTATAATAAAACATTTATAACACGGGTTCAGGAAATATGAAATAATATTCACCCACGAGTATCATATTCACCTCGGGCGTTGCCCTCAGGGAATATGATACTCTTGGGTGAATAAATTTTCATATTTCTCTCATCAGCATGTAATATATGTATAATATTGACCGGGCCCGGTTTGTTCCGGGTTTTGTCCGAAGTCGTTTTTGGCCTTAGATATACAACAACAAAAACATGTCGTCTGACAGATTTGCAAGTATTGAGTATAATATGACAAATCGTTCATGGCACTTCGGGCCAAATACCTTTGAGTATTATGATATCATGACGGGTACTATATATAGGACAGAATAATTACCATTTCAGACCACTTGGAGCTTGTGTTGAAAGGACTCTTTGCTTTAACGTTGTACTTGTTGCAAATGAGAAAAATGAATGTGTTGCTGGTATAATCTTGAATATTTTACATATATGTTGATAATAATGTATTCAATTATTGAATTAGAGTTCAAATAACTATAAAGTGTTTGTTTCATGTGTATTGTGTTATGACTACTGTTTCATTTCAGTTTATTTATTTTCTGTAATATATTTACTATGAATGTCTAGATTTCTATTTATTGTGTATTGGGTGCAAGTAATAGATACTTAGATATCAAATGTAGTGCGCACGACGCGTTTCTGGAATAAGAAGACTTTGAAGATCTCAAAGGGGTAATCAGAATACGTAAAGCGAGGAACATACACCACGATGTCCAAAAAGTACAACAGTACATACAACGATCTACTAAGCATACACAATACTAAGCATACAACTAAGGATCGAGCAACACGAACCCCAATAAAAACTTGGGGTGAACTCAGGTGTTCCGAAAAGGGAAGCAGTTCCTGGTCCAATAGTGACACCCGTTGTGTCACTCTAGTTACAAAGCCGGTGATAACTCATGAAATAAAAAAAGAACCGGGATATACTTACGACAGGTGGAACATATCCGTGGTCATTTGTGATTCAGATATTCCGTAACGGTTAACTAAGTCATGGTGGCGAAAATAATAAAACGTAAACATCAAAGTTAGTGCGCACGACTCGTTTCTGGAATAACTTTCATCAGGTAGACTTTCGGATTGATGACTTCAACTTAACCAATAGGAACATTTAGGTCAGTAGCTTCCATGTTTGCAGGAACCCTCCATCAAGGAAATCGTGATAAGAACTACCAGCTCTGGAATATCGGATCAACTCAGAGATATATACACTATATGTAGGTGCTGCTGGAATGTTGCTACATATAAATGGAAAGTTCACACTGGGAAAATTGAAATAATCTCTTTTGTCGTAAAGTATCGTTCTTAACCTGTCCTCATTATAAATTTCGAGGTGTATGTCAATGTGTGAAGCAGACCGATCTGTATATGTGGTATTCTTTATTACAAGCTCAATGGGATAGATGCGAACAACAAAATCATCAATTTAAAGAAATATTTAGTGAAGGACATCATCTATAATGCTGAACGTGAAATTAAAGGATTGGGCTAGCTTCTTTTCTTCTTCTTAAGAAGCCCTTGTATGAAGCTTGCCTCGTACGAATAAAGAAAAAAGCCGGTGAGAAGAGGAGGACAGTTTGTGCCTATGAGTATGTCGACTGTGTTGAGAAACATGTCCACCAAATATTACAAATATGTTGCCAATGAAAAAAGCATTTTGATGATATCAATTCAGAGAGCTGTTTGACCAAATGAAAATGTTTTGTTTTGCTTTTTCTTTTAGCAAAATAAGATTTGTCCGTTTCCTAAGACAAGGTATGTTTATCTACGTTTATTTTTTATTAAACGCAATTGGACTAATTCTTTTAATCTGTCTTTATCTTTGAGTGTGGAATAGTTGTGTAGAGGGTAGAAATGTCATATGTGTTAATGCTATTGCAGGATCAGAGGGGCCTTGCTTGTATATACTCCTACAGATCTTTAGAGCTCTTCAGAATCCACATCTGATTCACACCACTCCTTGAGTAGCGTCACAGTAATTCTGAAGTCCAGTTGTGACAACCAATAGAATAAATATTAATAATCTGGTAAAAGGTTTCGTTTTAAATTTGGTAGACACAGCAATATAACGCTGTGTGTATGGACATTATGTACTTTATGAATCCAATATAGTGAATGTATATCCAGTTCTTTTTCTTAGGTTGAAATTCCAAAGAAACATATGATTGTCCAAAATGTCCTCTTTCGTAAATGTCGTCGGTGTATAGGTAGAGTTGCCAATTGAATTGTCAATTCCTAATTCCTTTATCAGATGGTCTATGTTATGTGATATACACACAAAAGCAATATTGTAAGGGGGCTGTTTGGCATGAAGGTAAAATCATACAGGTGTTTAGCAACAATTTTTTTTTATTTAATCTGTATCAACTACATCACACTATTCACCCAATTAGAAACATAATCGAACTCCTCTTTATAACCTTCACCATGTACCGTCAAAGGAAAATATTTTAAAGCGAAAGCTAGAAAACCAAAGAACTTAAACAGGATTGCAAATATTGGCTTAGGACACCCATTTTTTTTTCCCTTTTTTTTTTTTTTTTAGACATTTTCAAAATATATACATTACAAACACAGACATTACACAACAGCACAGACAAAGACATTATTTGTACATACATTTTCAATACAAACATGAAATGTTGTGTCCCCTTGTCTCCATGTAATAAACCAAATACATAGTTTATTTAAGGATATATGTCATCAGATATTGATTTACCCCCTATATATAAGTGTATATACACGAGTTTCTAATATAAGTTTCTTATGTATAAATTATTTTCTTGCATGTTGACAAAAGTAAACCACTATAAATTAAGTTTATGTATGTAACACCATTTATTATCATGTTTGTACTTTTTATTTTCAACAAGCGCATTAATCTTTTCGATTTTCTCTTTTTGTTTAACTTTAATTTTGAAAATGTTAAGGACTGGTATCGTGTCAGTCCATTTACAACAGTTGATATAATTTCTTGCCACAAGGAATAAAAATAGAACAATTTTTTGCATGGATCTTTCATCTGAAAAAAACCTAAAACTGTTTCTTTTGGGTTAATTCCAAAACTTCTAAATCTACAGCTGATGAAAGCCAGATATTAAATGAAGTCCAAAATATCTTTGCCACGGGGCAGCCCCACATATAGTGTAAGATGGAATTACAGAAATTACACAATGCACTGCTTTTTATTCCCATTTTGTGTAATAACTTGCTATGTGGAAGTATATAATGCAGAAGTTTGAACTGACAATTTCTTAATTTTGTATCATTTGTGATTCTTTAAATATCATTAAACAACATACTACCATCTAGTTCAGTATCACGTTTTGTTCCCATTTCACAATGTCTTTAGCAAAATTTTCTTTTTCATCTTTTTCTATTAAATATTTGTATATATATTTTGAAATATATTTCCTCTGCATCATATTAGTTATCAAAGGTGGTTTCATTTCCAAGTCATCAGTACTGTAGTGTTTTTTAATAACAGATATTACACCATAATATGTAATAACATGTATATTCACATTGCATTTATCAAGAAACATTTGATATGTAATAGAAATCTATTATTGTCATCAATGAGGTCCTCTATCTTTTTTATGCCATTTTCTGACATGCATTTTAAATAAAGTACTCTGTCATTTATCTTCAGGTGTGAATTGTACCATATCAAGTCTGTTTTTGTGACTTTATTTGAGTCATCATTAAAGTTTAAAGATGAATACCACACGAGTAAATCCTGCCAAAATGTTGATTTGATAACCAACTTATGAGCATCTTTTAAATTTAATTTACTCTCCCATATAATCTTATCTTGTAATCGTGAACAACGGGCGCATATCAAATGTTTCCAAAATGCATTGTAATCTTCATTATCAAGCTTATATATCCACTGAAATTTAAAAGATTTGGCATATATTGTTATATTAGTCAAATTTAGTCCACCTTCTCTTTTTTCTTTAAATAAAATAGTTTTGTTAATCTTTGCTGGTTTATCATCCCAGAAATAAATTAATATTATCTTTTCAATATCATTTAAAAAGAGTTCTCCTGGTGAAGGTAAAATAGTCAGTGCATAAGTTAATTGTGGTATGATCAAGCTTTTGATGATTGTTAGTTTGCCATACAGAGTTAAATCTCTCTTTTGCCAAGTTTTTATAATTTCTAATATTTATTTTTTATTATAATAATTTTCTTCTATTATATCTTTTTGTTTTCCATTTGTTGGGATGATAATACCTAGCAGTTTAAATTTATCTGTAGTTATTTCAATTCCTGGCGAAAGGTTATGGGTGTATATTTCTACTTTGGAATGACCCAGTGGAATCAGTTCTGACTTATTTAGATTTACTTTTAACCCACTTATCTTTGATAACTCATTCAATATATTAATAAAAGTTTTAATGGAGTTTTCTGATCCATCAATAATTATTTGAGTGTCATCAGCATATTGGGACAGTTTGGATTCTGCACTTTTGTACTTTGACGTCATCTGGGCGTCTAATAGCTATGCCTAGTAGTTTGGCAGTTATAATAAAAAGATAAGGCGATGTAGGAAAACCTTGACGCATACCTCTCTCAACAGAGACAAATTATGTTGACCATTCCGTGTTAAGAATACAGCTTGGTATATTTTGAAACAATATACTGGTGCATTTTTTAATGGAAGGACCAAATTTAAAATAGCTTAGGTCACTCATGCATATCGGAGGAGAATCTTAGTTTTTGTGATAATTACATGAATTAAGGAATGTAAATTTAGATAGTAATAACATATGTAATAAGCCTTGTCAGTACCGACTCCCTGACTACTGGGTGGATGATCCCTCCGAAACTAATAATCCACATGAAGAGATATCGATCCAGTGAGAAACGTTAGAGAAAACCGAAGTGGGAAATAAGAATGGAGAATACGACGACATTGGCAACAAGGGGCACCAAACACAGAACGAAGACAAACAAAACAAACAACAACAATACAGAAAACTAAAACGATGAGCAACACAAACCTTACCAAATATTAAGAAGTCCTTGAATGAACCAAGATGACGGTGAAGGGTAAGCATTTCCGGAGAGAGAGAGGTTGCTTACGTCCGTATTGCTCATCTGTGATTACCCCTGGGTATCTAGTGATGTCAGTGTTGCTCATCTGTGCTAACCCCTGGGTATCTAGTGATGTCAATGTTGCTCATATGTGCTTACCCTTGGGTATCTAGTGATATCAGTTTTGCTCATCTGTGCTTACCCTTGGGTATCTAGTGATGTCAGTGTTGCTCATCTGTGCTTACCCTTTGGTATCTAGTGATGTCAGTGTTGCTCACCTGTGCTTACCCTTTGGAATCTAGTGATGTCAGTGCTGCTCATCTGTACTTACCCTTGGGTATCTAGTGATGTCAGTGTTGCTCATCTGTGCTTCACCTCGGGTATATAGTGAAGTCCGTGTTGCTCATCCGTGCTTGCCCTTGTGTATCTAGTGATGTCAGTGTTGCTCATCTGTGCTTACCCTTGGGTATCAAGTGATGTCAGTGTTGGACATCTGTGCTAATCTTGTGTATCTAGTGATGTCAGTGTTGCTCATCTCTGCTTACCCTTGGGTATCTAGTGATGTCAGTGTTGCTCATCTGTGCTTATCCTTGGGTATCTAGTTATGTCCGTGTTGCTCATCTGTGCTTACCCTTGAGTATCTAGTGATATCCGTATTGCCCATCTGTGTTTACCCTTGGGTATCCAGTGTTGTCAGTGTTGCTCATCTGTGTTTACCCTTGGGTATCTAGTGACGTCAGTGTTGCTCATCTGTGCTAACCTCGGGTATCTAGTGATGTCCGTGTTGCTCATCTGTGCTTACCCTTGGGTATCTAGTGATGTCAGTGTTGCTCATCTGTGCTTCACCTCGGGTATATAGTGATGTCCGTGTTGCTCATCCGTGCTTGCCCTTGTGTATCTAGTGATGTCAGTGTTGCTCATCTGTGCTTACCTTTGGGTATCAAGTGATGTCAGTGTTGGACATCTGTGCTAATCTTGTGTATCTAGTGATGTCAGTGTTGCTCATCTCTGCTTACCCTTGGGTATCTAGTGATGTCAGTGTTGCTCATCTGTGCTTATCCGTGGGTATCTAGTTATGTCCGTGTTGCTCATCTGTGCTTACCCTTGAGTATCTAATGATATCCGTATTGCCCATCTGTGTTTACCCTTGGGTATCCAGTGTTGTCAGTGTTGCTCATCTGTGCTTACCCTTGGGTATCTAGTGACGTCAGTGTTGCTCATCTGTGCTAACCTCGGGTATCTAGTGATGTCCGTGTTGCTCATCTGTGCTTACCCTTGGGTATCTAGTGATGTCAGTGTTGCTCATCTGTGCTTACCCTTGGGTATCTAGTGATGTCAGTGTTGCTCATCTGTGTTTACCCTTGGGTATCTAGTGATGTTAGTGTTGCTCATCTGTGCGTACCCTTGGGTATCTAGGGATGTCAGTGTTGTTCATCTGTGCTTACCCTTGGGTATCTAGTTATGTCAGTGTTGCTCATCTGTGCTTACCCTTGGGTCTCTAGTGATGTCAGTGTTGCTCATCTGTGCTTACCCTTGGGTATCTAGTGATGTCAGTGTTTCTCATCTGTGCTTACCGTTGGGTATCTATCGAGATCAGTGTTGTTCATCTGTGCTTACACCTGGGTATCTAGTGTTATTCGTGTTGCTATCTGTGTTTACCCTTGGGTATCTAGTGATGTCAGTGTTGCTCATCTGTGCTTACCATTAGGTATCTAGTGATGTCCCTGTTGCTCATCTGTGCTTACCCTTGGGTATCTAATGATGTCAGTGTTGCTCATCTGTGCTTACCCTTGGGTATCTAGTGATGTCAGTGTTGCTCATATGTGTTTACCCTTGGGTGTCTAGTGATGTCAGTGTTGCTCATCTGTGCTTACCCTTGCGTATCTGGTGATGTTAGTGTTGCTCATCTGTGCTTACCCTTGGGTATCTAGTGATGTTCATGTTGCTATCTGTGTTTACCCTTGGGTATCTAGTGATGACAGTGTTGCTCATCTGTGCTTACCCTTGGGTATCTAGTGATGTCCGTGTTGCTCATCTGTGTTTACCCTTGGGTATCTAGTGATGTCAATGTTGCTCATCTGTGTTTACCCTTGGGTATCTAGTGATGTTCATGTTGCTATCTGTGTTTACCCTTGGGTATCTAGTGATGACAGTGTTGCTCATCTGTGCTTACCCTTGGGTATCTAGTGATGTCCGTGTTGATCATCTGTGTTTATCCTTGGGTATCTAGTGATGTCAGTGTTGCTCATCTGTTTTTACCCTTGGATATCTAGTGATGTCAGTGTTGCTCATCTGTGCTTACCCTTGGGTATCTAGTGATGTCAATGTTGCTCATCTGTGTTTACCCTTGGGTATCTAGTGATGTCAGTGCAGTGCTTCTCATCGGTGTTTACCCTTGGGTATCTAGTGATGTCAGTGTTGCTCATCTGTGTTTGCCCTTGGGTATCTAGTGATGTCCATTTTGCTCATCTCTGCTTACCATTGGGTATCTAGTGATGTCAGTATTGCTCATCTGTGCTTACCACTGGGTATCTAGTGATATCAGTTTTGCTCATCTGTGTTTACCCTTGGGTGTCTAGTGATGTCCGTGTTGCTCATCTGAGGTTACCATTGGGTATCTAGTGATGTACGTGTTGCTCATTTGTGCTTACCATTGAGTATCTAGTGATGTCAGTGTTGCTCATCTGTGCTTACCCTTGGTTGTCTAGTGATGTCCGTGTTGCTCATCGTTTTAGTTTATGGTGTTGTGTTTTTGTTTTGTCTTCATTTGTGATTATGAAATGAAAGCTTACACAATGATGACCATTAATTCCACCAATATCAGCAAAACCAACAATCACCTCTCATCTTAACTGAACTCACCCACCACAAAAAAACACCACTACACATTGTGGGGAATCCAGGTCCTGGTCTTGGGCAGGCCCAAAGATGAAATGTGTGCCAACTATATAATATATTGTATAAGAAAGCATGGAAATCGCTTAATAGAAAGATAGACTTGTCTTAATCATCAAATTTTATAGAAAGTTTACTTATATTTGGTATATCAACAATATTTTATGGACACAAATACTGTGAGGTTTGGCATTGTTATCGTACAACTGTCAAGTTATGTTGTCTATCAAGTTTTTTAAATATAATTTTCAGGTATTTGTTTTACTTTGTATTGACCACAGGTGTCACTTCGTTATTTATTATTTGTGGTTGATTTCACTTTAATTTTACAATACATTATAAAAGTATGAACTGTCATCCTATGTGTTGTGGTGGTTGATAATCATTGTCACACAATGTGGTCGTTGTATTAAAGACAAAATTTACGTTTTTACATAACTTATTATTGATTGTGTGTTATTTAAGAATGTATCTAATAGGCCTTGTCAGTGCCGACTCCCTGACTACTGGGTGGCTGATCTCTCCGAAACTAATAGTCCACCTGAAGAGATATAGATCCAGTGAAAAACGTTAGAGAAAACCGAAGTGGAAAATAAGAATGGAGAATACAACGACATTGACAACAATGGGAAGCAAACACAGAACTAAGACAACAAAGGTAAAAAACACAATACAGAAAGCTAAAACGATGAACAAAACAGACCTTACCAAGTACTAAGAAGCCGATGAATGAACCAAAATGACGGTGAAGGGTAAACATTACCTGAGAGAGAGAGGTTGTTTACGTATTTTTCATTTATTTAAATTTTATTGCAGTATGGGTAATTTTGTTTTTGTTGGGGCTGTATCATGTGATAATTAATGTGTATTGAGAGATACGTTTTTGCTTTATGTGTGCTGGGTGATAGGTTTTATGATAGAGCTGCATTGTATGTTCATTGGATGAGGTTTTACTTTCGATCCATCGTGTGGTTCTTGTTTTTGTGTCGACATTACCGTTTGGTTCGCTGTTAGGAAAACGTTATAGCAAATTAGAAATGAATCATTACTGAGAAATTACCAACAATAATACACATTTCAACCATTTTTAATAGAAATATAAAAAATAAATATTCTGGTCATTGCACATATTCGTAGACATCATATATTCCGTTAATAACTTTTTCCTGAAATAAAAAGGAAAATGTAGAGCATAAAGCTGCTGTTATAACACGTTAATACTATTTATATTGTATATGTGCTTCTGTCGATATTTTCACGAATCAAACAATATCTTCTTTATTTACATATAAAATGTAATTAAACAATATCACGTTAATTAGAATAGCATATGAATAAATGACGAGCTATTATAATTTATCTATCAAATTGATCACCATCAAATCGCTTTACAGTACATGTTTATATCATTATTGAAGATATTTCGCTGACAATCTGATTATAAACAACAATAAAATCACTGTTACTTTTCCTTGATTTATTTCTATTATTGTATTTAATATTAGTTTGCATCCACGTTTATCAAGGATAATGGTGACGGTTATGTCTCATTGTGGCGGAGGTGGATGTCCTCTCGCTGAGGCGGTTGCTGGATAAAAAAACAGAAGGCATGACTTTTGACCATAGCAGGTGGCGTGTGTGGAGAATATCACGCTCCGTGCACGTTAAAAAAAAAACCTTTATAGATGTCGAAAGCGATATACACATTGTAGCCGATTTAAAAGGTATTGACTCTCCATGCTCTTTAGTGGTTGTCAAAAGTCATTGCATTGATTGCCCCATTTTCCCCATCATTTCTGTATATGTATATACGTTTGAACTTATTCTCCTGAAATATGGACAGCTGGACGTAACGGAAATCAATGATCAATCAATTTCATAGTGGATTTACATAAATGAAATATTAAAAAGATCGCCAGTGTAAAATTATGGAATTATCATTATTAAACGTCATCATTTAATACGTGGGCTATCATAAATACCTTTCTTGTATCCACCATAACTACCAAACCCTCGTATAGATCCTCCGAATTTACCATTTAAACTACCGAAATTACCATTTAATCCACCAAAGTTCCCATTTAATCTTCCAAATTTACCATATCCACCATAACCTCCGTATCCACCATAACCACCATAGTAGTTTCTAGACAAAGGCCATCCTATGGATGCTACCTTGCTTCCTCTCCATTTTCCATAACCTCCGAACCCCCTTCTGACTCCACCAAAACCTGAGTTTAGACCATATCTGCCGTTAATACCTGTTAATCCACCGTAATATCCATTTAAGCCGGTTAATCCACCATAATACCCATTTAATCCTGCTAATCCAGCATAGCCCCCGTATAATCCTCCTAATCCACGATAGCCGGCCATGCCACCAAATCCTCCATGTCCACTAAATCCACTAATTCCTGACCGACCACCAAGACCATCCCATCCTCCACCTAGCCAAAGTCCTCTTCCTTCCACAGTGCCATAATTGCGGAGGTTGTGTGCAGGACTGTAACCTCTTTGCCCCTTCTCGGCTATGACTAGCCCTAAAAGGGCAACGAGGAAACAAACTATGATCTGCATTCTGTAATAAAGCATAATATATATATGAAATATGTAACAGTGTTAGTTGTGACCTTTAATCCCACCCTCTGTAAGCTCACAATGAACAAGAATAATACAATGAGAGAAATCAGAACAAAAACAATAAGTCTCCAAGATTCGCTCTAGTAACATAGCGAAAAGCTCTATATTGTGTCTAATGTTTGATTCTTGTGAGGTCAGTATTGTTCTTTTTTATATCATGCTCCGATTATGTTTTTATCAATCTAGATAGTGATAATATACCCATTCCCAGCAGATTACACCTCACTCTTATCCTTACATCACATTATTCATAGTCTATTTCATTTCATTTAAATGTAACACTAATTGCCGTTATGTGAATTAGATGATTGTATATGTTTTATTCTATTTAATTGATTACTCCAAATATATAGTTTTGATAGGATCATGTCAATTACAAAAATACACGCCTTATAGTGCATGTAATGCATTTATTATATGGAGAATTTGGTATTATATATTCTCTATGGAAAACAGTATTGTTAGATATTTTGCCATGAACTGAAAGTTCATTTTTAACAGTGGTCAATAATCAAGATAACAACCATCCACCTCTCGACTCGAATCATTGAAGACAGAAAGGACGATGACATGTGGTGTTGGGGAATTGTGTGCGTTTCATTGAGGTTGTTTTGACTATCCTAATTGTGACTCTTTGTTCTGTTCATTTAATTCCTATTTTACCTTTAGATCTTTGTCATTGGGATTTTTGGTAGAAAAAAACTGTAATAATATGAATGGAACAAATTAAATCTTCTAATGCCTGTTAAAGCAATAATCATTGCAGGTTATTGCAGTTTAATCATTGTTGTATTGACTGGTGGCCTTTTTATCGTTAAGAAAAGGAAGAGTTTAAATGTCCAATGTTTTGGCCTCTTTACGGGTAAAATTAACAATTGCTTTCGTACATGATCTTTTAGTACAAACACGATATACCTATATTGCAAGGGACATATGCAACTTATGTATACTCGCCGTGACATAGAGGCTCGAATTTCTCTTTGTATCTAGACCTCATATAAATAAATTGTATATTATGTACGTATATTGTTTATTTATATTATAATTTCTCATATTTATGAGATAAATAATTGCTCCACTGGTGGCAACAATACATTTATATCTATGAAAAAAAATAGTGACAGTGAAACCTTATAACGCCATTTCAGCATTGAAATTAACACATATTTCATCTAGCTTTCCATACACATTATTAAAGAAATAGAACTATTTTTTGATAACATTTTAAACATGACCATAATAATATATTAAGAACTAAAAGAAGAAACTTACTTCAACTTGGTTGGTGCTATGTTAACAGTGTGACGATAGAATGTTTAGGACGACTTTTATATCAATTTAAAAACCATCATATAGGAATGCTTTGTCATCATAATAATGATCAGATTATGTGTAGCGATACGAACCACAAACCAAATTACATCAATAGCATATTACGCAGAGACGAATAAAGAATAAATAAAAGTGTTCGATCTGTGGTTTTACAACAATACAAAATACACTTATAACAATTACCTATATTAATTAAGACAATAAATCATTGACATATCTGTTTACGACTTCTACAATGTATATATTGATGATATAGTAGCTACAAAACAATCTTTGTTTCTACGGAAATTTGTAATAATTCCAAAAGTTTCCCTTCATATTTCTTGTCATCTTAACCAAAAACCGCGGCAATAACCATGACACTGGAACTGTCTACGTGATTATTAACTCTTGACATGCGCAACTGCTCATTATTGTACGTGGGGTTATAGAGTACATCTCGATGAAGGGTGCGATGATGAATTGTCTTATAATCTAGACAAAAACAATGACTCTGAAGAGATGGTCTAGCTTAAATGAAATACCGGTATTTAGAAAATACTTGAATATTATCATTGTTCAATTTCTATCTCAACAAGATTACACGGTTATAAAACTTTACAAAAGTACACAAAGAAAAACTTTCTAAGTCAAGACTTGAATATAAAGGACAATAATTGCTTTAATATCCACTGTAATGCTTTACTGTACGCTTAATTGAAAAAAGTAAAATCTGTATTCCATGGTTTCGTCTTTTCTTTTTCCTTTGCTCCTATTACTTTAGAATTACTTGGCATCCTAATCTTTCTATCTTGAGCGTACCTGATGACGTATTGCAGAAACGCGTGGTGTGCATTAAATGTGATATAGATCTACGTTTTCATTATGAGGCACGGTTGATTTTAATTTATAAATTTATGGATACAATAAAACAACACAACACTACGCATATTTACATAATTGACGGTTAACTTATTAATATCACCAATTAGGTCATGATGTTGTCTTTGCCTTCCTTATATAAATAAAAGGAATGGTAAAAGATGTAGATAAGTAAACATCACCGAAAACTGAAGGAGAAACAAGAATGGACAATCCAGAGAAACCGGCAACACAAGACACAGGACGAAGAAAAAAACACAACACAGAAGACCAATAAGATTAGGAACATGAACCCCAGCAAAACAAGAGGGTGAACCCAAGCGCCCGCAGAAAAGGAAAACAGTCCCCGCATACCACAAGACACCCACCATGTCACTCATATAGAACTAATTACTGCACACAATATGACAGATGCAGTGAAGCGCCATTGTATTCTCTCATTTTGTTTTATATTTATTGCATGGTTAATTATCTATACATGTGATCGAAAATTTAACCAGTAACTTAAACACCTTCTCACCCTGGCCCTATAATTCTTCAAATTCTTCACAACAACACAAAACTGATTCTAAACAGGTCCTGTCCTTGGAGATGCATACTCATTAGGGACACGGAAAATGTGATTAGGATATAACAAGAGCAACCGTGTATATGAGCTCTACTTGGAAATAGCGTAAACAATCAAGGATTATTAATAACATGTGATGTGCTCCTCACCAGTAGGAGGAATATACAGGAAAAAGGAAAAGGAGAAATCGGTAATCGGTAAATCGGTATTCGCATAGACCTACCTATCATATTCCCATCGGGCGTTGCCCTCAGGGAATATGATACTCTTGGGTGAATACATTTTCATATTTCTCTCACCAGCATGTAATAAATGTATAATATTGACCGGGCCTGGTCAATATAAGGTTTCTCCCGGATTTTGTCCGAACTCGTTTTTGGCCTTAGATATACAACAACAACAGATTTGCAAGTATTGAGTATAATATGACAAATATTTCATGGCACTTCGGGCCAAATACCTTTGAACATTATGATATCATGGCGGTTACTATATATACGACAGAATAATTACCATTTCAGACCACTTGGAGCTTGTGTTGAAAGGACTTTCCTTTACGTTGTACTTGTTGCAAATGAGAAAAAATAATTTGTTGCTGGTATAATCTTGAAAATTGTACATATGTGATGATGATAATGTATTCAGTTATTGAATTATAGTTCAAATATATTGTGTTATGACTACTGTTTCATTTCAGTTGATTTATTTTCTGTAATATATTTACTATGAGTGTTTAGATTTCTATTTATTGTGTATTGAGTGCAAGTAATATATACGTAGATATCAAATGTAGTGTGCACGACGCGTTTCTGGAATAAGAAGACCCTGAAGATCTCAAAGGGGCAATCATAATACGTAAAGCGAAGAACAGACACCACGATGGCCAAAACGTACAACAGTACTTACAACGATCTACACAAATACACAAAACTAAGCATACAACTAAAGATCGAGTAATACGAACCCCGATTAAATCCGGGGGTGAACTTATGTGTTTCGAAAAGGGAAGCAGTTCCTGGTCCAATAGTGACACCCGTTGTGTCACTCTAATTACAAAGCCGGTGATAACTCATGAAATAGGAAAAGGACCGGGATATACTTATGACAGGTGGAACATATTCGTGGTTATTTGTGATTCAGATATTCCGTAACTATTTGACTAAATGAAAGTGGTTTATTTTGCTTTTTCTTTTAACAAAATAAGATTTGTCCGTTTCCTAAGACAAGGTATGTTTATCTACGTTTAATTTTTATTATGCACAATTGGACTAATTCTTTTAATCTGTCTTTTAGCTTTGAGTGTGGAATAGTTGTGTAGAGGGTAGAAATGTCATATGTGTTAATGCTATTGTAGGATGAGAGGGGCCTTGCTTGTATATACTCCTACAGATCTTTAGAGTTCTTCAGAATCCACATCTGATTCACACCACTCCTTGAGTAACTAGTGTCACAGTAATTCTGAAGTCCAGTTGTGACAACCAATAGAATAAATATTAATAATCAGGTAAAAGGTTTCGTTTTAAATTTGGTAGACACTACAATATAGCGCTGTTTGCATGGACACTATGTACTTTATGAATCCAATATAGTGAATGTATATCCAGTTCTTTATCTTAGGTTGAAATTCCAAAGAAACATATGATTGTCCAGAATTTCCTCTTTCGTAAATGTCGTCGGTGTATAGGTAGAGTTGCCAATTTAATTGTCAATTCCTAATTCTTTTATCAGATTGTCTATGTTATGTGATATACACACAAAAGCAATATTGTAAGGGGCCTGTTTGGCATGAAGGTGATAGTATCATACAGGTGTTTAGCAACATTTTTATTCTTTTTAATCTGTATCAACTACCTCACACTATTCACCCAATTAGAAACAGAATCGAACTCCTCTTTATAACCTTCATCATGTACCGTCAAAGGAAAATATTTAAAAGCCAAAGCTAGAAAACCAAAGAACTTAAACAGGATTACAAAAATTTGCATTGGGCACCCATTTTTTTTATTTACTTTTTTTTTTTTTTTTTAAACATTTTCAAAATATAATTATGCATAACAAACACAGACATTACACAACAGCACAGACAAAGACATTATTTGCACATACATTTTCAATACAAACATGAAATGTTGTGTCCCCTTGTCTCCATGCAATAAACCAAATACATAGTTTATTTTAGGATATATGTCATCAGATTTTGATTTACCCCCTATATATAATTGTATATACATGAGTTTCGTATATAAGTTTCTTATGTATAAATTATTTTCTTGCATGTTGACAAAAGTAGACCACTATAAATTAAGTTCATGTATGTAACACCATTTATTATCATGTTTGTACTCTTTATTTTCAACAAGCGCATTAATCTTTTCGATTTTCTCTTTTTGTTTAACTTTAATTTTGAAAATGTTAAGGACTGGTTTTGTGTCAGTCCATTTACAACATTGAATATAATTGCTTGCCACAAGGAATAAAAATAGAACAATTTTTTACATGGAGCTTTCATCTGAAAAAAGACCTAAAACTGTTTCTTTTGGGGTTAATTCAAAAACTTCTAAATCTAAAGCTGATGAAAGCCAGATATAAAATGAAGTCCAAAATCTCTTTGCCACGGGGGCAGCCCCACAGATAGTGTAAGATGGAGTCTTCTTCTTGGTTACAGAAATTACACAATGCACTGCTTTTTATTCCCATTTTGTGTAATAACTTGTTATTTGGAAGTATATAATGCAGAAGTTTGAACTGAAAATTTCTTAATGTTGTATCATTTGTGATTCTTTAAATATCATTAAGCAACATACTACCATCTAGTGCAGTATCAAGTTTTTGTTCCCATTTCAGAATGCCTTTAACAAAATTTTCTTTTTCATCTTTTTCTATAAAATATTTGTATATATATTTGAAATATCTTTCCTCTGCATCATATTAGTTATCAAAGATGGTTTCATTTCCAAGTCATCAGTACTGTAGTGTAGCTTAATAACAGATATAACACAATAATATGTAATAACATGTATATTCACATTGCATTTATCAAGAAACATTTGATATGTAATAGAAATCTATTATTGTCATCAATGAGGTCCTCTATCTTTTTTATGCCATTTTCTGACATGCATTTTAAATAAAGTACTCTGTCATTTATCTTCAGGTGTGAATTGTACCATATAAAGTCTGTTTTTGTGACTTTATTTGAGTCATCATTAAAGTTTAAAGATGAATACCACAAGAGTAAATCCTGCCAAAATATTGATTTGATAACCAACTTATGAGCATCTTTTAAATTTAAATTACTCTCCCATATAATCTTATCTTGTAATCGTGAACAACGGGCACATATCAAATGTTTCCAAAATGCATTGTAATCTTCATTATCAAGCTTATATATCCACTGAAATTTAAAAGATTTGGCATATATTGTTATATTAGTCAAATTTAGTCCACCTTCTCTTTTTTCTTTTTAATAAAATAGTTTTGTTAATCTTTGCTGGTTTATCATCCCAGAAATAAATTAATATTATCTTTTCAATATCATTTATAAAGAGTTCTCCTGGCGAAGATAAAATTGTCAGTGCATAAGTTAATTGTGGTATGATCAAGCTTTTGATGATTGTTAGTTTGCCATTCAGAGTTAAATCTCTCTTTTGCCAAGTTTTTATAATTTCTAATATTATTTTCTTTTTATTATAATATTTTTCTTTTATTAGATCTTTTTGTTTTTCATTTGTTGGGATGATAATACCTAGCAGTTTAAATTTATCGGTAGTTATTTTAATTCCTAACGAAAAATTATGGGTGTATATTTCTACTTTGGAATGACCCAGTGGAATCAGTTCTGACTTATTTAGATTTACTTTTAACCCACTTATCTTTGAAAACTCATTCAATATATTAATAGAAGTTTTAATAGAGTTGTCTGATCCATCTATAATTATTTGAGTGTCATCAGCATATTGGGACAGTTTGGATTCTGCACTTTTGTACTTAAAGCCTTTGACGTCATATGAGCGTCTAATAGCTATGCCTAGTAGTTTGGCAGTTATAATAAAAAGATAAGGCGATATAGGGAAACCTTGACGCATACCTCTCTCAACAGAGACAAATTATGTTGACCATCCCGTGTTAAGAATACAGCTTGGTATATTTTGAAACAATATACTGGTGCATTTTTTAAAGGAAGGACCAAATTTAAAATAGCTTAGGTCACCCATGCATATCGGAGGAGAATCTTAGTTTTAGTAATAATTGCATGAATTAAGGAATGTAAATTTAGATAGTAATAACATATGTAATAAGCCTTGTCAGTACCGACTCCCTGACTACTGGGTGGATGATCCCTCCGAAACTAATAATCCACATGAAGAGATATCGATCCAGTGAGAAGCGTTAGAGAAAACCGAAGTGGAAAATAAGAATGGAGAATACAACAACATTGGCAACAATGGGTACCAAACACAGAACTAAGAAAAAAGAAGCAAACAACAGCTGACGGTGAATGGTATGCATTTTCTGAGAGAGAGAAAGAGGTTGTTTACGTCCGTGTTGCTCATCTGTGATTACCCTTGGGTATCTAGTGATGTCAGTGTAGCTCATCTGTGTTTACCCCTGGGTATCTAGTGATGTAAGTGTTGCTCATATGTGCTTACCCTTGGGTATCTAGTGATGTCCGTGTTGCTCATCTGTGCTTACCCTTGGGTATCTAGTGATGTCAACGTTGTTCATCTGTGCTTACCCTTGGGTATCTAGTGATGTCAGTGTAGTTCATCTGTGCTTACCCTTGGGTATCTAGTGATGTCAGTCTTGCTCATCTGTGCTTACCCTTGAGTATCTAGTGATGTCAGTTTTGTTCATATGTGCTTACCACTGTGTATCTAGTGATGTCAGTGTTGCTCATATGTGCTTACCCTTGGGTATCTAGTGATGTCAGAGTTGTTCATCTGTGCTTACCCTTGGGCATCAAGTGATGTCAACGTTGTTCATCTGTGCTTACCCTTGAGTATCTAGCGATGTCCGTGTTGCTCATCTGTGATTACCCTTGTGTATCTAGTGATGTCCGTGTTGCTCATCTGTGCTTACCCTTGGGTATCTAGTGATGTCAGTGTTGCTCATCTGTGCTTACCTTTGAGTATCTAGTGATGTCAGTGTTGCTCATATGTGCTTACCCTTGTGTATCTAGTGATGTCAGTGTTGCTCATATGTGATTACCCTTGGGTATCTAGTGATGTCTGTGTTGCTCATCTGTGCTTACCATTGGTTATCAAGTGATGTTAGTGTTGCTCATCTCTGCTTACCCTTCGGTATCTAGTGATGTCAGTGTTGCTCATCTGTGCTTACCCTTCGGTATCTAGTGATGTCAGTGTTGCTCATCTGTGATTACACTTGGGTATCTATTGATGTCAGTGTTGCTCATCAGTGCTTACTCTTGGGTATCTAGTGATGTCAGTGTTGCTCATCTGTGCTTACCCTTGGGTATCTAGTGATGTCAGTGTTGCTCATCTGTGCTTACCCTTGTGTATCTAGTGATGTCAGTGTTGCTCATCTGTGCTTACCCTTGGGTATCTAGTGATATCTGTGTTGCTCATCTGTGCTTAGCCTTGGGTATCTAGTGATGTCAGTTTTGCTCATCTGTGTTTACCCTTGGGTATCTAGTGATGTCAGTGTTGCTCATCTGTGTTTCCCCTTGGGTATCTAGTGATGTCAGTGTTGCTCATCTGTGCTTACCCTTGGGTATCTAGTGATGTCAGTGTTGCTCATCTCATTACCCTTGGGTATCTAGTGATGTCAGTGTTGCTCATCTGCGCTTACCCTTGGGTATTTAGTGATGTCAGTTTTGCTCATCGGGGTTTACCCTTGGGTATCTAGTGATGTCAGTGTTGCTGAACTGTGTTTACTCTTGGGTATCTAGTGATGTCCATGATGCTCATCTGTGTTTCCCCTTGGGTATCTAGTGATGTCAGTGTTGCTCATCTGTGCTTACCATTGGGTATTTAGTGATGTCAGTGTTGCTCATCTGTGCTTACCATTGGGTATCTAGTGATGTCAGTGTTGCTCATCTGTGCTTACCCTTGGGTATCTAGTGATGTCAGTGTTGCTCATCTGTGCTTACCATTGGGTATTTAGTGATGTCAGTTTTGCTCATCGGGGTTTACCTTTGGGTATCTAGTGATGTCAGTGTTGCTCATCTGCGCTTACCCTTGGGTATTTAGTGATGTCAGTTTTGCTCATCGGGGTTTACCCTTGGGTATCTAGTGATGTCAGTGTTGCTCATCTGTGCTTACCCTTGGGTATCTAGTGATGTCAGTGTTGCTCATCTGTGATTACCCTTGGGTATCTAGTGATGTCAGTGTTGCTCATCTGTGTTTACCCTTGGGTATCTAGTGATGTCAGTGTTGCTCATCTGTGCTTACCCTTGGGTATCTAGTGATGCCACTTTTGCTCATCTGTGCTTACCCTTGGGTATCTAGTGATGTCCGTTTTGCTATCTGTGTTTTCCCTTGGGTATCTAGTGATGTCAGTGTTGCTCATCTGTGCTTACCCTTGGGTATCTAGTGATGTCACTGTTGCTCAGCTGTGCTTACCCTTGGGTATCTAGTGATGTTAGTGTTGCTCATCTGTGCTTACCCTTGGGTATCTATTGATGTCAGTGTTGCTCATCTGTGTTTACCCTTGGGTATCTAGTGATGTCAATGTTGCTCATCTGTGTTTCCCCTTGGGTATCTAGTGATGTCAATGTTGCTCATCTGTGCTTACCCTTGGGTATCTAGTGATGTCAGTGTTGCTCATCTGTGCTTACCCTTGGGTATCTAGTGATGTCAGTGTTGCTCATCTGTGCTTACCCTTGCGTATCTGGTGATGTCCGTGTTGTTCATCTGTGATTACCCTTGGGTATCTAGTGATGTTAGTGATGCTCATCTGTGATTACCCTTGGGTATCTAGTGATGTCAGTGGTGCTCATCTGTGCTTACTCTTGGGTATCTAGTGATGTCACTTTTGCTCATCTGTGCTTACCCTTGGGCATCTAGTGATGTCCGTGTTGCTCTCTGTGCTCACCCTTGGGTATGTAATGATGTCCGTGTTTGCTATCTGTGTTTACCCTTGGGTATCTAGTGATGTCAGTGTTGCTCATCTGAGGTTACCCTTGGGTATCTAGTGATGTCAGTGTTGCTCATCTGTGATTACCCTTGGGTATCTTGTGATGTCAGTGTTGCTCATCTGTGTTTACCCTTGGGTATCTAGTGATGTCAGTGTTGCTCATCTGTGCTTACCCTTGGGTATCTAGTGATGTCACTGTTGCTCAGCTCTGCTTACCCTTGGGTATCTAGTGATGTTAGTGTTGCTCATCTGTGCTTACCCTTGGGTATCTATTGATGTCAGTGTTGCTCATCTGTGTTTACCCTTGGGTATCTAGTGATGTCAATGTTGCTCATCTGTGTTTCCCCTTGGGTATCTAGTGATGTCAATGTTGCTCATCTGTGCTTACCCTTGGGTATCTAGTGATGTCAGTGTTGCTCATCTGTGCTTACCCTTGGGTATCTAGTGATGTCAGTGTTGCTCATCTGTGCTTACCCTTGCGTATCTGGTGATGTCCGTGTTGTTCATCTGTGATTACCCTTGGGTATCTAGTGATGTTAGTGATGCTCATCTGTGATTACCCTTGGGTATCTAGTGATGTCAGTGGTGCTCATCTGTGCTTACTCTTGGGTATCTAGTGATGTCACTTTTGCTCATCTGTGCTTACCCTTGGGCATCTAGTGATGTCCGTGTTGCTCTCTGTGCTCACCCTTGGGTATGTAATGATGTCCGTGTTTGCTATCTGTGTTTACCCTTGGGTATCTAGTGATGTCAGTGTTGCTCATCTGAGGTTACCATTGGGTATCTAGTGATGTCTGTGTTGCTCATCTGTGCTTACCCTTGGGTGTCTAGAGATGTCCGTGTTGCTCATCGTTTTAGTTTTTGGTGTTGTGTTTTTGTTTTGTCTTCATTTGTGATTATGAAAAGAAAGCTTAAACAATGATGACCATTAATTCCCCTAATATCAGCAAAACCAGCAATCACCTCTCATCTTAACTGAAATCTCCCACCACAAAATCACCACTACACAAATTTATGCCCAATATATAATATATTGTATAAGAAAGAAATTTTATAGAAAGTTTACTTATCTTTGGTATATCAACAATATTTTATGGACACAAATACTGTGAGGTGTGGTATTGTTATCGTACAACTGTCAAGTTATGTTGTCTATCAATTTGTTTTTTAAATAGAATTTTCAGGTATTTGTTTTATTTTGTATTGACCACAGGTGTGACTTTGTTATTTGTTGTTTGTGATTGATTTCACTATAATTTTACAATACATTATACAAGTATGAATTGTCATGCTTTGTGTTGTGGTGGTTGATTATCATTGTCACACAATGTGGTCGTTGTATTAAAGACAAAGTTTACGTTTTTACATAACTTATTATTGATTGTGTGTTATTTAAGAATGTAGCTAATAGGCCTTGTCAGTGCCGACTCCCTGACTACTGGGTGGATGATCCCTCCGAAACTAATAGTTCACCTGAAGAGATATCGATCCAGTGAGAAACGTTAGAGACACCCGAAGTGGAAAATAAGAATGGAGAAAACAACGACTTTGGCAACAATGGGCACCAAACACAGAACTAAGACAAAAAAAGCAATCAACAGCAATACAGAAAGCTAAAACGATCAGCAACAGAGGCCCTACCGAACACTAAGAAGCTGATGAATGAACCAAGATGACGATGAAGGGTGAGCATTTCCTGAGAGAGAGAGAGGTTGTTTACGTATATTTCATCTATTTAAATTTTATTGCAGTATGGGTAATTTTGTTTTTGTTGGGGCTGTATCATGTTATAGTTAATATGTATTGAGGGGTACGATTTTGTTTTATGCGTGTTGGGTGATAGGTTTTATGATAGAGCTCTATTGTATGTTCATTGGATGAGGTTTTACTTTCGATCCATCGTTTGTTCTTGTTTTTATGTCGACATTAATTGTGTAAAATACCGTTTCGCTCGTTTTAAATTTGGTAGACACAGTAATATAACGCTGTTTGTATCGACACTGTGTACTCTATTAATCCAATATAGTGAATGTATATCCAGTTCTTTATCTTAGGATGAAATTCCAAAGAAACATATGATTGTCCAGGATTTCCTCTTTCGTAAATGTCGTCGGTGTATATGTAGAGTTGCCAATTGAATTGTCAATTCCTAATTCCTTTATCAGGTTGTCTATGCTATGTGATATACACACAAAAGCAATATTGTATGGAGCCTATTTGGCATGAAGGTGATACAGGTGTTCAGCAACATTTTGTATTTAAATTTTAATCTGTATCAACTACCTCACACTATTCACCCAATTAGAAACATAATCTAAGTCCTCCTTATAACCTTCACCATGTACCGTCAAAGGAAAATATGTAAAAGCCAAAGCTAGAAAACCAAAGAACTTAAGATGACGGTGAAGGCTTACCAAATACTAAGAAGCCGATGAATGAACCAAGATAATGGTGAAGGGTAAGCATTTTCTCTTTCATATGAGACACTCAACGTGTCTGGTAAATGATGGTGAAGGATAAGCATTTCCTGTTACATATGAGACACCCGCCGTGTCAGGTAAATGATGGTGAAGGATAAGCATTTCCTGTTACATATGAGACACCCGTCGTGTCAGGTAAATGATGGTGAAGGATAAGCATTTCCTGTTTCATATGAGACACCCGCCGTGTCAGGTAAATGATGGTGAAGGATAAGTATTTCCTATTTCATATGAGACACCCGCCGTGTCAGGTAAATGATGGTGACGAATAAGCATTTCCTGTTTCATATGAGACACCCGCCGTGTCAGGTAAATGTCTTTTCGGAGATAGAGGAAAGAGAGAGGTTTTTGCATTGTTTGTTATGTTTCTTTGTGTGGCTGTATTATGTGATATTTAATGTGTATTGAGTGGTACATTTTTGTTTTATGCATGTTGGGTGATGGCTTTATGTTAGAGTTGTATTTTATGTTCATTGCATGAGGTTTTGTTTTCGATCCATCGCTTAGTTCTAGTTTTTATATCGATGTTAATTGTGTCAAATACTGTTTGTTCCTCTGTTATAACAGCGTTGTAGCAAATTAGAAATTAATCATTACCTGAGAAATTAACAACAATAATAAACATTTCAACCTTTTTTAATAAACATATAAATAAAATATTCTGGTCTTTGCACATATTTGTAGAAATCATATATTCCGTTAATAACTTTTTCCTGAAATAAAAAGGAAAATGTAGAACATGGAACTGTGAGTATAACACGTCAATGATGTTTCTATTTTATATGTGCTTCTGTCGATATTGTCATGAATCAAACAATATCATCCTTATAAAATGTAATTACACTAAATAAAGTTAATTAGAATAACATAAGTATGAATGATGAGCTATTATAATGTATCTATCAGAACGACCACCTTCAAACCTCTTTTGACTGCATGTTGATATAATGATTTAAGATATTTCTGTTACCATGTGATTATAAACAACAAATAAATCACTGTTGCTTTTCCTTGATTTGTTTCTAACATTTTAGTTCCCATACTTTACATCCATATTTCTCATCGGTACTGGTGACGGTTACGTCTCCGTGTGCCGGATGTGGGTGTCCTGGCGATGAGGGGGTTTCCGGAAAATAAAACAGAAAGCATGACTGTTGACCATTATATGTGACGTGTATGGAGGATACCACCCTCCATGAACATTGAAAACCATTTTGTAGATGTGGAAAACGATATGCACATTGTGACCGCTATCAAGGTTGTTTTCGTCCCTAAATAAGGGTAATAGCAAAATTATCGAACTCCGAACAATCTGACAAAGGGAAAGTCAAAAGTCATAATTATATAAACAGACAAAATCAGTCAACAACCGGAAAACTGTGAAAACCGTAATGACCCTGACTTGGTACAAGCATTTCTAAAGAAATGGTGGGTTGAATCAGATTTTAAGGCCCCAAACCTCCCGCTCTCATTACGGTTCAAAGGTTCCGGCTGTCACTATAACACTATTTAAATACAGGAACAAAATAGGTAAAATAGTTGTCAAAGCAGTACCATATTCGGTGACGTAAATGTCAAAAATATTTTTACGTCACACATTGATAAACAAATATCCTTGACATTTTTCTTGATTTCTTTATCTTTATACATTTTCACTATGTGAAAATGCATCGCTTATAATCGTTTCTGCAGAGACGGAATATATTTCCACAAGATCTTGAGATCGATTAAGGCGAATCTTTTTATTGCCCTGGTCCAGTAGCCTGTTTTTCAGATGAAGATGACGTTTCAGGAAATCAGAATAATTGCTACTGGCCCTAACAGCGAATCAATTGCGAGATGTAATCACCATATGCAGGAGAAGCTGGTATATTGCTGCACATGTTTGGAAAATTTATGATTTTAAAATTGAAGTCGTCCCGTTTATCATACATTTTAGTACTGAGTTGACCACTGTCGTCAAATTCGAGATATAAGTCCAAAAATGATGCGGACGAAGCTGTATCTGTAGTCTCTTTAACTTCCAGCTCTGGAGGATATATCAATGGAAGAAATTCTGCAAATCTAGAATTATTGATAGATAAAACGTCATCAATATACCTGTATGTGAAATTAAAGGCTCTAGCCTCATGAATCTTCTTATCTTTTACAAGCTTTTGAAGAAACTCCGACTCATATGAGAATAGCAATAAATCGGCTAGAAGAGGGGCACAATTCGTACCCATTGGTATGCCGATGACTTGCTGAAACAGTGTCCCTCCAAAGGAGACAAATATGTTATCGATGAGGAACTCCAGCATACTGATCAGTTGTTCCTCGGAGTAGCATGTTTTACCTTTTTGAATTTTGTTTGAAAAATATGTGGAATTGTAGCCAAACACAACAAATATTGAGTCATAGTTTCTATGACTATAAGTTTTATGAATTGTTTCTTTTAAGCGGGTTTTTAATTTGTCATGCGGTAGGGTGGTACATAGAGTTGACAAATCAAAAGTTTTGATGGAGGATACCTGAGAGAAAGATCTTGATTTCAGGTTATCCAAAGAATCTTTAGAGTTTTTCAAAATCCACATGTGATTTATGCCACTACGCGAGTAATCAGTTTCACAATATTTCTGTTGTCCCTCTTTTACTGCAGACAGAATCTTTGTCAGGTAAATAGACAATTCTTTCGTCGAACAAGTTGATGATCTCGCTATGTACCTTTCTTTGTATGGTGTCTTATGGAGTTTAGGTATCCAATATAAATAGGGTAAATCCTCAGACTCTTTACCAGAGGGAATGTTTAAAGAGGTCATGAATGATCTGTGGTTAGGTAGGATTTCATCTTTGTCGAACGAAGCTGGTTTGTATGTGGTATTACTAGAGGTGTAGCTATTTATGCCTAATTCCTTGATTAGGCATTCGAAGTAATACGATTTACATACAAACACGATATTTTTGGAAGCCTTGACCGCAGGAACGATAACATATTTGTCATGAAGAGAGGAAAGACACTTAACAGCTTCTTGGTCTTTAAATACAGACTTAGGTCGACTATTAACATAATTTTTGAGTTTGTGAATCCGACCTTGTACTAGAGACCTAATTGTTCTAACCCAGTCTGACAAGGACTCTAACTCAGGATCTTGGTCTACTTCTCTCTTTATCCACCTTCTGGCATAATCTTCAACAGCACCCATAATTATCTTGAAATTATGTTTCCAATTGATGTGTTGAGGTTCTCTGAATTTAGGACCATGAGAAATCACCTTTCGGAGACTCTCATGTTGAATGATATTCAGATCACTAGTGATTACATGTCCAGATGGGTTGTATTGAAACGGAGAGTGGAAGCAGTCACAAGTCAGAGGGTTCTTAAGGTACTCTTCTATGTTAATATCTTGCAATGCTTCTTTGTAGTTGAAAATTTTACGGCCAATGCTGTCAGTGTAGCTATAGAAGACAATGGGAACAGATTGATTTTTGAAATATGGTGGAATTTCTTTTACGACCTCTTTTCTATTAAGAATGTTGCTGATGTTAATAGCATCGATTCCTTTGTTAGCAAACGGAATATGGAGGAATTTTCTGTTGTTGTCATGAAGAGGTTCAGATCGAACTGGTTTAAAAAGACGAAAGGACGCCACCTCACATATAATACTAGACAATCTGTACTTAGGAGAAAAAGGATCTACGCCTCCTTTGTCAAGTCCAAAATCCCTAAGATCTTTGAGGTAGTTTACAGGTAGTGAAAATAAGATTGTACGAATGTGATGAATTCCAAGAGGCTTCTGTATATTAGAAAGTGAATCATTAAAAGTATCTTGTAACGTTCTTGGTTTAGAGGGCTTTTTAACATTATGATGTTGAATTCTTTTATGACTATGGCTACGTTTAGTTCTTGGAATAGTATTAAAAAGGCCCATCACGTTGATTTCGTTGCATCCAGGACTTGACAAATTTCCCACTCCTTTGATGTTATCATTGCAACCGTAAGGCATCGCAGTGCCTAACTCTTTAATCGAAAACAACTCTCTATCGATACGTAAGGTGTACTAAGCATAGGACTGTTTGTGTGATGGTAAACCTTCTCGATGATTCGAACTTTCATCGTCAAACAGCGATCATGACCCGGTTGATTGAAATGATTATACAAAATCCTGTATTTGGGATCTTTTGCATCATATCGATGTTGGCTCATCCTACTTCGCAATGCTTGACGAGTTTCACCAACATACAAAAGTCCACAGAGTGCACATTCTATGCCGTAGATGACATTTTTAGTAGAACAGTCCAGAGGGTCAAACGATTTGGTGTAGTACGTGTTTCCAGCTATATTACTTGTAAATTCAGCAGAAGTTATTAGCATGACGCATGTTTTACAAGTATTATTTTTGTCAGTTTTTATTTTGCAAGTAGTAATGCATGGAGAAGAGTCACAAGTACCTGGAGATTTAAGAGAGTCCGAAATATTAATAGAACAAGATTTTAAAATTTGATACGAATCTGAAGTTTTGAAATAATAATTACCCTCTGGCTGAACGTAAGACAAATCGGGGGTATCCCGTAGGATTTTCCGTGGAACGCATATATCATATGCTACCCTGTTCCGCGTAGTAGCAAGTGAGGACCTTGCTAACCCGGGTGACGTCCTAGCCGGTATGTTGTCCTTAATTTCGTTATTCATAAATGCTTAAGTAAAGCTACCAAGTTGCAATGACCTCGGGGGAAAAAAATTCCACCAGCAGTGACATTGGGCATGGCTATAGTAAATAAGGGTAATAACAAAATCACCGAACTCCGAACAATCTTACAAAGGGAAAGTCAAAACTCATAATTATATAAACAGACAAAATCAGTCAACAACCGACCTTTCATCCTCTTAAGTGGCTGTCGCAGGTCATTGTATTGTTTGTCCTATTCCCCCATCATTTCTGTATATTGATATATTGTTGAAATATTTGCTCCTTGGTGTTATGTTAGTCAATAAATTCCAGTGAATTTACATAAATGAAATATTAAATAGATGGGCAGTGTACAACTATGCAACTATCATTATTAAGCGACATCATTTAACACGTGGACTATCATAAATACCTTTTTTGAATCCACCATAACTACCAAACCCTGTAATAGATCCTCCGAAATTACCATTTAATCGTTCGAATTGACCATTTAATCCACCAATTTGACCATTTAATCGACCAAAATTACCATTTAATCCACCGAAAATACCATTTAATCCACCAAAATCACCATACCCGGCATAACCTGCGTTTCCACCATAATAATTTCCAGAAAAAGGCCATCCAATGGATGCTACTTTGCTTCCTCTCCATGTTCTGTAACCTCCGAGTCCACTTCTCAATCCGCCAAAGCCTGAGTTTAGACCATATCTCCCGTTAATGCCTGTTATTCCCCCATAATACCCATTTAAGCCTGTTAATCCATTATAACCTCCGTATAATCCTCCTAATCCATTGCTACCAAATCCTCCATGTCCACTAAATCCACTAATTCCTGATCGACCACCAAGACCATCCCATCCTCCACCTAGCCAAAGTCCTCTTCCTTCGACAGTGCCATAATTGCGGAGGTTATGTGCAGGGCTGTAACCTCTTTGTCCCTTCTCGGCTATGACTAGCCCTAAAAGGGCAACGAGGAAACAAATTATGATCTGCATTCTGTAATAAAGCATAATATATATATGAAATATGCAAAAATGTTAGTTGTGACCTTTAATCCCACCCTCTGTAAGCTCGCAGTGAAGAAGAATAATACAACGAGAGAAATCAGAACAAAAACAATAAGTCTCCAAGATTCGCTCTAGTAACATAACGAAAAACTCTTTGTTCTGTCTAATGTTTGATTCTTGTGAGGTCATTATTGTTCTTTCTTAAATCATGCACCGATTATGTTTTTATCAATCTAGATAGTGATAATATACCCATTCCCAGCAGATTACAGCTCACTCTTATCCTTACATCATATAATTTTTTTTCGCATGGATGCTACATTTATAGTCTATTTCATTTCATTTGAATGAACATAATGTTAAATAACACTAATTGCCGTTATGTGATTTAGATGATTGTATATGTTTTATTCTATTTAATTGATTATTCCAAATATATAATTTTGAGAGAATCATGCCAATTACAAAAATACACGCCTTATAGTGCATGTAATGCATTTATTCTATGGACAATTTGGTATTATATATTCTCTATGGAAAATAGCATTGTAAGATCTTTTTCTATGAAATACAAGTTTATTTTAAACAGTGGTCAATAATCAAAGCAACTACCAACTACCTCTCGATTCGAATCATTGAAGACAGAAAGGACGATGACATGTGGTGTTGGGCAATTGTGTGTGTTTCATTGAGGTTGTTTCGACTATCCTAAGTGTGACTCTTTGTTCTGTTCATTTAATTCCTATTTTACATTTAGATCTTTGTCATTGGGATTTTGGGTAGAAAAAAAATGTAATAATATGAATGGAACAAATTAAATCTACTAATGTCTTTTAAAGCAATAATCATTGCAGGTTATTGCAGTTTAATCATTATTGCTTGTATTGACTGGTGGTCTTTTTAACGTTAAGAAAAGGAAGAGTTTAAATGTCCAATGTTTTGGCCTCTGTGCATGTAAATTTAACAATTGCTTTCGTACATAATCTTTTAGTACAAACACGATATACCTATATTGCAAGGGACATATGCAACTTATGTATACTCGCCGTGAAATAGAGGCTCGAATTTCTCTTTGTATCTAGACCTCATATAAATAAATTTTATATTGCGTACGTATATTGTTTATTTATATTATAATTTCTCATATTTATGAGATAAATAATTGTTCAACTGGTGGCAACAATACATATATATCTATAAAAATTATAGCTTTCCGTACACATTATTAAAGAAAAAGAAATAATTTTTGATAACATTTTAAACATGACCATAATACTATATTAAGAACTAAAAGAAGAAACTTACTTCAACTTGATGGGTGCTATGTTAACAGTGTGACGATAGAATGCTTAGGACGACTTTTATATCAATTTAAAAACCATCATATAGGAATGCTTTGTCATCATAATAATGATCAGATTATGTGTAACGATACGAACCACAAACAGATCTGTGGTTTTAAAACAATACAAATAGACTTGTAACAAGTACCTCTATTAAGTAAGACAATAAATCATTGACATATCTGTTTACGACTTCTACAATGTATATATTGATGATATATTAGCGACAAATCAATTTTTTTTCTACGAAATTTGTAATAATTGCAAAATGTTCCCTTCATATTTCTTGTCGTCTTAACCAAAAACCGCGGCAATAACCATGACACCGGAACTGTCTACGTGATTATTAACTGTTGACATGCGCAACTGATCATTATTGTGTGTGGGGTCATAGAGTGCATCTCGATGAAGGGTGCGATGATGAATTGTCTTATAATCTAGAAAAAAACAATGACGTTGAGGAGATGGTCTAACTTAAATGAAATACCGGTAGTTAGAAAATACTTGAATATTATCATTGTTCAATTTCTATCTCAACAAGATTACACGGTTATAACACTTTACAAAAGAACACAAAGAAAAACTTTCTAAGTCAAGACTTGAATATAAAGGACAATAATTGCTTTAATATCTACTGTAATGCTTTACTGTACGCTTAATTGAAAAAAGTAAAATCTGCATTCCATGGTTTCTTCTTTTCTTTTTCCTTTGCTCCTATTACTTTAGAATTACTTGGCATCCTAATCTTTCTATCTTGAGCGTACCTGATGACGTATTGCAGAAACGCGTGGTGTGCATTAAATGTGATATAGATCTACGTTTTCATTATGAGGCACGGTTGATTTTATTTTATAAATTTATGGATACAATAAAACAACACAACACTACGCATATTTACATAATTGACGGTTAACTTATTAATATCACCAATTAGGTCATGATGTTGTCTTTAACTTCCTTATATAAATAAAAGGAATGGTAAAAGATGTAGATAAGTAAACATCACCGAAAACTGAAGGAGAAACAAGAATGGACAATCCAGAGAAACCGGCAACACAAGACACAGTACGAAGAAAAAAACACAACACAGAAGACCAAAAAGATTAGCAACACGAACCCCAGCAAAACCCGAGGATGAACCCAAGCGCCCGCGGAAAAGGCAAACAGTCCCCGTATACCACAAGACACCCACCATGTCACTCAAATAGAACTAATTACTAGAATGTACACTGCTCACAATATGGCAGATGTAGTGATGTGCCATTGTATTCTCTGATTTATTTTGTTTTATATCTATTGTATGGTTAATTATCTATACATGGGATCGAAAATTTAACCAGTAACTTAATCACCTCCTCAACCAGGCCCTATAATTCTTCAAATTCTTCACAACAACAACAAACTGATTCTAAACAGGTCCTCTTCTTGGAGATGCATATTCATTAGGGATGCGGACAATTTGATTAGGATATAACAGGAGCGAGCGTGTATATGAGATTTACTTGGACATAGCGTCAAAAATAAAGTATTATTAATAACATGTGATGTGCTCCTCACCAGTAGGAGGAATAAACAGACAAAAGAAAAAAGGAGAAATCGGTGATCGTATAGACCTACGATTGGCTATAGCATCATCTCTCAATGACATACTATTCCTCAATATTATACTTTACATTTATATTTTCCCTATTTATCTTTGTTAGCGAGCAGGTCAATATAACAGTATAATTACATTACTTCAGTTTTTCATTGAAATGTTACAATATGATTGGTTATGAAGTGGTCACATGATTATAAAAGAGAGGTTATACATCCCAATAAAACTAAAACCCGAACTTCCATATGCCTCCATGACGACGTCAGATGTAAACAATCAATGGGGTAGTAATTTCCAACAGCAGATAATCTAACACAAATAAAATTCACAACGAAAAATTCAACTATATTAAATTTTGGTGTGATTTAAATATAATTATAAGAATTGAATGCATTTTTGTAGTTTTATTGGCGTATAAAAGCGTGGACCGAAGCACATTTTGTATCAAGCGCGCCAGCATCAATTCTTAATTATTTTACCTCATATATTAATTACCATAAATATATTAATTTGATTGGACAATAGGCAAGAATCAGAATACGTAATCACACAGGAGAAAAATCATATTCCGTGAGATAAAAATCATATTCCACCCCCTCGGAAGCCTCGCGGGTTTTCACGACAGAGTCATCATTCTTTGGCAGGAAAACGTCACAGGCCCTCGGAACGCACCACTTGTTGTGGATGTGGTTTTTAAATGTCTGAGACAACGTTCCAATGGACTAAGAATATGCTTGCCAACAGTATTTTAAATATATGTGTTTTCTTGGTTTCATTCGGTATAATAAAGCATTTATAGTATACGGGTTCAGGAAATATGAAAATGTATTCACCCACGAGTATCATATTCCCCTCGGGTGTTGCCCTCAGGGAATATAATACTCTTGGGTGAATGCATTTTCATATTTCCCTCACCAGGATGTAATAAATGTATAATATTGACCAGGCCCGGTCAATATAATGTTTTCTTTCGGATTTTGTCCGAACTCGTTTTTGGCCTTAGATATACAACAACAAAAACATGTCGCCTGACAGATTTGCAAGTATTGAATATAATATGACAAATCGTTCATGGTACTTCGGGCCAAATACCTTTGAACATTATGATATCATGACGGGTACTATATATAGGACAGAATAATTACCATTTCAGACCACTTGGAGCTCATGTTGAAAGGACTCTTTCCTTTACGTTGTACTTGTTGCAAATGAGAAAAATTAATGTGTTGCTGGTATAATCTTGAATATTTTACATATATGTTGATAATAATGTATTCAGTTATTGAATTAGAGTTCAAATATATATAGAGTGTTTGTTTCATGTGTATTGTGTTATGACTACTGTTTCATTTCAGTTTATTTATTTTCTGTAATATATTTACTATGAGTGTCTAGATTTCTATTTATTGTGTATTGGGTGCAAGTAATAGATACTTAGATATCAAATGTAGTGCGCACGACGCGTTTCTGGAATAAGAAGACTTTGAAGATCTCAAAGGGGTAATTATAATACGTAAAGCGAAGAACATACACCACGATGGCCAAACAGTACAACAGTGCATACAACGATCTACAAAGCATACACAAAACTAAGCATACAACTAAAGATCGAGCAACACGAACCCCAATAAAAACCGCGGGTGAACTCAGGTGTTCCGAAGAGGGAAGCAGTTCCTGGTGCAATAGTGACACCAGTTGTGTCACTCTAGTTACAAAGCCGGTGATAACTCATGAAATAGGAAAAGGACCGGGATATGCTTACGACAGGTGGAACATATTCGTGGTCATTTGTGATTAGGATATTCCGTAGCGGTTAACTATGTCATAGTGGCGAAAATAATAAAGCATAAACATAAAATTTAGTGCGCACGACTCGTTTCTGGAATAACTTTCATCAGGTAGACTTTCGAAGTGATGACTTTAACTTAACCCATAGTTACACTTGTGTCAGTAGCTTCCATGCTTGCAGGAACCCTCCATCAAGGAAATCGTGATAGGAACTACGAGCTTTGGAATATTGGATCAACTCAGATATATATACTCTATATGTAGGTGCTGCTGGAATGTTGCTACATATAAATGGAAAGTTCACACTGGGAAAATTGAAATAATCTCATTCTCTTTTGTCGTAAAGTATCGTTCTTCACCGGCCCTCATTATAAATTTCGAGGTGTATGTCAATGTATGAAGCAGACCGATCTGTATCTGTGGTATTCTTTATTACAAGCTCAATCGGATAGATCCCATCAACAAAATCACCAAATTAAGCAAATATTTAGTGAAGGACATCATCTATAATGCAGAACGGGAAATTAAAAATTTGGGCAAGCTTCTTTTTTTTCTTCTTAAGAAGCCGTTGTATGAAGCTTGCCTCGTACGAATAAAGAAACAAGCCGGTGAAAAGAGCACAGTTTATACCTACTGTGTTGCGAAACATGTCCACCAAATATTACAAATATGTTGCCAATGAAAAAAGCATTTTGATGATATCAATTCAGAAAGCTGTTTGACTAAATGAAAGTGTTTTTTTTTTTTTTTTTTCTTTTAACAAAATAAGATTTGTCCGTTTCCTACGACAAGATATGTTTATCTACTTTTAATTTTTATTAAATGCAATTGGACTAATTCTTTTAATCTGTCTTTTAGCTTTGAGTGTGGAATAGTTGTGTAGAGGGCAGAAACGTCATATATGTTAATGATATTGCAGGATGAGAGAGGCCTTGCTTGTATATACTCCTACAGAACTTTAGAGTTCTTCAGAATCCACATCTGATTCACACCACTCCTTGAGTAGCTAGTGTCACAGTAATTCTGAAGTCCAGTTGTGACAACCAATAGAATAAATATTAATAATCCGGTAAAAGGTTTCGTTTTAAATTTGGTAGACACAGCAATATAACGCTGTTTGTATGGACATTCTGTACTTTATGAATCCATTATAATGAATGTATATCCAGTTCTTTATCTTAGGTTAAAATTCCAAAGAAACATATGATTGTCGAGAATTTCCTCTTTCGTAAATGTCGTCGGTGTATATGTAGAGTTGCCAATTGAATTGTCAATTCCTAATTCCTTGATCAGATTGTCTATGTTATGTGATATACACACAAAAGCAATATTGTAAGGGGCCTGTTTGGCATGAAGGTGATAGTATCATACAGGTGTTTAGCAACATTTGACTTTTTTTTTAAATCTATATCAACTACCTCACACTATTCACCCAATTAGAAACATAATCGAACTCCTCTTTATAACCTTCACTATGTACCGTCAAAGGTAAATATTTAAAAGCCAAAGCTAGAAAACCAAAGAACTTAACCAGGATAGCAAAAATTTCCTTTGGTCACACATTGTTTTTTTTTTACTTTAATTTGTTTTGTTAGACATTTTCAAAATATATACATAACAAACACAGACATTACACAACAGCACAGACAACGACATTATTTGTACATGCATTTTCAATACAAACATGAAATGTTGTGTCCCCTTGTCTCCATGCAATAAACCAAATACATAGTTTATTTAAGGATATATGTCATCAGATTTTGATTTACCCCCTATATATAATTGTATATACATGAGTTTCTAATATAAGTTTCTTATGTATAAATTATTTTCTTGCATGTTGACAAAAGTAGACCATCATAAATTAAGTTCATGTATGTTACACCATTTATTATCATGTTTGTACTTTTTATTTTCAACAAGCGCATTAATCTTTTCGATTTTCTCTTTTTGTTTAACTTTAATTTTGAAAATGTTAAGGACTGGTTTTGTGTCAGTCCATTTACAACAGTTGATATAATTTCTTGCCACAAGGAATAAAAATAGAACATTTTTTTTGCAAGGAACTTTCATCTGAAAATAAAACCTAAAACTGTTTCTTTTGAGGTTAATTCAAAAACTTCTAAATCTAAAGCTGATGAAAGCCAGATATAAAATGAAGTCCAAAATCTCTTTGCCACGGGGCAGCCCCACATATAGTGTAAGATGGAGTCTTCTTCTTGGTTACAGTAATTACACAATGCACTGTTTTTTATTTCCATTTTGTGTAATAACTTGTTATTTGGAAGTATATAATGCAGAAGTTTGAACTGAACATTTCTTAATTTTGTATCATTTGTGATTGTTTAAATATCATTAAACAACATACTACCATCTAGTTCAGTATCAAGTTTTTGTTCCCATTTCACAATGCCTTTAACAACATTTTCTTTTTCATCTTTTTCTATGCAATATTTGTATATATATTTTGAAATATCTTTCCTCTACATCATATTAATAGTTATCAAAGGTGGTTTCATTTCCAAGTCATCAGTACTGTAGTGTTTTTTTAATAACAGATATAACACAATAATATGTAATAACATTTATATTCACATTGCATGTATCAAGAAACATTTGATATGTTAGAAATCTATTATTGTCATCAATGAGGTCCTCTATCTTTTTTATGCCATTTTCTGACATGCATTTTAAATAAAGTACTCTGTCATTTATCTTCAAGTGTGAATTGTACCATATAAAGTCTGTTTTTGTGACTTTATTTGAGTCATCATTAAAGTTTAAATATGAGTACAACACGAGTAAATCCTGCCAAAATTTTGATTTGATAACCAACTTATGAGCATCTTTTAAATTTAAATTACTCTCCCATATAATCTTATCTTGTAATCATGAACAACGGTACATATCAAATGTTTCCAAAATGCATTGTAATCTTCATTATCAAGCTTACATATCCACTGAAATTTAAAAGATTTGGCATATATCTTTATATTAGTCAAATTTAGTCCACCTTCTCTTTTTTCTTTAAATAAAATAGTTTTTTTTAATCTTTGCTGGTTTATCATCCCAGAAAAAAAATATTATCTTTTCAATATCATTTAAAAAGAGTTATCCTGGCGAAGGTAAACTAGTCAGTGCATAAGTTAATTGTGGTATGATCAAACTTTTGATGATTCTTAGTTTGCCATACAGAGTTAAATCTCTCTTTTGCCAAGTTTTTATAATTTCTAATATTTTTTTTTATTATAATAATTTTCTTCTATTAGTTCATTTTGTTTTCCATTTGTTGGGATGATAATACCTAGCAGTTTAAATGTATCGTTAGTTATTTTAATTCCTGGCGAAAAGTTATGGGTGTATATTTCTACTTTGGAATGACCCAGTGGAATCAGTTCTGACTTATTTAGATTTACTTTTAACCGGGGAGTTATGGTTTTTTGTTTCGTTCAGTATTTTTTTTTCCGACAACACGAGAGTTATAATATTTATTTTTTTTGTCGCGGAAAGAGCGAATTTTTTTTCCAGACTCCAACATTAAGTTATATGACAAACACTCTGAATCACATTATTTTTATTTTCTCCACCAAAAGCAGAAATTTTGTTTTTAATATTTTTTTAGAAAAAAAACATACCCCCCCCCCTTTCAAGTTAAATGGTCGTTCCCTAATCTCTGAAAACTCATTCAATATATTAATAGAAGTTTTAATGGAGTTTTCTGATCCATCTATAATTATTTGAGTGTCATCAGCATATTGGGACAGTTTGGATTCTGCATTTTTGTACTTAAAGCCTTTGACGTCATCTGAGCGTCTAATAGCTATGCCTAGTATTTTGGCAGTTATAATAAAAAGATAAGGCGATATAGGGAAACCTTGACGCATACCGCTCTCAACAGAGACAAATTATGTTGACCATCCCGTGTTAAGAATACAGCTTGGTATATTTTGAAACAATATACTGGTGCATTTTTTAAAGGAAGGACCCAATTTAAAATAACTTAGGTCACCCATGCATAACGGAGGAGAATGTTAGTTTTAGTAATAATTACATGAATTAAGGAATGTAAATTTAGATAGTAATAACATATGTAATAAGCCTTGTCAGTACCGACTCTATGACTACTGGGTGGATGATCCCTCCGAAACTACTAATCCACCTGAAGAGATATCGATCCAGTGAGAAACGCTAGAGAAAACCGAAGTGGGAAATAAAAATGGAGAATACGACGACATTGACAACAAGGGGCACCAAACACAGAACTAAGACAAAAAAAACAAACAACAACAATACAGAAAACTAAAACGATGAGCAACACAAACCTTACCAAATACTAAGAAGTCCATGAATGAACCAAGATGACGGTGAAGGTTAAGCATTTCCTGAGAGAGAGAGAGGTTGTTTACGTCCGTGTTGTTCATCTGTGCTTACCCTTTGGTATCTAGTGATGTTAGTGTTGCTCATCTGTGCTTAACCTCGGGTATCTAGTGATGTCCGTGTTGCTCATCTGTGCTTACCCTTGGGTATCTAGTGATGTCAGTGGTGCTCATCTGTGCTTACCCTTGGGTATCTAGTGATGTCAGTGTTGCACATCTGTGCTACACTTGTGTATCTAGTGATGTCAGTGTTGCTCCTCTGTGCTTACACCTGGGTATTTAGTGATGTCAGTGTTCCTCATCTGTGCTTACACTTGGGTATCTAGTGATGTCCGTGTTGCTCATCTGTGATTACCCTTGGGTATCTAGTGATTTCCGTGTTGTTCATCTGTGCAAACCCTTGGGTATCTAGTGATGGCAGTGTTGTTCATCTGTGCTTACCCTTGGGTATCTAGTGATGTCAGTGTTGCTCATATGTGCTTACCCTTGGGTATCTATTGATGTCAGTGTTGCCCATCTGCGTTTACCCTTGGGTATCTAGTGATACCAGTGTTGCTCATCTGTGCTTAACCTTGGGTATCTAGTGATGTCAGTGTTGCTCATCTGTATTTACCCTTTGGTATCTAGTGATGTCAGTGTTGCTCATCTGTACTTACCCTTGGGGATCTAGTAATGTCATTGTTGCTCATCTGTGCTTAACCTCGGGTATCTAATGATATCCGTGTTGCTCATCTGTGCTTACCCTTGGGTATCTTGTGATGTCAGTGGTGCTCATCTGTGTTTACCCTTGGGTATCAAGTGATGTCAGTGTTGCACATCTGTGCTACACTTGTGCATCTAGTGATGTCAGTGTTGCTCATCTGCGCTTACACCTGGGTATCTAGTGATGTCAGTGTTCCTCATCTGTGATTACACTTGGGTATCTAGTGATGTCCGTGTTGCTCATCTGTGATTACCCTTGGGTATTTAATGATTTCCGTGTTGCTCATCTGTGCATACCCTTGGGTATCTAGTGATGTCAGTGTTGCCCATCTGTGCTTACCCTTGGGTATCTAGTGATGTCAGTGTTGCCCATCTGTGCATACCCTTGGGTATCTAGTGATGTCCGTGTTGCTCATCTGTGATTACCCTTGGGTATTTAGTGATTTCCGTGTTGCTCATCTGTGCATACCCTTGGGTATCTAATGATGTCAGTGTTGCCCATCTGTGATTACCCTTGGGTATCGAGTGATGTCAGTGTTGCTCATCTGTGCTTACCCTTGGGTATCTAGTGATGCCACGTTTGCTCATCTGTGCTTACCCTTGGGTATCTAGTGATGTCCGTGTTGCTATCTGTGTTTCCCCTTGGGTATCTAGTGATGTCAGTGTTGCTCATCTGTGATTACCCTTGGGTATCTAGTGATGTCCGTGTTGCTCATCTGTGTTTACCCTTGGGTATTTAGTGATGTCAGTGTTGCTCATCTGTGTTTACCCTTGGGTATCTAGTGATGTCCGTGTTGCTCATCTGTGCTTACCCTTGGGTATCTAGTGATGTCAGTGTTGCTCATCTGTGTTTACCCTTGGGTATCTAGTGATGTCAGTGTTGCTCATCTGTGCTTCCCCTTGGGTATCTAGTGATGTCAGTGTTGCTCTTCTGTGCTTACCCTTGGGTATCTAGTGATGTCAGTGTTGCTCATCTCATTACCCTTGGGTATCCAGTGATGTCAGTGTTGCTCATCTGCGTTTACCCTTGGGTATTTAGTGATGTCAGTTTTGCTCATCGGGGTTTACCCTTGGGTATCTAGTGATGTCAGTGTTGCTCATCTGTGCTTACCCTTGGGTATTTAGTGATGTCAGTTTTGCTCATCGGGGTTTACCCTTGGGTATCTAGTGATGTCAGTGTTGCTCATCTCATTACCCTTGGGTATCCAGTGATGTCAGTGTTGCTCATCTGCGCTTACCCTTGGGTATTTAGTGATGTCAGTTTTGCTCATCTGTGTTTACCCTTGGTTATCTAGTGATGTCAGTGTTGCTCATCTGTGCTTACCCTTGGGTATTTAGTGATGTCAGTTTTGCTCATCGGGGTTTACCCTTGGGTATATAGTGATGTCAGTGTTGCTCATCTCATTACCCTTGGGTATCCAGTGATGTCAGTGTTGCTCATCTGCGCTTACCCTTGGGTATTTAGTGATGTCAGTTTTGCTCATCTGTGTTTACCCTTGGGTATCTAGTGATGTCCGTGTTGCTCATCTGTCCTTACCCTTGGGTATCTAGTGATGTCCGTGTTGCTCATCTGCGCTTACCCTTGGGTATTTAGTGATGTCAGTGTTGCTCATCTGTGTATACCCTTGGGTATCTAGTGATGTCAGTGTTGCTCATCTGTGTTTCCCCTTGGGTATCTAGTGATGTCAGTGTTACTCTTCTGTGCTTACCCTTGGGTATCTAGTGATGTCAGTGTTGCTCATCTCATTACCCTTGGGTATCCAGTGATGTCAGTGTTGCTCATCTGCGCTTACCCTTGGGTATTTAGTGATGTCAGTTTTGCTCATCTGTGTTTACCCTTGGGTATCTAGTGATGTCAGTGTTGCTCATCTGTGCTTACCCTTGGGTATTTAGTGATGTCAGTTTTGCTTATCGGGGTTTACCCTTGGGTATCTAGTGATGTCAGTGTTGCTCATCTCATTACCCTTGGGTATCCAGTGATGTCAGTTGCTCATCTGCGCTTACCCTTGGGTATTTAGTGATGTCAGTTTTGCTCATCTGTGTTTACCCTTGGGTATCTAGTGATGTCCGTGTTGCTCATCTGTGCTTACCCTTGGGTATCTAGTGATGTCCGTGTTGCTCATCTGCGCTTACCCTTGGGTATTTAGTGATGTCAGTGTTGCTCATCTGTGCATGCCCTTGGGTATCTAGTGATGTCAGTGTTGCTCATCTGTGTTTCCCCTTGGGTATCTAGTGATGTCAGTGTTGCTCTGCTGTGCTTACCCTTGGGTATCTAGTGATGTCAGTGTTGCTCATCTCATTACCCTTGGGTATCCAGTGATGTCAGTGTTGGTCATCTGCGCTTACCCTTGGGTATCTAGTGATGTCAGTGTTGCTGAACTGTGTTTACTCTTGGGTATCTAGTGATGTCCATGATGCTCATCTGTGCTTACCCTTCGGTATCTAGTGATGTCAGTGTTGCTCATCTGTGCTTACCCTTGGCTATCTAGTGATGTCAGTGTTACTCATCTGTGCTTACCCTTGGGTATTTAGTGATGTCAGTTTTGCTCATCGGGGTTTACCCTTGGGTATCTAGTGATGTCAGTGTTGCTCATCTGCCCTTACCCTTGGGTATTTAGTGATGTCAGTTTTGCTCATCGGGGTTTACCCTTGGGTATCTAGTGATGTCAGTGTTGCTCATCTGTGCTTACCCTTGGGTATCTAGTGATGTCAGTGTTGTTCATCTGTGTTTACCCTTGGGTATCTAGTGATGTTAGTGTTGCTCATCTGTGCTCACCCGTGGTTATCTAGTGATGTCAGTGTTGCTCATCTGTGCTTACCCTTGGGTATCTAGTGATGTCAGTGTTGCTCATCTGTGATTACCCTTGGGTATCTAGTGATGTCAGTGTTGCTCATCTGTGCTTACCCTTGGGTATCTAGTGATGTCAGTGTTGCTCATCTGTGCTTACCCTTGGGTATCTAGTTATGCCACTTTTGCTCATCTGTGCTTACCCTTGGGTATCTAGTGATGTCCGTGTTGCTATCTATGTTTTCTCTTGGGTATCTAGTGATGTCAGTGTTGCTCATCTGTGCTTACCCTTGGGTATCTAGTGATGTCACTGTTGCTCAGCTGTGCTTACCCTTGGGTATCTAGTGATGTTAGTGTTGCTCATCTGTGCTTACCCTTGGGTATCTATTGATGTCAGTGTTGCTCATCTGTGTTTACCCTTGGGTATCTAGTGATGTCAATGTTGCTCATCTGTGTTTCCCCTTGGGTATCTAGTGATGTCAATGTTGCTCATCTGTGCTTACCCTTGGGTATATAGTGATGTCAGTGTTGCTCATCTGTGCTTACCCTTGCGTATCTGGTGATGTCCGTGTTGCTCATCTGTGATTACCCTTGGGTATCTAGTGATGTTAGTGATGCTCATCTGTGATTACCCTTGGGTATCTAGTGATGTCAGTGTCGCTCATCTGTGCTTACCCTTGGGTATCTAGTGATGTCAGTGGTGCTCATCTGTGCTTACTCTTGGGTATCTAGTGATGTCACTTTTGCTCATCTGTGCTTACCCTTGGGCATCTAGTGATGTCCGTGTTGCTCTCTGTGCTCACCCTTGAGTATCTAATGATGTCCGTGTTTGCTATCTGTGTTTTCCCTTGGGTATCTAGTGATGTCAGTGTTGCTCATCTGAGGTTACCATTGGGTATCTAGTGATGTCTGTGTTGCTCATCTGTGCTTACCCTTGGGTTTTAGTTTTTGGTGTTGTGTTTTTGTTTTGTCTTCATTTGTGATTATGAAAAGAAAGCTTAAACAATGATGACCATTAATTCCCCCAATATCAGCAAAACCAGCAATCACCTCTCATCTTAACTGAAATCACCCACCACAAAATCACCACTACACAAATTTATGCCCAATATATAATATATTGTATAAGAAAGAAATTTTATAGAAAGTTTACTTATTTTTGGTATATCAACAATATTTTATGGACACAAATACTGTGAGGTGTGGTATTGTTATCGTACAACTGTCAAGTTATGTTGTCTATCAATTTGTTTTTTAAATAGAATTTTCAGGTATTTGTTTTATTTTGTATTGACCACAGGTGTCACTTTGTTATTTGTTGTTTGTGATTGATTTCACTTTAATTTTACAATACATTATACTACAAGTATGAATTGTCATGCTTTGTGTTGTGGTGGTTGATTATCATTGTCACACAATGTGGTCGTTGTATTAAAGACAAAGTTTACGTTTTTACATAACTTATTATTGATTGTGTGTTATTTAAGAATGTAGCTAATAGGCCTTGTCAGAGCCGACTCCCTGACTACCGGGTGGATGATCCCTCCGAAACTAATAGTTCACCTGAAGAGATATCGATCCAGTGAGAAACGTTAGAGACACCCGAAGTGGAAAATAAGAATGGAGAAAACAACGACTTTGGCAACAATGGGCACCAAACACAGAACTAAGACAAAAAAAGCAATCAACAGCAATACAGAAAGCTAAAACGATCAGCAACAGAGGCCCTACCGAACACTAAGAAGCTGATGAATGAACCAAGATGACGATGAAGGGTGAGCATTTCCTGAGAGAGAGAGAGGTTGTTTACGTATATTTCATCTATTTAAATTTTATTGCAGTATGGATAATTTTGTTTTTGTTGGGGCTGTATCATGTTATAGTTAATATGTATTGAGGGGTACGATTTTGTTTTATGCGTGTTGGGTGATAGGTTTTATGATAGAGCTGTATTGTATGTTCATTGGATGAGGTTTTACTTTCGATCCATCGTTTGTTCTTGTTTTTATGTCGACATTAATTGTGTAAAATACCGTTTCGTTCGTTTTAAATTTGGTAGACACAGTAATATAACGCTGTTTGTATCGACACTGTGTACTCTATTAATCCAATATAGTGAATGTATATCCAGTTCTTTATCTTAGGATGAAATTCCAAAGAAACATATGATTGTCCAGGATTTCCTCTTTCGTAAATGTCGTCGGTGTATATGTAGAGTTGCCAATTGAATTGTCAATTCCTAATTCCTTTATCAGGTTGTCTATGCTATGTGATATACACACTACAGCAATATTGTATGGGGCCTATTTGGCATGATGGTGATACAGGTGTTCAGCAACATTTTCTATTTAAATTTTAATCTGTATCAACTACCTCACACTATTCACCCAATTAGAAACATAATCTAAGTCCTCCTTATAACCTTCACCATGTACCGTCAAAGGAAAATATGTAAAAGCCAAAGCTAGAAAACCAAAGAACTTAAGATGATGGTGAAGGCTTACCAAATACTAAGAAGCCGATGAATGAACCAAGATAATGGTGAAGGGTAAGCATGTTCTCTTTCATATGAGACACTCAACGTGTCTGGTAAATGATGGTGAAGGATAAGCATTTCCTGTTACATATGAGACACCCGCCGTGTCAGGTAAATGATGGTGAAGGATAAGCATTTCCTGTTTCATATGAGACACCCGCCGTGTCAGGTAAATGATGGTGAAGGATAAGTATTTCCTATTTCATATGAGACACCCGCCGTGTCAGGTAAATGATGGTGACGAATAAGCATTTCCTGTTTCATATGAGACACTCGCCGTGTCAGGTAAATGTCTTTTCGGAGATAGAGGAAAGAGAGAGGTTTTTGCATTGTTTGTTATGTTTCTTTGTGTGGCTGTATTATGTGATATTTAATGTGTATTGAGTGGTACATTTTTGTTTTATGCATGTTGGGTGATGGCTTTATGTTAGAGTTGTATTTTATGTTCATTGCATGAGGTTTTGTTTTCGATCCATCGCTTAGTTCTAGTTTTTATATCGATGTTAATTGTGTCAAATACTGTTTGTTCCTCTGTTATAACAGCGTTGTAGCAAATTAGAAATTAATCATTACCTGAGAAATTAACAACAATAATAAACATTTCAACCTTTTTTAATAAACATATAAATAAAATATTCTGGTCTTTGCACATATTTGTAGAAATCATATATTCCGTTAATAACTTTTTCCTGAAATAAAAAGGAAAATGTAGAACATGGAACTGTGAGTATAACACGTCAATGATGTTTCTATTTTATATGTGCTTCTGTCGATATTGTCATGAATCAAACAATATCATCCTTATAAAATGTAATTACACTAAATAAAGTTAATTAGAATAACATAAGTATGAATGACGAGCTATTATAATGTATCTATCAGAACGACCACCTTCAAACCTCTTTTGACTGCATGTTGATATAATGATTTAAGATATTTCTGTTACCATGTGATTATAAACAACAAATAAATCACTGTTGCTTTTCCTTGATTTGTTTCTAACATTTTAGTTCCCATACTTTACATCCATATTTCTCATCGGTACTGGTGACGGTTACGTCTCCGTGTGCCGGATGTGGGTGTCCTGGCGATGAGGGGGTTTCCGGAAAATAAAACAGAAAGCATGACTGTTGACCATAATATGTGACGTGTATGGAGGATACCACCCTCCATGAACGTTGAAAACCATTTTGTAGATGTGGAAAACGATATGCACATTGTGACCGCTATCAAGGTTGTTTTCTTCCCTAAATAAGGGTAATAGCAAAATTATCGAACTCCGAACAATCTTACAAAGGGAAAGTCAAAACTCATAATTATATAAACAGACAAAATCAGTCAACAACCGGAAAACTGTGAAAACCGTAATGACCCTGACTTGGTACAAGCATTTCTAAAGAAATGGTGGGTTGAATCAGATTTTAAGGCCCCAAACCTCCCGCTCTCATTACGGTTCAAAGGTTCCGGCTGTCACTATAACACTATTTAAATACAGGAACAAAATAGGTAAAATAGTTGTCAAAGCAGTACCATATTCGGTGACGTAAATGTCAAAAATATTTTTACGTCACACATTGATAAACAAATATCCTTGACATTTTTCTTGATTTCTTTATCTTTATACATTTTCACTATATGAAAATGCATCGCTTATAATCGTTTCTGCAGAGACGGAATATATTTCGACAAGATCTTGAGATCGATTAAGGCGAATCTTTTTATTGCCCTGGTCCAGTAGCCTGTTTTTCAGATGAAGATGACGTTTCAGGAAATCAGAATAATTGCTACTGGCCCTAACAGCGAATCAATTGCGAGATGTAATCACCATATGCAGGAGAATCTGGTATATTGCTGCACATGTTTGGAAAATTTATGATTTTAAAATTGAAGTCGTCCCGTTTATCATACATTTTAGTACTGAGTTGACCACTGTCGTCAAATTCGAGATATAAGTCCAAAAATGATGCGGACGAAGCTGTATCTGTAGTCTCTTTAACTTCCAGCTCTGGAGGATATATCAATGGAAGAAATTCTGCAAATCTAGAATTATTGATAGATAAAACGTCATCAATATACCTGTATGTGAAATTAAAGGCTCTAGCCTCATGAATCTTCTTATCTTTTACAAGCTTTTGAAGAAACTCCGACTCATATGAGAATAGCAATAAATCGGCTAGAAGAGGGGCACAATTCGTACCCATTGGTATGCCGATGACCTGCTGAAACAGTGTCCCTCCAAAGGAGACAAATATGTTATCGATAAGGAACTCCAGCATACTGATCAGTTGTTCCTCGGAGTAGCATGTTTTACCTTTTTGAATTTCGTTTGAAAAATATGTGGAATTGTAGCCAAACACAACAAATTTTGAGTCATAGTTTCTATGACTATAAGTTTTATGAATTGTTTCTTTTAAGCGGGTTTTTAATTTGTCATGCGGTAGGGTGGTACATAGAGTTGACAAATCAAAAGTTTTGATGGAGGATACCTGAGAGAAAGATCTTGATTTCAGGTTATCCAAAGAATCTTTAGAGTTTTTCAAAATCCACATGTGATTTATGCCACTACGCGAGTAATCAGTTTCACAATATTTCTGTTGTCCCTCTTTTACTGCAGACAGAATCTTTGTCAGGTAAATAGACAATTCTTTCGTCGAACAAGTTGATGATCTCGCTATGTACCTTTCTTTGTATGGTGTCTTATGGAGTTTAGGTATCCAATATAAATAGGGTAAATCCTCAGACTCTTTACCAGAGGGAATGTTTAAAGAGGTCATGAATGATCTGTGGTTAGGTAGGATTTCATCTTTGTCGAACGAAGCTGGTTTGTATGTGGTATTACTAGAGGTGTAGCTATTTATGCCTAATTCCTTGATTAGGCATTCGAAGTAATACGATTTACATACAAACACGATATTTTTGGAAGCCTTGACCGCAGGAACGATAACATATTTGTCATGAAGAGAGGAAAGACACTTAACAGCTTCTTGGTCTTTAAATACAGACTTAGGTCGACTATTAACATAATTTTTGAGTTTGTGAATCCGACCTTGTACTAGAGACCTAATTGTTCTAACCCAGTCTGACAAGGACTCTAACTCAGGATCTTGGTCTACTTCTCTCTTTATCCACCTTCTGGCATAATCTTCAACAGCACCCATAATTATCTTGAAATTATGTTTCCAATTGATGTGTTGAGGTTCTCTGAATTTAGGACCATGAGAAATCACCTTTTGGAGACTCTCATGTTGAATGATATTCAGATCACTAGTGATTACATGTCCAGATGGGTTGTATTGAAACGGAGAGTGGAAGCAGTCACAAGTCAGAGGGTTCTTAAGGTACTCTTCTATGTTAATATCTTGCAATGCTTCTTTGTAGTTGAAAATTTTACGGCCAATGCTGTCAGTGTAGCTATAGAAGACAATGGGAACAGATTGATTTTTGAAATATGGTGGAATTTCTTTTACGACCTCTTTTCTATTAAGAATGTTGCTGATGTTAATAGCATCGATTCCTTTGTTAGCAAACGGAATATGGAGGAATTTTCTGTTGTTGTCATGAAGAGGTTCAGATCGAACTGGTTTAAAAAGACGAAAGGACGCCACCTCACATATAATACTAGACAATCTGTACTTAGGAGAAAAAGGATCTACGCCTCCTTTGTCAAGTCCAAAATCCCTAAGATCTTTGAGGTAGTTTACAGGTAGTGAAAATAAGATTGTACGAATGTGATGAATTCCAAGAGGCTTCTGTATATTAGAAAGTGAATCATTAAAAGTATCTTGTAACGTTCTTGGTTTAGAGGGCTTTTTAACATTATGATGTTGAATTCTTTTATGACCATGGCTACGTTTAGTTCTTGGAATAGTATTAAAAAGGCTCATCACGTTGATTTCGTTGCATCCAGGACTTGACAAATTTCCCACTCCTTTGATGTTATCATTGCAACCGTAAGGCATTGCAGTGCCTAACTCTTTAATCGAAAACAACTCTCTATCGATACGTAAGGTGTACTAAGCATAGGACTGTTTGTGTGATGGTAAATATTCTCGATGATTCGAACTTTCATCGTCAAACAGCGATCATGACCCGGTTGATTGAAATGATTATACAAAATCCTGTATTTGGGATCTTTTGCATCATATCGATGTTGACTCATCCTACTTCGCAATGCTTGACGAGTTTCACCAACATACAAAAGTCCACAGAGTGCACATTCTATGCCGTAAATGACATTTTTAGTAGAACAGTCCAGAGGGTCAAACGATTTGGTGTAGTACGTGTTTACAGCTATATTACTTGTAAATTCAGCAGAAGTTATTAGCATGACGCATGTTTTACAAGTATTATTTTTGTCAGTTTTTATTTTGCAAGTAGTAATGCATGGAGAAGAGTCACAAGTACCTGGAGATTTAAGACAGTCCGAAATATTAATAGAACAAGATTTTAAAATTTGATACGAATCTGGAGTTTTGAAATAATAATTACCCTCTGGCTGAACGTAAGACAAATCGGGGGTATCCCGTAGGATTTTCCGTGGAACGCATATATCATATGCTACCCTGTTCCGTGTAGTAGCAAGTGAGGATCTTGCTAACCTGGGTGACGTCCTAGCCGGTATGTTGTCCTTAATTTCGTTATTCATAAATGCTTAAGTAAAGCTACCAAGTTGCAATGACCTCGGGGGAAAAAAATTCCACCAGCAGTGACATTGGGCATGGCTATAGTAAATAAGGGTAATAACAAAATCACCGAACTCCGAACAATCTTACAAAGGGAAAGTCAAAACTCATAATTATATAAACAGACAAAATCAGTCAACAACCGACCTTTCATCCTCTTAAGTGGCTGTCGCAGGTCATTGTATTGTTTGTCCTATTCCCCCATCATTTCTGTATATTGATATATTGTTGAAATATTTGCTCCTTGGTGTTATGTTAGTCAATAAATTCCAGTGAATTTACATAAATGAAATATTAAATAGATGGGCAGTGTACAACTATGCAACTATCATTATTAAGCGACATCATTTAACACGTGGACTATCATAAATACCTTTTTTGTATCCACCATAACTACCAAACCCTGTAATAGATCCTCCGAAATTACCATTTAATCGTTCGAATTGACCATTTAATCCACCAATTTGACCATTTAATCGACCAAAATTACCATTTAATCCACCGAAAATACCATTTAATCCACCAAAATCACCATACCCGGCATAACCTGCGTTTCCACCATAATAATTTCCAGAAAAAGGCCATCCAATGGATGCTACTTTGCTTCCTCTCCATGTTCTGTAACCTCCGAGTCCACTTCTCAATCCGCCAAAGCCTGAGTTTAGACCATATCTCCCGTTAATGCCTGTTATTCCCCCATAATACCCATTTAAGCCTGTTAATCCATTATAACCTCCGTATAATCCTCCTAATCCATTGCTACCAAATCCTCCATGTCCACTAAATCCACTAATTCCTGATCGACCACCAAGACCATCCCATCCTCCACCTAGCCAAAGTCCTCTTCCTTCGACAGTGCCATAATTGCGGAGGTTATGTGCAGGGCTGTAACCTCTTTGTCCCTTCTCGGCTATGACTAGCCCTAAAAGGGCAACGAGGAAACAAATTATGATCTGCATTCTGTAATAAAGCATAATATATATATGAAATATGCAAAAATGTTAGTTGTGACCTTTAATCCCACCCTCTGTAAGCTCGCAGTGAAGAAGAATAATACAACGAGAGAAATCAGAACAAAAACAATAAGTCTCCAAGATTCGCTCTAGTAACATAACGAAAAACTCTATGTTCTGTCTAATGTTTGATTCTTGTGAGGTCATTATTGTTCTTTCTTAAATCATGCACCGATTATGTTTTTATCAATCTAGATAGTGATAATATACCCATTCCCAGCAGATTACAGCTCACTCTTATCCTTACATCATATTATTTTTTTTCGCATGGATGCTACATTTATAGTCTATTTCATTTCATTTGAATGAACATTATGTTAAATAACACTAATTGCCGTTATGTGGTTTTGATGATTGTATATGTTTTATTCTATTTAATTGATTATTCCAAATATATAATTTTGAGAGAATCATGCCAATTACAAAAATACACGCCTTATAGTGCATGTAATGCATTTATTCTATGGACAATTTGGTATTATATATTCTCTATGGAAAATAGCATTGTAAGATCTTTTTCTATGAAATACAAGTTTATTTTAAACAGTGGTCAATAATCAAAGCAACTACCAACTACCTCTCGATTCGAATCATTGAAGACAGAAAGGACGATGACATGTGGTGTTGGGCAATTGTGTGTGTTTCATTGAGGTTGTTTCGACTATCCTAAGTGTGACTCTTTGTTCTGTTCATTTAATTCCTATTTTACATTTAGATCTTTGTCATTGGGATTTTGGGTAGAAAAAAAATGTAATAATATGAATGGAACAAATTAAATCTACTAATGTCTTTTAAAGCAATAATCATTGCAGGTTATTGCAGTTTAATCATTATTGCTTGTATTGACTGGTGGTCTTTTTAACGTTAAGAAAAGGAAGAGTTTAAATGTCCAATGTTTTGACCTCTTTGCATGTAAATTTAACAATTGCTTTCGTACATAATCTTTTAGTACAAACACGATATACCTATATTGCAAGGGACATATGCAACTTATGTATACTCGCCGTGAAATAGAGGCTCGAATTTCTCTTTGTATCTAGACCTCATATAAATAAATTTTATATTGCGTACGTATATTGTTTATTTATATTATAATTTCTCATATTTATGAGATAAATAATTGTTCAACTGGTGGCAACAATACATATATATCTATAAAAAATATAGCTTTCCGTACACATTATTAAAGAAAAAAAATAATTTTTGATAACATTTTAAACATGACCATAATAATATATTAAGAACTAAAAGAAGAAACTTACTTCAACTTGATGGGTGCTATGTTAACAGTGTGACGATAGAATGTTTAGGACGACTTTTATATCAATTTAAAAACCATCATATAGGAATGCTTTGTCATCATAATGATCAGATTATGTGTAACGATACGACCCACAAACAGATCTGTGGTTTTAAAACAATACAAAATAGACTTATTACAAGTACCTATATTAAGTAAGACAATAAATCATTGACATATCTGTTTACGACTTCTACAATGTATATATTGATGATATATTAGCGACAAATCAATTTTTTTCTACGAAATTTGTAATAATTGCAAAATGTTCCCTTCATATTTCTTGTCGTCTTAACCAAAAACCGCGGCAATAACCATGACACCGGAACTGTCTACGTGATTATTAACTGTTGACATGCGCAACTGATCATTATTGTGTGTGGGGTCATAGAGTGCATCTCGATGAAGGGTGCGATGATGAATTGTCTTATAATCTAGAAAAAAACAATGACGTTGAGGAGATGGTCTAACTTAAATGAAATACCGATATTTAGAAAATACTTGAATATTATCATTGTTCAATTTCGATCTCAACAAGATTACACGGTTATAGCACTTTACAAAAGAACACAAAGAAAACTTTCTAAGTCAAGACTTGAATATAAAGGACAATCATTGCTTTAATATCCACTGTAATGCTTTACTGTACCCTTAATTGAAAAAAGTAAAATCTGTATTCCATGGTTTCTTCTTTTCTTTTTTCTTTGCTCCTGTTACTTTAGAATTACTTGGCATCCTAATCTTTCTATCTTGAGCGTACCTGATGACGTATTGCAGAAACGCGTGGTGTGCATTAAATGTGATATAGATCTACGTTTTCATTATGAAACACGGTTGATTTTATTTTATAAATTTATGGATACAATAAAACAACACAACACTACGCATATTTACATAATTGACGGTTAACTTATTAATATCACCAATTAGCTCATGATGTTGTCTTTACCTTCCTTATATAAATAAAAGGAATGGTAAAAGATGTAGATAAGTAAACATCACCGAAAACTGAAGGAGAAACAAGAATGGACAATCCAGAGAAACCGGCAACACAAGACACAGTACGAAGAAAAAAAACACAACACAGAAGACCAAAAAGATTAGCAACACGAACCCCAGCAAAACCCGAGGATGAACCCAAGCGCCCGCGGAAAAGGCAAACAGTCCCCGTATACCACAAGACACCCACCATGTCACTCAAATAGAACTAATTACTAGAATGTACACTGCTCACAATATGGCAGATGTAGTGATGTGCCATTGTATTCTCTGATTTATTTTGTTTTATATCTATTGTATGGTTAATTATCTATACATGGGATCGAAAATTTAACCAGTAACTTAATCACCTCCTCAACCAGGCCCTATAATTCTTCAAATTCTTCACAACAACAACAACAAATTGATTCTAAACAGGTCCTCTTCTTGGAGATGCATATTCATTAGGGATGCGGACAATTTGATTAGGATATAACAGGAGCGAGCGTGTATATGAGATTTACTTGGACATAGCGTAAAAAATCAAGTATTATTAATAACATGAGATGTGCTCCTCACCAGTAGGAGGAATAAACAGACAAAAGAAAAAGGAGAAATCGGTGATCGTATATATCTACGATTGGCTATAGCATCATCTCAATGACATACTATTCCTCAATATTATACTTTACATTTATATTTTCCCTATTTATCTTTGTTAGCGAGCAGGTCAATATAACAGTATAATTACATTACTTCAGTTTTTCATTGAAATGTTACAATATGATTGGTTATGAAGTGGTCACATGATTATAAAAGAGAGGTTATACATCCCAATAAAACTAAAACCCGAACTTCCATATGCCTCCATGACGACGTCAGATGTAAACAATCAATGGGGTAGTAATTTCCAACAGCAGATAATCTAACACAAATAAAATTCACAACGAAAAATTCAACTATATTAAATTTTGGTGTGATTTAAATATAATTATTAGAATTGAATGCATTTTTGTAGTTTTATTGGCGTATAAAAGCGTGGACCGAAGCACATTTTGTATCAAGCGCGCCAGCATCAATTCTTAATTATTTTACCTCATATATTAATTACCATAAATATATTAATTTGATTGGACAATAGGCAAGAATCAGAATACGTAATCACACAGGAGAAAAATCATATTCCGTGAGATAACAATCATATTCCACCCTCTCGGAAGCCTCGCGGGTTTTCACGACAGAGTCATCATTCTTTGGCAGGAAAACGTCACAGGCCCTCGGAACGCATCACTTGTTGTGGATGTGGTTTTTAAATGTCTGAGACAACGTTCCAATGGACTAAGAATATGCTTGCCAACAGTATTTTAAATATATGTGTTTTCTTGGTTTCATTCGGTATAATAAAGCATTTATAGCATACGGGTTCAGGAAATATGAAAATGTATTCACCCACGAGTATCATATTCCCCTCGGGTGTTGCCCTCAGGGAATATAATACTCTTGGGTGAATACATTTTCAGATTTCCCTCACCAGGATGTAATAAATGTATAATATTGACCAGGCCCGGTCAATATAATGTTTTCTTCCGGATTTTGTCCGAACTCGTTTTTGGCCTTAGATATACAACAACAAAAACATGTCGCCTGACAGATTTGCAAGTATTGAATATAATATGACAAATCGTTCATGGTACTTCGGGCCAAATACCTTTGAACATTATGATATCATGACGGGTACTATATATAAGACAGAATAATTACCATTTCAGACCACTTAGAGCTCATGTTGAAAGGACTCTTTCCTTTACGTTGTACTTGTTGCAAATGAGAAAAATGAATGTGTTGCTGGTATAATCTTGAATATTTTACATATATGTTGATAATAATGTATTCAGTTATTGAATTAGAGTTCAAATATATATAGAGTGTTTGTTTCATGTGTATTGTGTTATGACTACTGTTTCATTTCAGTTTATTTATTTTCTGTAATATATTTACTATGAGTGTCTAGATTTCTATTTATTGTGTATTGGGTGCAAGTAATAGATACTTAGATATCAAATGTAGTGCGCACGACGCGTTTCTGGAATAAGAAGACCCTGGAGATCTCAAAGGGGTAATCAGAATACGTAAAGCGAAGAACATACACCACAATGGCCAAACAGTACAACAGTACATACAACGATCTACAAAGCATACACAAAACTAAGCATACAACTAAAGATCGGGCAACACGAACCCCAATAAAAACGGCGGGTGAACTCAGGTGTTCCGAAGAGGGAAGCAGTTCCTGGTCCAATAGTGACACCCGTTGTGTCACTCTAGTTACAAAGCCGGTGATAACTCATGAAATAGGAAAAGGACCGGGATATGCTTACGACAGGTGGAACATATTCGTGGTCATTTGTGATTAGGATATTCCGTAGCGGTTAACTAAGTCATAGTGGCGAAAATAATAAAGCATAAACATAAAATTTAGTGCGCACGACTCGTTTCTGGAATAACTTTCATCGGGTAGACTTTCGAAGTGATGACTTTAACTTAACCCATAGTTACACTTGTGTCAGTAGCTTCCATGCTTGCAGGAACCCTCCATCAAGGAAATCGTGATAGGAACTACGAGCTCTGGAATATTGGATCAACTCAGATATATATACTCTATATGTAGGTGCTGCTGGAATGTTGCTACATATAAATGGAAAGTTCACACTGGGAAAATTGAAATAATCTCATTCTCTTTTGTCGTAAAGTATCGTTCTTCACCGGCCCTCAATATAAATTTCGAGGTGTATGTCAATGTATGAAGCAGACCGATCTGTATCTGTGGTATTCTTTATTACAAGCTCAATCGGATAGATCCCATCAACAAAATCACCAAATTAAACAAATATTTAGTGAAGGACATCATCTATAATGCAGAACGGGAAATTAAAAATTTGGGCAAGCTTCTTTTTTTTCTTCTTAAGAAGCCGTTGTATGAAGCTTGCCTCGTACGAATAAAGAAACAAGCCGGTGAAAAGAGCACAGTTTATACCTACTGTGTTGCGAAACATGTCCACCAAATATTACAAATATGTTGCCAATGAAAAAAGCATTTTGATGATATCAATTCAGAAAGCTGTTTGACTAAATGAAAGTGGTTTTGTTTTTGTTTTTCTTTTAACAAAATAAGATTTGTCCGTTTCCTACGACAAGATATGTTTATCTACTTTTAATTTTTACTAAATGCAATTGGACTAATTCTTTTAATCTGTCTTTTAGCTTTGAGTGTGGAATAGTTGTGCAGAGGGCAGAAACGTCATATATGTTAATGATATTGCAGGATGAGAGAGGCCTTGCTTGTATATACTCCTACAGAACTTTAGAGTTCTTCAGAATCCACATCTGATTCACACCACTCCTTGAGTAGCTAGTGTCACAGTAATTCTGAAGTCCAGTTGTGACAACCAATAGAATAAATATTAATAATCCGGTAAAAGGTTTCGTTTTAAATTTGGTAGACACAGCAATATAACGCTGTTTGTATGGACATTATGCACTTGATGAATCCATTATAATGGATGTATATCCAGTTCTTTATCTTAGGTTAAAATTCCAAAGAAACATATGATTGTCGAGAATTTCCTCTTTCGTAAATGTCGTCGGTGTATATGTAGAGTTGCCAATTGAATTGTCAATTCCTTATTCCTTGATCAGATTGTCTATGTTATGTGATATACACACAAAAGCAATATTGTAAGGGGCCTGTTTGGCATGAAGGTGATAGTATCATACAGGTGTTTAGCAAGATTTGATTTTTTTTTTAAATCTATATCAACTACCTCACACTATTCACCCAATTAGAAACATAATCGAACTCCTCTTTATAACCTTCACTATGTACCGTCAAAGGAAAATATTTAAAAGCCAAAGCTAGAAAACCAAAGAACTTAACCAGGATAGCAGAAATTTCCTTTGGTCACCCATTGTTTTTTTTTACTTTCATTTGTTTTGTTAGACATTTTCAAAATATATACATAACAAACACAGACATTACACAACAGCACAGACAACGACATTATTTGTACATGCATTTTCAATACAAACATGAAATGTTGTGTCCCCTTGTCTTCATGCAATAAACCAAATACATAGTTTATTTAAGGATATATGTCATCAGATTTTGATTTACCCCCTATATATAATTGTATATACATGAGTTTCTAATATAAGTTTCTTATGTATAAATTATTTTCTTGCATGTTGACAAAAGTAGACCACTATAAATTAAGTTCATGTATGTAACACCATTTATTATCATGTTTGTACTTTTTATTTTCAACAAGCGCATTAATCTTTTCGATTTTCTCTTTTTGTTTAACTTTAATTTTGAAAATGTTAAGGACTGGTTTTGTGTCAGTCCATTTACAACAGTTGATATAATTTCTTGCCACAAGGAATAAAAATAGAACATTTTTTTGCAAGGAACTTTAATCTGAAAATAAAACCTAAAACTGTTTCTTTTGGGGTTAATTCAAAAACTTCTAAATCTAAAGCTGATGAAAGCCAGATATAAGTCCAAAATATCTTTGCCACAGGGCAGCCCCACATATAGTGTAAGATGGAGTCTTCTTCTTGGTTACAGTAATTACACAATGCACTGTTTTTTATTTCCATTTTGTGTAATAACTTGTTATTTGGAAGTATATAATGCAGAAGTTTGAACTGAACATTTCTTAATTTTGTATCATTTGTGATTCTTTAAATATCATGCAACAACATACTACCATCTAGTTCAGTATCAAGTTTTTGTTCCCATTTCACAATGCCTTTAACAACATTTTCTTTTTCATCTTTTTCTATGCAATATTTGTATATATATTTTGAAATATCTTTCCTCTGCATCATATTAATAGTTATCAAAGGTGGTTTCATTTCCAAGTCATCAGTACTGTAGTGTTTTTTTAATAACAGATATAACACAATAATACGTAATAACATTTATATTCACATTGCATGTATCAAGAAACATTTGATATGTTAGAAATCTATTATTGTCATCAATGAGGTCCTCTATCTTTTTTATGCCATTTTCTGACATGCATTTTAAATAAAGTACTCTGTCATTTATCTTCAAGTGTGAATTGTACCATATAAAGTCTGTTTTTGTGACTTTATTTGAGTCATCATTAAAGTTTAAATATGAGTACAACACGAGTAAATCCTGCCAAAATTTTTATTTGATAACCAACTTATGAGCATCTTTTAAATTTATAATTTCTAATATTTTTTTTTATTATAATAATTTTCTTCTATTAGTTCATTTTGTTTTCCATTTGTTGGGATGATAATACCTAGCAGTTTAAATGTATCGTTAGTTATTTTAATTCCTGGCGAAAAGTTATGGGTGTATATTTCTACTTTGGAATGACCCAGTGGAATCAGTTCTGACTTATTTAGATTTACTTTTAACCGGGGAGTTATGGTTTTTTGTTTCGTTCAGTATTTTTTTTTCGGACAACACGAGAGTTATAATATTTTTTTTTTTTTCGCGAAAGAGCGAATTTTGTTTCCAGACTCCAACATTAAGTTATATGACAAACACTCTGAATCACATTATTTTTATTTTCTCCACCAAAAGCAGAAATTTTGTTTTTAATATTTTTTTAGAAAAAAAACAATATACTGGTGCATTTTTTAAAGGAAGGACCCAATTTAAAATAACTTAGGTCACCCATGCATAACGGAGGAGAATGTTAGTTTTAGTAATAATTACATGAATTAAGGAATGTAAATTTAGATAGTAATAACATATGTAATAAGCCTTGTCAGTACCGACTCCATGACTACTGGATGGATGATCCTTCCGAAACTAATAATCCACCTGAAGAGATATCGATCCAGTGAGAAAGGCTAGAGAAAACCGAAGTGGGAAATAAAAATGGAGAATACGACGACATTGGCAACAAGGGGCACCAAACACAGAACTAAGACAAAAAAAGCAAACAACAACAATACAGAAAACTAAAACGATGAGCAACACAAACCTTACCAAATACTAAGAAGTCCATGAATGAACCAAGATGACGGTGAAGGGTAAGCATTTCCTGAGAGAGAGAGAGGTTGTTTACGTCCGTGTTGCTCATCTGTGCTTACCCTTTGGTATCTAGTGATGTTAGTTTTGCTCATCTGTGCTTAACCTCGGGTATCTAGTGATGTCCGTGTTGCTCATCTGTGCTTACCCTTGGGTATCTAGTGATGTCAGTGGTGCTCATCTGTGCTTACCCTTGGGTATCTAGTGATGTCAGTGTTGCACATCTGTGCTACACTTGTGTATCTAGTGATGTCAGTGTTGCTCATCTGTAATTACACCTGGGTATCTAGTGATGTCAGTGTTCCTCATCTGTGCTTACACTTGGGTATCTAGTGATGTCCGTGTTGCTCATCTGTGATTACCCTTGGGTATCTAGTGATTTCCGTGTTGTTCATCTGTGCAAACCCTTGGGTATCTAGAGATGTCAGTGTTGTTCATCTGTGCTTACCCTTGGGTATCTAGTGATGTCAGTGTTGCTCATATGTGCTTACCCTTGGATATCTAGTGATGTCAGTGTTGCTCATCTGCGTTTACCCTTGGGTATCTAGTGATACCAGTGTTGCTCATCTGTGCTTAACCTTGGGTATCTAGTGATGTCAGTGTTGCTCATCTGTATTTACCCTTTGGTATCTAGTGATGTCAGTGTTCCTCATCTGTGCTTACCCTTGGGGATCTAGTAATGTCAGTGTTGCTCATCTGTGCTTAACCTCGGGTATCTAATGATATCCGTGTTGCTCATCTGTGCTTACCCTTGGGTATCTAGTGATGTCAGTGGTGCTCATCTGTGCTTACCCTTGGGTATCAAGTGATGTCAGTGTTGCACATCTGTGCTACACTTGTGTGTCTAGTGATGTCAGTGTTGCTCATCTGTGCTTACACCTGGGTATCTAGTGATATCAGTGTTCCTCATCTGTGATTACACTTGGGTATCTAGTGATGTCCGTGTTGCTCATCTGTGATTACCCGTGGGTATTTAGTGATTTCCGTGTTGCTCATCTGTGCATACCCTTGGGTATCTAGTGATGTCAGTGTTGTTCATCTGTGCTTACCCTTGGGTATCTAGTGATGTCAGTGTTGATCATATGTGCTTACCCTTGGGTATCTAGTGATGTCAGTGTTGCCCAACTGTGCTTACCCTTGGGTATCAAATGATGTCAGTGTTGCCCATCTGTGTTTACCCTTGAGTATCTAGTAATATCCGTGTTGCTCATCTGTGCTTACCCTTGGGTATCCAGTGTTATCAGTGTTGCTCATCTGTGTTTACCCTTGAGTATCTAGTGATGTCAGTGTTGCTCAACTGTCCTTAACCTCGGGTATCTAGTGATGTCCGTGTTGCTCATCTGTGCTTACCCTTGGGTATCTAGTGATGTCAGTGTTGCTCATCTGTGCTTACCCTTGGGTATCTAGTGATGTCAGTGTTGGTCATCTGTGCTTACCCTTGGGTATCTAGTGATGTCTGTTTTGCTCATCTGTGTTTACCCTTGGGTATCTAGTGATGTTCGTGTTGCTATCTGTTTTTACCCTTTGATATCTAGTGATGTCAGTGTTGCTCATCTGTGTTTACCCTTGGGTATCTAGTGATGTCAGTGTTGCTCATCTGTGCTTACCCTTGGGTATCTAGTGATGTCAGTGTTGCTCATTTGTGTTTACCCTTGGGTATCTGATGATGTCAGTGTTGCTCATCTGTGTCTACCCTTGGGTATCTAGTGATGTCAGTGTTGCTCATCTGTGCTTACCCTTGGGTATCTAGTGATGTTAGTGTTGCCCATCTGTGCTTACCCGTGGGTATCTAGTGATGTCAGTGTTGCTCATCTGTGCTTACCCTTGGGTATCTAGTGATGTACGTGTTGCTCATCTGTGCTTACCCTTGGGTATCCAGTGATGTCAGTGTTGCTCATCTGTGCTTACCATTGGGTATCTATTGATGTCAGTGTTGCTCAACTGTGCTTACCATTGGGTATCTAGTGATGTCTGTGTTGCTCATCTGTGTTTACCCTTAGGTGTCTAGTGATGTCCGTGTTGCTCATCGTTTTAGTTTTTGGTGTTGTGTTTTTGTTTTGTCTTCATTTGTGATTATGAAAAGAAAGCTTAAACAATGATGACCATTAATTCCCCCAATATCAGCAAAACCAACAATCACCTCTCATCTTAACTGAACTCACCCACCACAAAAAACACCACTACACAATGTGGGGAATCCAGGTCCTGGTTTTGGGCAGGCCCAAAGATGAAATGTGTGCCCACTGTATAATATATTGCATAAGAAAGCATGGGCATCACTTAATAGAAAGATAGACTTGTCTTAATCATCAAATTTTATAGAAAGTTTACTTATCTTTAGTATATCAACAATATTTTATGGACACAAATACTGAGATGTTTGGTATTGTTATCGTACAACTGTCAAGTTATGTTGTCTATCAAGTTGTTTTTTAAATATAATTTTCAGGTATTTGTTTTACTTTGTATTGACCACAGGTGTCACTTCGTTATTTATTATTTGTGGTTGATTTCACTTTAATTTTACAATACATTATACAAGTATGAATTGTCATCCTTTGTGTTGTGGTGGTTGATAATCATTGTCACACAATGTGGTCGTTGTATTAAGGACAAAATGTACGTTTTTGCATATATTATTATTGATTGTGTGTTATTTAAGAATGTATCTAATAGGCCTTGTCAGTGCCGACTCCTTGACCACTGGGTGGCTGATCCCTCCGAAACTAATAGTCCACCTGAAGAGATATCGATCCAGTGAGAAACGTTAGAGAAAACCGAAGTGGAAAATAAGAATGGAGAATACAACGACATTGACAACAATGGGCACCAAACACAGAACTAAGACAAAAAAGGTAAAAAACACAATACAGACAACTAAAACGATGAGCAACACAGATCTTATCAAGTACTAAGAAACCGATGAATGAACCAAGATGACGGTGAAGGGTAAGTATTTCCTGAGAGAGAGAGGTTGTTTACGTATTTTTCATTTATTTAAATTTTATTGCAGTATGGGTAATTTTGTTTTTGTTGGGGCTGTATCATGTGATAATTAATGTGTATTGAGAGGTACGTTTTTGCTCTATGCGTGTTGGATGATAGGTTTTATGATAGAGCTGCATTGTATGTTCATTGGATGAGGTTTTACTTTCGATCCACCGTTTGGTTCGCTGTTAGGAAAACGCTATAGCAAATTAGAAATGAATCATTACTGAGAAATTAACAACAATAATACACATTTCAACCATTTTTAATAGAAATATAAAAAATAAATATTCTGGTCATTGCACATATTCGTAGACATCATATATTCCGTTAATAACTTTTTCCTGAAATAAAAAGGAAAATGTAGAGCATAAAGCTGCTGTTATAACACCTTAATACTGTTTATATTTTATATGTGCTTCTGTCGATATTTTCACGAATCAAACAATATCTTCTTTATTAACATATAAAATGTAATTATACAATATCACGTTAATTAGAATAGCATATGAATAAATGACGAGCTATTATAATTTATCTATCAAATTGATCACCATCAAATCGCTTTACAGTACATGTTTCTATCATTATTGAAGATATTTCTGTGACAATCTGATTATAAACAACAATAAAATCACTGTTACTTTTCCTTGATTTATTTCTATTATTTTATTTAATATTAGTTTGCATCCACGTTTATCAAGGGTAATGGTGACGGTTATGTCTCATTGTGGCGGAGGTGGATGTCCTCTCGATGAGGAGGTTGCTGGATAATAAAACAGAAGGCATGACTTTTGACCATAGTAGGTGGCGTGTGTGGAGAATATCAGGCTCCGTGCACGTTAAACAAACCCTTTATAGATGTCGAAAACGATATACACATTGTAGCTGATTTAAAAGGTATTGACTCTCCATGCTCTTTAGTGGGTGTCAAAAGTCATCGCATTGATTGCCCCATTTTCCCCATCATTTCTGTATATGTATAGACGTTTTAACTTATTCTCCTGAAATATGCACAGCTGGACGTAACGGAAGTCAATGATCAATCAATTTCATAGTGGATTTACATAAATGAAATATTAAAAAGATCGGCAGTGTAAATTTATGGAATTATCATTATTAAACGTCATCATTTAACACGTGGGCTATCATAAATACCTTTCTTGTATCCACCATAACTACCAAACCCTCGTATAGATCCTCCGAATTTACCATTTAATCTACCGAAATTACCATTTAATCCACCAAAGTTCCCATTTAATCCACCAAATTTACCATATCCACCATAACCTCCGTATCCACCATAACCACTATAATAGTTTCTAGACAAAGGCCATCCAATGGATGCTACCTTGCTTCCTCTCCATTTTCCATAACCTCCGAACCCCCTTCTGACTCCACCAAAACCTGAGTTTAGACCATATCTGCCGCTTATACTTGTTAATCCACCATAATATCCATTTAAGCCTGTTAATCCACCATAATACCCATTTAATCCTGCTAATCCAGCATAGCCCCCGTATAATCCTCCTAATCCACGATAGCCGGCCATGCCACCAAATCCTCCATGTCCACTAAATCCACTAACTCCTGACCGAACACCAAGGCCATCCCATCCTCCACCTAGCCAAAGTCCTCTTCCTTCCACAGTGCCATAATTGCGGAGGTTGTGTGCAGGGCTGTAACCTCTTTGCCCCTTCTCCGCTATGACTAGCCCTAAAAGGACGACGAGGAAACAAACTATGATCTGCATTCTGTAATAAAGCATAATATATATATGAAATATGTAAAAGTGTTAGTTGTGACCTTTAATCCCACCCCCTGTAAATTCGCAGTGAAGAAGAATAATACAACAAGAGAAATCAGAACAAAAACAATAAGTCTCCAAGATTCGCTCTAGTAGCATAACGAAAAACTCTATGTTCTGTCTAATGTTTGATTCTTGTGAGGTCATTATTGTTCTTTTTTAAATCATGCTCCGATTATGTTTTTATAAATCTAGATAGTGATAATATACCCATTCCCAGCAGATTACAGCTCACTCTTATCCTTACATCACATTATTCATAGTCTATTTCATTTCATTTGAATGTAACACTAATTGCTGTTATGTGAATTAGATGATTGTATATGTTTTATTCTATTTAATTGATTACTCCAAATATATTGTTTTGATAGGATCATGCCAATTACAAAAATACACGCCTTATAGTGCATGTAATGCATTTATTCTATGGAGAATTTGGTAGTATATATTCTCTATGGAAAACAGTATTGTTAGATATTTTGCTATGAAATGAAAGTTAATTTTTAACAGTGGTCAATTATCAATAAAACAACCAACCACCTCTCGACTCGAATCATTGAAGACAGAAAGGACGATGACATGTGGGGTTGGACAATTGTGTGTGTTTCATTGAGGTTGTTTTGACTATCCTAATTGTGACTCTTTGTTCTGTTCATTTAATTCCTATTTTACATTTAGATCTTTGTCATTGGGATTTTGGGTAGAAAAAAACTGTAATAATATGAATGAAACAAATTAAATCTACTAATGCCTGCTAAGGCAATAATCATTGCAGGTTATTGCAGTTTAATCATTGTTGTATTGACTGGTGGCCTTTTTAACGCTAAGAAAAGGAAGAGTTTAAATGTCAAATGTTTTGGCCTTTTTACGGGTAAAGTTAACAATTGCTTTCGTATATGATCTTTTAGTACAAACACGATATACTTATATTGCAAGGGACATATGAAACTCATGTATACTCGCCGTGACATAGAAGCACGAATTTCTCTCTGTATCTAGATCTCATATAAATAAATTGCATAATATGTACGTATATTGTTTATTTATATTATAATTTCTCATATTTATGAGATAAATAATTGTTCCACTGGTGGCAACAATACATATATATCTAAAAAAAATTTAGTGACAGTGAAACCTTATAACGCCATTTCAGAATTGAAATTAACACATATTTCATCTAGCTTTCCATACACATTATTAAAGAATAAGAAATAATTGTTGAAAGCATTTTAAACATGACCATAATAATATATTAAGAACTAAAAGAAGAAACTTACTTCAACTTGGTGGGTGCTATGTTAACAGTGTGACGATAGAATGTTTGAGACGCCTTTTATATCAATTTAAAAACCATCATAGAGGAATACTTTGACATCATAATAATGATCAGATTATATGTAACGATACCAACCACAAACCAAATTACATCAATAACAAATTACGCAGAGACGAATAAAGAATAAATAAAAGTGTTCGATCTGTGGTCTTACAACAATACAAAATACACTTATAACAATTACCTATATTAATTAAGACAATAAATCATTGACATATCTGTTTACGACTTCTACAATGTATATATTGATGATATAGTAGCTACAAATCAATCTTTGTTTCTACGGAAATTTGTAATAATTCCAAAAGTTTCCCTTCATATTTCTTGTCGTCTTAACCAAAAACCGCGGCAATAACCATGACACTGGAACTGTCTACGTGATTATTATCTCTTGACATGCGCAACTGATCATTATTGTACGTGGGGTCATAGAGTACATCTCGATGAAGGGTGCGATGATGAATTGTCTTATAATCTAGACAAAAACAATGACTCTGAAGAGATGGTCTAACTTAAATGAAATACCGGTATTTAGAAAATACTTGAATATTATCATTGTTCAATTTCGATCTCAACAAGATTACACGGTTATAAAACTTTACAAAAGTACACAAAGAAAAACTTTCTAAGTCAAGACTTGAATATAAAGGACAATAATTGCTTTAATATCCACTGTAGTGCTTTACTGTACGCTTAATTGAAAAAAGTAAAATCTGCATTCCATGGTTTCTTCTTTTCTTTTTCCTTTGCTCCTATTACTTTAGAATTACTTGGCATGCTAATCTTTCTATCTTGAGCGTACCTGATGACGTATTGCAGAAGCGCGTCGTCTGCATTAAATGTGATATGGATCTACGTTTTCATTATGAGGCACGGTTTATTTTAATTTATGAATATATGGATACAATAAAACAAACCCAACACTACGCATATTTCCATAATTGACGGTTAACTTATTAATATCACCAATCAGGACATGATGTTATCTTTACTTTCTTTATATAAATAAAAAGAATGGTAAACGATGTAGATAAATAAACGTCACAGAAAACTGAAGGAGAAACAAGAATGGACAATCCAGAGAAACCGGTAACACAAGACACAGGACGAAGAAAAAACACAAGACAGAAGACGAATAAGATTAGCAACACGAACCCCAGCAAGACCCGAGGGTGAAACCAAGCGCCCGCGGAAAAGGAAAACAATCCCCGCATACCACAAGACACCCACCATGTCACTCATATAGAACTAATTACTAGAATGTACACTGCACACAATATGACAGATGTAGTCTAGTGCCATTGTATTTTCTCATTTTGTTTTATATTTATTGCATGGTTAATTATCTATACATGTGATCGAAAATTTAACCAGTAACTTAAACACCTCCTCAACCTGGCCCTATAATTCTTCAAATTCTTCACAACAAAAACAAACTGATTATAAACAGGTCCTGTCCTTGAAGATGCATACTCATTAGGGACCCGGAAAATGTGATTAGGATATAAGAAGAGCGACCGTGTATATGAGCTTTACTTGGATATAGCGTAAAAAATCAAGGATTATTAATAACATGTGATGTGCTCCTCACCAGTAGGAGGAATATACAGAAAAAAGGAAAAGGAGAAATCGGTGATCGTATAGATCTACTATTGGCTATAGTATCATCTCCCACTGACATACTATTCCTCAATATTATACTTTACATTTATATTTTCCCTATTTGTCTTTGTTAGTGAGCCAGTCAAAATAACAGTATAACTACATTACTTCGGTTTTTCATTGAAATGTCACAATATGATTGGCTATGAAGTGGTCACATGATTATAAAAGAGATGTTTTATATCCCAATAAAATTCAAATCCGAACTTGAACGTGCCTCCATGACGACGTCAGATGTAAACAATCAATGGCCTAGTAATTTCCAACAGCAAATAAAATTCAGAACGAAAAATTCAACTATATTAAATGTTGGTGTGATTTAAATGTAATTATAAGAATTGAATGCATTTTTAAAAACAAAAGATGCATTCAATTCTTAATTATTTTGCCTCATATATTAATTAACATAAATAAAATAATTTGATTGGACAATGGGTAAGAATCAGAACACGTGATCACACAGGACAAAAATCATATTCCGTGAAATAAAAATCATATTCCACCCCCTTGGAAGCCTCGCGGGTTTTCCCGCCAGAGTCATTGTTCTTTGACAGGAAAACGTCAGAGGGACTCGGAACGCATCACTTGTTGTGGATGTGGTTTTTAAATGTCTGATACAACGTTCTAATGAATTTAGAATATGCTTGCCAGCAGTATTTATATATATATGTCTTTTCTTGGTTTCATTCGGTATAATAAAACATTTATAGCATAGGGGTTCAGGAAATATGAAAATGTATTCACCCACGAGTATCATATATGATACTCTTGGGTGAATAAGTTTTCATATTTTCCTCACCAGCATGTAATAAATGCATGAAATTGACCGGGCCCGGTCAATATAATGTTTTCTTCCGCATTTTGTCCGAATTCGTTTTTGGCCTTAGATATGCAACAACAAAAAACATGTCGTCTGACAGATTTGCAAATATTGAGTATAATATGACAAATAGTTCATGGCACTTCGGGCCAAATATCTTTGAACATTATGATATCATGACGGGTACTATATATAGGACAGAATAATTACCATTTCAGACCACTTGGAGCTTGTGTTGAAAGGACTCTTTCCTTTACATTGTACTTGCTGCAAATGAGAAAAATGAATTTGTTGCTGGTATAATCTTGAATATTTTACATATATGTTGATAATAATGTATTCAATTATTGAATTAGTGTTCAAATATACATTGAGTGTTTGTTTCATGTGTATTGTGTTATGACTACTGTTTCATTTCAGTTTATTTATTTTCTGTAATATATTTACTATGAGTGCCTAGATTTCTATTTATTGTGTATTGAGTGCAAGTAATAGATACGTAGATATCAAATGTAGTGCGCACGACGCGTTTCTGGAATAAGAAGACCCTGGAGATCTCAAAGGGGTAATCAGAATACGCAAAGCGAAGAACAGACACCACAATGGCCAAACAGTACAACAGTACACACAACGATCTACAAAACATACACAAAACTAAGCATAAAATTAAAGATCGAGTAACAAGAACCCCAATAAAAACCGGGGGGTCAACTCAGATGTTCAGAAAATGGAAGCAGTTCCTTGTCCAATAGTGACACCCGTTGTGTCACTCTAGATACAAAGCCGATGATAAGTCATGAAATTGGAAAAGGACCGGGATATGCTTACGACAGGTGGAACACATCCATGGTCATTTGTGATTCAGATATTCTGTAGCGGTTAACTAAGTCATGGTGGCGAAAATAATGAAACGTAAACATCAAATTTAGTGCGCACGACTCGTTTCTGGAATAACTTTCATCAGGTAGACTTTCGAAGCGATGACTTTAACTTAACCAATAGTTACACTTGGGTCAGTAGCTTTCATGTTTGCAGGAACCCTCCATCGAGGAAATCGTGATAGGAACTACGAGCTCTGGAATATCGGATCAACTCAGAGATATATACTCTATATGTAGGTGCTGCTGGAATGTTGCTACATATAAATGGAAAGTTCACAATGGGAAAATTGAAATAATCTCATTCTCTTTTGTAGTAAAGTATCGTTCTTCGCCGGCCCTCATTATGAATTTCGAGGTGTAGGTCAATGTATGAAACAGACCGATCTGTATATATGATATCCTTTATTACAAGCTCAATGGGATGGATGCGATCAACAAAATCACCATATTAAAACATTATTTAGTGAAAGATATCATCTATAATGCAGGATGTGAAATTAACGGATTGGGCTAACTTCTTTTTTTTCTTCTTAAGAAGCCCTTGTATGAAGCTTGCCTCGTACGAATAAAGAAGCAAGTCGGTGAGAAGAGGATCACAGTTTGTGGCTGAGTATGCCAATTGTGTTGAGAAACATGTACACCAAATATTACAAATATGTTGTCAATAAAAAAGCTTTTTTTTTTCTAACAACGTAATATCTTTTATTCAAATGCTTGCTACAATTAACACGCCAAAAGTCCAAGCTGCTTTTTGGTGTTTCCCTGTTACATCTTGTTCTGATTATCCAGGGCTATAATCAGAATTACATGAAAAATTTATACAACCTAAATACAATTTCTATTTAATACCTTTTGGAAACATTTATTCATTTTGCATTTATTATATATTTTGTTACTTTCATTAAAAATGTACACCTTTGAAGTGTTTTATTTTCATTTATTCTTTTAATATATGCATTGGCAAATATTCTATAAACATCAATATACTTTGTTTTCTGTTCAGATATATAGTACGATTTGTAGATGGAAAACCCTACAACTGTTATCAAAAAATTTAATGTAAGATAGTTTTTATCATCTATCTTGTATCCAAGTACTATATGTTTCAAAGTAATTTTGTTTTCGATACCCAAACCCTTCATTAAATTCTGAAATTTTGTCCAAAACTCTTTTAAAAAGGTACAAGTAATAAAATAATGAGAGTATTCTTCATCTAATTTACAGAAATTACTTAAACTATTCCCAACAATTTTCCATTTGGAAAGTAAAACTTTATTTGGAATAATAAAATGAAAAAGTTTCCATCTGAACATTTTAATTTTGTTTTCTTCAAGAAAGTTGAAAATGAAAAAATATAGACTACTTGTATTTGGTTTTTCATACAACACTAACTAATAAATCCAATAATGTGTACCAATAGGGTTTGAAAATTTAACATTCACCAGTTTATTATATAATAACTTATTAGACAATGTAGATAAATTAATAAACTGATTGTTCCAGATGAAATAATCTTTTTTGATATTTACAATGCTTTTAATTGAACTCTCTGTTTTTAAAACATCTATCCAATTCTTTGGAAAAGCTTTTTTAAGAATATTAAATTCAGATATCCAATTAGATTTATTTTTTAACTTGTGAAGAATAAATTCTTGCGTAATTTTACCATTAATATCTATTATATCATTAACAAAAAACATTCCACTATTAATCCATTCTTTAAAAAATAATTATTTTTTTATAAAATGTAATAAATCTATTTCCCCATAGAATTTGCTTTCTTACATTACTGAATGTTAATGGTGAACTTAATTGACCCCCGACTGTTTTCATCCCACTGGTCAAAACATTTTTGTAAAATTCGGGGATATTATTTAGAAACTGTTTTTGTAATAAAAAAAGCATTTTGATGATACCAATTCAGAGAACTGTTTGACCAAATGAAAGTTTTTTTTTTTTATTTATTTTTTTATTTTTTTTTTTTTTATTTTTTTTTAACAAAATAAGATGTGTCCGTTTACTAAGACAAGGTATGCTTATCTACGTTGACCAGTCTTTTTTTTATTAAACGCAATTGGACTAATTCTTTTAATCTGTCTTTTAGCTTTGAGTGTGGAATAGTTGTGTAGAAGGTAGATACGGCATATGTGTTAATGCTATTGCAGGATGAGAGGGGCCTTGATTGTTTATACTCCTACAGATCTTTAGAGTTCTCCAGAATCCACATCTGATTCACACCACTCCTTGAATAGCTAGTGTCACAGGAATTTTGAAGTCCAGTTGTGACAACCAATAGAATCAATGTTAATAATCTGGTAAAAGGTTTCGTTTTAAATTTGGTAGACACAGCAATATAACGCTGTTTGTATGGACATTATGTACTTTATGAATCCAATATAGTGAATGTATATCCAGTTCTTTTTCTTAGGTTGAAATTCCAAAGAAACATATGATTGTCCAGGATTTCCTCTTTCCTAAATGTTGTCGGTGTATATGTAAAGTTGCCAATTGCATTGCCAATTCCTAATTCCTTTATCAGGTTGTCTATATTATGTGATATGCACACAAAAGCAATATTGTAAGGGGCCTACTTGGCATGAGGGTGATACAGGTGTTTAGCAACATTTTTGTTTAAATTTTAATTTGTGTCAACTACCTCACACTATTCACCCAATTAGAAACAGAATGAAACTCCTCCTTCTAACCTTCACCATGTACCGTCAAAGCAAAATATATAAAAGCCAAAGCTAGAAAACCAAAGGACCTAAACAGGATTACAAAAATTGGCTTAGGTCACCCATGCATGAGGGAGGAGAACCTTAGTTTTAGTTATAATTACATGAATTAAGGAATGTAAATTTCGATAGCACTAACATATCTAATAAGCCTTGTCAGTGCCGACTCCCTGACTACTGGGTGGATGATCCCTCCGAAACTAATATTCCAACTGAAGAGATATCGATCTAGTGAAAAACGTTAGAGAAAACCGAAGTGGAAAATAAGAATGGAGAATACAACGACATTGGCAACAATGGCCACCAAACACAGAACTAAGAAAAAAAAGCAAACAGCAATACAGACAACTGAAACGATGAGCAACACAGGCCTTACCAAATACTACGAAGCCGATGAATGAACCAAGATGATGGTGAAGGGTAAGTATTTCCTGAGAGAGAGAGGTTGTTTACGTATATTTCATTTATATAATTCTTATATGATTTCCATAATTAGAAATCCTATTGTCTGATTGGGTATAAGCGCTTATTGAGGCGGGGTTTTTGTCAGTTTATTTTTCAAGAGACGATCTTCACCGGACTACTTTTTTCGTAATGTAAGCAAAATGGCGGCTTGGATTCCTGATAATAAAAAAAAATAAAAGAAACAATGTTTACTGTTAATAATCGTTAGATATGAAATAAAAGAAATGAAAAAAAAAGCTTGTATTTTTGACATAAAAAGAAAATTCCGGAAAAAATACTTAAGACAGCCATCTATCAACTTTGACTTTTGTAATATATCGTCATCCTGTGACGTTGTATACAAGGGACGCTGATTGACACAAGCTGGTTACTGATTTATTTTACGATTTTGTGGGCATCTTACTCGTTTGAGTAGCTAAATGCAAAATGCCATCAAATTGGAAAATATCAGTAACTTAATTACATCACCGTCTAGTTATCAATGTAGGAAAACAAGGTTAGAGCATTTTGTTATTCATGTCCGATACACATCAATGGAATGTATGTGTGGGTACTGGGGATCCCCAAAGGTAAATTTTCAAAACAAATGAAAAAAAAATACTTAGTTACAGAATTATAAGGATTAAGCGCATTTTGTTCGGAGTTTATTTATGCATAACCTGGACCAATTCACTCACAAACAAATACAGGTTGGAAGGACTTTTATGTAAGTGACTTGGTCCAGGTTATACATCAATAAATTCCGAAAAAAATGCATTTAATCCTATAATAAATTGTATTGCAGTATGGGTAAATTTGTTTGTTGGGTCTGTATCATGTGATAATTAATGTGTATCGAGAGGTGAGAGGTACGTTTTTGCTTTATGCATGTTGGGTGATATGCTTTATGATAGAGCTGCATTGTATGTTCATTGGATGAGGTTTTACTTTCGATTCATCGTTTGGTTCTTGTTTTTATGTCGACATTAATTGTGTAAAATACAGTTTGGTTCGCTGTTAGGAAAACGTTATAGCAAATTAGAAATGAATCATTACTGAGAAATTAACAACAATAATAAACATTTCAACCATTTTTATTAGAAATATAAAAAAATAATATGCTGGTCATTGCACATATTCGTAAACATCATACATTGCGTTAATAACTTTTTCCTGAAATAAAAAGGAAAATGTAGACCATGAAGCTGTTGTTATAACACGTTAATACTGTTTATATTGCCACGAATCAAACAATATCTTCTTTATTTACATATAAATGTAATTAAGCAAGATAAAGTTAATTAGAATAACATATGAATAAATGACGAGCTATTATAATTTATCTATCAAATTGATCACCATCAAATCGCTTTACAGTACATGTTTATAGCATTATTGAAGATATTTCTGTGACAATCTGATTATAAACAACAATAAAATCACTGTTACTTTTCCTTGATTTATTTCTAATATTGTATTTAATATTATTTTATATCCACGTTTATCAAGGGTAATGGTGACGGTTATGTCTCATTGTGGCGGAGGTGGATGTCCTCTCGATGAGGAGGTTGCTGGATAAGAAAACAGAAAGCATGATCTTTTTACTATAGTAGGTGGCGTGAGTGGAGAGTATCACGCTCCGTGCACGTTAAGAAAACCATAATAGATGTCGAAAACGATATGCACATTGTATCTGATTTAAAAGGTATTGACTCTCCATGCTCTTTAGTGGTCGTGAAAAGTCATCGCATTGATTGCCCCATTTTTCCCATCATTTCTGTATATGTAAATACGTTTGAACTTATTCTCCTGAAATATGTACAGCTGGACGTAACGGAAATCAATGATCAATCAATTTCATAGTGGATTTACATAAATGAAATATTAAAAAGATCGGCAGTGTAAATTTATGGAATTATCATTATTAAACGTCATCATTTAACACGTGGACTATCATAAATACCTTTTTTGTATCCACCATAACTACCAAACCCTCGTATAGATCCTGCAAATTTACCATTTAATCCACGGAAATTACCATTTAATCCACCGAAATTACCATTTAATCCACCAAAGTTCCTATTTAATCCAACAAATTTACCATATCCACCATAACCACCATAATAGTTTCTAAACAAAGGCCTTCTAATGGATGCTACCTTGCTTCCTCTCCATTTTCCATAACCTCCGAACCCTCTTCTGAATCCACCAAAGCCCGAGTTTAGACCATATCTCCCGTTAATGCCTGTTAACCCATTATAGCCACTGTATAATCCTCCTAATCCACGATAGCTGGCCATGCCACCAAATCCTTCATGTCCACCAAATCCACTAATTCCTGATCGACCACCAAGGCCATCCCATCCTCCACCTAGCCAAAGTCCTCTTCCTTCGACAGTGCCATAATTGCGGAGGTTGTGTGCAGGGCTGTAACCTCTTTGTCCCTTCTCGGCTATGACTAGCCCTAAAAGGGTAACGAGGAAACAAACTATGAACTGCATTCTGTAATAAAGCATAATATATATATGAAATATGTAAAAACCTTAGTTGTGACCTTTAACCCCACCCCCTGTAAGCTCGGAGTGATGAAGCAAGAGAAATCAGAATAAGAACGATAAGTCTCTCCAAGATTCGCTCTAGTAACTTGTTATTGTCGAAAAAAACCCTCTAGATTCTGTCTAATGTTTGATTCTTCTGAGGTTATAATTGTTCTTTTTTATATCATGCTCCGATGATGTTTCTATCAATCTAGATAGTGATAATATACCCACTCCCAGCAGAGTGCAGTTCACCCTTATCCTTATATCGCAGTGAGACCCCCTTCCCCCATCCCCTCCCCCCAAAACAAAAAATAACCCCCATTTTCTGTAGAGCTTACTTGCATTGAAATGAACGTACATTATCTGTACCTTTCCCTACACATTTTCAAAGAAAAAGAAATATTGTTTATAACATTTTAAAATAACCATAGTAATATATTAAGAACTAAAAGAAGAAACTTACTTAAGCTTGGTTGGCGATATGTTAACAGTGTGACGATATAAACTTACTTCAGCTTGGTGGGTGATATGTTATCAGTGTGACGATATAATGTTCGGGACGACTTTTATATCAATTCAAAAACCAGACGAGAAATACTTTGTCATCATGATAATGATCATATTATGTGGAACGAAAGGAACCACAAACCAAATTACATCAATGGCAAATTACACATAATCGGATGAAAGACCACACGAATAAATAATAATGTTCGATCTACGGTTTTACAACAATACAATATACACTTATGACAATTACCTATATTAATTAAGACAATAAATCATTGACATATCTGTTTACGACTTCTACATTGTATATATTGATGATATATTAACTGCAAATTAATAATTTTTTCTGCGGAAATGTATAATAAAGCAAAATTTCCCTTCTTATTTCTTGCTTTCTACAACAAAACAGCGGCAATAACCATGATATGGGAACAATTTACGTGATTATTGACTGTTGACATGCGCAACAGATCATTATTGTACATGCGGTCATGGAGTAAATCTTAATGTAGGGTGCGATGTTAAATTATCTTATGAACTAGACAAAGGCATTGAAGTTTAGGAGATGGTCTTTCTTAAATGAAATAATCAAAAATAATTTGAATAATGTAATTGTTTGATTTCGATCTCAAGAAGTGTATCCGTACATAAAACGCTGCTAGACTACATAAATAAAACTGTTCGAGATCGAGGCTTGAGCATTAAGGACATGAATTCCTTTAAATATCCACTGTAGTGCTTTACTGTTTGTTGTATGTTTAATTGAAAGAAAACGTTAAAACTGACTGATTGTTTGTATTTCATGGTTTTGCCTTAATCATGAAGTAAGGTTAATTTTATTTTATCAATATATATGGATACAATAAAACAAAACACAACACTATACATATTTCCATAGCTGACACTTAACTTATCAATATTATCAATCAGGCCATTTGAGCAATAAAAAGAATGTAAAAAGATGTAGAACTATTTACTTTAATAGATACAGCACATACTATGGCCGGTATAGACAAGTGTATGGAATCTCTATTTTGTATCTATTGTATGGTTAATATTCTATATTTTGTAGATCGTTGTTTGTCCTTTTGTATTTTTCATTTGGCCATTGTGTTGTCTATTCTTCGATATACGGATCTGTATTTCCCCTTTTGGTATCTTCAAGCTCTTCTCTATATATACATGTGATCACAAATGGAACAGATCACACAAAAACATAAACTCTTCAACATGACCCTATAATTTGCCTATGATAACGACGACACCAAAAAACGTCATTATAAACTTTTATAAACATTATAAATCATTTAAGATGCATAGACATATCGGAATCGGAAAATATGATTTAAAAAATAACAAAGCTTTTGATACAAGAGCGCCCGTCTAGATAGGCTTGGATCGAATGACAAACAAATCAAGGATTATTAATAACATGTGATGTGCTCCTCTTCAGTAGGAAGAAGATACAGAAAAATGAAAAAGGAGAAATCGGTAATTGCATAGGGCTAATATCGGCAATAGTATCATCATCTCCCATTAGCAGACTATTCTTCAAAAGTAGGGACTGCTTACCCCTCGTAAGCATCTGTGTTTATCCTTGGGTATCTAGTGATGTCAGTGTTGCTCATCTGTGCTTACCCTTGTGTATCTAGTGATGTCCGTGTTGCTCATCTGTGTTTACCATTGGGTATCTATTGATGTCAGTGTTGCTCATCTGTGCTTACCCTTGGGTATCTAGTGATGTCAGTGGTGCTCATCTATGCTTACCCTTGGGTATCTAGTGATGTCAGTGTTGCTCATCTGTGTTTACCCTTGGGTATCTAGTGATGTCAGTGTTGCTCATCTGTGTTTACCCTTGGGTATCTAGTGATGTCAGTGGTGCTCATCTATGCTTACCCTTGGGTATCTAGTGATGTCAGTATTGCTCATCTGTGTTTACCCTTGGGTATCTAGTGATGTCAGTGTTGCTCATCTGTGCTTATCCTGGTGTATCCAGTGATGTCCATTTTGCTCATCTGTGTTTACCCTTGGGTATCTAGTGATGTGAGTGGTGCTCATCTATGCTTACCCTTGTGTATCTAGTGATGTCCGTGTTGCTCATCTGTCCTTACCGTTGGACATCTAGGGATGTCATTGGTGCTCATCTGTGCTTACCCTTGTGTATCTAGTGATGTCCGTGTTGTTCATCTGTGATTACCCATGGGTATCTATTGATGGACGTGTTGCTCATCTGTGTTTACCCTTGTGTATCTAGTGATGTCCGTGTTGCTCATCTATGCTTACCCTTGGGTATCTAGTGATGTCCGTCTTGATCATATGTGCTTACCCTTGGGGATCTAGTGATATCAGTGTTGCTCATCTGTGTTTACCCTTGGGTATCTAGTGATGTTTGTGTTGCTCATCGTTTTAGTTGTTGGTGTTGTGTTTTTGTTTTGTTTTCATTGTGATTATGAAAGGAAAGCTTAAACAATGATGGCCATTAATTCCCCCAATATCAGCAAAAAACCAACAATCACCTCTCATCTTAACTGAACTCACCCACCACAAAAAAAAACACCACTACACATTGTTGGGAATCCAGGTCCTGGTTTTGGGCAGGCCCAAAGATGAATCGTGTGTCCAATATATACTCTTTTATATACGAAAGCATGGAAATCACTTAATAGAAAGATAGAATTGTCTTAATCATCAAATTGTATAGAAAGTTTACTTATCTTTGGTATATCAACAATATTTTATGGACACAAATACTGTGAGCTTTGGTATTGTTATCGTACAACTGTCAAGTTATGTTGTCTATCAAGTTGTTTTTTAAATAGAATTTTCAGATATTTGTTTTATTTTGTATTAACCACAGGTGTCACTTTGTAATGTATTATTTGTGGTTGATTTCACTTTAATTTTACAATACATTATAAAAGTATGAATTGTCATCCTTTGTGTTGTGGTGGTTGATAATCATTGTCACACAATGTGGTCGTTGTATTAAAGACAAAGTTTACGTTTTTACATAACTTATTATTGATTGTGTGTTATTTAAGAAAGTATCAGAATTCTAAACAAATGCAGATATCATTTCAAATCAAACTTTTTGCCATAATATTCAATAATGATTTATGGCAGAAAATGCTATTCAATGTGTGCTAGAGAAAAAAAGATTAATACATACACTGACCAGGTTAAAATGTCTCTTTTCTTTAGAACCAAGGATTATTCTATAAAGGTTGTATTTTTACTTGCTTTGGTGTTGATGGAGAGAGAATGTATGTGCTTTATACGACCACAGGACGGGACGTTACGTTAAAGGTTGTCTTATACTTGAAGGTTGTCATGCTCCTTACGCGGTAGAGACAACATGTAACAGTTTGTTAGAAGTGGTGATTGTTAACATCTTACAAGCATTTTCTACATATCCAACACTTCCTCTTTTCCTTGTGTCAATCAAAACATATGTTCAGTTACCGACTCCTGAAAGACAAAATTAAAACGTTATCTCCATCCGATAATTTAACTTTACGATACATATATAGAAGATGTTTAGTCACGAATCAATCTTAAATGCAGTGGTCATTCTGGTATATTCCAGTGAAAAGAGTTTGAAGATAGTGGCACCCGTCGCGTTAATCTAGTTACAACCCAGTGATAAGTCATGAATGGAGAAAGGACAGGGAAATGCTCACGACAAGTGGACCATATATGTGGTCATTTGGAGAAACAGATATAAAACTTTCGAAGTGGTTCGGTAGCTTCCTTGTTAAAGACACGACAGAAAACAGATAGCAGCAGATCCGATATATATATAGACATGTTTCTAGAAATGTAAAATTGATAACCAACGCCACCATTCTAGTTTTATAATTGTAAATAATTAACTAGTGATATCCTTGTCTCCCCCTGCTATGCGGTGTACATATCACAGTTGATTTGTCAGTATATAGCTGTTCTGATTATAGGAACTTTCAAAACAGAGGGCAACAGCAGTCAAACGCGTTACTTATTCAGCCAACTACAGACTGAAGTATATCTGAACATGTTGTGTGATTGTTAACGTGAACCTATTGAAACCTGTCTCCATTTGCCTAATTTTTTAATTATACCATCTTTATAAATGCGAATATTATATTTGGTGTGGTGTATTAAGGAGTAGAGGCTACCGTTTTGAAACATATGTTCTCATTCCCGTGTACTTATCGAAGTTTTTGTTGGTTAAATCGCTTGTTATTCGTTTTTAGTGTCACGTTTCAATGGTACTGTCTTGTTTTAATAAATACATCTTATACTGTCCTTCATTATATTGACTTATTATGTATTGGTGAATGTTATTGTTTATAATTGTTTATAATTTGTATGTGCAAGGTTTTTGCTTGATGCCCATTTTTTTGTAAATAAATGTGCTCTACTTACGATGAATAAACTACATCAAATTTATTGTGATTTATTGATTGATTGTTGTTAAGCGCTGAGTCAACAGTATTAGTTATATTTACGACGAAAGCAAGAATACGTAGGTAAATGATGAAGACACAATAGAGAAAATCAAGACTGAACAATCCAGGGAAAACTGGCAACATGTGGTACACAAGACACGGGAAGACTACAAAAACAATATATAATTAAAATATTATGTTTTATTTTTAGCTGAATTATAACTTTGTAATCACTTGTGTGAATTGTAATCTAAGTATATTTTACTTTTACCTTTTTGATTCACGTCATTGGTAGAGCATATTTTGTCTCATTTCTTCATACCTCTTTTGTCTTCTGACTATACAAGGAGAAAGAGGATTATCTGTCTTTTGGTAATCCAATAAATAGAGGGCTTAACAACACACTGTAGTTTTCTACTTCCCAAATAATTGTATACAAGAAGAGTTTGAAGATACCAAAGGGGTAATCAGAATCCGTTTATCCAAGACGAACAAACAGCACAATGAATACAAGAAACCAAAGAGGTAATCAAAATCCGTATATCTAAGAAGAACAGACAACACAATGACCACAAAACACCAAAGGGGTAATCATAATCCGTATATCTAAGAAGAACAAACAACACAATGGCCAAATGAAAATGCACAAAAGGACAAACAACGATCAACAAAACGTATAATTTACCTTTCCAATCTTTTGACTTTGAGCATCTCAGATACGCGTGCTAAATTAGATATCTACGTTTTTATTTATTTCATCTTTTGTGGTCATACTGAAAGAAGTAAGGACAGATTTGTGATTTCTGTGATTTTTTTCCTTTCTATAAAGTTGTAGGTATATGAGTTCAGTTATCAATAGGATGATTCAAAGGGTGGTAATCACAAATTGAGCATCTTACTATTCGAATTTTAAAAATAAATGGGTATCTATAACTTCATCAATAACCTTTGCAAATCATGTTAATGACTGACAGACATTATGTGACAATATCGACTATCGGTAAGCTTACCGTAGGTTTGTTCCAGGTGTAGTACTACAGTTTCTGAGTTACCTGTTTATTTTTACCTACCGAATAAAATACACGAGTTCACTTTATTTTCTCTACGTTAAAATCCTAGCTTGTTTGGTCTTGTAAAATATGTCCTAGGGAGGTCTCTGTAACCGGAAAGAATGGTTGCGATGCTAGGGTATCAATGTGTCATAATAAATGGTTAGATTGACCGATTAGGTTGTAATCTAGATATGTTTTTTTTCTGACAATCCAGAAAATAAGAAAAAATGGAATAGTGTATAATTGGTTTTTAGTGCATAAAGAATATTATAGCAAATATTATAATTACGAATATTTCCTTAGACATAAAACTCATCTATCATTTACTTGGTAATTGGAAACATATATACTGCTTGTTTATTGAATCCAGTAAGAATGCATCACGTACATGCTAACGGTAAAGAATGATCCCATCGAATATTTGTGGATTGTCCCTTTCTAGTACTATAATTCACTAGTTTGCCAAATAAGTACATTGATAAAAATTAGTTTCTACAAACTTTCATTGTTAATTACCTTTGAATATTTATATTTACCTCCTTGAATGGGATAAATGTTTTCCTTCCTTTTCATACGTCATCCTTTCTCCGCGGTATCAAAATATAGAATCAACTTCGTATAATCCGACACGTAATTTCCGGATAAGCATGTGCAAAGTTGAGCTCCGTATAAAGTCGATTCTATATTTCTATACTTTTCTCATAGCAAGATGGTGTAGTAAAAAGTGGATGTTAGAACAATACCAAAATAAGACTTGACATCACGTTCGTTCATTTCGAGGTAATAGACCTTCGGTTTCGTGTGTTTTCTTTGGTCAAAGGTGATGTTTATCATTGATCACTGGTGAAGTACCATAAGGTCTACGACTTGCAGTCTCCTATTGATTGTCAATAACGAGCTTAGTCGACCATTCCAGAGGGCAGGGTAGTTATGACCCTCGCGGAGTTGTTTTCAAAGAAGAACCAAGATGCGGTATCACAGCCCGAACATTTTCACCATCAGATTTTTTTACTCCTGTGTGCTTGGTGTGTGTTTTGTTCTTGGCGATTAAAAGGTCATAGTCACCCCGTGGTAATTGTTATTGGATGATTACACCGAATCTATAAAGCTTACTGTTTCAGATTTTGTCGATTGCCGGAAACGGTTAAAGCATAGATGGAGTAATCTCCCTCAATAAGTAATCGAACTATTTCGATCTGAGACAGCGAACAGTTCCACCTGTCAGAATTTATATCTGTTACACTTTAGGGATTTAAGTGATATTGAGATCATCGGTAGCGTAAGCGATATACATGAAATACATATAGTACCAATCCTGACGTGAAGCATCGTTGGTAAGCTATGACTGTTCAGACTCCGATATACTCTCCACTCACCACCTGTGTGTCAACTGCTAGAGAAATCCTCATAGTCATGAATTATTCATCTCGAATGTTATTGGATCCTCTATGACTTGGACACCGGATATAGTTTGCATTTTTATTATATTTTGCTGAACCGGAAAGGTATTATACACTACTTTGATACTTTTTTGGATAGTAAACAAAAATAACCCTAATGTGTGTGACCTATCGACCAATCGTAAAATGTTAGTAAAGTCATGTTGCTATAGCAACTTCTAAATGCCAGATCTGTGGCCGGAGGAAATCTTACTTGTTTCAATAGGCCCATGGGTGATGAGTGGAGACGATCGGAGAATGTTCAGCCCCGGGAGAATGTTCAGCCCCGGCTTATCCCGGAGAATGTTCAGCCCCGGCTTATCCACGATAGAAGTGGACAAGATTTTCTCGAAAAGTGGCTAAAGTACAAGTTCTGGAGTCCAGAAAGACCTTTTGAGCAATCATTTCATTCATGGTAACCCGTAATAAAAACAAGACAGGATATGATGAAGGTAACCATATTAATGACCTATTTATAGTCAGATATATATGATAAACATTTATTTAGTGTGTAATGTTTTGTGGTTTCTGAAGTGTTGGTAATAATACAAACTATACAGACAACAAATTGTCTTAAAACATTTTATATTAGAAATATAGAAGTGACCTCAGGTGTCTGTTGTTCATGGATAAATCTTCTAATATTCTAAAAGAGAGAAAGAAATTTCAATTAAAAAGTGTACAAATGTTCCATCAGAAAAAAAAGTATAGGTGAGTGGTGAAAGAATATATCTGATTGAAGACTTGTACATAATATAAAGGGTATGAAACAATAAGTTTTTAAAAGACAACAAATTATCTGAGACTCTTCACTGGACAATAGTTTTAATTGTCAAAAGCAATGTAAGCTTAACACACTAGAAAAGTAAATAACTGAATCGAATTTATAACACCAACCATTGTTTATGACTAGTTGAGAGACGGAATAGTTTAATATCAGGCAATGCACAGTATTAATGTGGAAAGACTTACGAAAGACTGCTCCTCGTCTATAATAAAACAGTGAATAAACACAGTCGTTCCTGTGATTCCTGATAAGATATACTCTATGTGATGCTTTCCGATCTTATATCTATTTATCTGTTCAGTTTATTTTGTAATGATGTAAATAGTGATTTGTTTTGATATGAAAAATGCACAACCTTTCATAGCAAATGGTATTGTGAATGTGAGAATAAAATTTAGTTATTATGAGAACAATTCGTATAAATATCTATATATGATTAAAATAATTTCTGAATAAATTGCAATTGATATCATTTCCATCTATTAATCATATTAAAACTAACTAAATTTTAGAATTTTTGTTATACAAAATGTATTGGTAGTTTGAGTGTTAAACGGTTGATGATTGCGGATATCATCATGCATACAATGGACAATATTGGGACCATATCGCATCAAGTCCTTTATAAAGAAAATATTTGTATCGATAAACACCTTAACCAATCTAGACATAGCCACTACTAGAACCTTTACCTCCATGACCACAGTAGCTGCCATTTTATTTGTGATAACTGGATCCACCATAGCCGCCGTATCCACCATAGCCGCCGTATCCACCATAGCCGCCGTATCCTCCATAGCCTCCGTATCCACCATATCCGCCGTATCCACCATAGCCGCCATATCCACCATAGCCGCCGTATCCACCATAGCCGCCGTATCCACCATGACCACTAGACCCACCATGTCCTCTCCATCCACCGTGTCCGAAGTTGCCGCCATGTCCGCCATGACCTCCACTAACATATCCTATGGATCCGCCTCCACCACCACCAAGGCCATCCCATCCTCCACCTAACCATAGTCCTCTTCCTTCGATAGTGCCATATGTTCGGAGGTTGTGTGCAGGGCTGTAACCAATTTGTCCCTTCTCAGCTATGACTAGCCCTAAGAGCGCAACGAAGCAACAAATTATGATCTGCATCCTGTAACAGAATGTATCGGTAATTTGTGTAGTTTTCCTTTAAAGTGTGTCGATTGATAAAGCTTATCTCAACGTACTGGTCGTGGTATCAACATTATTAGGTCAATCCATATTAGGCATGCGCCAACTACCGCGCATGAATATACTTGTTTTAAAAAAAGATTGGTTGCGTCATCAAAATCAATAATACGGGAAAAGGTCAATGACGTGGTCTCAAAACCAAAATGATAGAAAACCAAGAAATAACTACTTTGTAAAGATTGAACATCCTTAGGCTTACATTGTATATACACTGCAATATCTAATGATGATCTAAAATTGAAATCAATCCAATTACCGAAAAGAGCTAACATAGCACTGATCAATAACATGGAAGATTTAACTAAAACTTCAGTATTCTGGATATGCAAATATATATACATTAATTAACTTTCTAAAATTAATAACATAAAATCTGGGATTATTATGGATGTTAATTGATTTGATCTACATTCAGAATATTTCAGTGAAACGTATTCGATACGGTTTTAGCACATGTTTTTATGACAAAAATTACTTACCGGTATCATATTCGAACATTATAATTTCCAAAACACACTTATATCCAACAAAACCATCATAATGTATAACACACGACAAAAAATAAAAATAAAACACATCTTGCCACCTCGTTAACTAGTTTTTGAATGAACCTCGCGCGCCAGAACCGAATCATATTTACAAAACCAGATCAATCCCCCAAAAAATAATCCTATCAAAATATCGTTTTAAAGAATTCATTTTATTATTTTTTTGAAATTTAATTATACATTACCGATAAACAGAATATTAGACATTTTTTTTAGGACTGACTTTGTCACGGGGTATACCAGGCTCGCCGTTCCGGCTCACCTGATATATCCCGTGATAAAGACAGTACCAAAAACAAAATGCCTAATATTCTGTATATCATATACAGATAATAATTGGCAACTATATACTTTATGTATTGTAACGTTAAAATATAATACATATACAAGAAGAGTTTGAAGATACAAAAGGTGTAATCTGTAAATCGATGAAGAACAAACAATACAATGGCGGCTACAAGAAATAAGACATGGTCAGACTTGACTGTTACCTAAAACTGTTGGACACATACTTTCTGTACGGTAACGTTTTTAAACATAATACACATACAAGAAGAGATTTAAAATACCAAAGGGGTAATCCATAAATCGACGAAGAACAAACAATACAACAATACAATGGCCATAAGAAAAAGGACATGGTAAGACTTGGCTGTCATCTAAGACTGTCTGACACATACTTTTTGTACGGCAAGGAGAACACATTATGAAATGTACCGAACCATAGTCTCTTAGATTATATGCAGGACTATATCCTGCTTTTCCAGCTTCCGATCTCACCAGGCCCAATAAGGCAAACGGCGACAGGAAATGATTATTTAATATTAATGTTAAAAGATGACATTCTCTATTTGTGGAATATCGGTACTTATTATTATTATAGCGTAGTATATATTTCATGTGTAAACTTAAAAACAGTTTAATGGCTACTTTGTCACTTTAAGATCAAATTGCGAATCTTGGTTATTAGTTCCATTGAATATTTTCCAACGAAACAACATTCTCAATCAAATATTCACTTTTTCTCGCACCTTTTCATGGTTCTGATCTGTCTGGGTTCTAGCATATTTATACATAGAGGCCCGATATATACGGATATGTGTTATCCAGTCGATAAAATACTCTGTGCTGACTACAGGTGTCAAACCATTATTTCACTAATCAGAACTTAGAACAAATGTAGTCCATTTTAGAGAAAAAAAGTTCCTTTCACTTTGTAGTATTGTGAACACTACTGAATGGAATGGAATAATGAAAATTGATAATTGAAGTTAAATATAGAAGGATTATTTGAGCCCAACGTTTATGCATTTAGTTGTATTTTATTCCTTTATGGGGGATTTGATGCATGACCTATAAAAACTGAATCTCTGGGGGGATGACCGAGCTATTTTTAGAGTAGGTGTTTTTCATAGCCTGGCATTTCACTGCAAGATTTTAAACATGGCCTGATATTTTGACAGAGCGTAGAGGAATCATGTAAGTTTCAGAAAATATATGGTCTTGGAAAGGTTTAGCCTAAGATAAAATGGTCAGGTAGACTAGAAAAGAGAAGAAAATTAGTATCAAATGTTAAAGAAATTAATTGGTGGTTTTAAACCTACAGGTCCATGGAGAATTTGTTTTCTATATGTATGGTAGTGTGAAAAAAGGAGAAGATATGACATCTTTTTGGAGCAAATTTAAAATGGCTAAAACATTACTTAAATAGTAGTTGTTTTATTTGTGCAAAAGTAAATCTCTTTGACCACTTGTCAATTCAATGTGTTTAATTGCATGAAACGATGTCTTGAGATGTCCATGTCACTTCCTACACCTTATTTGTAATCGCATTTCCGGTAGTGTAGGGTTGAATAAATGTTACCCCCTTTTATAATTTTGGTATTGTGTCCCCACATACTACCATTGTTACACAATGATTTCCTTATCTTAATAAGTATGACATTTCCTGATAACATCATAGTTAGGATGTGTTTCACTAAGCATCTACACCCTTGTTTTTTAGTAGAACGAATCATGACAGTCAAACAGAAAACTAATGTATCATGTTATGATTCGATGCACACTGACTTTAGTTACATTTCGATGGAAAAGTAGTTTTTTCACCTCAACTCATTGACACATACACACAACACAACACAACATATGGCGTTGGAAATGCAGGTTAAACCTACCCTAACTCCCTCTTGATAATTGGATCTCCGACGACAACATAGATATAAACAATTTAAAAAACAAACAATTGACCAGATAGTGTGCTTCAGATGCTTAAGACAAACAATATAGCCAGATTCTACCAGATAACCTAGATTGGATGGCTATTCAGACAATAGGAAAGCTATGTTCCTACTAGCTAGTAAATATGTTTTTGCTGTTACACCTTTATATTTGCTACCTGTACTTTTGGTAGGTGTTTTATCAGTTTTTCCTATCCTTGTTTCAGTACTTATATTTATGACATTTAATTAATGACATAAAAGAGATGTACTCGATACTGATATATTTGTACCTGACTTACAGGTGGTCGGCTTTATTTCGAGTGATTCCGGTTTCCTAAATTCATAAAACTTAATACGACGACATAACTGAATTATTTGCTGTTTTTTATATAAAAACATAGTAGAAAAAAGTACCCAATATCAAAGCACTGATTTAAGATCTAGGAGCTGCCATTACACATGAAACGTCTGTATTTTTATGACATATTTAAATAGGGTAAGATTTCTTTCAAGCATTGTTCTATCCACCTGCAAAATATATGTGTATTTCCATATGGTTATAAGCAAGCATGTAAAGTTTTAAGGAATTCTCATTTAAAATATACATGAAATTACAAAAGCAGCAATTACGTTATCAAAAATGGCCCCATCACACCACATGTTTAATTTAGTAATAAAAAAGCATGCATACAATCTTTTTGATGAGATATTCTAATTCACAAATGGCAAAAACTCCTTCAAAACTGGCTCGATCAAACCTACGGATCAAAATACGGGTATGCCAATCCTCAAAAAGTTATAAGCAAACATGCAAATTGCCAAGTTTTGAGGAACTCCCATTTAAGATATAGAAGAAGTTATGAGTACAAATTTCTGCGACGGACCGACAGATAAGATGAATATAGCGCATACGTAATTTGAAATTGGTTTAAAGTAATATTACACCAGTTTTTTCCCTGAAATTGTTTTTTTTTTGTTAATACGGTGGTACCTTTACTAAGCTATTCATGCAGCATGTTTCAAGTCGAAATATGTTCCCAACAACTAGAAATCTGCAAATCCGTGTGCATGTTTTTCTTCCTAGCCATTATTGTGGAGACAAATTAGCTTTCGGTTGTTTTGTTCCGATGAGTGCCGATCATTACCCCGTGAAGAAAAGTTTTGGTCCGATGATTGCCGATCAAGAAAAGATAAACGGGTTTGGTCGACTTGCGTTTCAATTATCTCCCTTTCTTAAACCTGGCTGTCAAAAGTAGACATTTATTTGTATGTCGATATGTTTTATTGATATATTTTGTAACATATTTATCCTATTTAAACATTGACAACTTTCTTCAAATAAAATTTGTTAAGAAATTTGCTGTGGCTCTACGTAATGCCATTTTAAATCTAAGATGATGATGATAGCAAAATACAATGAGCAAAAAAGGACAAACAATGATGTACACAACAAAACAAAATGTTGTGAACTCAGATGTTCCACTAGTGGCACTGATCGTGTTACTCTAGTTATAAACCCAGTAATACGCATATAAAGGTTAATTACTACCAACCTGGGAATGAACCATTACATAAATCAAACTAGAAAATAATCAAAGATCATTCACAAACTGTAAAGACGGTGAAATGTTCAAGATATGCATAGCACTCAATTAACAAAACAAACCTTGTCTTTCTTTATATTTGAAATTCATTAGCAGGTGTTGTAAGTCAGTGATGACATTTTATCATCCATTTTGCATGGACATCTTCCTTTTGTGTAAATATATATAAAGAAATGTACTAGTATGCATTCACTGCACACTTAAGCAATAGGTATTTGCATAATTTTGCCATATTAACCTGCGAAGGTAAATAAATCATAGGTTGATGTTATTTCTACAAGCAGTGGTCATCATATGCACTAAACACCTTGGGGGTGGGGGGAAGGAATTGATCACCCTGTCTAATGTAATTCTAACACTCTTGTGTTCACTTTTCAGATATATATTTCTCGTGTGACTTCGGTTATTTTAAGAATGATCAATTTTATAAAGCATATGATGGTCATTTTTTGGTATTGCAATCTGTTAAATGAAAAAGTGATAGTGAATTTGCTACATATTAAACCAGTTCAATGGTATACTTTTATGTGCCTGTCTTTTCTCGAAGTAGGTAATGAGTGACACAGCGTTCGAAGTCTACAATTATTTTTTCTGCATATCTGTGTTTAGATTTCATCTAAATCAAAATGTAGTAAACAAATTGTAGGATTAAATAGTGTCCGCCGTGAAATATTGTCTTCTGTTACAATTTTTTTCTATGATAAAGTCCGAGGACGGAATAAAGCGCAGAGGTGACTTCTTTTGGTCTGTTGAGGATTTTTCATTTGAAACAGATACAATCGGACACATTTTCACAGGACAATATTGTGGCTTACACAATTATTACAGGAGACGGGGTTATACATGTAGGATGAATATATCAAAAGTTTTCTGATAGGGAAATGTAATGAAACAACTTACTTGATATGGTTGGGTCTATAAATCTTGTAATGAAGAACGTGTTTTAATGAATCTTTTATAGAGCTGTAGCAACATGTTTTGACAACCATCAATCATAACATGACGAATTACGTCTCGTTGAAATTTAATATTTTAAAATAGAAAAGAACGAACTATTGCCTAAAATATTTTGATTCAAAGTTGACAAGAGTGTGTTTTACAATAAATGAATAATCATTTAAAAATATAGACAAATATATAATACTCAGTAAAAAGTAATTCTAGGTTTATTATGATATATCCTAATGTGTCATTCTTGTTAACATGCTCTTATTTGTTCATTTTTTTAACTATACAGCGTTCAAGGGAACCTATACATGGTTCAAATGAAACGTGCATTTCATAGAGTAGATACCTCTAGCACGTTCGACACAGAGACGCGCGATTTAACAACGTGCTACATGGCATTACTTGTCTTATTGTTGGTTTCTTTTTCGGACATTTGCCAATATCTCTTAACTTTGCTCAGTCTCCTCTCCTTGTCCAGTTTTTCCTTTATTTCTATTATCCAAATACTTGTCAAAGTCAAAGATATAAAAGAAGCTAAAGCCTTTAATCTCACTATCAGGAATATTGATGATATTCTGTCGATTAAAATTTCAAAACCTTGCTAACTGAATTCCATTAATATAACACAAAGAAACTTGATTCCTTTATTATATCCCTCCAATGAACTTGAGATAAAAGATACAACATATATAGCTTTCTCTGTCTGATGTCTTGACATTTATCTCAAATATCGCACCACATCGGAGGCGTAATGGTTAGCGTGCTCGCCTCAAATGAGGTAGATCGTGGGTTCGCGCCCCGGTCGGATCAAACCAAAGACTTTAAAATTGGTATTTGTTGCTTCTCCGCTAAGCATGCAGCCTAAAGGAGAAAGAGCAACGACTGGCCGGCTCGGAATCAGAATAATGTGTCTGAGTGGAGCGACATGTCTACTCGCTGGCTGTTGTTTCAGTGAGCTAGCACTATAAAATCTAGCTTGTTCTCGCCATGATATAGCTGAAAAATTGCTAAATTGGCGTTAAACAACAATTATTCACTCACTCAAATATCGTTTTTAATTGAAGTGCCTGTCCCAAGCTAGGACAGTAAACGGTCACGTATTTGTGTGTTGAAAGTATCGATTTTGACTCTTGTCTACGATTTTGCTATTGGATTTTGGAACTGTTCCAACATTGTGGTATTTTTGTTTTTCATTTTATATGACACCAATGGTCATTTTCAACCAAATTTTAGACAAAAGAGACATCAATTTTACCATTATTCTTTCTACAAAAAGATAATGTTATGTATATGACAACTTCTATGTCACGGAAAATAAAATATATTATGCATAAAGTTCAAGATTAGAGCTCTTTACATCAGCGCACAGGCGCTCGTGGCACGGATCACCCCCCCCCTTTTTCTAACTTTCTGTTTACAAATTTATTTTCAATAACATTTCTTTATTTCTTTATTGTTTCAACTCTTTTTCCTTATTTTAACTTGTTCGTGTCAATATTTATACAATCTTATGCTAACATCAAATTGCACGTGTCGACTCTATTATATACTAATAATACACAAGGCATGCAACTCGGCAGGTTTGAAAATCGTACCCCTGCTCGCTTCGAGTACGTTTATTGCACCTTATTTCCATTATGTCATTCAAACTAGGACATGTATCCATTCCTAAAAGACACATCTTTTTGCCCCTGTTTTTGTTTTGTGCATACGATAGCTCAGTTCTCCAGAATTTTAAGATTTTCACACATTCATTGCCAAATTTTTCGCATAAGGACCCACGACTGACGGAAGTGACGTACCAATGCATTAACTTCAACGATAGGGTCAGAAAAGTTCACAGTAATTCTGAAGACTGGTTGTGACAACCAATAGAATATAATATTAATAATTTGGAAAAAGGTTTCGTTTTGCATTTGGTAGACCCAGTAATATAACGCTGATTACTTGGACATTATATACTTTATGAATCCAGTGTAGTGACGGTATATCCAGTTCTTTATCTTTGGTTTAAATTCCAAAGAAACATATGATTTTCCAGGATTTCCTCTTTCGTAAATGTCGTCGGTGTATATGTAGGATTGCCAATTGCATTTTCAATACCTAATTCCTTTATCAGGTTGTCTATGTCATGTGATATGCACACAAAACAATATTGTAAGGGGCCTACTTGGCATGAAGGTGAAACAGGTGTTTAGCAACATTAGTTTTTTTTTAAATTCGAATCTGTATCAACTACCTCACACTATTCACCCAATTAGAAACAGAATGGAACTCCTCCTTATAACCTTCACCATGTACCGTCAAAGCAAAATATATAAAAGCCAAAGCTAGAAAACCAAAGAACCTAAACAGGATTGCGAAAATTGGCTTAGGTCACCCATGCATAACGGAGGAGAACTTTAGTTTTATTAATAATTACATGAATTAAGGAATGTAAATTTCGATAATAAGGACATATTTAATAAGCCTTGTCAGTGCCGACTCCCTGACTACTGGATGGATGATCCCTCCGAAACTAATAGTCCACCTGAAGAGATATCGATCCAGTGAACAACGTTAGAGAAACCCGAAGTGGAAAATAAGAATGGAAAAAAAACAGCGGGCAATGAGCACCAAACACAGAACTAAGACAAAATAAGCAAACAACAGCAATACAGAAAACTAAAACGATGAGCGATACAGACCTTACCAAATACTAAGAAGTCGATGAATGAACCAAGATGACGGTGAAGGGTAAGTATTTCCTGTTTCATATGAGACACCCGTCATGTCAGGTAAATGTATTGTCGGTGATAGAGGAAAGAGATAAGTTGTTGCATTGTTGGTAAAGTTTCTTTGTGTGGCTGTATTATATGATGTTTAATGTGTATTGAGTGGTACATTTTTGTTTTATGCATGCATGCTGGGTGATGATTTTATGTTAGAGTTGTATTTTATGTTCATTGCATGAGGTTTTGTTTTCGATCCATCGTTTGGTTCTAGTTTTTAAATCGATGTTAATTGTATCAAATACTGATTGTTCCTCTGTTATAACAGCGTTGTAACAGATTAGAAAATGAATCATTACCTGAGAAATTAACAATAATGAACATTTCAACCTTTTTTAATAAAAATATAAATAAAATATTCTGGTCTTTGCACATATGTGTAGACATCATATATTCCATTAATAACTTTTTCCTGAAATAAAAAGGAAAAGGTAGAACATGGAACTGTGGGTATAACACGTCAATACTGTTTCTATTTTATATGTGCTTCTGTCGATATTGTCACGAATCAAACAATATCTTCCTTATAAAATGTAATTACACTAAATAAAGTTAATTAAAATAACATAGGTATAAATGACGAGCTATTATAATGTATATATCAGAACGACCACCTTCAAACCTCTTTTGACTGCATGTTAATATAATGATCTAAGATATTTCTGTTACCATGTGATTATAAGCAACAATAAAATCAATGTTCCTTTTCCTTCATTTGTTTCTATTCTTTTATTTCACATACTTTACATCCATATTTCATATCGGTACTGGAAAGCATGACTGTTGACCACAATAGGTGTCGTTTGTTGAGGATACCACCCTCCATGCACGTTGAAAACCATTTTGTAGATGTGGAAAACGATATACACATTGTGACCGCTATAAAATTTGTTTTCGTCCCTAACCAACCCTCCATCCTCTTATTTGGCTGTCGCAGGTCATTGTATTGTTTGTCCGATTCCCCCATCATTTCTGTATATTGATATATTGTTGAAATATTTGCTCCTTGGTGTTAGGTTATTCAATGAATTCCAGTGAATTTATATAAATGAAATATTTAATAGATGGGCAGTGTACAACTATGCAACAATCATTATTAAGCGACATCATTTAACACGTGGACTATCATAAATACCTTGTTTGTATCCACCATAACTACCAAACCCTCGTATAGATCCACCGAAATTTCCATTTAATCCACCAAATTTGCCATATCCGCCATAACCTCCGTATCCACCATAACCACCATAATAGTTTCTAGACAAAGGCCATCCAATGGATGCTACTTTGCTTCCTTTCCATTTTCCATAACCTCCGAATCCCCTTCTGAATCCACCAAAACCTGAGTTTAGACCATATCTGTCGTTCATACCTGTCAATCCACCGTAATATCCGTTTAAGCCTGTTAATCCACCATAATACCCATTTAATCCTGTTAATCTAGCATAGCGACGTATAATCCTCCTAATCCACGATAGCCGGCCATGCCACCAAATCCTCCATGTCCACCAAATCTACTAATTCCTGATCGACCACCAAGACCATCCCATCCTCCACCTAGCCAAAGTCCTCTTCCTTCGACAGTGCCATAATTGCGGAGGTTGTGTGCAGGGCTGTAACCTCTTTGTCTCTTCTCGGCTATGACTAGCCCTAAAAGGGTAACGAGGAAACAAACTATGATCTGCATTCTGTAATAAAGCATAATATATGTATGAAATATGCAAAAACCTTAGCTGTGACCTTTATCCCCACCCCCTGTAAGCACGGAGTGATGAAGCAAGAGAAATCAGAACAAGAACAATAAGTCTCCAAGATTCCCTCTAGTAACGTAATACTGTGTTATTGCCGAAAAAAAACCTCTAGATTCTGTTTAATGTTTGATTCTTCTGGGGTTATAATTGTTCTTTTTTATATCATGCTCCAATGATGTTTCTATCAATCTAGATAGTGATAATATACCCACTCTCAGCAGAGTGCAGTTCACCCTTATCCTTATATCGCAATGAGACCCCCTTCCCCCATCACCCCCCAAGAAATATAAACCCCCAAAAAAACGCTATTTTCTGTAGAGCTTACTTGCATTGAAATGAACGCACATTATCTGTACCTTTCCCTACACATTTTTAAAGAAAAAGAAATATTTTTTATAACATTTTAAAATAACCATAGTAATATATTAAGAACTAAAAGAAGAAACTTACTTAAGCTTGGTTGGCGATATGTTAACAGTGTGACGATATAAACTTACTTCAGCTTGGTGGGTGATATGTTATCAGTGTGACGATATAATGTTCGGGACGACTTTTATATCAATTCAAAAACCAGACGAGAAATACTTTGTCATCATGATAATGATCATATTATGTGGAACGAAAGGAACCACAAACCAAATTACATCAATGGCAAATTACACATAATCGGATGAAAGACCACACGAATAAATAATAATGTTCGATCTACGGTTTTACAACAATACAATATACACTGATGACAATTACCTATATTAATTAAGACAATAAATCATTGACATATCTGTTTACGACTTCTACATTGTATATATTGATGATATATTAACTGCAAATTAATATTTTTTTGTGCGGAAATGTATAATAAAGCAAAATTTGCCTTCTTATTTCTTGCTTTCTACAACAAAACAGCGGCAATAACCATGATATCGGAACAATCTACGTGATTAGTGACTGTTGACATGCACAACAGATCATTATTGTACATGCGGTCATGGAGTAAATCTCGATGTAGGGTGCGATGTTAAATTATCTTATGAACTAGACAAAGGCATTGAAGTTTAGGAGATGGTCTTTCTTAAATGAAATAATCAAAAATAATTTGAATAATGTAATTGTTTGATTTCGATATCAAGAAGTGTATGCGTACATAACACGCTGCAAGAGTACACAAAAAAAAAGCTGTTCGAGATCGAGGCTTGAGCATTAAGGACATGAATTCCTTTAAATATCCACTGTAGTGCTTTACTGTTTGTTGTATGTTTAATTGAAAGAAAACGTTAAAAATGACTGATTGTTTGTATTTCATGGTTTTGCCTTAACCATGAAGTAAGGTTAATTTTATTATATCAATATATATTGATACAATAAAACAAAACACAACACTATACATATTTCCATAGCTGACACTTAACTTATCAATATTATCAATCAGGCCATTTGAGAAATAAAAAGAATGTAAAAAGATGTAGAACTATTTACTTTAATAGATACAGCACATACTATGGCCGGTATAGACAAGTGTGTGGAATCTCTATTTTGTATCTATTGTATGGTTAATATTCTATATTTTGTAGATCGTTGTTTGTCCTTTTGTATTTTTCATTTGGCCATTGTGTTGTCTATTCTTCGATATACGGATCTGTATTTCCCCTTTTGGTATCTTCAAGCTCTTCTCTATATATACATGTGATCACAAATGGAACAGATCACACAAAAACATAAACTCTTCAACATTACCCTATGATTTGCCTATGATAACGACGACACCAGAAAACGTCATTATAAACTTTTATAAACATTATAAATCATTTAAGATGCATAGACATATAGGAATCGGAAAATATGATTTAAAAAATAGCAAAGCTTTTGATACAAGAGCGCCTGTCTAGATAGGCTTGGATCGAATGACAAACAAATCAAGGATTATTAATAACATGTGATGTGCTCCTCTTCAGTAGGAAGAAGATACAGAAAAATGAAAAAGGAGAAATCGGTAATTGCATAGGGCTAATATCGGCAATAGTATCATCATCTCCCATTAGCAGACTATTCCTCAAAAGTAGGGACTGATTACCCCTCGTAAGCATCTGTGTTTATCTTTGGGTATCTAGTGATGTCAGTGTTGCTCATCTGTGCTTACCCCTGGGTATCTAGTGATGTCAGTGTTGCTCATCTGTGCTTACCCTTGGGTATCTAGTGATGTCAGTGGTCCTCATCTATGTTTACCCTTGGGTATCTAGTGATGTCAGTATTGCTCATCTGTGCTTACCCATGGGTATCTAGTGATGTCAGTGTTGCTCATCTGTGCTTATCCTGGTGTATCCAGTGATGTCCATTTTGCTCATCTGTGCTTACCCTTGGGTATCTAGTGATGTGAGTGGTGCTCATCTATGTTTACCCTTGTGTATCTAGTGATGTCCGTGTTGCTCATCTGTCCTTACCGTTGGACATCTAGTGATGTCATTGGTGCTCATCTGTGCTTACCCTTGTGTATCTAGTGATGTCCGTCTTGCTCATCTGTGCTTATCCTGGTGTATCCAGTGATGTCCATTTTGCTCATCTGTGCTTACCCTTGGGTATCTAGTGATGTGAGTGGTGCTCATCTATGTTTACCCTTGTGTATCTAGTGATGTCCGTGTTGCTCATCTGTCCTTACCGTTGGACATCTAGTGATGTCATTGGTGCTCATCTGTGCTTACCCTTGTGTATCTAGTGATGTTTGTCTTGCTCATCTGTGCTTACCCTTGGGTATCTATTGATGTCCGTGTTGCTCATCTGTGCTTACCCTTGTGTATCTATTGATGTCCGTCTTGCTCATCTATGCTTACCCTTGGGTATCTAGTGATGTCCGTGTTGCTCATATGTGCTTACCCTTGAGGATCTAGTGATATCAGTGTTGCTCATCTGTGTTTACTCTTGGGTATCTAGTGATGTTTGTGTTGCTCATCGTTTTAGTTGTTGGTGTTGTGTTTTTGTTTTGTCTTCATTGTGATTATGAAAGGAAAGCTTAAACAATGATGGCCATTAATTCCCCCAATATCAGCAAAAAACCAACAATCACCTCTCATCTTAACTGAACTCACCCACCACAAAAAAAACACCACTACGCATTGTTGGGAATCCAGGTCCTGGTTTTGGGCAGGCCCAAAGATGAATCGTGTGTCCAATATATACTCTTTTATATACGAAAGCATGGAAATCACTTAATAGAAAGATAGAATTGTCTTAATCATCAAATTTTATAGAAAGTTTACTTATCTTTGGTATATCAACAATATTTTATGGACACAAATACTGTGAGCTTTGGTATTGTTATCATACAACTGTCAAGTTATGTTGTCTATCAAGTTGTTTTTTAAATAGAATTTTCAGATATTTGTTTTAGTTTGTATTAACCACAGGTGTCACTTTGTTATGTATTATTTGTGGTTGATTTCACTTTAATTTTACAATACATTATAAAAGTATGAATTGTCATCCTTTGTGTTGTGGTGGTTGATAATCATTGTCACACAATGTGGTCGTTGTATTAAGGACAAAGTATACGTTTTTACATAACTTATTATTGATTGTTTGTTATTTAAGAAAGTATCAGAATTCTAAACAAATGCAGATATCATTCCAATTCAAACTTTTTGCCATAAAATTCAATAATGATTTATGGCAGAAAATGTTATTCAAAAAGATTAATGCATACACTGACCAGGTTAAAATGTCTCTTGTCTTCAGAACCAAGGATTATTCTATAAAGATTGTATTTTTACTTGCTTTGATGTTGATGGAGAGAGAATGTATGTGCTTTATACGACCACAGGACGGGACGTTACGTTAAAGGTTGTCTTATACTTGAAGGTTGTCATGCTCCTTACGCAGTAGAGACAACATGTAACAGTTTGTTAGAAGTGGTGATTGTTAACATCTTACAAGCATTTTCTACATATCCAACACTTCCTCTTTTCCTTGTGTCAATCAAAACATATGTTCAGTTACCGACTTCTGAAAGACAAAATTAAACCGTTATCTCCATCCGATAATTTAACTTTACGATACATATATAGAAGATGTTTAGTCACGAATCAATCTTAAATGCAGTGGTCATTCTGGTATATTCCAGTGAAAAGAGTTTGAAGATAATGGCACCCGTCGCGTTAATCTAGTTACAACCCAGTGATAAGTCATGAATGGGGAAAGGACAGGGAAATGCTCAGGACAAGGGACCATATATGTGGTCATTTGGAGAAACAGATATAAAACTTTCGAAGTGGTTCGGTAGCTTCCTTGTTAAAGACACGACAGAAAACAGATAGCAGCAGATCCGCTATATATATAGACATGTTTCTAGAAATGTAAAATTGATAACCAACGCCACCATTCTAGTTTTATAATTGTAAATAATTAACTAGTGATATCCTTGTCTCCCCCTGCTATGCGGTGTACATATCACAGTTGATTTGTCAGTATATAACTGTTCTGATTATAGGAACTTTCAAAACAGGGGGCAACAGCAGTCAAACGCGTTACTTATTCAGCCAACTACAGACTGAAGTATATCTGAACATGTTGTGTGATTGTTAACGTGAACCTATTGAAACCTGTCTCCATTTGCCTAATTTTTAAATTATACCATCTTTATAAATGCGATATTATATTTGGTGTGGTGTATTAAGGAGTAGAGGCTACCGTTTTGAAACATATGTTCTCATTCCCGTGTACTTATCGAAGTTTTCGTTGGTTAAATCGCTTGTCATTCGTTTTTAGTGTCACGTTTCAATGGTACTGTCTTGTTTTAATAAATACATCTTATACTGTTCTTCATTATCTTGACTTATTATGTATTGGTGAATGTTATTGTTTATAATACTTTATAATTTGTATGTGCAAGGTTTTTGCTTGATGTCCATTTTTTGTAAATAAATGTGCTCTACTTACGATGAATAAACTACATCAAATTTATTGTGATTTATTGATTGATTGTTGTTAAGCGCTGAGTCAACAGTATTAGTTATATTTACGACGAAAGCAAGAATACGTAGGTAAATGATGAACACACAATAGAGAAAATCAAGACTGAACAATCCAGAGAAAACTGGCAACATTTGGTACACAAGACACGGGAAGACTACAAAAACAATATATAATTAAAATATTATGTTTTATTTTTAGATGAATTATAACTTTGTAATCACTTGTGTGAATTGTAACCTAAGTATATTTTACTTTTACCTTTTTGATTCACGCCATTGGTAGAGCATATTTTGTCTGATTTCTTCATACCTCTTTTGTCTTCTGACTATACAAGGAGAAAGAGCATTATCTGTCTTTTGGTAATCCAATAAATAGAGGGCTTAACAACACACTGTAGTTTTCTACTTCCCAAATAATTGTATACAAGAAGAGTTTGAAGATACCAAAGGGGTAATCAGAATCCGTTTATCTAAGACGAACAAACAGCACAATGACCACAAGAAACCAAAGAGGTAATCAAAATCCGTATATCTAAGAAGAACAGACAGCACAATGACCACAAAACACCAAAGGGGTAATCATAATCCGTATATCTAAGAAGAACAGACAACACAATGGCCAAATGAAAATGCACAAAAGGACAAACAACGATCAACAAAACGTATAAATTAGCTTTCCAATCTTTTGACTTTGAGCATCTCAGATACGCGTGCTAAATTAGATATCTACGTTTTTATTTATTTCATCTTTTGTGGTCATACTGAAAGAAGTAAGGACAGATTTGTGATTTCTGTGATTTTTTTCCTTTCTATAAAGTTGTAGGTATATGAGTTCAGTTATCAATAGGATGATTCGATTTTTAAAAATAAATGGGTATCTATAGCTTTATCTATAATCTTTGCAAATCATTTTAATGACTGACAGACATTATGTGACAATATCGACTATCGGTAAGCTTACCGTAGGTTTGTTCCAGGTGTAGTACTACAGTTTCTGAGTTACCTGTTTATTTTTACCTACCGGATAAAATACACGAGTTCACTTTATTTTCTCTACGTTAAAATCCTAGCTTGTTTGGTCTTGTAAAATATGTCCTAGGGAGGTCTCTGCAACCGGAAAGAATGGTTGCGATGCAAAGGTATCAATGTGTCATAATAAATGGTTAGATTGACCGATTAGGTTGTAATCTAGATAGGTTTTTTTTCTGTCAATCCAGAAAATAAGAAAAAATGGAATAGTGTATAATTGGTTTTAATGCATAAAGAACATTATAGCAAATATTATAATTACGAATATTTCCTTAGACATAAAACTCATCTATCATTTACTTGGTAATTGGAAACATATATACTGCTTGTTTATTGAATCCAGTAAGAATGCATCACGTACATGCTAACGGTAAAGAATGATCCCATCGAATATTTGTGGATTGTCCCTTTCTAGTACTATAATTCACTAGTTTGCCAAATAAGTACATTGATAAAAATATGTTTCTACAAACTTTCATTGTTAATTACCTTTGAATATTTATATTTACCTCCTTGAATGGGATAAATGTTTTCCTTCCTTTTCATACGTCATCCTTTCTTCGCGGTATCAACATATAGAATCAACTTCGGACAGCTTTGTATAATCCGACACGTAATTTCCGGATAAGCATGTGCAAAGTTGAGCTCCGTATAAAGTCGATTCTATATTTCTATACTTTTCTCATAGCAAGATGGTGTAGCAAAAAAGTGGATGTAAGAACAATACCAAAATATGACTTGACATCACGTTCGTTCATTTCGAGGTAATAGACCTTCGGTTTCGTGTGTTTTCTTTGGTCAAAGGTGATGTTTATCATTGATCACTGGTGAAGTACCATAAGGTCTACGACTTGCAGTCTCCTATTGATTGTCAATAACGAGCTTAGTCGACCATTCCAGAGGGCAGGGTAGTTATGACCCTCGCGGAGTTGTTTTCAAAGAAGAACCAAGATGCGGTATCGCAGCCCGAACATTTTCACCATCAGATTTTTTTACTCCTGTGTGCTTCGTGTGTGTTTTGTTCTTGGCGATTAAAAGGTCATAGTCACCCCGTGGTAATTGTTATTGGATGATTACACCGAATCTATCAAGCTTACTGTTTCAGATTTTGCCGATTGCCGGAAACGGTTAAAGCATAGATGGAGTAATCTCCCTCAATAAGTAATCGAACTGTTTCGATCTGAGACAGCGAACAGTTCCATCTGTCAGAATTTATATCTGTTACACTTTAGGGATTTAAGTGATATTGAGATCATCGGTAGTGTAAACGATATACATGAAATACATATAGTACCAATCCTGACGTGAAGCATCGTTGGTAAGCTATGACTGTTCAGACTCCGATATACTCTCCACTCACCACCTGTGTGTCAACTGCTAGAGAAATCCTCATAGTCATGAATTATTCATCTCGAATGTTATTGGATCCTCTATGACTTGGACACCGGATATAATTTGCATTTTTATTATATTTTGCTGAACCGGAAAGTTATTATACACTACTTTGATACTTTTTTGGATAGTAAACAAAAAATAACCCTAATGTGTGTGACCTATCGACCAATCGTAAAATATTAGTAAAGTCATGTTGCTATAGCAACTTCTAAATGCCAGATCTGTGGCCGGAGGAAATCTTACTTGTTTCAATAGGCCCATGGGTGATGAGTGGAGACGATCAGAGAATGTTCAGCCCCGGGAGAATGTTCAGCCCCGGCTTATCCCGGAGAATGTTCAGCCCCGGCTTATCCCGGAGAATGTTCAGCCCCGGCTTATCCACGATAGAAGTGGACAAGACTTTCTCGAAAAGTGGCTAAAGTACAAGTTCTGGAGTCCAGAAAGACCTTTTGAGCAATCATTTCATTCATGGCAACCCGTAATAAAAACAAGACAGGATATGATGAAGGTAACCATATTAATGACCTATTTATAGTCAGATATATATGATAAACATTTATTTAGTGTGTAATGTTTTGTGGTTTCTGAAGTGTTGGTAATAATACAAACTATACAGACAACAAATTGTCTTAAAACATTTCATATTAGAAATATAGAAGTGACCTCAGTTGTCTGTTGTTCATGGATAAATCTTCTAATATTCTAAAAGAGAGAAAGAAATTTCAATTAAAAAGTGTACAAATGTTCCATCAGAAAAAAAAAGTATAGGTGAGTGGTGAAAGAATATATCTGATTGAAGACTTGTACATAATATAAAGGGTATGAAACAATAAGTTTTTAAAAGACAACAAATTATCTGAGACTCTTCACTGGACAATAGTTTTAATTGTCAAAAGCAATGTAAGCTTAACACACTAGAAAAGTAAATAACTGAATCGAATTTAGAACACCAACAATTGTTTATGACTAGTTGAGAGACGGAATAGTTTAATATCAGGCAATGCACAGTATTAATGTGGAAAGCCTTACGAAAGACTGCTCCTCGTCTATAATAAAACAGTGAATAAACACAGTCGTTCCTTTGATTACTGATAAGATATACTCTATGTGATGCTTTCCGATCTTATATCTATTAATCTGTTCAGTTTATTTTGTAATGATGTAAATAGTGATTTGTTTTGATATGAAAAATGCACAACCTTTCATAACAAATGGTATTGTGAATGTGAGTATAAAATTTAGTTATTATGAGAAAAATTCGCATAAATATCTATATATGATTAAAATAATTTCTGAATAAATTGCAATTGATATCATTTCCATCTATTAATCATATTAAAACTAACTAAATTTTAGAATTTCTGTAATACAAAATGTATTGGTAGTTTGAGTGTTAAACGGATATCATCATGCATACAATGGACAATATTGGGACCATATCGCATCAAGTCCTTTATAAAGAAAATATTTGTATCGATAAACACCTTAACCAATCTAGACATAGCCACTATTAGAACCTTTACCTCCATGACCATAGTAGTTGCCATTTTATTTGTGATAACTGGATCCACCATAGCCGCCGTATCCACCATAGCCGCCGTATCCACCATAGCCGCCGTATCCTCCATAGCCTCCGTATCCACCATATCCGCCGTATCCACCATAGCCGCCATATCCACCATAGCCGCCGTATCCACCATAGCCGCCGTATCCACCATGACCACTAGACCCACCATGTCCTCTCCATCCACCGTGTCCGAAGTTGCCGCCATGTCCGCCATGACCTCCACTAACATATCCTATGGATCCGCCTCCACCACCACCAAGGCCATCCCATCCTCCACCTAACCATAGTCCTCTTCCTTCGATACTGCCATATGTTCGGAGGTTGTGTGCAGGGCTGTAACCAATTTGTCCCTTCTCAGCTATGACTAGCCCTAAGAGCGCAACGAAGCAACAAATTATGATCTGCATCCTGTAACAGAATGTATCGGTAATTAGTGTAGTTTTCCTTTAAAGTGTGTCGATTGATAAAGCTTATCTCAACGTACTGGTCGTGATATCAAAATTATTAGGTCAATCCATATTAGGCATGCGCCAACTACCGCGCATGAATATACTTGTTTTAAAAAAAGATTGGTTGCGTCATCAAAATCAATAATACGGGAAAAGGTCAATGTCGTGGTCTCAAAACCAAAATGATAGAAAACCAAGAAATAACTACTTTGTAAAGTTGAACATCCTTAGGCTTACATTGTATATACACTGCAATATCTAATGATGATCTAAAATTGAAATCAATCCAATTACCGAAAAGAGCTAACATTTAATACAACATAGCACTGATCAGTAACATGGAAGATTCAACTAAAACTTCAGTATTCTGGATATGCAAATATATATACATTAATTAACTTTCTAAAATTAATAACATAAAATCTGGGATTATTATGGATGTTAATTGATTTGATCTACATTCAGAATATTTCAGTGAAGCGTATTCGATACGGTTTTAGCACATGTTTTTATGACAAAAATTACTTACCGGTATCATATTCGAACATTATAATTTCCAAAACACACTTATATCCAACAAAACCATCATAATGTATAACACACGTCAAAAAACTAAAAAAACACATCTTGCCACCTCGTTAACTAGTTTTTGAATGAACCTCGCGCGCCAGAACCGAATCATATTTACAAAACCAGATCAATCCCCCAAAAAATAATCCTATCAAAATATCGTTTTAAAGAATTCATTTTATTATTTTTTTGAAATTTCATTATAAATTACCGATAAACAGAATATTAGACATTTTTTTTAGGACTGACTTTGTCACGGGGTATACCAGGCTCGCCGTTCCGGCTCACCTGATATATCCCGTGATAAAGTCAGTACCAAAAACAAAATGCCTAATATTCTGTATATCATATACAGATAATAATTGGCAACTATATACTTTATCTATTGTAACGTTAAAATATAATGCATATACAAGAAGAGTTTGAAGATACAAAAGGTGTAATCTGTAAATCGATGAAGAACAAACAATACAATGGCGGCTGCAAGAAATAAGACATGGTCAGACTTGACTGTTACCTAAAACTGTTGGACACATACTTTCTGTACGGTAACGTTTTTAAGCATAATACACATACAAGAAGAGATTTAAAATACCAAAGTGGTAATCCATAAATCGACGAAGAACAAACAATACAACAATACAATGGCCATAAGAAAAAGGACATGGTAAGACTTGGCTGTCATCTAAGACTGTCTGACACATACTTTTTGTACGGCAAGGAGAACACATTATGAAATGTACCGAACCATAGTCTCTTAGATTATATGCAGGACTATATCCTGCTTTTCCAGCTTCCGATCTCACCAGGCCCAATAAGGCAAACGGCGACAGGAAATGATTATTTAATATTAATGTTAAAAGATGACATTCTCTATTTGTGGAATATCGGTACTTATTATTATTATAGCGTAGTATATATTTCATGTGTAAACTTAAAAACAGTTTAATGGCTACTTTGTCACTTTAAGATCAAATTGCGAATCTTGGTTATTAGTTCCATTGAATATTTTCCAACGAAACAACATTCTCAATCAACTATTCACTTTTTCTCACACCTTTTCATGGTTCGGATCTGTCTGGGTTCTAGCATATTTATACATAGAGGCCCGATATATATGGATATGTGTTATCCAGTCGATAAAATACTCTGTGCTGACTACAGGTGTCAAACCATTAATTCACTAATCAGAACTTAGAACAAATGTAGTCCATTATAGAGAAAAAAAGTTCCTTTCACTTTGTAGTATTGTGAACACTACTGAATGGAATGGAATAATGAAAATTGATAATTGAAGTTAAATATAGAAGGATTATTTGAGCCCAACGTTTATGGATTTAGTTGTATTTTATTCCTTTATGGGGGATTTGATGTATGACCTATAAATACTGAATCTCTGGGGGGATGATCGAGCTCTTTTTAGAGTAGGTGTTTTTCATAGCCTGGCATTTCACTGCAAGATTTTAAACATGGCCTGATATTTTGACAGAGCGTAGAGGAATCATGTACGTTTCAGAAAATATATGGTCTTGGAAAGGTTTAGCCTAAGATAAAATGGTCAGGTAGACTAGAAAAGAGAAGAAAATTAGTATCAAATGTTAAAGAAATTAATTGGTGGTTTTAAGCCTACAGGTCCATGGAGAATTTGTTTTGGTGTATGGTAGTGTAAAAAAAGGAGAAGATATGACATCTTTTTGGAGCAAATTTAAAATGGCTAAGACATTACTTAAATAGTAGTTGTTTTATTTGTGCAAATGTAAATCTCTTTGACCACTTGTCAATTCAATGTGTTTAATTGCATGAAACAATGTCTTGAGATGTCCATGTCACTTCCTACACCTGATTTGTAATCGCATTTCCGGTAGTGTTGGGTTGAATAAATTTTAACCCCTTTTATAATTTTGGTAGTGTGTCCACACATACTACCATCGTTACACAATGATTTCCTTATCTTAATAAGTATGACATTTCCTGATAACATCATCGTTAGGATGTGTTTCACTAAGCATCTACACCCTTGTTTTTTAGTAGAACGAATGATGACAGTCAAACAGAAAACTAATGTATCATGTTATGATTCGATGCACACTGACTTTAGTTACATTTCGATGGAAAAGTAGTTTTTTCACCTCAACTCATTGAAACATACACACAACACAACACAACATATGGCGTTGGAAATGCAGGTTAAACCTACCCTAACTCCCTCTTGATAATTGGATATCCGACGACAACATAGATATAAACAATTTAAAAAACAAACAATTGATCAGATAGTGTGCTTCAGATGCTTAAGACAAGCAATATAGCCAGATTCTACCAGATAACCTAGACTGGATGGCTATTCAGACAATAGGAAAGCTATGTTCCTACTAGCTAGTAAATATGTTTTTGCTATTACACCTTTATATTTGCTACCTGTACTTTTGGTGGGTGTTTTATCAGTTTTTGCTATCCTTGTTTCAGTACTTATATTTATCACATTTAATTAATGACATAAACGAGATGTACTCGATACTGATATATTTGTACCTGACTTACAGGTGGTCGGCTTTATATCGAGTGATTCCGGTTTCCTAAATTCATAAAACTTAGTACGACGACATAACTGAATTATTTGCCGTTTTTTATATAAAAACATAGTAGAAAAAAGTAACCAATATCAAAGCACTGATTTAAGATCTAGGAGCTGCCATTACACATGAAACGTCTGTATTTTTATGACATATTCAAATAGGGTAAGATTTCTTTCAAGCATTGTTCTATCCACCTGCAAAGAATATGTGTATTTCCATATGGTTATAAGCAAGCATGTAAAGTTTTAAGGAATTCTCATTTAAAATATACGCGAAATTACAAAAGGAGCAATTACGTTATCAAAAATGGCCCCATCACACCACATGTTTAATTTAGCAATACAAAAGCATGCATACAATCTTTTTGATGGGATATTCTAATTCACAAATGGCAAAAACTCCTTCCAAAATGGCTCGATCAAACCTACGGGTCAACATACGGGTATGCCAATCTTCAAAATGTTATAAGCAAACGTGCAAATTGCCAAGTTTTGAGGAACTCCCATTTAAGATATAGAAGAAGTTATGAGTACAAATTTCTGCGACGGACCGACAGATAAGATGAATATAGCGCATACGTCATTTGAAATTGGTTTAAAGTAATATTACACCAGTTTTTTCCCTGAAATTGTTTTTTTTGTTAATACGGTGGTACCTTTACTAAGCTATTCATGCATGTTTCAAGTCGAAATATGTTCCCAACAACTAGAAATCTGCAAATCCGTGTGCATGTTTTTCTTCCTAGCCATTATTGTGGAGACAAATTAGCTTTCGGTTGTTTTGTTCCGATGAGTGCCGATCATTACCCCGTGAAGAAAGGTTTTGGTCCGATGATTGCCGATCAAGAAAAGATAAACGGGTGTGTTCGACTTGCGTTTCAATTATCTCCCTTTTCTAAACCTGGCTGTCAAAAGTAGACATTTATTTTTATGTTGATATGTTTTATTGATATATTTTGTAATGATAAGGTTATTTGTAATATAGTTATCCTATTTAAACATTGACAACTTTCTTCAAATAAAATTTGCTAAGAAATTTGCTGTGGCTCTACGTAATGCCATTTTAAATCTAAGATGATGATAGCAAAATACAATGGCCAAAAAAGGACAAACAATGATGTACACAACAAAACAAAATGTTGTGAACTCAGATGTTCCACTAGTGGCACTGATCGTGTTACTCTAGTTATAAACCCAGTAACACGCATATAAAGGTTAATTACTACCAACCTGGGAATGAAACATTACATAAATCAAACTAGAAAATAATCAAAGACCATTCACACACTGTAAAGACGGTGAAATGTTCAAGAAATGCATCGCACTCAATTAACAAAACAAACCTTGTCTTTCTTTATATTTGAAATTCATTAGCAGGTGTCGTAAGTCAGTGATGACATTTTATCATCCATTTTGCATGGATATCTTCCTTTTGTGTAAATATATATAAAGAAATGTACTAGTATGCATTCACTGCACACTTAAACAATAGGTATTTGCATAATTTTGCCATATTAACCTGCGAAGGTAAATAAATCATAGGTTGATGTTATTTCTACAAGCAGTGGTCATCATATGCACCAAAGACCTTGGGGGTGGGGGGAAGGAATTGATCACCCTGTCTAATGTAATTCTAACACTCTTGTGTTCACTTTTCAGATATATATTTCTCGTGTGACTTCGGTTATTTTAAGAATGATCAATTTTATAAAGCATATGATGGTCATTTTTTGGTATTGCAATCTGTTAAATGAAAAAGTGATAGTGAATTTGCTACATATTAAACCAGTTCAATGGTATACTTTTATGTGCCTGTCTTTTCTCGAAGTAGGTAATGAGTGACACAGCGTTCGAAGTCTACAATTATTTTTTTCTGCATATCTGTGTTTAGATTTCATCTAAATCAAAATGTAGTAAACAAATTGTAGGATTAAATAGTGTCCGTCGTGAAATATTGTCCTCTGCTACAACTGTTTTCTATGATAAAGTCCGAGAACGGAATAAAGCGCAGAGAGGTGACTTCTTTTGGTCTGTTGAGGATTTTTCATTTGAAGCAGATACAATCGGACACATATTCACAGGACAATATTGTGGCTTACAAAATTATTACAGGAGACGGGGTTATACATGTAGGATGAATATATCAAAAGTTTTCTGATAGGGAAATGTAATGAAACAACTTACTTGCTATGGTTGGGTCTATAAATCTTGTAATGAAGAACGTGTTTTAATGAATCTTTTATAGAGCTGTAGCAACATGTTTTGACAACCATCAATCATAACATGACGAATTACGTCTCGTTGAAAATTAATATCTTAAAATAGAAAAGAGCGAACTATTGCCTAAAATATTTTGATTCAAAGTTGACAAGGGTGTGTTTTACAATAAATGAATAATCATTTAAAAATATAGACATATATATAATACTCAGTAAAAAGTAATTCTAGGTTTATTATGATATATCCTAATGTATCATTCTTGTTAACATGCTCTTATTTGTTCATTTTTTTTAACTATACAGGGTTCAAGGGAACTATACATGGTTCAAATGAAACGTGCATGTCATAGAGTAGATACCTCTAGCACGTTCGACACAGAGACGCACGATTTAACAACGCGCTACATGGCATTACTTGTCTTATTGTTGGTTTCTTTTTCGGACATTTGCCAATATCTCTTAACTTTCCTCAGTCTCCTCTCCTTGTCCAGTTTTTCCTTTATTCCTATTATCCAAATACCTGTCAAAGTCAAAGATATAAAAGAAGCTAAAGCCTTTAATCTCACTATCAGGAATATTGATGATATTCTGTCGATTAAAATTTCAAAACCTTGCTAACTGAATTCCATTAATATAACACAAAGAAACTTGATTTCTTTATTATATCCCTCCAATGAACTTGAGATAAAAGATACAACATATATAGCTTTCTCTGTCTGATGTCTTGACATTTATCTCAAATATCGCACCACATCGGAGGCGTAATGGTTACCGTGCTCGCCTCAAATGAGGTAGATCGTGGGTTCGCGCCCCGGTCGGATCAAACCAAAGACTTTAAAATTGGTATTTGTTGCTTCTCCGCTAAGCATGCAGCCTAAAGGAGAAAGAGCAACGACTGGCCGGCTCGGAATCAGAATAATGTGTCTGAGTGGAGCGACATGTCTACTCGCTGGCTGTTGTTTCAGTGAGCTAGCACTATAAAATCCAACTCAGCGTGTTGGTCTAGACCATATCGAATCTCATCATCATTTCATTGAAAATTAGCTTGTTCTCGCCATGATATAGCTGAAAAATTGCTAAATTGGCGTTAAACAACAATTATTCACTCACTCAAATATCGTTTTTAATTGAAGTGCCTGTCCCAAGCTAGGACAGTAAATGGTCACGTATTTGTGTGTTGAAAGTATCGATTTTGACTCTTGTCTACGATTTTGCTATTGGATTTTGGAACTGTTCCAACATTGTGGTATTTTTGTTTTTCATTTTATATGACACCAATGGTCATTTTCAACCAAATTTCAGACAAAAGAGACATCAATTTTACCATTATTCTTTTTACAAAAAGATAATGTTATGCATATGACAACTTCTATGTCACGGAAAATAAAATATATTATGCATAAAGTTCAAGATTAGAGCTCTTTACATCAGCGCACAGGTGCTCGTGGCACGGATCCCCCCCCCTTTTTCTAACTTTCTGTTTACAAATTTATTTTCAATAACATTTCTTTATTTCTATATTGTTTCAACTCTTTTTCCTTATTTTAACTTGTTCGTGTCAATATTTATACAATCTTATGCTAACATCAAATTGCACGTGTCGACTCTATTATATACTAATAATACACAAGGCATGCAACTCGGCAGGTTTGAAAATCGTACCCCTGCTCGCTTCGAGTACATTTATTGCACCTTATTTCCATTATGTCATTCAAACTAGGACATGTATCCATTCCTAAAAGACACAACTTGTTGCCCCTGTTTTTGTTTTGTGCATACGATAGCTCAGTTCTCCAGAATTTTAAGATTTTCACACATTCATTGCCAAATTTTTCGCATAAGGACCCACGACTGATGGAAGTGACGTACCAATGCATTAACTTCAACGATAGGGTCAGAAAAGTTCACAGTAATTCTGAAGACTGGTTGTGACAACCAATAGAATATAATATTAATAATTTGGAAAAAGGTTTCGTTTTGCATTTGGTAGACCCAGCAATATAACGCTGATTTCATGGACATTATATACTTTATGAATCCAGTGTAGTGACGGTATATCCAGTTCTTTATCTTTGGTTTAAATTCCAAAGAAACATATGATTTTCCAGGATTTCCTCTTTCGTAGATGTCGTCGGTGTATATGTAGGATTGCCAATTGAATTTTCAATACCTAATTCCTTTATCAGGTCGTCTATGTCATGTGATATGCACACAAAACAATATTGTAAGGGGCCTACTTGGCATGAAGGTGAAACAGGTGTTTAGCAACATTAATTTTTTTTTTTTAAATTCGAATCTGTATCAACTACCTCACACTATTCACCCAATTAGAAACAGAATGGAACTCCTCCTTATAACCTTCACCGTGTACCGTCAAAGGAAAATATCTAAAAGCCAAAGCTAGAAAACCAAAGAACCTAAACAGGATTGCGAAAATTGACTTAGATCACCCATGCATAACGGAGGAGAACTTTAGTTTTATTAATAATTACATGAATTAAGGAATGTAAATTTCGATAATAAGGACATATTTAATAAGCCTTGTCAGTGCCGACTCCCTGACTACTGGATGGATGATCCCTCCGAAACTAATAGTCCACCTGAAGAGATATCGATCCAGTGAACAACGTTAGAGAAACCCGAAGTGGAAAATAAGAATGGAGAATACAGCGGGCAATGAGCACCAAACACAGAACTAAGACAAAGTAAGCAAACAACAGCAATACAGAAAACTAAAACGATGAGCAATACAGACCTTACAAAATACTAAGAAGTCGATGAATGAACCAAGATGACGGTTAAGGGTAAGTATTTCCTGTTTCATATGAGACACCCGTCATGTCAGGTAAATGTATTGTCGGTGATAGAGGAAAGAGATAAGTTGTTGCATTGTTGGTAAAGTTTCTTTGTGTGGCTGTATTATATGATGTTTAATGTGTATTGAGTGGTACGTTTTTGCTTTATGCATGCATGTTGGGTGATGATTTTATGTTAGAGTTGTATTTTATGTTCATTGCATGAGGTTTTGTTTTCGATCCATCGCTTGGTTCTAGTTTTTAAATCGATGTTAATTGTATCAAATACTAATTGTTCCTCTGTTATAACAGCGTTGTAACAGATTGGAAAATGAATCATTACCTGAGAAATTAACAATAATGAACATTTCAACCTTTATTAATAAAAATATAAATAAAATATTCTGGTCTTTGCTCATATTTGTAGACATCATATATTCCATTAATAACTTTTTCCTGAAATAAAAAGGAAAAGGTAGAACATGGAACTGTGGGTATAACACGTCAATACTGTTTCTATTTTATAGGTGCTTCTGTCGATATTGTCACGAATCAAACAATATCTTCCTTATAAAATGTAATTACACTAAATAAAGTTAATTAAAATAACATAGGTATAAATGACGAGCTATTATAATGTATATATCAGAACGACCACCTGCAAACCTCTTTTGACTGCATGTTAATATAATGATCTAAGATATTTCTGTTACCATGTGATTATAAGCAACAATAAAATCACTGTTCCTTTTCCTTCATTTGTTTCTATTCTTTTATTTCACATACTTTACATCCATATTTCATATCGGTACTGGAAAGCATGACTGTTGACCACAATAGGTGTCGTTTGTTGAGGATACCACCCTCCATGCACGTTGAAAACCATTTTGTAGATGTGGAAAACGATATACACATTGTGACCGCTATGAAAGTTGTTTTCGTCCCTAACCAACCCTCCATCCTCTTATTTGGCTGTCGCAGGTCATTGTATTGTTTGTCCGATTCCCCCATCATTTCTGTATATTGATATATTGTTGAAATATTTGCTCCTTGGTGTTAGGTTATTCAATGAATTCCAGTGAATTTACATAAATGAAATATTAAATAGATGGGCAGTGTACAACTATGCAACAATCATTATTAAGCAACATCATTTAACACGTGGACTATCATAAATACCTTGTTTGTATCCACCATAACTACCAAACCCTCGTATAGATCCACCGACATTTCCATTTAATCCACCAAATTTGCCATATCCGCCATAACCTCCGTATCCACCATAACCACCATAATAGTTTCTAGACAAAGGCCATCCAATGGATGCTACTTTGCTTCCTTTCCATTTTCCATAACCTCCGAATCCCCTTCTGAATCCACCAAAACCTGAGTTTAGACCATATCTGCCGTTCATACCTGTTAATCCACCGTAATATCCGTTTAAGCCTGTTAATCCACCATAATACCCATTTAATCCTGTTAATCTAGCATAGCGACCGTATAATCCTCCTAATCCACGATAGCCGGCCATGCCACCAAATCCTCCATGTCCACCAAATCTACTAATTCCTGATCGACCACCAAGACCATCCCATCCTCCACCTAGCCAAAGTCCTCTTCCTTCGACAGTGCCATAATTGTGAAGGTTGTGTGCAGGGCTGTAACCTCTTTGTCCCTTCTCGGCTATGACTAGCCCTAAAAGGGTAACGAGGAAACAAACTATGATCTGCATTCTGTAATAAAGCATAATATATGTATGAAATATGCAAAAACCTTAGCTGTAACCTTTAACCCCACCCCCTGTAAGCACGGAGTGATGAAGCAAGAGAAATCAGAACAAGAACAATAAGTCTCCAAGATTCCCTCTAGTAACGTAATACTGTGTTATTGCCGAAAAAAACCCTCTAGATTCTGTTTAATGTTTGATTCTTCTGGGGTTATAATTGTTCTTTTTTATATCATGCTCCATTGATGTTTCTATCAATCTAGATAGTGATAATATACCCACTCTCAGCAGAGTGCAGCTCACCCTTATCCTTATATCGCAATGAGACCCCCTTCTCCCATCCCCCCCCCAAAAAAAAATAAACCCCCAAAAAACGCTATTTTCTGTAGAGTTTACTTGCATTGAAATGAACACACATTATCTGTACCTTTCCGTACACATTTTTAAAGAAAAAGAAATATTTTTTATAACATTTTAAAATAACCATAGTAATATATTAAGAACTAAAAGAAGACACTTACTTAAGCTTGGTGGGTGATATGTTAACAGTGTGACGATATAAACTTACTTCAGCTTAGTGGGTGATATGTTTTCAGTGTGACGATAGAATGTTCGGGACGACTTTTATATCAATTCAAAAACCAGACGAGAAATACTTTGTCATCATGATAATGATCATATTATCTGGAACGAAAGGAACCACAAACCAAATTACATCAATGGCAAATTACACATAATCGGATGAAAGACCACACGAATAAATAATAAAGTTCGATCTACGGTTTTGCTACAATACAATATACACGTATGACAATTACCTATATTAATTAAGACAATAAATCATTGACATATCTGTTTACGACTTCTACATTGTATATATTGATGATATATTAACTGCAAATTAATAATTTTTTTTGCGGAAATGTATAATAAATGCAAAATTTCCCTTTTTGCTTTCTACAACAAAACAGCGGCAATAACCATGATATCGAAACTGTCTACGTGATTATTGACTGTTGACATGCGCAACAGATCATTAATGTACATGCGGTCATGGAGTAAATCTCGATGTAGTGTGCGATGTTAGATTATCTTATGAACTAGACAAAGGCATTGAAGTTGAGGAGATGATCTTTCTTAAATGAAAAAATCAAAAAATAATTTGAATAATGTAATTGTTTGATTTCGATCTCAAGAAGTGTATCCGTACATAAAACGCTGCTAGACTACATAAATAAAACTGTTCGAGATCGAGGCTTGAGCGTTAAGGACATGAATTCCTTTAAATATCCACTGTAGTGCTTTACTGTTTGTTGTATGTTTAATTGAAAGAAAACGTTAAAACTGACTGATTGTTTGTATTTCATGGTTTTGCCTTAATCATGAAGTAAGGTTAATTTTATTTTATCAATATATATGGATACAATAAAACAAAACACAACACTATACATATTTCCATAGCTGACACTTAACTTATCAATATTATCAATCAGGCCATTTGAGCAATAAAAAGAATGTAAAAAGATGTAGAACTATTTACTTTAATAGATACAGCACATACTATGGCCGGTATAGACAAGTGTATGGAATCTCTATTTTGTATCTATTGTATGGTTAATATTCTATATTTTGTAGATCGTTGTTTGTCCTTTTGTATTTTTCATTTGGCCATTGTGTTGTCTATTCTTCGATATACGGATCTGTATTTCCCCTTTTGGTATCTTCAAGCTCTTCTCTATATATACATGTGATCACAAATGGAACAGATCACACAAAAACATAAACTCTTCAACATGACCCTATAATTTGCCTATGATAACGACGACACCAAAAAACGTCATTATAAACTTTTATAAACATTATAAATCATTTAAGATGCATAGACATATCGGAATCGGAAAATATGATTTAAAAAATAACAAAGCTTTTGATACAAGAGCGCCCGTCTAGATAGGCTTGGATCGAATGACAAACAAATCAAGGATTATTAATAACATGTGATGTGCTCCTCTTCAGTAGGAAGAAGATACAGAAAAATGAAAAAGGAGAAATCGGTAATTGCATAGGGCTAATATCGGCAATAGTATCATCATCTCCCATTAGCAGACTATTCCTCAAAAGTAGGGACTGCTTACCCCTCGTAAGCATCTGTGTTTATCCTTGGGTATCTAGTGATGTCAGTGTTGCTCATCTGTGCTTACCCTTGTGTATCTAGTGATGTCCGTGTTGCTCATTTGTGTTTACCATTGGGTATCTATTGATGTCAGTGTTGCTCATCTGTGCTTACCCTTGGGTATCTAGTGATGTCAGTGGTGCTCATCTATGCTTACCCTTGGGTATCTAGTGATGTCAGTGTTGCTCATCTGTGTTTACCCTTGGGTATCTAGTGATGTCAGTGTTGCTCATCTGTGTTTACCCTTGGGTATCTAGTGATGTCAGTGGTGCTCATCTATGCTTACCCTTGGGTATCTAGTGATGTCAGTATTGCTCATCTGTGTTTACCCTTGGGTATCTAGTGATGTCAGTGTTGCTCATCTGTGCTTATCCTGGTGTATCCAGTGATGTCCATTTTGCTCATCTGTGTTTACCCTTGGGTATCTAGTGATGTGAGTGGTGCTCATCTATGCTTACCCTTGTGTATCTAGTGATGTCCGTGTTGCTCATCTGTCCTTACCGTTGGACATCTAGGGATGTCATTGTTGCTCATCTGTGATTACCCTTGGGTATCTATTGATGGACGTGTTGCTCATCTGTGTTTACCCTTGTGTATCTAGTGATGTCCGTGTTGCTCATCTATGCTTACCCTTGGGTATCTAGTGATGTCCGTCTTGATCATATGTGCTTACCCTTGGGGATCTAGTGATATCAGTGTTGCTCATCTGTGTTTACCCTTGGGTATCTAGTGATGTTTGTGTTGCTCATCGTTTTAGTTGTTGGTGTTGTGTTTTTGTTTTGTTTTCATTGTGATTATGAAAGGAAAGCTTAAACAATGATGGCCATTAATTCCCCCAATATCAGCAAAAAACCAACAATCACCTCTCATCTTAACTGAACTCACCCACCACAAAAAAAAACACCACTACACATTGTTGGGAATCCAGGTCCTGGTTTTGGGCAGGCCCAAAGATGAATCGTGTGTCCAATATATACTCTTTTATATACGAAAGCATGGAAATCACTTAATAGAAAGATAGAATTGTCTTAATCATCAAATTTTATAGAAAGTTTACTTATCTTTGGTATATCAACAATATTTTATGGACACAAATACTGTGAGCTTTGGTATTGTTATCGTACAACTGTCAAGTTATGTTGTCTATCAAGTTGTTTTTTAAATAGAATTTTCAGATATTTGTTTTATTTTGTATTAACCACAGGTGTCACTTTGTAATGTATTATTTGTGGTTGATTTCACTTTAATTTTACAATACATTATAAAAGTATGAATTGTCATCCTTTGTGTTGTGGTGGTTGATAATCATTGTCACACAATGTGGTCGTTGTATTAAAGACAAAGTTTACGTTTTTACATAACTTATTATTGATTGTGTGTTATTTAAGAAAGTATCAGAATTCTAAACAAATGCAGATATCATTTCAAATCAAACTTTTTGCCATAATATTCAATAATGATTTATGGCAGAAAATGCTATTCAATGTGTGCTAGAGAAAAAAAGATTAATACATACACTGACCAGGTTAAAATGTCTCTTGCCTTCAGAACCAAGGATTATTCTATAAAGATTGTATTTTTACTTGCTTTGGTGTTGATGGAGAGAGAATGTATGTGCTTTATACGACCACAGGACGGGACGTTACGTTAAAGGTTGTCATGCTCCTTACGCAGTAGAGACAACATGTAACAGCTTGTTAGAAGTGGTGATTGGTAACATCTTACAAGCATTTTCTACATATCCAACACTTCCTCTTTTCCTTGTGTCAATCAAAACATATGTTCAGTTACCGACTTCTGAAAGACAAAATTAAAACGTTATCTCCATCCTATGATTTAACTTTACGATACATATATAGAAGATGTTTAGTCACGAATCAATCTTAAATGCAGTGGTCATTCTGGTATATTCCAGTGAAAAGAGTTTGAAGATAGTGGACCCCGTCGCGTTAATCTAGTTACAACCCAGTGATAAGTCATGAATGGAGAAAGAACAGGGAAATGCTCACGACAAGTGGACCATATATGTGGTCATTTGGAGAAACAGATATAAAACTTTCGAAGTGGTCCGGTAGCTTCCTTGTTAAAGACACGACAGAAAACAGATAGCAGCAGATACGCTATATATATAGACATGTTTCTAGAAATTTAAAATTGATAACCAACGCGACCATTCTAGTTTTATAATTGTAAATAATTAACTAGTGATATCCTTGTCTCCCCCTGCTATACGGTGTACATATCACAGTTGATATGTCAGTATATAACTGTTCTGATAATAGGAACTTTCAAAACAGGGGGCAACAGCAGTTTTTTTAAATAAATGTGCTCTACTTACGATGAATAAACTACATCAAATTTATTGTGATTTATTGATTGATTGTTGTTAAGCGCTGAGTCAACAGTATTAGTTATATTTACGACGAAAGCAAGATTACGTAGGTAAATGATGAACACACAATAGAGAAAATCAAGACTGAACAATCCAGAGAAAACTGGCAACATTTGGTACACAAGACACGGGAAGACTACAAAAACATATATATAATTAAAATTTTATGTTTTATTTTTAGATGAATTATAACTTTGTAATCACTTGTGTGAATTTTATCCTAAGTATATTTTACTTTTACCTTTTTGATTCACGCCATTGGTAGAGCATGTTCTGTCTCATTTCTTCATACCTCTTTTGTCTTCTGACTATACAAGGAGAAAGAGCCTTATCTGTCTTTTGGTAATCCAATAAATAGAGGGCATAACAAAACACTGTAGTTTTCTACTTCCCAAATAATTGTATACAAGAAGAGTTTGAAGATACCAAATGGGTAATCAGAATTCGTATATCTAAGAAGAATAGACAGCACAATGACCACAAGATACCAAAGGGTTAATCAGAATTCGTATATCTAAGAAGAATAGACAACACAATGACCACAATATACCAAAGGGGTAATCAGAATCCGTATATCTAAGAAGAATAGACAGCACAATGACTACAAGATACAAAAGGGGTAATCAGAATCCGTATATCTAAGAAGAACAGACAGCACAATGACCACAAAACACCAAAGGGGTAATCAGAATCCGTATATCTAAGAAGAACAGACAACACAATGGCCAAATGAAAATGTACAAAAGGACAATCAACGATCAACAAAACGTATAATTTGGCTTTCCAATCTTTTGACTTTCAGCATCTCAGACACGCGTGCTAAATTAGATATCTACGTTTTTATTTATTTCATCTTTTGTGGTCATACTGAAAGAAGTAAGGACAGATTTGTGATTTCTGTGAATTTTTTTCCTTTCTATAAAGTTGTAGGTGTATGAGTTCAGTTATCAATAGGATGATTCAAAGGGTGGTAATCACAATTTGAGCAGTTTACTATTCGAATTTTAAAAATAAATGGGTATCTATAACTTCATCAATAATCTTTGCAAATCATTTTAATGACTGACAGACATTATGTGACAATATCGACTATCGGTAAGCTTACCGTAGGTTTGTTCCAGGTGTAGTACTACAGTTTCTGAGTTACCTGTTTATTTTTACCTACCGGAGAAAATACACGAGTTCACTTTATTTTCTCTACGTTAAGATCCTAGCTTGTTTGGTCATGTAAAATATGTCCTAGGGGGGTCTCTGTAACCGGAAAGAATGGTTGCGATGCTAGGGTATCAATGTGTCATAATAAATGGTTAGATTGACCGATTGGGTTGTAATCTAGATAGGTTTTTTTCCTGACAATCCAGAAAATAAGAAAAAATGGAATAGTGTATAATTGGCTTTTAGTGCATAAAGAACATTATAGCAAATATTATAATTACGAATATTCCCTTAGACATAAAACTCATCTATCATTTACTTGGTAATTGGAAACATATATACTGCTTGTTTATTGAATCCAGTAAGAATACATCACGTACATGCTAACGGTAAAGAATGATCCCATCGAATATTTGTGGATTGTCTCTTTCTAGTACTATAATTCACTAGTTTGCCACATAAGCACATTGATACCGTTCGGTTCAACAATATGCTTCTACAAACTTTCATTGTTAATTACCTTTGAATATTTATGTTTACCTCCTTGAATGGGATAAAAGTTTTCCTTCCTTTTCATACGTCATCCTTTCTCCGCGACAAGTATCAAAATATGGAATCAACTTGGGACAACTTTGTATAACCCGACACGTAATTTCCGGATAAGCATGTGCAAAGTTGAGCTCCGTATAAAGTCGATTCTATATTTCTATGCTTTTCTCATAGCAGGATGGTGTAGCAAAAAGTGGACGTAAGAACAATACCAAAATATGACTTGACATCACGTTCGTTCATTTCGAGGTAATAGACCTTCGGTTTCGTGTGTTTTCTTTGGTCAAAGGTGATGTTTATCATTGATCACTGGTGAAGTACCATAAGGTCTACGATTTGCAGTCTCCTATTGATTGTCAATAACGAGCTTAGTCGACCATTCCAGAGGGCAGGGTAGCTATGACCCTCGCGGAGTTGTTTTCAAAGAAGAACCAAGATGCGGTATCGCAGCCCGAACATTTTCACCATCAGATTTGTTTTTCTCCTGTGTGCTTGGTGTGTGCTTTGTTCTTGGCGATTAAAAGGTTATATGTCATAGTCACCCCGTGGTAATTGTTATTGAATGATTACACCGAATCTATAAAGCTTACTGTTTCAGATTTTGTCGATTGCCGGAAACGGTTAAAGCATAGATGGAGTAATCTCCCTCAAGAAGTAATCGAACTGTTTCGATCTGAGACAGCGAACAGTTCCATCTGTCAGAATTTCTATCTGTTACACTTTAGGAATTTAAGTGATAGGTTAAACGATATACATGAAATACATATAGTACCAATCCTGACGTGAGGCATCGCTGGTAAGCTATGACTGTTCAGACTCCGATATACTCTCCACTCACCACCTGTGTGTCAACTGCTAGAGAAATCCTCATAGTCATGAATTATTCTTCTAGAATGTTATTGGATCCTCTGTGACTTGGACACCGGATATAGTTTGCATTTTTATTATATTTTGCTGAACCAAAAAATTATTCTACACTACTTTGATACTTTTTTGAATAGTAAACAAAAAATAACCCTAATGTGTGTGACCTATCGACCAATCGTAAAATGTTAGTAAAGTCATGTTGCTATAGCAACTTCTAAATGCCAGATCTGTGGCCGGAGGAATTTTACTTGTTTCAATAGGCCCATGGGTGATGAGTAGAGACGATCGGTGAATGCTCAGCCCCGGGAGAATGTTCAGCCACGGCTTACCCACGATAGAAGTGGACAAGATTTTCTCGTGGAGACGATCGGAGAATGTTCAACCCCGGCTTATCCACGATAGAAGTGGACAAGATTTCCTCGAAAAGTGACTAAAGTACAAGTTCTGGAGTCCAGAAAGATCTTTTGAGCAATCATTTCATTCTTGGTAACCATAATAAAAACAAGACAGGATATAATGAAGGTAACCATATTAATGACCTATTTATAGTCAGATATATATGATAAACATTTATTTAGTGTGTAATGTTTTGTGGTTTCTGAAGTGTTGGTAATAATACAAACTATACAGACAACAAATTGTCTTAAAACATTTTATATTAGAAATATAGAAGTGACCTCAGGTGTCTGTTGTTCATGGATAAATCTTCTAATATTCTAAAAGAGAGAAAGAAATTTCAATTAAAAAGTGTACAAATGTTCCATCAGAAAAAAAAGTATAGGTGAGTGGTGAAAGAATATATCTGATTGAAGACTTGTACATAATATAAAGGGTATGAAACAATAAGTTTTTAAAAGACAACAAATTATCTGAGACTCTTCACTGGACAATAGGTTTAATTGTCAAAAGCAATGTAAGCTTAACACACTAGAAAAGTAAATAACTGAATCGAATTTATAACACCAACAATTGTTTATGACTAGTTGAGAGACGGAATAGTTTAATATCAGGCAATGCACAGTATTAATGTGGAAAGACTTACGAAAGACTGCTCCTCGTCTATAATAAAACAGTGAATAAACACAGTCGTTCCTGTGATTACTGATACGATATACTCTATGTGATGCTTTCCGATCTTATATCTATTTATCTGTTCAGTTTATTTTGTAATGATGTAAATAGTGATGTGCTTTGATATGAAAAATGCACAACCTTTCATAGCAAATGGTATTGTGAATGTAAGTATAAAATTTAGTTATTATGAGAACAATTCGTATAAATATCTATATATGATTAAGATAATTTCTGAATAAATTGCAATTGATATCATTTCCATCTATTAATCATATTAAAACTAACCAAATTTTAGAATATTTGTAATACAAAATGTATTGGTAGTTTGAGTGTTAAACTGTTGATGATTACGGATATCATCATGCATACAATGGACAATATTGGGACCAAATCGCATCAAGTCCTTTATAAAGAAAATATTTGTATCGATAAACACCTTAACCAATCTAGATATAGCCACTACTAGAACCTTTACCTCCATGACCACCGTAGCTGCCATTTTATTTGTGATAACTGGATCCACCATAGCCGCCGTATCCACCATAGCCGCCGTATCCACCATAGCCGCCGTATCCACCATAGCCGCCGTATCCACCATATCCGCCGTATCCACCATAGCCGCCATATCCACCATATCCGCCGTATCCACCATAGCCGCCGTATCCACCATGTCCTCCCCATCCACCGTGTCCGAAGTTGCCGCCGTGTCCGCCATGACCTCCACTAACATATCCTATGGATCCGCCTCCACCCCCACCAAGGCCATCCCATCCTCCACCTAACCATAGTCCTCTTCCTTCGATACTGCCATAAGTTCGGAGGTTGTGTGCAGGGCTGTAACCAATTTGTCCCTTCTCAGCTATGACTAGCCCTAAGAGCGCAACGAAGCAACAAATTATCATCTGCATCCTGTAACAGAATGTATCGGTAATTTGTGTAGTTTTCCTTTAAAGTGTGTCGATTGATAAAGCTTATCTCAACGTACTGGTCGTGATATCAAAATTATTAGGTCAGTCCATATTAGGCATGCGCCAACTACCGCGCATGAATATACTTGTTTTAAAAAAAGATTGGTTGCGTCATCAAAATCAATAATACGGGAAAAGGTCAATGTCGTGGTCTCAAAACCAAAATGATAGAAAACCAAGAAATAACTACTTTGTAAAGATTGAACATCCTTAGGCTTACATTGTATATACACTGCAATATCTAATGATGAATTAATATTGAAATCAATCCAATTACCGAAAAGAGCTAACATTTAATACAAGATAGCACTGATCAGTAACATGGACGATTCAACTAAGACTTCTGTATTCTGGATATGCAAATATATATACATTAATTAACTTTCTAAAATTAATAACATAAAATCTTCAATGCCTTCCGAGTGGAATTATTATGGATGTTAATTGATTTGATCTACATTCAGCATATTTCAGTGAAGCGTATTCGATACGGTTTTAGCACAAGTTTGTATGACAAAAATTACTTACCGGTATCATATTCGAACATTATAATTTCCAAAACACACTTAAATCCAACAAAACCATCATAATGTATAACACACGTCAAAAAATAAAAAAAACACATCTTGCCACCTCGTTAACTAGGTTTTGAATTAACCTCGCGCGCCAGAACCGAATCATATTTACAAAACCAGATCAATCCCCAAAAAAAGAATCCCATCAAAATATCGTTTTAAAGAATTCATTTTATTATTTTTTTGAAAGTTATTTATAAATTACCGATTAACAGAATATTATACTTTTTTTTTAGGACTGACTTTATCACGGGGCATAGCAGGCTCGCCGTTCCGGCTCACCTGATATATCCCGTGATAAAGTCAGTACCAAAAACAAAATGCCTAATATTCTGTATATCATATACATATACACAATACAGATAATAATTGGCAACTACTTTATCTTTGTAACGTTAAAATATAATACATATACAAGAAGAGTTTGAAGATACAAAAGGTGTAATCTGTAAATCGATGAAGAACAAACAATACAATGGCGGCTGCAAGAAATAAGACATGGTCAGACTTGACTGTTACCTAAAACTGTTGGACACATACTTTCTGTACGGTAACGTTTTTAAACATAATACACATACAAGAAGAGATTTAAAATATCAAAGGGGTAATCCATAAATCGACGAAGAACAAACAATACAACAATACAATGGCCATAAGAAAAAGGACATGGTAAGACTTGGCTGTCATCTAAAACTGTCTGACACATACTTTTTGTACGGCAAGGAGAACACATTATGAAATGTACCGAACCATAGCCTCTTAGATTATATGCAGGACTATATCCTGCTTTTCCAGCTTCCGATCTCACCAGGCCCAATAAGGCAAACGGCGACAGGAAATGATTATTTAATATTAATGTTAAAAGATGACATTCTCTATTTGTGGAATATCGGTACTTATTATTATTATAACGTAGTATATATTTCATGTGTAAACTTAAAAACAGTTTAATGGCTACTTTGTCACTTTAAGATCAAATTGCGAATCTTGGTTATTAGTTCCATTCAATATTTTGCAACGAAACAACAGTCTCAATGAAATATTCACTTTTTCTCGCACCTTTTCATGGTTCGGATCTGTCTGGGTTTTAGCATATTTATACATAGAGGCCCGAGATATACGGATATGTGTTATCCAGTCGATAAAATACTCTGTGCTGACTACAGGTGTCAAACCATTAATTCACTAATCAGAACTTAGAACAAAAGTAGTACATTTTAGAGAAAAAAAAGTTCCTTTCACTTTGTAGTATTGTGAAAACTACTGAATGGAATGGAATAATGAAAATTGATAATTGAAGTTAAATATATAAGGATTATTTGACCCCAACGTTTATGCATTTAGTTGTATTTTATACCTTTATGGGAGATTTGATGCATGACCTATAAATACTGAATCTCTGGGGGGATGACCGAGCTATTTTTAGAGTAGGTGTTTTTCATAGCCTGGCATTTGACTGCAACATTTTAAACATGGCCTGATATTTTGACAGAGCGTAGAGGAATCATGTACGTTTCAGAAAATATATGGTCTTGGAAAGGTTTAACCTAAGATAAAGTGGTCAGGTAGACTAGAAAAGAGGAGAAAATTAGTAGCAAGTTTAAAAGAAATTAATTGTTGGTTTTAAGCCTACAGGTCCATGGAGAATTTGTTTTCTATATGTATGGTAGTGTGAAAAAAGGAGAAGATATGACATCTTTTTGGAGCAAATTTAATATGGCTAAAACATTACTTAAATAGTAGTTGTTTTATTTGTGCGAATGTAAATCTCTTTGACCACTTGTCTAATTTGTATGACATGATGTCTTGAGATGTCCAAGTCACTTCCTACACCTGATTTGTAATCGCATTTCCGGTAGTGTTGGGTTGAATAAATTTTACCCTCTTTTATAATTTTGGTATTGTGTCCCCCACAAACTACCATCGTTGCACAATGATTTCCTTATCTTAATAAGTATGACATTTCCTGATAACATCATATTTAGGATGTGTCTCACGAAGCATCTACACCCTTGTTTTTTAGTAGAACTAAAATGGGAGACATATTTGAATGATGAAAGGTGGTCGGTTTTATATCGAGTGATTCCGGTTTCCTAAAATCATAAAACTTAATACGACGACATAACTGAATTATTTGCCGTTTTTTGCATAAAGATATAGTAGAAAAAAGTACCCAATAATAAAGCACTGATTTAAGATCTAGGAGCTGCCATTACACATGAAACGTCTGTATTTTAATAACATATTCAAATAGGGTAAGATTTCTTTCAAGCATTGCCCTATCCACCTGAATTTTTTTTTTTGGAATACGGTGGTACCTTTACTAAGCTATTCATGCATGTTTCAGTCGAAATATGTTCCCAAAAACTAGAAATCTGCAAATCCGTGTGCATGTTTTTCGTCCTAGCCATTATTGTGGAGACTAATTAGCTTTCGGACGTTTTGTTCCGATGATTGCCGATCAATACCCCGTGAAGAAAAGTTTTGGTCCGATGATTGCCGATCAAGAAAAGATAAACGGATGTGTTCGACTTGCGTTTCAATTATCTCCCTTTTTTAAACCTGGCTGTCAAAAGTAGACATTTATTTGTATGTTGATATGTTTTATTGATATATTTTGTAATGATAAGGCTATTTGTAATATATTTATCGTATTTAAACATTGACAACTTTCTTCAAATAAAATTTGTTAAGAAATTTGCTGTGGCTCTACGTAATGCCATTTTAAATCTAAGATGATGATAGCAAAATACAATGGCTAAAACAGGACAAACAATGATGTCCACAACAAAACAAAATGTTGTGAACTCAGATGTTCCACTAGTGGCACTGATCGTGTTACTCTAGTTATAAACCCAGTAATACGCATATAAAGGTTAATTACTAACAACCTGGGAATGAAACATTACATAAATCAAACTAGAAAATAATCAAAGACCATTCACAAACTGTAAAGACGGTGAAATGTTCAAGTTATGCATAGCACTCAATTAACAAAACAAACCTTGTCTTTCTTTATATTTGAAATTCATTAGCAGGTGTTGTAAGTCAGTGATGACATTTTATCATCCATTTTGCATGGATATCTTCCTTTTGTGTAAATTTATATTACGAAATGTACTAGTATACATTCACTGCACACTTACACAAGAGGTATTTGCATAATGTTGCCATATTAACCTGCGAAGGTAAATAAATCATAGGGTGAGGTTATTTTTACAAGCAGTGGTCATCGTATGCACTAAAGAACTTGGGGGTGGGGGGAAGGAATTGATTACCCTGTCTAATGTAATTCTAACACTCTTGTGTTCACTTTTCAGATATATATTTCTTGTGTGACTTCGGTTATTTTAAAAATGATCAATTTTATAAAGCATATGATGGTCATTTTTTGGTATTGCAATCTGTTAAATGAAAAAGTGATAGTGAACTTTGCTACATATTAAACCAGTTCAATGGTATACTTTTTTGTGCCTGTCTTTCCTCGAAGTAGGTAATGAGTGACACAGCGTTCGAAGTCTACAATTATTTTTTTCTGCATATCTGTGTTTAGATTTCATCTAAGTCAAAATTTAGTAAACAAATTGTAGGATTAAATAGTGTCTGCCGTGAAATATTGTCCTCTGTTACAATTGTTTTCTATGATAAAGTCAGTGGACGGAATAAAGCGCAGAGGTGACTTCTTTTAGTCTGTTGAGGATTTTTCATTTGAAACAGATACAATCGGACACATTTTCACAGGACAATATAATGGCTTACACAATTATTACAGGAGACGGGGTTATACATGTAGGATGAATATATCAAAAGTTTGCTGATAGGGAAATGTAATGAAAAAACTTACTTGATATGGTTAGGTCTATAAATCTTGTAATGAAGAACGTGTTTCAATGAGTTTTTTATAGAGCTGTAGCAACCATCAATCATGACATGACGAAATACGTCTCGTTGAAATTTAATATCTTAAAATAGAAAAGAACGAACTATTGCCTAAAATATTTTGATTGAAATTTTAAAAGGGTGTGTTTTACAATAAATGAATAATCATTTAAATATATAGACATATATATAATACTCAGTAAAAAGTAATTCTAGGTTTATTATGATATATCCTAATGTGTCATTCTTGTTAACATGCTCTTATTTGTTCATTTTTTTTAACTATACAGGGTTCAAGGGAACTATACATGGTTCAAATGAAACGTGCATGTCATAGAGTAGATACCTCTAGCACGTTCGACACAGAGACGCACGATTTAACAACGCGCTACATGGCATCACTTGTCTTATTGTTGGTTTCTTTTTCGGACATTTGCCAATATCTCTTAACTTTGCTCAGTCCCCTCTCCTTGTCCAGTTTTTCCTTTATTCCTATTATCCAAATACTTGTCAAAGTCAAAGATATAAAAGAAGCTAAAGCCTTTAATCTCACTATCAGGAATATTGATGATATTCTGTCGATTCAAATATCAAAACCTTGCTAACTGAATTCCATTAATATAACACAAATAAACTGGATTCCTTTATTATACCCCTCCAATGAACTTGAGATAAAAGATACAACATACAGTGCTGTTCCATAATTTACCGGCAAAATCCAAGATGGCGGCATTCAAGCATCAAGTTTTGCATTAATAAAAAACCACTAAATTTATGAAAAAGGTGCTTACTTTTACTCAATACTTTGTCATTTCTCCCTTCACCTTCAATACTTTGCGTAAGCGCTTTGGAATCGAGTGATAAAGTCCTTGAATGTAGTCCACACTGAGATTTCCCCAAATGTCTTTGATGGCCGTTGACAATTCATCGGCAGTGTTCAATACTTCAACTCTCTGCTGCAATCCTATTTTCAATTTTAGCCACATGTTCTCGATTACGTTTAAGTCGGGTGACTGTGCAGGCCATTCGAAGCAATTTATATGGTTCTCTTCCTTATAGTGTTTAACGTCGTTTGCCCGATGTATGGGAACGTTGTCGTCGTGAAATAAACAATCCTGCTCTGGAAAATGTCTCGCAATCACAGGCCATAAGTTGTCCTCGAGAATTTTAATGTATTTATGTCTATTTATCGTGCCATTCACTGTCGTAATTGTCCCCACACCGTAGTGTGATATGCATCCCCAGATCATGACCGAAAGTCTTCTCTGGGCCGGTGGACAAACACAATCTCTGGACTCGGCCTCGTCCTTTTTCCCCCAAATATAAATCCGATTATTGTTTCCAACGACCACCTGACTTTCGTCTGAAAATATAACTCTGTCCCACTGACCTTCAATTCTCCAATGAAGCTTTTCTCGGGAACATTTCACACGCTTTTTCCTGTTAACCTCTCTGATCCTGACTTTCTTCTTTACAACTCGCCTGTTGTATTCTTTTGGATACAAAGAACGCTGAACTGTTCCTTTAGACACCTGAGTCTCTCTATTTTCATTAAATCTGGTTGTCACGTCCTTCAATGGGGTCTTACGGTCGCTCCGAACTAGCCTAGCAAGCCCCATTGTGTCTCTCTCGTCCAGCAAACAATGCCGTCCTGTATGAGGCTTGTTTTCCACTGATCCTCTGCGCTTAAAACGAACAACTACATCCGAAACCGTTCCTCTAGGAATATTCAAGGTGTCTGTAATCTCCTGTAGTTTATAACCACTCTTACGCATTTCTACGATCACATTTTTTATGTCATTTGACAACTGTTTACGTTTTCCAGCCATGATGAAAATATCAACTTTTTTCCCTAACATAGCAGACGACAGGTTTATTTCCGGTCTTATTTTAAAAATAAAAGGCTTAAAAATACATTGTCATAAAATAGATGTTTATTTATTCCCCAGGATGAAATACAACAGTGTAATTTATTGTGACACCCGTTACGCTTGAATGCCGCCATCTTGGATTTTGCCGGTAAATTATGGAACAGCACTGTATATAGCTTTCTCTGTCCTATGTCTTGACATTTATCTCAAATATCTCACCACATCGGAGGCGTAATGGTTAGCGTGCTCGCCTCGAATGCGGTAGATCGTGGGTTCGAGCCCCGGTCGGATTAAACCAAAGATTTTAAAATTGGTATGTGTTGCTTCTCCGCTAAGCATGCAGCATAGAGGAGAAAGAGCAACGACTGGCCGGCTCGGAATCAGAATAATGTGTCTGAGTGGAGCGACATGTCTACCTGCGGACTGTTGTTTCAGTGAGCTAGCACTATAAAATTCAACTCAGCGTGTTGGTCTAGAACAAATCGAATCTCATCATCATTTCATTGAAAATTAGCTTGTTCTCGCCATGATATAGCTGAAAAATTGCTGAATTGGCGTTTTTAATTGAAGTGCCTGTCCCAATCTAGGACAGTGAACGGTCACGTATTTGTGTGTTGAAAGTATCGATTTTGACTCTTGTCTACGATTTTGCTATTGGATTTTGGAACTGTTCCAACATTGTGGTATTTTTGTTTTTCATTTTATATGACACCAATGGTCATTTTCAACCAAATTTTAGACAAAAGAGACATCAATTTTACCATTATTCTTTTTAAAAAAAGATAATGTTATGCATATGACAACTTCTATGTCACGGAAAATAAAATATTAGAGCTCTTTACTTCAGCACACAGGTACTCGTGGCACGGACCACTCCCCCCCCCCCCCCCCCCCCCCCCCCTTTTTCTAACTTTCTGTTTACAAATTTATTTTCAATAACATTTCTTTATTTCTTAATTATTTCATCTCTTTTTTCCTTATTTTAACTTGTTCGTGTCAATATTTATACAATCTTATGCTAACATCAAATTGCATGTGTCGACCCTATTAGCTACTAATAATACACAAGGCATGCAACTCGGCAGGTTTAAAAATCGTATCCCTGCTCGCTTCGAGTACATTTATTGCACCTTATTTCCATTATGTCATTCATGCTAGGACATGTATCCATTCCTAAAAGACGCATCTTTTTTGCACCTGCTTTTGCTTTGTGCATACGATACCTCAGTTCTTCAGAATTTTAAGATTTTCACACATATATTGCCAATTTTTTCGTGTAAGGACCCACGACTGACGGAAGTGACGTAGCACTGCATTAACTTCAACGATCGGGTCAGAAAAGTTCCAGGAGAGTAATTGGTCATGAATATATTTGTTTGGGGTATCGATTTGATCTCTGTTTGTATAATTTATCGATAAGATTGTGTATATGTTCCGACGTGTGTTATTTTTGTTGTTCATTTGATTCCAAAATTTTTCGTATTTTCGCACATTTGTGAATATAGAATATTTTATCAATTTTGTCTCTCTTTTTTCACTGTTCCTCGTCATTATAACTTATTTTTGGTGCTTACGTTTAATTGAAAAGTACAGTTGGTCATTAGTATATATCCAGATAATACTAGAATAAGAATAAGACTTTTATTTTCGAATTATCGGCCCATATGAGCATAACAATCAAACATCAAATAAAGTTAATGATGCAAAAAACAATAATCAATAATATTAAAGAAAACAGTATTGAAAATGATTTTGATTCAGTAAGACTGTTACTGGGCTCGGCCCAAATTCCATCCACTGCACAATGGGAGATACATTCGATTGTACAGTGTTGGAATAGACCAATTTCACGCTACCGCCGCCATTATGGTTCAAAGGTCAATCGAAGTAAAAAAACGTAAACAAGACGTCATTGCATTTGTAAACACTGTGACGCAGTTTATTCATCGTGGCAGTTATGCACATATCGTCACGGTCGTAAGGAAGTTTTCGTAAATTTTTTGGTTAGGAAAATAATTTATGACTACATGTATCCCGTAGATCTTGAAAAAAATGAGAGATCGTATGAATATTCAGCTATAGTAGTTCCAACTTCCAAGGATATTGTGACACAACCTCGCAAATAATACCGTTTACAAAACATCCTAGACCTGCAAGAATAAATAAAATATATCATCCTAGCGGGTACTTATCGATTAACTTGAAGAAAATTAATCTAAATCTCGCATATGTTGTTGTCTGACTATCCTATAAATAAAAGGGGGAGGGTCCTTATAAGAAAGGGAAATCAAAAGAAGTCTTTTCCCCCTAAGCGACTGGCAGGTATTCGTACAAAAACCAGCTTTGTAATGTTAATGCGTTAAAGTTGGTATTATGTTAGACTTCTGAATGGTGTTATAGTTTATCATATTTATATCACATTAAACATGCAATTTGTAAATTATCATATTATGGAGCATCAAATAAAACTTTTTAAAAGGCCCACCTTAAAACTGGCATGATATGCCCCTTTTGTTAGAAAATGTATAAAGTATGTGTGTGTAAGACACTTTTGATGTACTAACTTAAAAATGAGTTAGTTCAACTATATATCATTATGTGATTTTTTTGTAGTCAAAATCCTGTAGGAATGCACACCTTTAGTATTTGTACATTAAGCACACTACAAAATAGTACAAAAACTCTAGCTCAAAACTATAGGGAGGGACAGACAGGGGTTAAATAGTATGCCCTGATACAGGGATATGCCTTAACAGTCATGTTCCATTCTTACATGTATGTCAAGCACAGTATTATGGTGTGGTTTCTGTTCATGAGACACTCCATCCTTTCTTGTTGATGCCAATGTCAGGAGACCAATAATAACATATAAGGATTAGTATGGAAAAAGTGCTAAATTTGGGAACAAGTCAGTCTTGGTTGGGCAAAATATGCACATGCACATGTACTTTGTAAATGATTCAACTCGATAACTTTTGTAAATCATAGAGCACAAAAATTAAACAAATATTCATTAACAAGAACATATTTATTGCAAAAACAAAACATTATTAAAAGGTCAGCTACATGTATAATAACAATGTTGTAAAATAACAAAATTATGAACTGGAACATTGAAGAATGGGTAATAAAGCACATTCCTATCATCCTGGTGAAGTCTTAAGTTAATGATTGAATGACAATTATATTGCTTTTATCATCAAAAAGTTAATACTGGGGGACACTATACAATTTTATCTATCCTTTTGTTAATGAATCGAGAAGTTAATAAATCTGACACAAGTTCCTCCTCCCCCCTCCCCCCCCCCCCCAACAGGAAACACAATTAGATACAACAAATGAAAAGACCAACACCCTTAGTTGGATATTTAGAGTGCTAGATCATTGAAACAACAGTCTGTGAGTAGATATGTCGCTCCACTCTGAAACATTTAATATTCTGATTCTGACCCGACCAGTCTTTGTTCTTACTCCTTCATGCTGCATTCCTACCAATTTTATAATCTTTGGTTTGACTAGACAGGAGCTAGATCCCATGGATCTACCACATTCAAGGTGAGCATGCTAACCATTGTACAGCATTTTTGCGGTCGTGTAAAAATCACACTGAAAAAGGAGTAGTTCTTCAAAGCTTTCATGAAGCTAGGGACTTGTGTCCAAGTTAGTTAATGCAGTCAACATGGTCAAGCATATATTAAAATAAACCCATAGATTAGCTTCCAGTCAGATTTGAAATGACATCTTTTCAACATTATTGAAATGTACTACCTTGTACTATAGAAGCTATATACATGTATTGCAATTGTTAGTAATTGACAAACCTAATATGTACTCAGATCATTAGCTTCCAGAGAGATTTGAACTGTCATCTCTCAAACATTATTGAAATGTACTAATTCATTGACGCCATAGTAACTACAACATTTTGTCATGAATTTGTTAGGAACATTTCAGCCAAGATTAGTTGCAATCCCTTTTGTTATTATCTAATGGTCCTGAATATTGGCACTGCATAGACACCATAGAAAATTAATAAAAAACATGCATAAATTTCATACCCTGCAGTGCAAGAACAATAAGCTCCTTCTGTCAAACCATCATCTTCTTTGGCACAATATCTATACATTGTGGGGGTTGTCATCCAGTGTCTGTGATGGTGAACACTTTGTTCTTAGAATACACAAGTTGTTGTTGTTCGACTTCGTCTTTAAGAAATATGCCTCCTGCAGCCAGCCACATAAAAATATTCAGACCTGGGCAACCATATAGGCTTTCAGCATGTCATTTGTCAATGTAACATAACCATGGGCTAACAAGAACTGTTTTATGTCTGTGGAAAAAAATATTGGTGTCCAAAATCGCATACCATCAATCATGTTCATTAAGCCTACCAGAATACATTTGAAGGAGGTCTGAAATTCCAGTCACTCAAAAGTGTGTCGTAGCACCTCCTGTTATCTTGTAAAACATAATCTTGTAACTTACATGCCGACAACACAAGTCTGAAGGTCGTTGGCGTTAGCTCACCCTTCGTTCTTGACTCTTGATTTCGTCAGACCTATCATCGTCAAGATTCTCGACTTTCCAACATGTAAACTCATCATTAGTGCAGATTTTATCACCAGGATCCATGTGTAAATGTTGAATAAAATTAAATAGTTGAATAGGACTTCGAAAAGGTTAAAAATGAAGTGGTAGTCGAATATTCGCGTATCGCCATGAAATAATCCAAACAGTAAGGCCGCTTACCACCCGGATTTTACTCCGACTTTGGACTAAGGCCGCTTACAACAAAAAATAGGTTAATGTGAAATTGGTCTATTTCTACCGTGCTTTGCAATTAAAAGAAACATAATGCATATATTTAAAACAGTGAAAACAATGTGCATCTGAGAACAATGGGAGACTTCACATATCAAACCATCTTTTCTCGCATTTGAAAGTTTTCAAATACTATATCACTTATAAAAGATATAATATTAATATCTTCATTTATCATCAAAAATACAAATTGTTGTTTAATGTCCATGAAATTAAAGCTTGGGACCTCCCTTTCCATGAATAATCTAATTTTACCATTATTTATTTTAAACAAGGATTTGCATAGTAGTTCTACTATGCAAATCTTTGTTTTAAATAAGTTACAATCTAGGTGAAAATGTGGTTCATCTTCTATTCTAAAGCAGGCTTTGCATAGCCGTTCTTCTCTTTTAAATTTCTTATATCTCCCTCTTTCTATTTCTAGGGTATGTGCACTAATTCTTAGCCTTGTTAGGCTTTTTCTTTTATTTTCATTCTTTATTGTAAATATGTAGGATTCTGCACAAAAAGAGCTTTTAAAGGATGAATAAGTGTCCAATTTAGAGCTTCTCTTCATGTTTATTTTCCAAAATTCTTCATATTGTTCTTTTAATTCTGATTTGAGATTAGACAACTCACTTATATCTTTATCAATATTAAAACAATTTAGTATATTGGTTAGGTTTGAATACCAGAAGATTTGTCCTGACTAGTGAAGAGTTTTACATTCATGTAGTGCTTGGTTCAATAAGGAATCCTGTTCCATATTATTTATTCTTTTGTAATATTTGAAAAGATTTATAAAGATGTCTATAAATAATGGGAAACGACCAAATTCCCCTAATACTGCTTGATTTGAAGAACTCTTGTGTACTCCTAGAATGAATTTACAGTATTTTATGTTAAGTTTTTGACAAACAAATTGATCATAAATTTGTATGATCTTGTTAACTTCAAAGTTATTTTCTAAGACTGCATCACCCCACATCTCACTTCTATACAGTATAATTGGTTTTACTGTATGGTCAAATAAGTGTAACATTGTTTTTATTCCAGGAGCCATATCAGAAACGTTTGATTTAAGCTTGAACATACAAAATGTAGCCTTAAGACCCCTTTTATATAGGTCTTTTCTTGCATGGCTGCAAGAGCCAGAGGCATGAAATATGACTCCCAAATATTTGTAACTTGAAACATTTTCAATCAATTTATCTTTAAAAAAGAAATTTGATCTTAAAAAATTTCCACTTTTATTAAAAATGATAGTTTTTGTTTTTTCAGTGTTAAGTTCTAAACACCAATTTTTACAGTAGTCTTGTAATCTATTTAGGCATGTTTGCATACCCTGCTCTGTTTTGGGGAGTAAAACAACATCATCAGCAAAAAGCAAGCAGTTCAGTTTACATAAATTTAGTTCAACAGGGTCGCATCCATCCTTGCAAATTGATGGTAAATCATTTATATAAACTTTAAATAGGTTGGGGTCAAAGTATCCTTTTGGCGCACTCCAACTTCTGAATTAAAATTAGGTGATAATTTCTCATTTATCTTGATATATATTTTCCTTGTACATATCTTTCAAAAAGTTATACAAAAAGGCCCCCTACTCCAATATTCTGTAATTTCATCAACAGTTTTTTTTCATTTTCTTTAAATCAAAATCATGCCATTTCTGTGGTTTAAAAGTAGTTTTTTTCTTCTTTTTTTTCTAGTTTCATAGATAAGGAAGCGGCCAACTTGAAGATAGTGTGCAGATTCTCTACATGGGTATCTATATCTGGTGTTTCTATATCAATACACAAATTCTTGATTTTGTCTTTTATAAGATCTGACTGAAAAGCTTTTTTATATGATTCTTCTGAATCTTTCTTCCAAATAAAATTACATGGAAATTCTGTCATCTGTACGTTATTTTCAACTATATTAAAGCTTGCAGCTATCCTTAAACTGATTTTTGAATGATCTGACAATTTAGGAATAACATAATTGACATAAAGTGACAAAATGTCATTAAATAAACACTCAGAAAAAATAAAATAATCGATAGTGATGTTTCCATTATGCTTATAACAAGTAAATTTACCTGTGAAATCTCCAACTGTTCTCCCATTCACAATTCTCATTCTATATGAAATACACATATCAAGGAGTTGTTTTCCTCTGTCACATAATGTTTTATCTTCATTCACCCAGTCACTTATACTGAAATCTGGGGAATAGTTATCATAAACATTTATGTCTTCGTTTGAATCATTTTCTATGTAATCTTTTTAACATCTAGTTCTAGCGTTCATATCGCCACACAGAATGATATGACCTTTGTCTCGGTATAGAATAACATCATTTTCAATGGACTCAAGAACATTTATTCCATACGTCGAACCTTCTGGGGGAATGTGTGATATGCACATACATGCATATACATCTTTTTTCAAAATTAAAGAAGGATTTTTTCAGTAGCAACCACTGATATTCAGATGCAGATTTTAAAAATGTTATTCCAGGTCTTTTAAGGGGCTTAATCATAATAATTAATCCACCTGAGACTGTATTATTTGTATTGCTTCTTGACAGAGGATAACAACGATAATCTAAAATAGTTGGAACTCCTGTATGCTTAGTCTCTGCTAAACCTATAATGTCATATTGACCAATTTCTTTTACGAATTTATTGTCTTTAAGTTTATCATTCTTCTTACTTTGTAGTCTATTAACATTCCAATAACCCAAACACACTGATGCAATTTTCATACTAAATAATTTCAGTTAACAATCAACCCAATACAAAAGAATAAAAGAATACATGTATCTTCTTTAAGTAGATTTTAATTTGCTATGCTAACTCTCAATTTATGCAACCTAAACTCTTCACTTATTTGAACAGGTTTTCATACATATCTTAGAATGGTTCTAATTCAATGCCACTTTGATTACTCTTGTTCATCTTGGTATGAAGGTATGTGTACTCTTGTTCATCTTGGTATGAAGGTGTGTGTACTCTTGTTCATCTTGGTATGAAGGTGTGTGTACTCTTGTTCATCTTTGTATGAAGGTGTGTGTACTCTTGGTATGAAGGTGTATGTACTATTGTTCATCTTGGTATGAAGGTGTGTGTACTCTTGTTCATCTTGGTATGAAGGTGTGTGTACTCCTGTTCATCTTGGTATGAAGGTGTGTGTACTCTTGTTCATCTTGGTATGAAGGTGTGTGTACTCTTGTTCATCTTGGTATGAAGGTGTGTGTACTCTTGTTCATCTTGGTATGAAGGTGTGTGTACTCTTGTTCATCTTGGTATGAAGGTGTGTGTACTCTTGTTCATCTTGGTATGAAGGTGTGTGTACTCTTGTTCATCTTGGTATGAAGGTGTGTGTACTCTTGTTCATCTTGGTATGAAGGTGTGTGTACTCTTGTTCATCTTTGTATGAAGGTGTGTGTACTCTTGTCCATCTTGGTATGAAGGTGTGTATTCTCTTGTTCATCTTGATGTGAAGGTGTTTGTACTCTTGTTCATCTTGGTATGAAGATGTGTGTACTCTTGTTCATCTTGGAATGAAGGTGTGTGTACTCTTGTTCATCTTGGTATGAAGGTGTGTGTACTCTTGTTCATCTTGGTATGAAGGTGTGTGTACTCTTGTTCATCTTGATATGAAGGTATGTGTACTCTTGTTCATCTTGGTATGAAGGTGTGTGTACTCTTGTTCATCTTGATATGAAGGTGTGTGTCCTCTTGTTCATCTTGGTATGAAGTTGTGTGTACTCTTGTTCATCTTGGTATGAAGGTGTGTGTACTCTTGTTCATCGTGATATGAAGGTGTGTGTACTATTGTTCATCTTTGTATGAAGGTGTGTGTACTCTTGTTCATCTTGGTATGAAGGTGTGTGTACTCTTGTTCATCATTGTATGAAGGTGTGTGTACTTTTGTTCATCTTGATATGAAGGTATATGTAAATCTCTCAGAAATAAACTTCAAGTGATGCAAAATAAAACCGTTCGATTTGTTAAAAGGCTGGAACCCAGAACTAGAATTAATTACCGGGTATTTTCAGATGCTGGAATTCTTAATATTGAAAACAGAGTCCATCAATTTAGACTTAATCACGTACACAAAAAAATTATGTCAAGGGTCCTAAATATATGGGACAACATTTCAGTAAAGCGAGAGATTTACATCATCACTCAACAAGGGGTAAACATTATAATTGTGTGGTGCCAAATATAAATGGGATGACTAGTACAACTTTTTATTTTAATGCTATTAAGGACTGGAACTCCCTTCCAATTCCACTTAAAAGTATTGAAAACTTCCAGTCGTTCAAATCCGGTGTAGATGAATTAATTTTTAACCGACTTAGGGGATGTATATTCAAATGTTTTTTGCTTCTAATGAATGTCCAAAAGAGTTCATTATAGGATTAAACGCATTTTTTCCGGAGTTTATTGATGTATAACCTGGACCAATTCACTCACAAACAAGTGAAAGTCCGAAGGACTTTTATATAAGTTTGTGAGTGAATTGGTCCAGGTTATGCATCAATAAACTCCGAAAAAAATGCGTTTAATCCTTATAATTCTGTAACTAAGTTTTTTTTTTCATTTGTTTTGAAAATTTACCTTTGGGGATCCCCAGTACCCACACATACATTTCATCGATGTGTTTCGGCCATGAGGCATGAATAACAAAATGAACGAACCTTGGTTTCCTACTTTAAACTAGACGGTGATGTAATTAAGTTACTGATATTTTCCAATTTGATGGCATTTTGCATTTAGCTACTCAAACAAGTAAAATGCCCACAAAATCGTAAAATAAATCAGTAACCAGCTTGTGCCAATCAGCGTCCCATGTAAACAACGTCACAGGATGACGATATATTACAAAAGTCAAAGTCGATAGAAGGTTGTCTTAAGTATTTTTTCCGGAATTTTTGTTTATGTCAACAATACAAGCTTTTTTTTTTTCATTGGCATTTATTTTTTTTATTTCGTATCTAGCAATAATTGTCGATTATTAACAATAAACATTGTTTCTTTTATCTTTCTTTATTATCGGGAATCCAAACCGCCATTTTGCTTACATTACGGAAAAAGTAGTCCGCTGAACATCGTCTATCGAAAAATCAACTGACAAAACCCCGCCTCCATAAGCGCTTATACCCAATCAGAGTATAGGATTTCTAATAATGTAAATCATATAAGAATTATTAGTTTTTAAAACACGCTATATATGATAAAAGTGTAGGTCACCTCTTAGTCCTACCAAGGTCAGCATCTAGTCAAACCATTTTAATTATTATTTATATTACTTAAAGAATAGGATCCCTATGGAAATAAGCTTAGTAAGCTTTATGGGTTATCCTAGGTTAAATATCAACATTTTTAATTTGTAATTATTTTTTTTTTAATAGATTTTTAAAATTCCAATTTTAGACTGACATGGGTGAAGCTTCTATGTATGATTGCATATTTTCAATTCTATTATTTTATATGTATATTTGCATATTGTATGTTAATATGTTTTCGAATAAATCTATCTATCTATGTCATATACATATAAATCTTGACTAGCATAGGTATTACATCAAGTAAAAGCAAAGCAAAACAGAACAAGATAGCAATGTAATTTCCTTATTACACATACACCTATCTATGCATTTAAGACATTTGTCAAAATTTCAATTTCATCTGGTTTCAAAATTGGACAATTATTAGTGATTTAGCATTTAATACCAAAAATACGACTGGTGGTTTTCGAATACGTTTACCCCTAAAGCTTTCTTAAAGTTATTAATCAAGATCTGTACACCTTTTCTGTTTAAATGCACACCATCCCTATCAAAACAATTAGTATTTGGTCTACCTCTGTATGCCAAGTTGCTGTTGTCACACCATACACAGTTTTCTACTTGACTTATAACTTGCTTTAAATTAACATTGAATAATTCAATTTTTCTATTCAAATCTTGACTATCATTTCTTGGGAGATCTAGTGACACACTAATCTTACTATGCTTAAACTTATTTCTAGTACTTTTGAGCAATTTTTCAACCTTTGTGACACAATTTTCAATCTCATGACTTTTAATGTCATTTCCTCCAACATGGAATAAAAAAAACTATCAACTATCTCTTGTGAGTTCAATGTTGCAACATACTGTTCGGCTTTTTCTATCTCAAAGTGAACTGTTTTTTTTACATATGTTTTGTCTGAAGCAATTTCCTTTGGGTTAATTTGATGTTAGAGGTGCCAATCAGATGCACTGTTTTTTTCTTATCAACTTTTGTCTTTTGTTTCTCACCGCCATTTGATGCTTTTTTTGTTTTGGTTCAGGTTTCAATCCTTTTCCTTTTGATGGAATTGTTACTAGTATATAGAAAATAATCAATTAATCAAAATACCACATTTTTAAAATGTAACCTTTTATGTATAAAGATCAAGATTAGGGCTGCTCAAGCATGTAGTAAATTTGTGCTACTTGCCAGTATACTATTATGCTGCTAATCTACTTTCAGCTGGTCTGTTCAATGTGTGTCCTTTTAATGGCGTATCTGGTATATATAATTATGAGTTTTGACTTTCCCTTTGTAAGATTGTTCGGAGTTCGGTAATTTTGTTATTATCCTTATATGTTCTGGTGCATCATGGGTACTCTTCGGGACTCCTCGGCACCAATCCCACCACGATCCACTACACACCTCTCCGTTTAATCTTAAAGGACCATCGGAGGTATGGGGCAAGCCAACTCCGCATGCTACACACCAAACGATGTGGCATGCCCTACACCCACAAAGCACCAACCATTCAACTTTACTATCCAAGAAAAACCTCCTCATTTGTCCTTCCCCTATGACTTCCCAACTGAATTCTAACCCCCATTGCAGACCCTCCCAAATTGACATATCCCCTACCTCCTCCGGTACAAAATCCCCCATTGGCAAAACCCGCCCGGAGGACGTCCCCTGGAGACTGGTCCCTCACCCGAGCGACCTCCTCTGCCACCCTGAACAAGCAGACCGGGTGGTTAACAGATCGGAACACGTCGAGCAAATGGGGAAGTCCAACTCCAAAAGGAGCCTGGTGTCCAGCACTGACCTCAACCCTAACCTCTGTCTCTCCACGAACCTTTTCACCAACATCGTAAACCCGAAATAGGTTTCAGGGTACGCATTGAGCCAGAGCTTCACCGTGACCGAATCTCCATGAAAGCAATGGAGGTGAATTCCCGGCAGGGAATTGGGGACCTTCTCCTGCACAACCCCCAATAACCTCCGGTTCAATGCATCTGCTTCCTGGGGGCCATCTCCCAAGGCCCGGACATGCAAGACCAGAGGCTTATAAAGGCGGGCGAGAGCCAACACCCACTACAGGGTACTGTACTGAACAGCGAAGGACTTAGCACCTTCGCTGCAGTCCAGCCCAACCTCGCCCAGGACAGTCACGGTATAGGGGTCCACCAGTCGAGACAGTCGGTCGAAGTAGCAGTCTCCGAAATCACTGACATTTTCAGGTGGACTCCGACGGTCGCAACCCATCCCTCAGGAAGCCTCAACTTCTCCGGGTACTTCGGCCACGTCTTGGGGCCGCAAAAGACCAACATCCCCCTACCAAGTTGACCCGCTGCCGAGGGGCGTTCGCCGTACACTTCGCCAGGAATTCCTGGATCCCGGTACCAGGGTCCAGTCGAAGCCTCCGGAAGGACCTGTCCAGGTGCAGATGGGAATCCATCCCATCTGGCACAAGGATCGAAGACTCTTTCCTGACTCGGCTGTTCTCTTCCCGATGCCCCCTAGCCATGGGCTGAGGGGTACCTCTACCAATACCAGCCAGACGGGGATGGCACTGGGGTCAGGCTGAAGAGCGGCACTGGCTGAGGTGCCGAGAATCCACAAGCCCTCGTCGAGGAGGCCCGTGGCGCTACACCCCGTCCTCCACCGAGGACCATCTTCACTGATCCTCCACTGGCCATCTTCCCTGGGGTCCAGTCCATAGGTTCCTCCGGCCGGTCAACCATGAACCTTACAGCCGGAGAGTCCCCTGGACTCCCTGACTAATAGCCAACGGGAGCCGGCGGCTGCACAGCGCGTCCCGCTTGCGGCGGGCATGAGCCCCAACAGCTCCATGAGGGCTCTCCAATGCATCAGAACTGCCGGATAGTTCGGGGAATCTAAGGAGAACACCGATGGAATCTCCCATCCCCCGACCCGACACACTTCCCTCATAGCCGCAACTTCAACCGGCTCCACACTGGCCCTCCGGGCGTCCGATAGTGCTCAGCAGCCCCGCCGTGTACACAAACAGCTCCCTCCGAACCCCAAGCACTCTCAGGATCGTCTGCAATGCCGACGTTCTGACCCTCCCAAAATCCTCCCCAGTCGGTTACAAATCCCGAAAAACATCGGGGATGTGCGCCTTCAAACAGTGTCCCCGTAGGTCAGTGACCCACCGGCCACACCCCACCATAGGGCACCCTTGACCGGAGGAGTTCCCGGATTTCACCGAAGCTTCGCTTGACCCCGGCTTCCCCGGCTTAAACCCCTCATAGTTTCCACTCTGACGAGCTGCCTCCTCATGACACAGAGCCTGCCGGCGACGGCGCTGTAGTCTCCCAGCCCCATACCGACCTCGGCCCTTGTTCTTGCCCTTGGGCCGGGAGGCACCTTCTCCATATTACTGCCCGGGGCCTCCGCTCCTGCCGGCCTCTCACTTTGTCTAGGGCTCGTGGCCTCTGCCACCGCCAGCCCCTCTCCTTCCCCCACAACGGACAGGCAGGCTTCGTCCGCCTCAACAGACGAGCCCCTCTCCGCCGTCACTGTGACTGTCCTCCAACAACAGCACTAACACCTCTTCTTCTTGCGACATCTGAAAAATCAAACAATCCACCTGGCACAGGGAGGCCCACAGTCCAGTCAACCTGCGCCAGGCAGGTCAGAGCCCTCTGTCCAATGGGCCTACGTGACCTCCCCATTTCCCACTTTGCCCCCAACACCTGCCGCTGTGCCACCCTATCCCCTCGTAATTCCCTCTCTGTACATTTTTTGTAATTTGTTTAATTTTCCAAGAACAGATTTATACATACATGATTCTATAAACACAATGTTTCAATGCACAAAAGTTACAATGTAAAAACAAGTTGATCTTCATAGCATACTGTTTTGTAATAACTTTTGAAATTCAAAATTAGCAATGCATTTTAAGTTATACAAGGCAACATATATTTTAGTAAAATAGATATATATTAATATTAACCACTCAATACCGCCTCCAGATCTAACCATTTTCTTCTAACATCTTCCTTTTGTACTGGGGACAGATATATCATTGATGCCTTTTCAAAATTTATAGCATATTTCAGGAATTCAAGACCACCTTCTAAATGCATCTGCAGACATATATATAATATTTCAAAATAATTAAAACATTGTTGATTGTGCCCTGGGCTGAACTGTGTTCAGTCAAGCCAAGAATTATGTCGTTTGCATTAAAGGATCAGCTAAGACCACATATTTTCAGGAAATTTCCAATTGATAACCAAAAGTTCCGAACATAATTACATTCCCAAAAGATGTGAACCAGACTTTCTTTGGTTTCTGTACAAAATGTACATAGCTCAGTTTCTTTTAACCCACATTTATATAGAAAGGAATTTGTAATTAAGATTTTGTGTATAAGTTTATATTGAAAGTCCTGTAATTTAGTATCTTTTGTAACAGAGAAAGGTATACAGTAAATAAAACTCCAGTTATAATCTTCAATAACAACCCCCCATATGAACTTTCTTTTCCCATTTACTCTGAATGTTTAAAGAAAACATCTTTACATATAACATGTATTGTTTTGAAAAGTATTTGCATGGGTCCCTTTTCAGTCTATCAACAATGTCATTTTCAATTATGTTTAATTTTTCTATCCCTCTTATCAGAAGTTTCCATCTGTGGAATGGCACTTAGAATACTGAACTATTCTATAAAATTTAATCTAATATTAAAATGATTCTTAAATTCCTCATATGTAAGAAGAATTTTATTTTCTGATATTAAATCATTTACAAAAAAGACACCATTTTCACAACATATTTTGCTCATACACATATTACCACCTATTGTTATCAAGGGATTTAACTATATGGGCTGGCTCAAGACGTGTTGACTATCTACTAACTCCCCCTTTTCCTGTTTCAGCTCTGATAAATTCAATAACACATCTTTCCAAAACGGGTTAACTTTTTCTGCTATTTTTTCTAGACCCTCTTTACTCAAGTATAATATATTACTTCCTCCCCATTTTTGCATAGAACCTAATAAAAGTACTTTCCATGGTGAATGATTGAAAGTGTAAAGTAATTTATGAAGCCATGACATTTTAAGTGCTTTGTAAAAAGATTGAATATCTGGCATTTTTATTCCCCTTCTTTATATTCATTGATAATAATGGATCTCTTGATCTTGTCCTGTTTACCTTTCCATAAAAATTTATAAAATATTTTTTTCAATATCATTCAAAATTGAATCTGGAGGGTTTGGTAAAACAGTAAGGCTTTGAACTAGAATAAGAAGAGCTAGAGTCTTAATAACAGTGACTTACAATGTATGTAAGATCTCTATTTTAATATTTGTTTCACTGATTGAACTGTTTCTGTAAAATTTTCCAGGGTTTTAACAGATTCAGACAAATTAAAACTAATACCCAATAGCTTACATTTTCCAGAAAAGTGTCACGATGAATGCTTACCTGGAAGGAGCTGTTCATGGCAACTCCGCCTTGAGCCAAGCCATATTGCTTCGGTCTTGTCAAAATTAACTCTCAGTCCAGCACATTCTGAAAATTTTTTAAGCATAAATAATGATTGATCAAGTGATTTCCGGTTATCATCTAATATCAATGAGGAGTCATCAGCATATTGACTTAATGAATACTCAGAATCATTTATTTTTACCCCTGTTATTTCTGGGTCGTTTTTAATTGCAGCACTCAAGAGTTCTAAAACAAGAATCAATAAATAAGGTGACAGAGGGTCTCTTTGATCACCTCTTCCCAATGAGAAAAATTCAGAAACATGCCCATTGTTAGTAACTGCGCGACTTATATCACAATAAAAGGCTTTTATCAATTTTTGAAGAGATGGTCCAAAACCGTAAAATTGCAAAGTTTTTTCAATAAATGACCATTTCACTGTGTCGAAAGCTTTCTCAAAATCTATCAATAGTAAAAGGCCTGGTCAGTCATCTTCTTCTAACTTATCTATCAAATCGTATGCAAGTCAAGTGCACGCCCCTATATACCTACCTTTTAAAAACACTTTTTGTGCTTCACTGATAATATTTCTAAGTATTGGTTTTATTCTATTTGCTATACAAGCTGATGCAATTTTAAAAAACAACATTCAAACGTGTAATGGGACGCCAATTTTTAAGAAAATGTTTTGGTTTTCCCTCTTTTGGAATGCATGTGATCAATCCTTGACGTTGGCTAACAGAGAATTTACCATTATCAAGACTCTCATTTAAGCATTTCATAAAAGGGATTTTAATATCATTCCAAAAAAACTTGTAAAATTCCACAGTAAAGCCATCAATACCAGGTGATTTAAACATTTTCATATTTTTTAAAGAAAAGAGGCATTCCTGAAATGTAAGATAACCCTCACATTTAACAACTTCCTCTTTAGTAGGTTTTGTTATAAATGGATTGTTGCTATTAAAGAAAAGATCAACATGGGATTTATTGATAATTGGATCAGTACTCGAGTATATTTTTTTGTAAAACAATTGAAGTTCTGATTGAATCACATTTTGGTCAGAGGTTTCTATATCATTAACCAAAATTAGATAGGAATAGTTTTTACAAGGTAATGCCTTTTCTAAAGATTACAGAAATAGATTTAAAATATACTGTTTATTTAAATTGATCAACTTACCTTGTATTTCTCTTTCACTTTTATTTTATTGTTTTTTTCTTATATGATGTTAAAGAAATTGCCGACTCCCTAATTTTCATTTTAACCATTTCCCACAGAAGCTGAAAACTGATATTAAAGTCTTTATCACAATTATCTAAATCAATTGATGGGTCACATTCATATACTTTTATTACCTGTTTAATATTATCTTTTACTATTTTAACAAATTCCTCATCCCTTAACAGATTATTATTGAATTTCCATGTCCCCCCTCCCTCTAGTTTGATTCAAAAATTTTAGAACTATACTAACTGGGCTATGATCTGATCTATAACTTAATCCGATATCTGATGACTGAACAAAATATTCTATGTCAGATGATATAAGAAAATAGTCAAGTCGACTCTGTTTTTTATTAGGGCCCCTCCATGTGTATCTCCTAACGCCAGGATTTTTATCTCTCCAAATATCAACCAGATCCACACTATTAATCATTTGATGAATTTCTAATTTAGACTTGGGATTATTTTCTCCTATATAATTGACAGTATCTACTACCTAGAATAATAAAGTTGCCACGTTCATCAATGATTTCCTGATTTATATGAAATTCAAATGAATTTTTAAAAAGCACTGTTACTACCCTGCTTGCACTGGAGTGAGAGCCAAACCTGCTTATATATCCCCATTCGTGCTGCTATTGTTTTTCTCTTTGTTTGGTACTATGTGTATCTACTAAAATTGATATATCATACATATCTCTACATTTATTAAGAATGTCACAACGCTTTACATTATTTGATAGTCCCCTACAAAAAAAAATATAACTGACCCAATGACTACAGCCGACATATATTAAGAAAAGGGAATTTGTGACAAACTACTGTCTTGAAAATATAAAAACACATATAATCAGTCAATGTATCTGGAAGCGGCATTGGAAAACCAATAAAAAGTAATAAATTGCAAATAGTATACATTTCTACACTGCCATAAGTCTCATGTATGTACTCGTACTGTTTATTTACAAAAGATATATACAATTTTCCCACCCTTTCCCATGGTGCAATTTGCATGTGTAGATACATGTATATATTCTGGTTCTGATAAATGTATGTAATTATAGTAAGCATAAATAAAAAAAAACATTTGCAGAGAGGAAAAAAAAATTAAATAAATAAATTTGAAGAGATATTGCTGTTCACAGTAAACTTTAATTTATGTCAGTCTGTAATGAATTAAATGCCTGTGATGTTTCGAGTTTCAACATATAAAGTGTTACTACCATTCTGAGGCACTGATATGCAATTAAAAGAGGTCTAAATAATTTACAACACAACCACAAATTGTTTCTTTGAATTTTCACTCGTAATTCTAATATTATAGTCTTGCTCTTAAGTTCATTAAACCATGTAAATACACATGTATATATTATACATACATGTATATATATATATATATATATATATATATATATATATATATATATATATATATATATATATATATATATATATACATACATACACACATACATGTAATATTTAGAGTACTTTTAATTTCGTGTATGTGCTGATAAACTGATCGAGGGCGTGCCCAAGATCAGTTTATCTGCGCATACAAGAAATTAAAAGTATTCTAAATGTTTTGTATCATAGCCAATCAATCGGAAGCAAATGTGTGATTGACGTCTGTCGCACTTGACCAAGTTTTGAGAAGACCGATCTTGGTCACGTACGCCAGCAGTCAGTGACGTGGGGAAAAGTTTTTAATAGAACACGTGGTTAACCTCAAAACGTTAAATGGCAGCGAACATGACGGACGATCTTTTAAACGATGATAAGGATCTTATGTTTTCGCAAATAAGTTTTTAACAACTCTGTGTTCAACTTTTAATCCTACATGTGATTCACAAATGCGTACCGATATTCATCTTTTGAACGTGGTGTGACTCAAATATGATCACTTTTTTGTATTGCAAAACTGATAATTTTCGTTGCATACGTGAATTGGGCATTATTTTTTTCTATAGGCCTACAGTGCATGTGCATTAAGTCAAAACGGAGACTAATTTGTCTTGTTTGAATAAAAAAATTGCTTAGTAAAGTTAAAGAATTTGTCATGTGTTTATGTCATCTGCAATGAACAAACACAAGGGGATCACTTTGTCAGTCTTTTTGCTTGTTTTATAGTTTTTTTCAGTGTCAGATTTAAGAAGGATTGCACTTAGTAAATGCTTTGCCCAAAAATAGCTATCTTGACTCCACCTCCTGTATGGTTATCTTCATTTAGAAAATACTAAAGATCAAAGAAAAACACACTGGGTTGTCATACAAATATATATATACTATATATGTACATTGTCGGTAAACATAACATTTATTTTTACGAACTTTAGAAACAGGCAGAATAGCGAGCCTTCGGCGAACTTTTCAGAACTGTTTCGCAGCGAGTACAAATGAATTTTATATTTAACGACAATGTACGTATATTGTGTTTATCCTGCAATGTCAAAAAAGTCGGAAAACTTGTAGGATTTAAACAAAAAGGACAGAAACAAGCGTCATTCCTCGCCTTTCATAAATGTTGTCAAGGGTGTCTTCTTCGTGGTTCGCGTTACATTAGTACCAGTTTCATACTTGTCTGCGCCCTCCGCTGTTCATAGATACAGGGTACCAGGAAAGTTTATTCGTAGGCTGAAAAGTTTTTTCGTATAGTACGAAAAGTTTATTCGTCTAGTACGAATAAAGCAAACATTTATTCGTATAGCATACCTGTACAGCAAATGTACTGATTGCAGGATAAATATACTTATACATTTGTATATAAAGCTACAGATCATATGAGAAAACTCAATTAACTCCTGCACACTGCATAAACATTTTCACTGCATAAAAAACAAACACACCCAAGTGGCATTAATAAAAAATAAATAAAGAAAGAAAGTACTTATACCTCCTCCCGGGGATGTCTATGTCACCCCGAGCAGATAAAGTCCCCCATAGCGTCTGCTTCTTCTGGCGTTACCTTTACACATTTACCATGGTACCATTCAGTGCACTCCTCGCACCTGATCATGAACTCCCCTGTATACGGCGTCCGACATACACAGTAAAGTTTACCCTTAGAAGCCCCTTGATCTTTGACGCACCCATCCTCCTCACTATTTCATGCCCCCGCAGTAATCTGTTGACTCAACCTTTGACCCCAAACTGGAACCTCTCGGTCCCGGCACAATTCCAATTTATCATGGTTGGCTGTGAGCATCGCCCGCTTCAACTTTATTCGATACAGATAAGAGGTCAACTTTTCTAGTACCACTCCTGAGCCTTTCCATGAGGGGCTCAATTTTCTACTCTTCCCCTTAATGGTGGCAGTTTCCAACTGGCACACCAAATACCCCGGCTTTAATTCCCTGACTCTTACTTTAACATCGCAATCCCTCTTCATTTTTTTCTGAGCAAGTTTCAGATTCTCACTAGCCACCCTGGGAGCACCCTCGATAACGGTTTGTAGCTCCCCTACGTACTATTTCCCTTCGGGTTGTCCGGGTGTTGCCGCACTCCTGAACATCAGCTATTCTCCCTACCCATCATCATCATGTTGGGTGTGTACCCGGTGCTTCTATTTACGGAGGCCCTTAATGCCCCCGCCAACTGTGGTAGGTAATGATCCCAGCCCCGCTGATTTTTTCCAATGAAACAACGCACCGTGACGGGTTCTTCCCCCATGGACTCGTCCATGTCCGTACCCACTAGGATGCTTCCCCCCTCCTCTGAAGACCCATACCCCAGATGGAACCTTGTCGACCCCGTGACGACTGAGGGTCTCCTCAGAGTAGTTTCCACCTCATCTGCAGATTCTCCACTCGAAGACCCGACCCTAGAGCTGAGCCCTTCTTCCAATTTGGTACCATCTCCTGGATGAGCCTCTGGGTCCTGACCCGCACCTTTCTCCCCGGCCGCTCCCTCCAGACTCCTAGTATCCGGAGGGTTTTTAATTGCCGGGCTCCCTAACTCCCCAGTTACCCAAAGGAGATCGTCCTTCTGTTCCTCCTCCATCTCTCTTTTCAATATGGGAGGTGATACCTCTTTATCTACTTCCTCTCCTTCCCCCGATCCTTTGAGACCTTGTATATTGGCACTAAGGGGCAGGCTCAGGCCTCGTGAGTTGCCCCTTTGTAGACTAAAGCCTCCTTAGTTTCATGGAAAAATACTTGTTTCACCCCTTTCGGCGATCTCAAATACTTTGGGCACTCCCTCTTGAAATGTCCCATTTTCCCAGTGGTAGCATCCCTGTTTGTCCCCTCTTCTGGTGGACGAACTCCGTGATAGCGCTCTATACCCACTAACACGATTTTTCTTAACCGCCTCCATCATCACCGCCATTTGAGCCGAGAGGGCTGCGAGGATGGACTTGATCTCCCCCATTTCCTTCCCATGTGCCGACAGCACCTCCCCCATCTCTTTTTTATTCCTAGGCCTAGGCCAGTCCTCTATGTCTTTGACATACCCTGACCCGATGTGCATTCCTCTAGGTCCAACTACTCTACCCAGGAATTTACTAATAAGAGGGGAGGCTTAGGTCCATGAAATCATTAACACGAAATAAATTACTTTTTCTGGTCTTTTTATATCACTAATCCATCATGAAGACTAATGTACTAAAAGGTTTTACGAGCACTAGCAAATGAAAATAAAAAGAAATGGGACTAATAATACTTCATTGTATAATACTCTTGTCTGTTGTAAACTGTAAATGTGAATGATGGGTTGAAAAATGTAATTAAATTACAAGGATTAAAGTGACAGTGTCCACGATTTTTCATAATTTGAAAATAAGATAGATAAATCAATAAAATGACCAAATAACCATCTCAGATAAACATAAATTTGTTTAATTAGATGTAATTAACAAATTACTTCTGATCATCTGCCGGCCAAGCTCATAAATTATTCATGACCATTGACCCAGATTTTTCAAAACAAAGACATGGATGATGATGTGGTAAGCAGTTATTTAACCTATCTTTAGACTAAAATGTATAATTCATACACGTTTAATGATAAATTAGTCATACTTGCCTATAAGAACACAATTTAACAATCAAAGCTCAAATTATTAGCCATTTGTGTAACAATTTTAGTTTCTAAGCAACATACGCTGTTTCAAACCGATTCCGCGCGTGCGCAGTTCATCATACCTTGATTGACCTGAATTATAGTAGCCCAGACACAAATTGCTTGCGACCACATTTCCCCCCGAAATATTTCGTGAAAACCACTTTTCGGTGTTCTTGGCCGTTTTAGATTAATTTTTACTCAAGTCTGTTCAAGTTTGGGAGAAAAAATCAGATTTAAAACATGTAACAAAATCGTAGACACTGTCACTTTAATGATTTAAAATGATGACGATATTAAAATGTAAGAATAGAATAAATTGAAAACGACTGTTGAAATATACACCACTAAAGAGTAGAAAATCTGTTCTTGTAACCATCCAAAGAACAAAGGCTAATGTGTCCGAGTGTAGCGTCATGTCAGCCTATGGACTAAATGTTTTCAGTGAGATAGCCCTATAGATAAATATAACGTATTGGTCTTGTACTGTGGCGAAAATGCCTATGGATACTTGTATTCATACGAGAAAGATTATAAAATGTTCTGTTTTGATTGATTCCTACCTTCATCATGTTTATGTTCACGCAAAAGATTACTTTACTAAAAGGCAGTCCACTTTGCCGTTCAGGGGTATTTATGTTGTGGGGATAGAAGCTTTTATCTGTATATACGGAAAGTTATTGTTTCCTAAACAGTATGTTCATCCTTTCTTTGGAGAAACCGGACAATAACCCGTTATCCCTTGAACAGTAATGCTTAGTACTTTGTGGTATCGTCGTGTGTCACCCCTACATAGATAAGTAATAGACTAGTCCACGTCGCCCAGAGTATATAAGGAAACCGAATCCAGGTATCAGGGTCAGTGTGTTGATCATTGTTGGACTAGCAACATCTTTTATTTTAACTAAGAGAGTTTGGTAAGTGTTATATATTATTCCTTGGATTAAATAGTGATTCCATGTGATAGTGAATATTCTTTAATATTCTGTAATTCCGGAATTCAAATATATCAAGGTATAAGGAAAGTGTTTATGGTTATTTGTGCGATTTGCATGTGTGCAAATGGAACTATAGTGACGGACATATTTGTTGGAAGTGTGTACTTAGCAATTGTAGTATATCTTGTGTTTCTTGTGTAATTGATTCCATTGGATTGCCGTGTGCGTTTAGATTAGTGATATTCTGATATACAATTGCAGATTCCTGACGGTGTAGGAAGTATCATATTGCTAATAGCAAATTGAGTGTGCAATTTGATAGTGTTCAGAAGACTGAATCCTATACTGTGTATATACGTTATAAAAGTTATCAATTCGAATCTATTATATATGTGCCATTTTCGTGGTATCATTTTGCTTGTGCACATTGCATTGTGTTAATGTGACATTGGAATTATTAGTGTATTTTAGCATTTGGAATCCCGATTAAGTCGGTACGAATCCATTGACCGCTTAGGGTTTACACGTTACAAATTTGGTGGCAGAGGTGGGATTCCATTGTTGAAAATATTCTGTAAATTATTGAGATACGATTGGCTACTTGTGATTGTTATTTAGCATTGTGTAATCTATTTGTTTTTTTATTTATTTATTGTGTTGAAGTGTTAAAAGATTTGAGAAGAGAAATTTATCATTATAGCTGGTAAGTAGATTAATAGTAGGAAATGTCTGATATAAATAGTGAAATAGGCAATTTGACATCGGCAATAGAACATCTAGAAAATAGTTTGAGACAGAGTTTTGTACATTCGACTCCCAAGCCAGATACGCAGGCTAGTGCAATATATATGGAAAATATTTCAAGGAAAAGTGATTCTGGGTTTGCAAGTGCCGTACAAAAGCCAAACACATCATCCGACTCTGTGGAAGAGGATTCAGGTGAAAGTGTGAAAAGTGAAGACAGGGAGCAATTCAATTCTTTTCAAGAGAACTGTGATGAAGTAGTTCAAATGGAAAGTGAAAATCAGGAATTAGTTGTAGAAGGCTTCCCATTCGAACAATCAGATCTGAGAGACGATAACTCAAACGAAGGGCGAAGAACACGACGCCCGCCCGTTTGGATGAAGGATTATTGCTCATAGCCATTTGTGTAGATACTTGTAAATACCTGTGTAAATATTCGGTTTTGTACATAATTTAGCTATGTGTCAAGTTTACTTAGTTGAGAAGAAAGTGCCCGCATGAAGGAACATTTGGAACCCTTTAGTAAAGGAATAATGAGACAAGATTTTATTTATTCTAATAAATTAACAGGAAGTTAATTGGATATTTTGTGTTTTTCTTTTTGAGTCTTTCGGACCAGACTATAAACCGAGGTCCCGTGTTCAGGAAATGTCACAGCCTGAGCACGTTAAAGATCCTTCTGTAGAGTTCGTTAAGAGTAGGCTCCTTGGGGCCGCTGCAGAGGCAAAATTTGTTAGGGACCCCAAAATTGATTCTTTGGCAGTGACACTCAAAATTGCAGACGTTAGTAGGAAAGAAGCTAAAAGTTAAAAATAGGGATATTTGTAATAAGTGAATTAGTGAAGTAGGACATATAGGAATTCAAAAGAAGTTTCATTGTGTTTTGTTCGGACAATAGGAGGAATCCCATGAACAGTGTTTGTGTATAAGAAGAATATTCTAAATGTGTGATATGGAAGATGAGAATTCGGACATATAGGTAGACTGTGTGTCTACGGGTAGTGTCTTGTGATGTCATCAGTTTAGACTTGATGGGCATTCAAAGTGTTGCCTGACTTTATTGTCAGATGTTGTGTTGCCTGGCTTTATTGTCAGATGCAGTGGTGCCTGACTTAGTGGTCAGAAGAAGTATAGCTGTAGATCTATATGGTCAGAAGCTAACTTATACCAAAGTTGATTTGGTATTGTGTAGTAGCAAAGCGGGATAAGGCTTTGTATTGTTGTAATTTATGTCCAATTGAACGGTGTATGCACTGTGATAGAGTTTGTGTATGAAAGAGGACCATTTTGATAGATGATTTCTCAGATGTATTCAATGAGTCATGCGAGGACGCATGAAATTTGAGGCGTGGGTAATGTGACGAAAATGCCTATGGATACTTGTATTCATACGAGAAAGATTATAAAATGTTCCGTTTTGATTGATTCCTACCTTCATCATGTTTATGTTCACGCAAAAGATTACTTTACTAAATGGCAGTCCACTTTGCCGTTCAGGGGTATTTATGTTGTGGGGATAGAAGCTTTTATTTGTATATACGGAAAGTTATTGTTTCCTAAACAGTATGTTCATCCTTTCTTTGGAGAACTGGAAAATAACCCGTTATCCCTTGAACAGTAATGCTTAGTACTTTGTGGTATCGTCGTGTGTCACCCCTACATAGATAAGTAATAGACTAGTCCACGTCGCCCAGAGTATATAAGGAAACCGAATCCAGGTATCAGGGTCAGTGTGTTGATCATTGTTGGACTAGCAACATCTTTTATTTTAACTAAGAGAGCTTGGTAAGTGTTATATATTATTCCTTGGATTAAATAGTGATTCCATGTGATAGTGAATATTCTTTAATATTCTGTAATTCCGGAATTCAAATATATCAAGGTATAAGGAAAGTGTTTATGGTTATTTGTGCGATTTGCATGTGTGCAAATGGAACTATAGTGACGGATATATTTGTTGGAAGTGTGTACTTAGCAATTGTAGTATATCTTGTGTTTCTTGTGTAATTGATTCCATTGGATTGCCGTGTGCGTTTAGATTAGTGATATTCTGATATACAATTGCAGATTCCTGACGGTGTAGGAAGTATCATATTGCTAATAGCAAATTGAGTGTGCAATTTGATAGTGTTCAGAAGACTGAATCCTATACTGTGTATATACGTTATAAAAGTTATCAATTCGAATCTATTATATATGTGCCATTTTCGTGGTATCATTTTGCTTGTGCACATTGCATTGTGTTAATGTGACATTGGAATTATTAGTGTATTTTAGCATTTGGAATCCCGATTAAGTCGGTACGAATCCATTGACCGCTTAGGGTTTACACGTTACAGTACAAAGTACTAAACATCGTGAGATCATCACATCAGAATGTAATTTGTTCTAGTCATAATAAAGATGATCTACTCTTCACCTGGCGTTAAACGGCAATCATTCAGTCACACATCATATAACATTATGGTTATGAAATGGATTCATCATTAAACTTCATCTCGGCTTTTCAAGATTTCAGTACGAAATGGTGGATATTGGTTGAGTGAATTCTGAATTGCCTAATATATAAAAATCCTTTCTGTGCTAAACAATTAACTTATAATATTATATTACGAAAAGAAAGTAAAACAATAATTAATTCAAGAGTTGTATAAAAAATATGTTCAACCTAAAATCAACTGAACTTATATACGAAACAAAATACTATATAGTACCTTTGTACATATTTTATGGCCATTAGATACAACCCACCAGATACAAAACTTTGTATCAGGTATATAGACACCCGAGTGTGTCTGAGATTTTACGATCTTGCACCTTTCACGGGGTTTGACTCTTTTTCTCTCCCCTTTTTACAGTGTCAATGTTTGTTTACTTTTTGTAAATAAAAAGTTATCCCCCTTTGACAAAATTCGAGTTGGCGGCTGTTTCTACGATTTTTCTATTCTAATTTGGAACTGTTCTGACGATGTGGTATTTTTTGTTTGTCATGTTAATATCTGGCAAATTAATTATAATTGCAACATGATAGTTGGGATATGCAACACAATACATTTAAAAAACTGCATGCTATTCAGGTTATATCTGGAAAAATCACTTGTTCCAATGGCAAAAAACGTGAGGAGAATGTAGTTTTGCTTTGTTGAAAGGTACAGACAAATTTCACAAGGAAATAAAATTTGAAGATGCCAAAGTTGATACCAAAGCCGCCGTAAGTCGTAGAAAAAGAGACAATGCAATGCCCAAAAGAAAAGGGACAAAAGTACAAACAATAATCTACACTAACATCACTCAGAAAACTTAAGATTGAGAAACACGAATCCGTTAAAACCGGAGGTTGAACTCATGTACTCCGCAAGAGAAGGCAGTTGTTTGTCCACATGTGTCACCCGTCGTGTTACTCATATTACACGGTGCATACATTATTGTGATTACGACAAACGGAACATATCTGTGGTCATTTCTGACATAGATATTCTGTTCTGGTGGAACATATGCGTGGTCATTTGTGACATAGATATTCTGTTCTGATGGAACATATCCGTGGTCATTTGCGACATAGATATTCTGTTCTGATGGAACATATCCGTGGTCATTTGCGACATAGATATTCTGTTCTGATGGAACATATCCGTGGTCATTTGTGACATAGATATTATGTTCTGGTGGAACATATCCGTGGTCATTTGTGACATAGATATTATGTTCTGATGGAACATATCCGTGGTCATTTGTGACATAGATATTATGTTCTGATGGAACATATCCGTGGTCATTTCTGACATAGATATTATGTTCTGGTGGAACATATCCGTGGTCATTTCTGACATAGATATTATGGTCTGGTGGAACATATCCGTGGTCATTTGTGACATAGATATTATGTTCTGATGGAACATATCGTGGTCATTTCTGACATAGATATTATGTTCTGATGGAACATATCCGTGGTCATTTCTGACATAGATATTATGTTCTGGTGGAACATATCCGTGGTCATTTGTGACATAGATATTATGTTCTGATGGAACATATCGTGGTCATTTCTGACATAGATATTATGTTCTGGTGGAACATATCCGTGGTCATTTGTGACATAGATATTATGTTATGGTGGAACATATCCGTGGTCATTTGTGACATAGATATTATGTTCTGGTGGAACATATCCGTGGTCATTTCTGACATAGATATTATGTTATGGTGGAACATATCCGTGGTCATTTGTGACATAGATATTATGTTCTGGTGGAACATATCCGTGGTCATTTGTGACATATATATCATGTTCTGGTGAAACATATCCGTGGTCATTTGTGACATAGATATTATGTTCTGATGGAACATATCCGTGGTCATTTGTGACATAGATATTATGTTCTGATGGAACATATTCGTGGTCATTTGTGACATAGATATTATGTTCTGATGGAACATATCCGTGGTCATTTCTGACATAGATATTATGTTCTGGTGGAACATATCCGTGGTCATTTGTGACATAGATATTATGTTCTGATGGAACATATCCGTGGTCATTTGTGACATAGATATTATGTTCTGATGGAACATATCCGTGGTCATTTCTGACATAGATATTATGTTCTGGTGGAACATATCCGTGGTCATTTCTGACATAGATATTATGTTCTGGTGGAACATATCAGTGGTCATTTGTGACATAGATATTATGTTATGGTGGAACATATCCGTGGTCATTTGTGACATAGATATTATGTTCTGATGGAACATATCCGTGGTCATTTGTGACATAGATATTATGTTCTGATGGAACATATCCGTGGTCATTTCTGACATAGATATTATGTTCTGGTGGAACATATCCGTGGTCATTTGTGACATAGATATTATGTTCTGATGGAACATATCTGTGGTCATTTGTGACATAGATATTATGTTCTGGTGGAACATATCCGTGGTCATTTGTGACATAGATATTATGTTCTCATTACCCCCTTGGTATCTTCAAACTTTTCTCACAATTGGACAATTTAAATAATCTCCTTTGTCGTAAAGTGTCGTTCTTAGCCGATCCTCACTGTCAGTGTCGAGGTGTAGGTCAAGGTAAGAAGCAGACCTAGCTATATCTGTGGTGTCTTTTATTACAAGCTCCATGGAATAGATGCGATCAGCAAATTCATTACAAATAATTGTATTCGTGATGAAGAACAATAGCTTGAATATATTCCATTCAATTATGTTTATGCTATGGAACATGCTTTAGTTGACTGCTTAGATGTTTGTGATATCCAACGAACAGTGTGTGTTGTCGACTCGTATAAGCTATGAATTATAAAACTTTTAAAACAGTTTAAATATGAAGAGAATTAAAATATTTTAGAAATAAAAGATGCCATTTGCTTTGCAGATTTAGAACAACTAATAATAAACTCCCCATTGATAAAGGGCGATGGCAGAACATACCAAGAGAAAATCGTTAATGCAAATTATGTAAAAGATCCCAAATTGGAGATGAATACCATTATATCTTTGAATGTAATTATTTTAACCAAAAACGTAATTTTCCTCAACTTATGTCAAATAATAGAAAACCAATATTGAAGAAACTCTGTAATTTCATATGTGCTATTACACGTATATATATATATATATATTCAGAACTACCCCTTTACAACGAGGGCACCTGCAGACACCTGCAAGTGCGTCTAACATTTATCATACAAACAAATATGTACTATATACACACATTTTAAGTAAAAAATACATAATGACATGCAGTATAAATATATGATAACATTCATAAAATATGTTTCAACGAATCATCTTTAAAAAAAATTATTTCAACACATAGCATACATAAAACATATTCAGTTATTCAGTGCATAAAAAGACAATACATTATACATTCATAAACACATACAAAAAGCTTAAAACCTTGATACAGGGATTGCATTATCACAGATAGTTATGTTGACTTGTTTTCTAAAAAAGGACTTCCTGCGTAAAAACATTTGTTGTAACATGGTTTTGCTTATTTTGTAAACAAAATAGACCAATATTTGTATCTAGGCTAAAACTAACATCTCCAATTAAAAATTGCATTTTGTTAAAGGGCGACAACTCTAAGAAAGAAAGACCAGGAAATCGTTCGGTAATTAAATTGAAGTAATTGTTACGTATTGGCATGTATTCCGGGCAGTCTAATATGCAGTGCCGGATTTAGGACATATGAGGCCCTGTGCTAGTTAAGTTATGAGGCCCCTTACTTGGGCCCTAAAGGAGGTAGACCCGGTAGGCCTACACAGGCACTCATCATACATGCTCCCGAAAATTAGGAATAGTTACAATATTACGTTATATTAGGTCAGACATGTACACTGCGTCTTCAACAAACTAGAAGCTATTATATATTACCCAAAGCCCCAACCCGCCCAACACTGTCTTACACAGGTCACATAATGAAACAGTCAAACTTGATAAAAAGAGAACAGACATTACAGTCAACATCATGTAATTAAATCTAAATATCATTTAACGCAGTTGTTCCCAACCTTTTTCCCCTCATGGACCTCTTTTACTCTTAATTTTGTTGGTGGACTGCCATAACCATTTGATGAAAAAGCTTATTTTATTTTTTTACTAATAAATAATTTTAGGAATTGTATTTAGAAATAGTAAATGTATATGCTTTATTTGGAGTGAAACTAATTTAATGAAAATAAACCTGTATTTAACAACTAAATTCTATGGATCATTTATGTACACTGTACACTAGTGAAATAACTCATAATAAACCATTTTAAGATAGAGTAAAATTAACATGAGTTTCCAAAAAAAAATATTAACCATACACCATATTGCTGGCAACATAATGACTAGTATTGAAACTGATAATACATCAAACAAAATAGCAAGACAATATCGCTATCAGTAACCTTGCATGTAACCTTGAGCGCGTGTGATAGCTTGTTTGCAAGGACAGAGTGCATGACGACAGAGCTACGAAATTACTGGAAGTGTAGTTTGCTAAACGACGAAAGGGAGACAGCTCGAGCAAAATTTTGAAGAGCTAAAACCAGCATCGCATGTCGCGATTCTCGGAACGATTTTAAACTTATTCGACGCTTTTCTTGCTGTTTTTTTTCTCTGTTAAATTCTTTGAATCTTGGACTGATAACTTCTAGATATCTTTTTTTTTTGTGTGTATGATTATGTTTATCTGTTTTGTTTATGTTTTTCAGCTCTTGCATTGTCATTAAACTTCACCCATCATGATGTATTTTTCTTTGTGCAATACTGTTTATTTACAATAAATTTAAACTAAATGTTAATTTTCAAATCTCTCAAAATTGAGAAATGATACATCTTCTTTAATCAAAACGCTTCCGTTGTGTACTTTTCATAATCATTGATGCATGTCGACCCAAGCGCACTTATTATGAATCGATAATTTTTGATTGTACACATCTAACCTGTGTCATAATACCAAGCCAATTCAAATATAATCACTAATTAATTTGACAGATTGTGAAATAAACATGTGAAATAGCCTAAGGTAAAAATGTCAAAGTCAATGACCGGATGTGTGATCCGATTTTAATCGCAAGGTAATACACATGTCTTGACAGGTAAATTCGACTTAACGAATGTAATTAATATGGCTTTCTACATCTCGGGACCAACACTTTTATTCGAGACAACCGAAATTTCGACTCGTCCGAATTCGACTCAACAGGAGTCAAATTATATATATTTATACACAACGAAGTTCGGGACTTCGACTCTACCGGAAATTCGAGTCAACCGAGTTCGAGACAATGAGAGTAAACTGTATGTTATATTTTTTTTTTTTTTTTTTTTCCTAATATTATCTATTATTTTCAACAAAGTTATTACCAGTAAATTAACAACGTTTTTATTATTGATATTACTTATAGTCTTACATAAATAATATCTTGATTTATAATTCATTTGTTAATATTTGATGCCACGATTGGATCCTAATATTCCCAAAGATGGCATTAAATAATAATGATGATAATTATAATATGATATATCATTGTCTTCATGTTTTTACTTGTTCGTCAGATAGGTCTAAGATTAATCATTGATATTTTTTAGATTTGGTGTGTAGTGAGCCATTTTATGAGCATTTTGATGGATGCATATTATCTGTGTAAAATGCACACGTATAAACATAAAGATGATAATTGATGTTTTTGACATTTGCCAAATTGGACATACTAAATAGGGTTAATGTGTTCATCCTTTGTCAATACATCATTATATGCTTACTTAATAAAAACATTGTTTGTTATCTGACATATGTTTACCTTTATGATACGTGATCAACGTGACCGCCAACTTGTTATGACCTTTTACTTATATAAAGACATTTCCCGCTGTCCTGTCGTGCCATAACAGACCATTACGTTATCAAGTGAGTTGATTTAAGTCATTTCCATGCATTTTATTGTTCATCTGGATGTTTATAATGTACTTCCTACTTCCGGTACATTGTTCGTTTCGCAATGATTATCTTAATATGCATCACAAATCGATCAGTAATTTATTCCAGATACGCATCGGTCTTTCATAAAGTTTAATCTTGTAGCACCATATATAGTAGTGGTTCATCTTTTTACAAATCAAAATAATGTAATAATGTTTGTCACTGACTTGCGGCAGGTCGGTGGTTTTTTTCCGGGTCTTCCGGTTCCCTCCACTAATAATACTGACCGCCAAAATATAGCTGAAATATTGTTGAAAGTGTCGTTAAACACATAAACCAAACCAAATCAAAATGATATACAGATACAAAGCATGTTTTTACAGAATGTATTTTCTGACAATCTGTTGTTTTAGCCTGTGACTTGTTACTTTATAGCTGTGTAAGAAATGTTTGAAAATACCAAAGAAGTAACGAGAAGATTTACATCAAAGGATAGACAATAAATGATATACGAACAAGATAAACAATGGTCCGGAATACACTTCAAAAGATTAAAGATTAAGCAATAAGAATCCCACAAGGAATGGTAAGCAGTTCCTGCTCCACTGGTGGCACCCGTCGTGTCGCCCTTGTTCTAAAGTACAGTAAGTCGTAAAGAGGAAAGAAGAACAAAATTGTGATCACAGTAAAAGGGACATATCCGAGGTCATTGGCGACACTAATATTCTGTCATGGCGACCGTAAAATTTCCATAGTGATCACTTCAGTTTAGCTATTAGCAATCCTTGTTCCCTGATAGTAACCATATGATCTGTAATATTTTATAAAGTGATGCGTTCTCCATATGTAGAATTTTCAATTATATAAATGACAAGTTCACTATGGGAAAATAGGAATCAACGATTCGTTCTCAAAATATGTTCTCTCTCAATGTTGACGTGTAGCGCATATTATGCGGTGTATCTGGTGCAATCAGGAGACTGATGTTGAGATCCTGCTAGTAGTTGAAGATCTCAGTTGTATTTACATGTATACGATATTATATGAACAGACATATCTTTAAAATACAATCCAGTCCATGTAAATCCAAATCGGTTATAATGAAAACAAAAGTTGGTTATAATGATCAAAAATTGTTATAATGAACATATTTATTTATTCATATAAACTTACTTCTTTGGGTATATATCAGGTCTGGCTATATTGAAACTTGACTATAGAGAATTGATTTCTTTCCCGCTAGAATGTCATTATACGTGGACTAGACTGTATAAATGATTTGACTGATTTGTTTATGAAAAAGATTGGCAAGATAAATGGCATGCAATACTAGTGAAAGGAACGTTTATAATAATGTAATCATTAATAAAACTAAGGTTCTCCTCCCTCAGGCATAGGTGTCCTTAGTTCTCCTCCCTCAGGCATAGGTGTCCTTAGTTCTCTTCCCTCAGACATAGGTGTCCTTAGTTCTCCTCCCTCAGGCATAGGTGTCCTTAGTTCTCCTCCCTCAGGCATAGGTGTCCTTAGTTCTCCTCCCTCAGGCATAGGTGTCCTTAGTTCTCCTCCCTCAGGCATAGGTGTCCTTAGTTCTCCTCCCTCAGGCATAGGTGTCCTTAGTTCTCCTCCCTCAGGCATAGGTGTCCTTAGTTCTCCTCCCTCAGGCATAGGTGTCCTTAGTTCTCCTCCCTCAGGCATAGGTGTCCTTAGTTCTACTCCCTCAGACATAGGTGTCCTTAGTTCTTCTCCCTCAGGCATAGGTGTCCTTAGTTCTCCTCCCTCAGACATAGGTGTCCTTTGTTCTCCCCCCTCAGACATAGGTGTCCTTAGTTCTCCTCCCTCAGGCATAGGTGTCCTTAGTTCTCCCCCCTCAGACATAGGTGTCCTTAGTTCTCCCCCCTCAGACATAGGTGTCCTTAGTTCTCCTCCCTCAGGCATAGGTGTCCTTAGTTCTCCTCCCTCAGACATAGGTGTCCTTAGTTCTCCTCCCTCAGACATATGTGTCCTTAGTTCTCCTCCCTCAGACATAGGTGTCCTTAGTTCTCCTCCCTCAGACATAGGTGTCCTTAGTTCTCCTCCCTCAGACATAGGTGTCCTTAGTTCTCCTACCTCAGACATAGGTGACCTTAGTTCTCCTCCCTCAGGCATAGGTGTCCTTAGTTCTCCTCCCTCAGACATAGCTGTCCTTAGTTCTCCTCCCTCAGACATAGGTGTCCTTAGTTCTCCTCCCTCAGACATAGGTGTCCTTAGTCGATTTTGGCTATCCTGTTTAGGTACTTTGGTTTAATTGCTCCAAAAGCTTTAAATTATTTGGCTTTCCAATCTTTCGATTTTTAGCGTACCTTATGAAGGTTATTCCAGAAACGCGTCGTGTGCACCACATTTGATATCTACATTGTTATTATCTTTCTTAATGTGATCTGGTTTGAAAAGTCTGGAAGGTACAATATCCACGACAATTGCTGTAAGCATGTATTGATTTGATTTCGGGGTTTTCCCAACATGAGTTCTATAAAGAATGCTGTACTAAAAATAGTTTCGTGAGGATGTGATGCATACCTGGCGGTTTCTGTATAAATGGTACAGGATTATTCATGGAAACATCATGGAGTATAGGTGATCTAAAATTACGTTGGCCATGGTTTCGTTTACAGCCGGGAGCGAAATTGAAAATATATATCACATTCAACGCACTATAGATAGGAATTGATACAAATTTTGATACTATCATATTTGTCGTTACAACTATAGGGTTCCACAGTTCTCTAATAGAGTAGTTTCCCTTTTGTTCATGTAGAGGTTACGTTGGGCTTGGATTTTTAGTCCTATGATATATGTTTTTGAAGATGCGAATTCTAATTGAATACGATACCTATAATTAGCGTACAGTTTGGTGTTTATGTAAATTTTCATGTTGTACATGCATGAAGTGCTCATTTTTACAAGACTAAGTTTGTAGATAGCAAAGATTAATCAGAATTCGTAAATCGAAGGTCAGACAACACAATGGTCAAAATAAAAAGGAAAAACAACCATATACAAAACACTACACAGAAAACTAATATCGAGTAACACGAACCCCATTAAAACCGGGGTTGAACTGAGGTGCTTCGGAAGGGTAGGCAGTTCTTGTTCCACTAGTGGTACTCTAGTTACAAACCCGATGATCATGAATGAATAAAGGACCGGGAAGTGCTTACGACATGTGGAACATATCGGTGGTCATTTGTGACAAAGATATGCAAAGTGATCTATTGTGCTTCATGTAACACTCCCATCTATGAAATGAAATGTCTTCTTTATCTTTGCTTCAGTACAAATAACCGTTAAAGAATACCGAAGGGACAATCAAAAATGGACAATCCAGAGAAACTGGTAACATAGAGAACACAATACGACGTGTGCCGGACACACAAATGAGACAAAGATGTGATTATTTTTGTACATAGTTATAAACCACTGGACGATACTAGTGCTGCAGTGTGTTACCGTTCGTTTGTGGATCGTGTAATCATCTTATACGCTCATTCGTCGCTGGAATAAAGTGTTCATCTATTGTCGTTATATTAGAAAATCCCCAAAATGTATATATACAAACATGCATTCAAAACATACGATGGGTAATATTGTCAAGCTACATAGAATTTACTATTCAAACCATTCTTTATGGAAGTGAAACCTCTGATTATAATCAGAATGTAAAACTTTTTCGTGCAGTGCATTCCTTTATTAAGCGGAGCAAACGATTTGATAAAAATATAGTAATATAATTTTTTTTTTTTTTAAACATTTTAAACTATAACAGTATTCTCACATATAATGGACCATGATTGCAAATATCGGTACTATACCTCTCACATGACTAAATTAAATTAACTTATTGATATTCTATTTATAATTATGTCTCCCCTTCGAACGAAGGGAGACATTGTTTTAATCTGATTTTTTTCTTCCGCTTCTTCTGCTTCTTCTCAGCGAAGCTTGTTCGGACCAAAACATTTTTTGTCTTTCCAGATAGGTCAATTATATTTGATATGTGTGTGCATGATCATACGGCGGTGTGTCGCATACCGTAATGACCTTCATGAGACCTTGACTTTTGACCTCAAGGTCAAATAATTGTTTTTTAAATAGTATTTCCTAGTCCGGGCCATAACATTTTTGTCTTTCGAGATAGGTCGATGATATTTGGTATGTGGGTGCATGACCATAAGGTGGTGTGTCGCGTACCGTAATGACCTTCGTCGGACCTTGACCTTTGACCTAACGGTCAAATAATTGTTTTTTAAATAGTATCATTCAACTCATAATGTGTAACTTATTGTTGTACAGATGGCCGCATTAAGGGGAGACATAAGTTTTAGGTATCTAAAACAGTTCTTCCTAGTTTATTTTGTTTTATAAATATATACATGTATATATAATGTCATTAATCTCATATTTACACTATGATTACCTACTGCATGCTATTAAAACATTTCTGAAATGAATTAAGTATTTAAATTAGATTGAGAGGTAATAAATCTAGCAACATCGTACATTGGTAACACTTTTAGATAGCATCTAAGTGTATTTAAAAAAAAATTAGTAGATCTCATATCAGCCAAATTGTCAATAAAATCTAATCAATGTTAATTACTTATTGATAACTGAATATATAAGATTTCTGACTGCTATTGTATACTCGAGTTATTTCCTTTTGAGTATGAAATTCTATATTGTGTATTGTAAATATTAACTGCATGCATTGTTGATTGTTGCTGTTGCCTTGTGTATGGAGAGGAGTTATATAGGCTATTGCCTGCTATCCAATCCATTTTATTTATTTATGAATAAAATATGCTTAAATTATATTTTCAAGTTGTTGGATTGTTTTTCCTCGTTCTACTGCCTAGATAACACGGTCTTTGGTACATAGGTCACGCGTCCTACTGACACTTTGTGAGCATGTGATCCATGATTCTGTAGGATGTGCTGTGGTAGAGTTTGCCCTTTCTTATCATTTAGTTATATTTTATTAACATTTGCATCATCCGAACCTGCCATTCAGATTATACAATTTCAAACCTTGTACGTTGCATCACATTACAGACATTTAGTCATGGTAAATGTACATTGTAGGGGGAAGTGGAAACTTGCTTGTTATAGCTAGTAGAAATAATAGAAGTGGAAACTTGCTTGTTATAGTAGAAATAATGGAAGTGGAAACTTGCTTGTTATAGTAGAAATAATAGAAGTGGAAACTTACTTGTTATAGTAGAAATAATAGAAGTGGAAACTTGCTTGTTATAGTAGAAATAATGGAAGTGGAAACTTGCTTGTTATAGTAGAAATAATGGAAGTGGAAACTTGCTTGTTATAGTAGAAATAATAGAAGTGGAAACTTGCTTGTTATAGTAGAAATAATAGAAGTGGAAACTTGCTTGTTATAGTAGAAATAATAGAAGTGGAAACTTGCTTGTTATAGTAGAATAATGGAAGTGGAAACTTGCTTGTTATAGTAGAAATAATGGAAGTGGAAACTTGCTTGTTATAGTAGAAATAATAGAAGTGGAAACTTGCTTGTTATAGTAGAAATAATGGAAGTGGAAACTTGCTTGATATAGTAGAAATAATAGAAGTGGAAACTTGCTTGTTATAGTAGAAATAATAGAAGTGGAAACTTGCTTGTTATAGTAGAAATAATAGAAGTGGAAACTTGCTTGTTATAGTAGATATAATGGAAGTTGATTGTTCAACAACAATTTGATTCATTGTTGTTACACGGCAAGTGATCAATATATTATCTATATTCTTGACAATTACAAGTGATCAGTATATTATCTATATTCTTGACAAATACAAGTTTAACAAAAAACATCATTCAATCAATTATCTTGCTTGAAAAAGGATATCATTTTGGAAGTGCTTTTAACAACATAAAATTCAGATTATTTTGTCCCTTTTTGACAATACCACTACGGACTAACTAGAACCTTAACGTCCTTATCTACCCAGACAGACCTTTCCCAGACGGACGGATGGTCACGTTACTTTATACCCTTCAAAAATGTTATGCCAAATCAAAGTCAACTTGCATATGTCTGTTTTATATGCATAAGTGATACGTTGGACAGTCGTTCATAGCCAATAGTTGACTTTAAGTAGGATTTCACGCGTCCCATTGCACTGAAAGATCTCTCGCTTGTTGCTGATGACACCGATAGTGTTAGTAAGATACGGATGATGCTGTATATAGCCGGGTATAAGTCACGGTTTGTTGCATGTATAGTGTCGAGTAGTCTCTGGCTTATCATCTACAAGAGCCCACCTTATTGGGACTTGCGACAGATTGGCTACTCTTGTTTCCTCTACCAATAAAGCTGACCGCCGCTATATAACTGAAATATTGTTGAAAGTGACGCTAAACACCATAATCCAAACCAACCAACCATCAATTCCAAAAGACTAGGTTAAAGGGGAATAACTCCGAGAGAAATACCTATATTCTGTTAAATGAACTTTATTTACTTGATAAAACGTATAATTAGTATGTTGGTGATTATGGTTTTTAACACCACTTTCACAATATTTCAGTATTGTCAGTATTTGTGGAGGAGGAAATCGGAGTACCCGGGAAAAGCACCGACCTATCCCAGGTCACTGTCAAGTTTTATCACATAATGTTGTATCGAATGCAGTTCGACATGAGCGGGATTCTTCGAACTCACAACTTTAGTGGTGATAGGCACTGATTACACAGGTAGTTGTAAATTCAACTAACATTCGATCACAACCACCACGATTCCTGTACAATTTTACCATACTATAGAACTTTTTTTATGTTTTTTTTTGGTGTTTTAGCGCCACTTTCAGAAATATTTCAGCTATATCATGGCGACCAGTTTTAGTACTGGAAGAAGCCGGAGTACCTGGAGAGAACCACCGACCATGGGCAAGCAACTGGTAAACTTTATCACTTGCGGCTGCGAGTCGAGTGCACCCTTTTTGTAATTTACAAAGCCGGGCGCGAACCTACGCCGTATTGGTGCTCGGCTTGTATGAGCTGTTAGGTAATCCAACTACCTAACTCATTGAGCCACCCGGGCCCTCATAGATGTTTGGAAATATAGCTGACTGTTCCGATACTGAATGTGTTGCTACCTGTGTGGATTCCCCCCCCCCCCCCCCCTAAAATTGAAAAAAATAAGATTTTTTTGGCGTAAAATCGTGATTTTTCACACGAAATACCACAGAATTTTCGCGCCTCCCACCCCTCGGCGCAATTGTTTTAAGTTTAAAGGTAAGAGAAAACCGAAGGGACAATCAAGAATGGACAATCCAGAGACACTTGTAACCTTGGAGGCACAATATATAGGTGGAAGACACTCAAAACAAAAGAAAACAAAACACTGAAAACTAAAACGATTAGTAACATGGACCCCATAAAACACCGTGGGTGGACCGAGGTGCTCGCGAAGGGTAGGCAGTTCCTGCTTCTTATAAGACATATGGTTTACCTAAATGCAGAAAATAAATAGTATTATCAATATACTTTCAACAGGTAGACTTATACTAAAACTAGCTATCTGTCATAGGTAAAACATAACACAATTTTATAAATAAATTCAACGTTCAAGACAAACTATTCACTAGAGACAATTTGTCTGCCTTTTGCTAGATATATAGATAACCTGATAATTTAAGCTTATTTTATTGTTCATAATAACAGCAAATGGATCAGACACAAGTTTTACAACTTAGAAATGTCTTCTCCGCTAGTTACATCAACTTACATATAATCAGAACAGCATTAAATACATAATAATAAAATATTTGTTCAGAATATGAAGACGAAGAAGAAAAAAGAAAAAACATACAATAGAACGAAAAATGCAAATTTCAAAAGTCGATGAAACATACTGTGTGCTAAGGTATAATATATGGCAAATCGAGCACACCTCAAAAGACAATTCTTAAACACGTGTATGTGTGTTGCATACTTGGATCGTGTTACGATTAGACATAGTTTATATGTTGGGATTTGGGATCTTGCATACCTAGGTAAGTACAATTTGAACTGAATAACACATGTATATTTCATCGACTTGTGACACGTCAATCAATCAATACCCCAAGTGCGACCAAGAAAAGAATATACATACATGTAGAAGTACACAATGTTGACAATTGTCAATAATGTTATACATGTTGACTTGTTAGTTCAAGAGAACCTGATGATATGACTAATATGTCCAATTAGTACATTTATAGTTCATTCCATATTATATTACATCACCAAATTCAGGAAGATGATTAAATATTTGATAAAATAAAATGTAAAGCAAACTACATGTTAGATGGAATGGTAATGATACTGACATTGCAGATAAAGCAATACATTACATGTAACACATGAAACATAAGGTTAACATAAAGTCTCTCTCTCTATATATATATATATATATATAATAATAAAATAACAAACACATGACAGTAATGTACTGAACATTACATCTACTCAGAAATCGCACAGGAAATTAGTAGTTAACATATGATAACAACACAAATTACACACAGGTAACCGAGATTGGAATCTGACGTTTCCAAAGTTAATGAATATCCTGTCCTATCTGGAAAATATCAATTATATTGCAATCAGTGAATTTACTTCACATATTGTTTCTATCTTTTTTTGTATAATTTTAAAATGTATGTATTCAGAAAATATTTATGTATTAATGGATGCCCTATTCCATATCAAGACTGTTATCATGCCGAGAGACCGATATCGGCCAGAGGGTCGATATCGGTCGAGGGATGATAACAGTCCTGATATGGAAAAGGGCATGCATTAATCTATTTATCACATATTTCAACATTGAATTAAAAAGAACAAAATTAACTTCCCAAACAGACACCAAACTTATGGATATGAGTGATCGATATCGGTTGAGGGTTCTGCTTCCGAAACGCTAACAAATCTTTACTCGCCGAACGTCAACATTTTCCAAACGACAAGTGACAGTTTGGCGGAAGTGACGTCATGAGACTCACGAGAGGCTTGATATCGTGTTAGCAGAGTTTTGTCCCGATGGCAGTTATCGCTGTGGCACTTCCGGTGTTTACGCATGGGCAAAATTGACGTTATTACTTATTAATTATTAATTCAATATTTGCTGACAATGTACGTATATTGTCTATTTCTAACAGTAAAGTGGTTGTTTGATATAAATTGAGCATAAAGAGCGACACAGCATTAATAGTTACACCAGAACAATATGTGGACAGAGATGACAATACAACCGGAAATAAGAAAAAAAGATGAAACAGAACATCTCCCTATCAAGAATATATAAATACACGAAAAACATATCACAAATGCAAGAGTATTTCATCATTGAACACACAAAAAATCATCAAAAATAAGAGATTGATCAAAACAGATTTTTCAAGCAATAAAATGAAGAAAACAATATCATACTGTCAGAACAGTTTCAAAATCTAATATTGAAATAGCAGAAAAAGACAAAATCGATATCCCTAGCACACAAATACATGGCCTTTGTTCTTTTTTCTTTCTTCTTTTACTCTGAATTTGTGTACTTGTTGTTGCTTTTTGTTTTTGGCCCGTTGCTGTCTTCGTCTTGGTCTATTGATGTACTCGAGCTCTGATAGTTATGTGTAATATATTAATTCAAATCTAAACGTTGAACTCGAACTGTAGTCTTATCGGTTTGGTTTTCTTGTATCATCTTTGAAAAATGCATAACGTGTCTGAAATACAGGTAAACAAATTAAAATTAAAACTTATCATCAGGTGAAACATAACACCGAATTTCTAAAATTGTAATTTAGCTTATATCATGCAGATTAAATTATAATAAATTTGGCTGATTTAAGCCCATCATTTAACATTGTTTGTCCATTGATTAAGGGACTGTCGTGGTCGTGATCGTATAGTAGTTGGATCTGCAACTACTTATGCAATCAGTGCCTATCACCACTAAACTTGTGAGTTCGAATCCCGATCATGACGAGGTATAATTGATATAACAATATGCTAAAATTTGCCAGTGACTTGCGGCAGGACGGTGGTTTTCTCCAGTATTCTCCACCAATAAAACTGACCGCCACGATATAACTGAAATATTGTTGAAAATGGCGCTAAACACTATAAACCCCTTCAATTGATTCAAATATTGCATCCTTACTTACTTTCACACTAGTTTAAAAACTGACACATATTAGATTTCATGCATAAAATAACGTTATTTGAATTTGGATGTAGTTTGAGCATTCGGTTGCTATTAAATGTATTGCAAACTAAAATTTGCTTTCCAACTGAGTCGATAAATGAGAAATTCCCATCTGGTGCAGTTAAACAATATTGAATCCCATTAAACATAAGTTTATTGAGTTGAAGTTTGACCATTTCCAAACCGTATGATCGAATAAAAATGAATTGATTAATAAAAACTTACACAGTTTTATTGATTTCTATTATACACCTTCCATTATGATTTCGATTGAAAGCTTTCTCTATTTTCGAATTAGTATCTTCATCATAAGATGTCCATTGCCCACTTTCATCTTCATATTGCCAAGTTGATGTTACTGGCTTCTCTGTATAAATATTAAAATAAGACTCTTAGACTATTGTCTCCATTGTACGTAACACGTTAGTAATGAATTTTCATAGCATAGCTAGTAAATTTTTGGATTTCCACTAAAAATACAAGTAATCACGAAAGCCGTGTTTTAAGTCATTTTCTGAGTTGCGGAACAGTAGCTCTTTTCATTCAGACATTTTATTAGTATTTTATGCACTTATATTTTCAGTCATAGTGTTTAATGCATCCATATTTTTGTATTAGGGCACTTAAGTCCTTTTTCTATTGTATATCCATTAATGTCTTCATTTAATCCTGGGCATTGAAAGTCAGTGATATTCTCTTAATGATCAACAATGTACTCTACAATATCTAATTATGCTGAATTTTTCACAAATATCATTTCACGTTGCACCACGTCTTCATTTTGCAGAACATCACAATGAAAAAGATAATCAGCGTATGATTGTACACGTTGTTCTGGTTCAGGTGGCTACATAAAAACACAAATCAAATGCAGATAAAATGGCCACCATTCTGCAATCTTGAATATTTTGTAATAATCATTTAGCGTTTTGTATTTTTCATTTTTATTTTGCAATACATAAAAGGAGTTCATGTTTTACAGCGTCTTCCTGTTATATGAAAATATGTAATATGAAAAAAATCTTCGTTAAAATTCCTGCCATCTTGAATTTTTAGAAAATATTACTGCCCTTCCATTACTCTTTAATAGTGCACTATTTTAATACAAATATAAGCAGCTCCTGATATTAAACCGTTTTACTGTTACAACTGGTGGCATGAATTCTGACGGACAGAAGAACGGATTCCAATCCATGATGTTTAAAGGACTAACAACAACACTTAATCAATCAATCAATCAATCAATCAATCATAATGATTGTCAAAGCTCAAACTTACTACTTTTTCCTTTGGTAGCCGGTAATATAAGTGGTACATCAGGTATTTCAGAAATAGTTTCAGTGTCGTTCTGATGTTCAATCAAATCAGGGGAGTTCAATCTTCTACCATGCTCACTGAAGGAAAATAAACACGAACAAAGTGTAAAGATCTTAGTAACTTAGCAAACACTTAGATCCCATTGAAAATAATAAGTGTAAAAAATATTCTCTGAAAATAATAAATGTGTTAAATCTCCTTATAATTGGTATACAACTGAAACTTCTAACGATTACATATAATTTCATACGTTTTTCTATTCTCTCATGGACATTGTTGTTGGTGAAATGTTTTTTTAAAGTCGTACCGAAATTGCGAAAAAAAAAGAGTGTGTGAAATGACATGGTTATAATATACGATTCAACAAAGCATTTTCCTTGTGTGATATATTAAAACAGGGTGACAAATATTCACAACAAACCTGATATTTCGTATCCACAATGATCAGTAAGACACTAAATTCAATAGCTCATATTTATTATTTTTAAATGAGAAAGGTCCCTGCCTATATTATGATCTGTATGTATATTTTGTAAAAAAGTCAAATCAAAATTATCATTATGAAATATTTAACATCTCTTTGAGCAGAATGTGAACAAGAACAAAATGTATAACAAGTCCATCTCCTACATATACTTTGTATTTCAATGCATGTCTGTCATTGGTTTACTGATCCAATTGAAAATTAATATTTTAATTAATTAAAACTTACCAGAACACGTTACCCTGTTGTATGTCTATAAATATTGATAAAGAATAATAATTGTTTTATGTGTTTGATCTTATGATGGAATATTAATAGTAAAATAGTACAGGAGGTGTAATACAAACCAGACTTCAACTTCGAAAACTCCGTCAGCAGCAAATTTGTATGATCCTAATCTTCCTCTGTCCCAGCTTACCTATCGAGAGGACATTATATTTAGCTTGTATAACATGAAAGAAACATATCTAATAATATATATTTTATCTAAGAAAAGTTTGAAGGTACCAAAGGGGTAAAAGTTTGAAGATACCAAAGGGGTAATCAGATGCCGTAAGTCAAAAGAAAAAAAGACAAAAGGACAAACAATAATTTATAGAACACTACACAGAAAACTAAATATCGAGCAACATGAACTCCATTAAAAACTGGCGATGAACTTATAAGAGTTAGCAGTTCCTGCTCCACTAATGACACCCGTCATGTTAATGTTAAATGGCACTAACACCATCTGATATGGAAATAGTGTTTTTACCCAGAAATTGTACTGAAAACGTGAACATATGCAATTTGGCAAATTGAACAACACGAATCCCATCAATATAAGTAAAACAACAGATTGACTCCGGAAGAGCAATCAGTTAACACATTTACACTATGAGAATTAATTCTTAGCATAAACTTAATTTTTGGAAAGTTAGGTGAAATATTCTGTACAATTTAAGTTGATACAAACCATCGGTCCAATTGGTAGGAATTAAAATAGTATTTAACATGATGTCATGGTGTTCTTGAACAAATAATATTGTATGAAAGTCCTACTATGAAATACTTAAGTGTAAATATGTCAGCTTTATATCCATTCTTAAAAAGTAGTAAAATAGCAATGGTTAATTTTTCACTTAAATTTCATACCACAATTTCTCCATTTGCTTCAACACGTAAAACAGTTCCTTTTCTTCCTCTCCCTCCATCCTGATCTCCATACCTCCAGTCTTTACCTTATAACAGAACCCAACAATTATCTTTGTGCATAATAGCCACAGCAAATGCATCTCTTTTCACTGAGATTTTTTCCCAATATAAGAATATATCTAATGCCCTCAGAATATATAGCAGATACATAGCTTATTATACACCTGAACTAATCAGAATAGTCTACCTTTTCTGCTTCTTAGACAAAGATACTATAAATATAGACTGACATCCGCATTCTAATGCGTTCTGATCCTTACCAGAAAGTAACTAATAATAAAAATTACTATACATGTTACTAGCGACTATTGTCATAATTGAATTCTTGATAACATATTCCTGAATTATGACATTTCATTGGCCTCATATTAAATGTGAAAGACAAAGGAACGTACAATATTTATTTCCATAACATAATCTAGTTGGCAAGTTTTTGTTTGAATCCAGTCTTTTTGTTTAGTTTTGCTTTTCTGTTTTTGTTTTGTCTTTTCAGATTCTAATTTATCATATGATATAACTTTGTAATGGGTACGTTTTATACAAAGTACACATATCAAGTTTCGTATCTTTGAAATCAATCATCAATACGATTCTGTTCATTTCTGAAACACTATATAGTATACTTCGAAAGTTTTAGTCGCCAACATGACTTGGTTAACCTTAACGGAATATACATGTCACACATGTTCCGTTATCATTTTCACATTCTGGTTCTTTATGATGTATTACTGAGTTTATAGCTCGAGTAATACGACTGGTACCACTAGGTTATACACTTCTCAGAGCACTGAGTTTCGTAGATCGTTGTTTGTTCCTTTTCTTTTGGCCATCGTATTGTCAGTTCTTCTTCGATTTACGGCATCTTATCACCCCTTTGATATCTTCAAACTGTTCTCACCATTTAATTTAATTTTTAGAATAATTTGCCAGTTGTTCATTAGATTTAAGCTCATCCGGTTAAAGACTGAAATGTGCTTTTGTCATCACTTGAGGTCTGTCGTCGTAATCATTTCCATAGCTCATTATCTTTTAGCTCCACCAATGGGTCAATTTATTACATTAGTGGAGCTACTAATCTTAGTGTTAGCTTTACCTCATTTTAGACTGATATTGGGATTTTAACAACAAATCTTTCAACTCGTGTAGCATTGATAATATACAATTTATTCTGTTTTTCTAGTGTGGATACCTCTTTATGGGAACATATATTCTAAAATGTGGGTAATCTGTATATGCCTCGCGCAATGTTTCTAATAAAATTACAGCATGTAAACATGTCATTGCCAGGTATATATATTATTAACCGGTTTACCCTCGACACATTTTTGTGTCTGTCCCAAGCCAGGACATGGATTTCTAACGTCATATGTCGTGGTATTTTTTTGTGCTCAGTGAGCTAAGGTGAGAGAAAATTTTTCGTTTTGTTGGTATTGGATGGTTTAGTTGACCATCACTGTTTCAACGTTTCTTCATAATATTAAAACATCTTTAGGAATGATGATATTTACCTCTTTTCACTTTACAACCAACAGCAATCAAATCATCGACAAGTCTCCTTGGTTCGTTGACAGGTTTTATTTCGTAAGCGTTTATACGTTCGTCATAGCAATAAATATTGCTATAGCCACTATCCCATTCAACCCAAATCATTCCTTATTGAAAATAGAAAAAGAAACAAGAAAACATAAATTAAATTAAAATATAAAAACTAGACCAACTATCCTGAAATTAACTAGCCTGTGTGGCTCACCTTTCATTCTGCTTTGAGGAAGCTTAATACAGAACATTCCATAGGTGCTTCACACCATGTTTCGGTTCATTTGGTTAAGCAGTTTCAGAGAAGAATTTTAGAAATCAACCAACCAGAAACAATAATTGCCTATGGAAGCCATGTTTGTTAATGGATCGAGACGAAATTAACACTCTTTATAGAGGACTTTCCATGAAGTTTCAGTTCATTTGGCCAAGCGGTTTCAGAGGAGAAGATGTGTTTAGAAATCGACCAATCACAAACAAGAATTGCCTGTGGCAGCAATGTTTGTTTACGAATGGGGAAAAAATTTGCAATCTATTTAGAGGACCTTCCAAGGATACTTTCTACGAAATTTCAGTTCATTTGGGAAAGCGGTTTCAGAGGAGAATATTTTTTTTAGAAATCATCCAATCATGACGAATCGGAACTAAATGACCAATCTTTATAGAGGACCTTCCAAGGATGCTTCCTACCAAATTTCGATTTATTCGGCTAAGCGGTTTCATAGGAGAATATTTTTTTTTTAGAAATCAACCAATGAGAAACCAGAATTGCCTGTGGTGACCATGTTTGTCAACAGATCGGAACGAAATGAGCAATCCTTATAGAGGACCTTCTATAGATGTTTACTACTAAGTTACGGTTCATTTGGCTATAAGCTGTTTCAGAGGAGAACATATTTTAGAAATGAACCAATCAGAAACAAGAATTGCCTGTGGCGGCCACGTTTGTCAACGGATCAGTATGAAATGAGCAATCTTTATAGAGGACCTTCCATAGATGCTTCCTACCAAGTAATGGTTCATTTGGCCATGCGGTTTCAGAGGAATTTGTCTTGTAGAAATCAACCAATCAGAAACACGAATTGCCTGTAAAAGGCATGTTTGTAAACGGATCAGGACGAAATGAGCAATCGCTATAGAGGATCTTCCATAAATGCTTCCGACCAAGTTACGGTTCATTTGGCTAAGCGGTTTCAGAAAGGAAGATTTAAAAAATCTGCCAGTCAGAAACAAGAATTGCCTGTGGCGGCCATGTTTGTAAATGGATTGGGACAAAATGTGCAATCTTAAGAGAGGACCTTCCATAGATGTTTCCTACCAAGTTTCAGTTCATTTGGCTGAGGGGTGTCAGAGGAAAAGATTAAAATGTGAACAGTTAATGGACAACAGACGCTAAAGGACGGACGACAGACGACGGACGTCAAGTGTTGGCAAAAGCTCACATTATCCTTGGCAAGGTGAGCTACAAATGCTTTTAATAATGACATACATTGAATATTTAAAAAAGACAATATTCACCATCTAATTTCCTTTTTTAGAATAACATGGTAGTTGTAACTCAAAATGTTATTAAGAATAAAAATAAATAAATGCAAAAATACATTATAAGGAGAGATTGGTAAAAATTTGAGCTGAAGCTACATTATTACAAGTTGTTTTTATATAATTAGACCCGCGAATTGATCCAGTTTTAACATAAAATATTGGCATGGATTAACCAAACTGTTTCAATAAAATTAATCTTTCTATTGGAAGTATCCACAAGAAATACTTCATTTTCCACTGACGTTGCAGATTCCTGGGAAAATCTGGTTTCATTTACATAATAGGGATAAACACTGTGATACTTCGCTATCTAGAGTTGTGAGCTGGGCATTTAACGTCAATTGGAAAAGCATTTCGGTTTTATCCTAGCGCTCAGTTTCGTTGGTTGTGGAGTATCCGTAGACAATAATTGACCTGTCAGAAGTTACTGACTTTACCACACTTATCATTGTATCGAGTACACCTCACCACGGTCGTAAATAGAACATTAGCGATGATGAACATTTATTACATAATTTGATCAAACTTATACGATCGCATCCAAGACTGATCCAACTTACCACAGGATCGCAGCCAAGATGACCCCCAAAAGTTGTAAGCCAATTAGGTGAATTGTAAGGACAATGTGAGATGTCGTTTCTGCAGAAAGATTCTTTTGTTTTAATATGTTATTCTGTCATACGTCTGTAATATTAACTATCAACTAATTCTTAAAGAATATACATCACAATATCAAGCAGTAATCAGCGGTGAGGTATATAACAAAGATATAATACTAATTAGTTATATATAGATATATTCAGTTAGATACAGACAAAAATAAGACAATCTTACCAGTAGTATCCTCTCCAATAACTGTTCCTGCCATATTCGAATCTTGATTCTTCCTAGTCCAGGAAGGTCCTCTACGAACACGTGTACCCAGAGGAATCGCTGGCCATTTTGTTTGTTTAAATCGGCCATGATATTTTAATGATGGATCAAGTAATAACATAGCATTGTCTGTAACATCATCCTATAAAGAAAATGGTAAAACACATCTTTAAATCTTGAATCATTGATTTATCAAATATTTTATCTATGATTTTACCAAAATTAAAACGTCTGCTTGGGATCACAATCTTTTGAAACCAAATTTGCCTTGGTGAGAAAGCTATACAATAAGGTTGTTTGAGGATTTGATTATCTAATACTAGTTGAAGTAATGGATTATACAAAATATAATCAAATGAAAGAGAGTAAATATAAAGATCTTACAAACGTATCATACTCTTGTAGACCAGCATCAAGTACAGCTTTTTTAACAATGAGTTTATTACATTCCTCAGCAGATTCCAGATGATGAGCTATTTCAGCTGCACTGAACTGCAAATGTACATACAAAAATATCAAAATAAATACCAAAATATCGCTATAAATATCAGAATATCAAAATAAATACCAAAATACAATTAAAAATACCAAATTATCAAAATATATATATCAAAATATCCAATATCAAAATAAATACCTGAATATCAAAATAAATATTAAAAATTTAAATATCAAGGTAAAAACCAAAGTATTTGCATAAATACCATAATTTCATTATAAATACCAAAATAAATATTAAAATATAAACACTAGAATGACAAGTATGTTTCGATTACAAGGCAGAATCAGCAAATTTTAGCAACAAACGAAACCTCTCTCTCTCTCTCTCTCTCTCTCTCTCTCTCTCTCTCTCTCTCTCGTAATCCTGTCTATTATCCTAACTTGATCTACAGCATAATTTTATTTTTGTTAAGACAGAGAAGGAGAAGATAACTCGAATAACTCAAAGTAATAGACGAACAAACATGACCACAACATAAGTTATGATATGATCACAGTTCAACAATAATATACAACAATTCAACCAATCACATGCGGAAATGCTTTTGCATAATAAATTAATTGTTGCAGTATTGTACTTACCAATGCATGCGTCATTCTACACAAACGCTGGATCTGATTAGGTGGGATAATCTTTCCATGTGTGTTTGTTACTAGATGATGTAATACCTGAAAGAAAAAAATGTTTTCTGTAAATGGGGGTTTTCCATATGAGACGGTCCACAGAAAACATCTGTACATGATATTGTCCTCTTGTCCACTGAAGCGCTAGATTCATGAATACGCCACTATATAGGATATGCCATTAATTATCTTTGTTCAATTATATTTACTTTTGCGCTATTTATTTGTTGCTTTTCCGCTCAGCATTAAGGAGTAAGAGCAAAGACTGGTTGGCTCGGAATCAAAATAATGTGTCCGAATGGAGCGACATGTCTACCCACGGACTGTCGTTTCAGTGAGCTAGCATTATAAAAATCAAACTCAGCGTGCTGGTCTAGTACAAGGTGGACATCATCATCATCTCATTGAAAATTAACTTGTTCTCGCTATGATATAGCTGAAAAAGTGCTGAATTGGTGTTAAACAACAATCACTCACTCATGAATATCTTTCACTCGTGTGCGAAATTCAATGTTTTTTACTATTGCTTAACACTTGGATGACCCACATCCTTTCACTATGGGCGGAGGTTTGGGCCGATAAAACTAGTATATCCTCTCCCCTTTCATTGAAGTGACTGTACCAAGCAAGGAAAGTGAGCAGTGATATATTTGTACGTTAGCTATAGGGATATCAATTATTACCCTGTTCTACGATATTTCTATTAATGTTATTGCATTTTGTAAATTTTTCGATGGTGTAGTATTTTTTTCTTTTTCATTTCATTATCCACTGCACTCCACTCGAAAAAGAACATGAAATGTATTCCTACATTGTGTTACAGGGCCACCCTTAGGAGGTGCTCTCTGGAAAACATGCAGTGTGTTGTTGTGTGTATTTGAACAGCCGAGAGTCGAAAATGTGCGAGGCCAATTTGAGGGCAATTGGTCCAATTGGCCTAAGGCCGGCCATGATGATTTATAATGGCTTTTGGAAGAACCTATCAATCTTTTAATTACAAAAGAATTAATGTTCATCAACGCATTGTTTAACAATGAAGTTGATATTATTGCTTAATGGTTATGAGGGGCTCGATGAAGTGAATTGAAATATCCTCATTTAATCAGAGGAATGTAATAAGAATACACCATAGTTTGTATCTAAACTTAAACAGAAGTGGGTTAGCGATATTCTGTCCTTTTCTATGATATCAATTATTACCCTGTTTTACGATATTTCTATTAATATTATTGCATTTTGTAAATTTTTCGATGGTGTTGTATTTTTTCTTTTTCATTTCATTATCCACCGCCCTGATTTTTTTAAATTGGTTTTGGAAGAACCTATCAATCTTTTAATTACAAGAGAATTAATGTTATCAACGGAATGTTTAGCAATCAAGTTGATATTATTGCTTAGTGGCTATGAGGGGGTCGATGAAGTGAATTGAAATATCTCCATTTAATCAGAGGAAGGTAATAATAATACACCATAGTTTGTATCTAAACTTAAACAGAAGTGGGTTAGTGGTTTTTTGTCCTTTTCTATGACAAATCTAGAGAATAAATGCTACTAGATACAGGTTAATTGGCTCAAACGCTTGATTGAAAACACACTTGGTCATAAAAGTCTTCAATAGCGATATTCATTATACATAGAAACAGGTTTATATTTGGTTGGTTCTCTCGGTTGTATCTTTCGTATCAATTGTATATTATGGCATGTATGGAAATATATCTAGACAAAGTACCAGTCAAACGTTGAACTCACATCTGTATTGGCGGATCCGAATGGTACACAAAAAATTTTCATGTCACGGCGTGAATAGTGTTTTGCTGAAGCATTTAACTCTTGGTCTTTGACAATACTTGACTGAAAATAAATTGAAAAAAAGTGATTGGTTTAAAAATCCACTGTTCAGGCAAATGTTTTCACAGATGATTGATTTAACTACATGTACTTATTTCATAAGTTCAACAGTGTGTGTGTGTGTGGTGGGGGGGGGGGGGGGGGGCGGGCGGGTGGGCGAGCGGGCGGGCGGGCGGGCGGGCGGGCGTGTGTGATGAGGGAGGGTGCATACTTAAAACCCTCAGTGACAAAATCAACTGCTGAAGAGTTAAACTAGAAAATACCATGCAGTAAAATTGTCCAACTAAATAGATAACAATTTCAGGAATAATGAATAATGTATCGGATCCCAAAAATTAAGACACACGCATTCGTTTGATGTAACACGATGGGAGACACTAGTGGGATATGCTAGCTCATTTGTAGCTCCTTAGTTCACTCCCGATGTTTAGTGGGTTCGTGTTGCTCAGTCGTTAGGCATACAACAATGAACGGAGGAAGAAAACAAATCTTACAAAACACACATAGCACAGAAAAATAAAAAAATGAGCAACAAGACCCCAAGAATAACGAGAGAGAGAGAGAGAGAGAGAGAGAGAGAGGGGGGGGGGCATTTTGAATGGCTAATAAGGGTAGGCTATACAGTCTGTGTATAGTAATTTATATGCCATTCATACAAAGTGTGTCGCCTTTCATTACTCATTTAATGACACACTTCAATGCAAAAATGTTTGGCAAAAGGTAATCAAATAGAAATAATAAAATAGAAGGCCTTACACGTCTGCTTGCTGTTAATGAAATTGTGGAAGCTTGACTTGACTCCGTTGAGTGGTCTTATTTGGGGGGTGGGTGGGGGTGTTGTGGGCTCGATATGTAACTATCTCAGAACTACAGAAAAATCCATTTTTGGCTATGGAAAACATCCAGTAATCAATGTGATTAAAATGCACAACTTAATTTCCAGTTAATAAATATATGCAACTTTGATTGGTTTTTGTTGAGTAATCTAGGAAGAGTTGCGGATTAGGGATGCACATCTTAACCCGCCACCCCTGATATAGAAAGAGCAGGTGCAAAACAATCATCTTTCAATTGTAAAAAAATAGAAGGTGTACAATGTTATGCCAAGTAAAACCTTACATATAATTGACTATCCTGTTTAGACCAAGTACAATCTTACATGTAATTGACTATCTTGTTTAGACCAAGTAACACCTTACGTGTAATTGACTATCCTGTTTAGACCAAGTAAAACCTTACATGTAATTGACTATCCTGTTTAGACCAAGTAAAACCTTACATGTAATTGACTATCCTGTTTAGACCAAGTTAAACCTGACATGTAATTGACTATCCTGTTTAGACCAGGTAAAACCTTACATGTAATTGACTATCCTGTTTAGACCAAATAAAACCTTACATGTAATTGACTATCCTGTTTAGACCAAGTAAAACCTTACATGTAATTGACTATCCTGTTTAGACCAAGTAAAACCTTACATGTAATTGACTATCCTGTTTAGACCAAGTTAAACCTGACATGTAATTGACTATCCTGTTTAGACCAGGTAAAACCTTACATGTAATTGACTATCCTGTTTAGACCAAATAAAACCTTACATGTAGTTGACTATCCTGTTTAGACCAAGTAAAACCTTACATGTAATTGACTATCCTGTTTAGACCAAGTAAAACCTTACATGTAATTGACTATCCTGTTTAGACCAAGTTAAACCTGACATGTAATTGACTATCCTGTTTAGACCAGGTAAAACCTTACATGTAATTGACTATCCTGTTTAGACCAAATAAAACCTTACATGTAATTGACTATCCTGTTTAGACCAAGTAAAACCTTACATGTAATTGACTATCCTGTTTAGACCAAGTAAAACCTTACATGTAATTGACTATCCTGTTTAGACCAAGTTAAACCTGACATGTAATTGACTATCCTGTTTAGACCAGGTAAAACCTTACATGTAATTGACTATCCTGTTTAGACCAAATAAAACCTTACATGTAGTTGACTATCCTGTTTAGACCAAGTAAAACCTTACATGTAATTGACTATCCTGTTTAGACCAAGTAAAACCTTACATGTAATTGACTATCCTGCTAAAACCTTACATGTAATTTACTATCTTGCTAAAACCTTACATGTAATTGACTTCCTGTTTAGACCAAGTAAAACCTTACATGTAATTGACTATCCTGTTTAGACCAAGTAAAACCTTACATGTAATTGACTATCCTGCTAAAACCTTACATGTAATTTACTATCTTGTTAAAACCTTACATGTAATTGACTTCCTGTTTAGACCATGCAAAACCTTACATATAATTGACTTCCTGTTTAAACCATTTGACTTTCTTGCTACCAAAGATTTATAAATTAATTGGCTTTACAATCTGTTGACTTTGGATCTGATAAAGGTCGACGAGGTAAGACAAACGGACGGTGATCACTATATTGTAGTCTCTGTGATATATGTGACACAATATTGTATCTAAGAAGGGAAGATTAAAATAGTTAATTAAGAATTGCAAAGAGAGTTTTGTTATGTAATCATTGTATTTTAATACCAGGTTAATGCGCCTCTGGAAACGATAGACGTATCATTGCATGGTTGTCACTCACTTGCTTAGACTTTTGTATGTGCGCTGGACGTAAGGCTAAGCGAATGGTGCTGCAGTGTTTCAATGGTGTGGGTTCAAATCCCGTCGAGGGAAGAACAAATATTTGACAGCTCTAAGATCTAATTCTAACACTGTTTGGTGTAATTTCCAGACGTATATAATATTTAGTATTAACCTAGTATCCTTTAAAGTAACTTTGAGATCCTGTGGGACAGATATATTGCATGGTTGGCACTTGCTTCTAGACGTTTATATATACAACGTCTGAAAAACCAGTCAACGATCCAATCTTACGGGGTGTTGGATCGTTACGGTATAACGATACTATACAAGTAAAACAATTATAAACGTCTAAAATGGTTTGTAAAACAACACCAAGTACACAAAACAAAGTGATAAAGAATTAAACACTTCGGTGAATGACAAAATTTTCGTCCCACCGAGGGACTTTATCAATGTCTAGTTAAATAAAATCTCGAAACAATATAGCAACTTTTCAAATTTCAAAAAAATATATCATATATATATATATATCATATATATATATATATATATGACATAAATCCAGTTTAAGGTATTTACCTGTAGAGAACTAACTCCAAATCCACTAACATTGGTATTTCCCTCCTCATCAAGTGCTTCTGACGCTGTTGGCATTCCATCAGTCATCAGAATTACACAAGGCTCGAAGTCATGTTTAAATTTTGTAGTGGCACGGCCTATACATGATTAAACAAACAATTCTATAATCTTTGGACTAGAAAAGAATATTATTAAGTGTTTGCTAGGTAACATGGTCTACAATATTTATCGGTGTTAGGGTTAGGGTTATTGTGTTTAACGCCACTTTCAACAATATTTCAACTATATCGTGGCAGTCCGTTTTATTGGCGGAGGAAACCGGAGTACCTGGAGAAAACCACCGACATGTAGCAAGTCACTGACAAACTTTATCACATAATGTTGTATCGAGTACACCTCACACGAGCGGAATTCGAACTCACAACTTTAGTAGTGATATGCACTGATTGCATATGTAGTTGTAAATCCAAATACCATACGACCATGATGGTCCCTCCTATTTTATTTGAGCTTACCACTTCATCCATGTTACCTCGTCAGTATTTACCTGGATTATATTTCTGTGACGTAACAGTACCATATTTATTATAAAAATTACACTCTTCTAATACTTGGGATACCCTTGACAACAGATGGCATTGGCAATTAGATTTTGGTTCAAAATTGACTATTGTTTCACTATTGTGTCATGCGATGGTCTTGCATACTATCTAATATTTAGATAATGGTTTAGGCCTTCGGATCTCTTTAATATAACTACAATTTTACCAAGACAACATCTGTGTCATGAAGTTTAAGCATATTATGTATATTGCATAAAGTTCAAGATCATAACGTTCCTTATAATAAAACTGTTATCCCGATAATATATGGGGGTTGGCATTTTACTCACATGTGGAAATCACTTTGATGACCGCATCTTTTCACAAAGAGGGGATGCTTGGTCCCATAAAACTAGGGTAGCCCCGCTACTTTTCATTGAAGTACAATTCCTAATCCAGTGAGCGGTGTAGTTATGTGTTAAGGGTGTCGAGTTTGCCACTTTCTATGACTTTGTAATTTGAGTTTGGAATGGTTTTCACAGCGTGGTATTTTTTGTTTTTATTTTATTCTTACAATCATAAACAAATGTTCTCAATAAATGCAAGAAAAAATAACAAACAATACATTTTATATTGTATTTTGGAACTATTCCGACAGTGTGGTATTTTTTTAATCTTAATTTTATTATACAACTTTGATAACATTATAAATGGTTATTGTTTAATAATTTAATTTGATTTTAATATTTCAATCTGATTGGCGAACATTTTGGTTATACTCGATAACCTGGGTTTGTATTGTGACGTCACCAACGTGTTCATCCGCAAACGACAAATTCAAATAGTCACATGAAATAATCATAATTAAAATCGAGGAATCATTAATTTTTTTTGTAAAAATTAAATTATAATGATTATTTGAAATTGTTGAACAGGTTATGCGATTAATGTACTTCTGCAATCTGGTTTAGAACAGTGTATGCTTTTCATAGGTGTAGTGAACTGCCCCAAACCAGGTTATATCGTATTACCTGTTCAACAATTTCAAATATTCCTTAATTAGAATTGTAAGATACTGCTTCACTTACAGAGATTTATTCCAGACAATGCCATTAAAAGACCCGCTGCTAGAGGTGACGGTCCACCGGGTTTCAATTTACCTGGAATATAAAAAGAACAATAAGCAATTTAGTACAATAAAAACACAAAACAGAGAGACATAGTTCTAATAAGGCTTGAAATGAATTGCAAACGTAGGACAAAAATATAATATGTGTTTTGTTGACAAGTAAATGGAAACATTATTTTCATAATCTGAGATAGAATTTTACAAAGCAACAGAATAAAACAAACTATAACGATTGATTCGTAAATTTCCAATTAAAAATAAACAAATATAAATTAAACTCAAAAATCGTAATTAGAAGTGTTTGAAGATACCAAATCAAAATCCGACAACACAATGGCCAAAAGAGGGCGGACAAAAGGACAAACAACGATTTACAAAACACTAAACGAAAAACCGAAGATCGAGCAGCACGAATCCCTCCAAAAACCGGGGGAGAACTCATGTGCCCAGAAGTGTAAGTAGTCCAGTCGTGTTACTCTAGTTGCAAACACGGTGATCAGTCATGAATGAGAAAATCACCCGCGAAGTTCTTACGACAAGTGGAACATATCCATGGTCATTTGTGACACAGACATTCCGTAACGGATGTCCAAGTCATAGTGGCAACAGTACAAGTTTCGAAGTGATGACTTCAACTTAACCACTAGGAACCATTGGCCCAGAAGCTTCCTTGTTAGCAGCAACCCTCTATCAAGAAAATACTGATAGGAACCACAAAGCTCAGGAATATCGAATCAACTGAAAGATATACACTCCATATACAGATGCTGTTGAAATGTTGCTACATATAAATGGAAAGTTCATAATGGGAAAATTGGAATCATCTCTTTTATCGGAAAGTTTCGGCACTCACTGTCACTTTGGAGGTTTAGGTCAAGGTATGAAGCAGACCTAGCTTATCTGTGGTATCCTTTATTTTAAGCTCAATGGGATAGATGCCATCAACAAAATCACCAAACGTAGACGTATCTAGTGAAAGGCCATCATCTATAATGGAACGGGAAATTAAAGGATCGTGCTATGTTGTTTCTGTTTGTCTTATGAAGCCCCTGTATGAAGTCTGTCTCAGAGGAATAAGGAAACAAGTTGGCGAGAATAGGAGCACAGTTTGTACCCATAGCTATGCCGTCTGTCTGTTGAAAAAACACATCAATCAAACATTGTCCTGTCCCAAGACAAGGCATTTGTATCTATTCCTTTTGAAGAAACACATTTGGACTAATTCTTTGAGTGGGAATAATTGTGTAGAGAGTAATAAGTGTACATAAAAATGTTGTCACTGATAATTTTAGTAGCCATCTCGTAATATCTTTCAGATTTTTAATCACATTTGCTTTCGTTAAATTTAGATTGTAATATTTGAATAATACAAATAATAGAAACGCTTCCTTTTTATTTTGGTACTATCTAAAGGTATATATTATTACCAATTTCTGTTTTGATATCATCATAATCTGCAAAAGGGGGTAAAAGTAACTTTGTTTCCCTTCCAAAACAGGCAAGTCCTATGTTATCACGTATATTGTGCTTTAAACTCATCGTTTGAAGGCCTACAAGAAAATGTAATAAGATTCAATAGATGGTAATAATGAAGATTTTCGAGATTCTTATCATTTTTCTCGTGTACACATAAGCGAGAATGTTCAAGGGTATAGAGTATATAATGCCATTTTCAACAATAATTCAGTTATATAGTGTCGGTCAGTTGTATTAGTGGAGGAAACTGGATGACCCAGTCAAAACCACCGACCTGCATCAAGGCAATGGCAAACTTGATCGCATAATGCTGCAATGAGTACACCTGCCATGAGCGTGATTCAAATTCAGAATGTTAGTGGTAGGAAATGATTGAATAGGCAGTTGAAAATTCACCTACCATACGATAAAGACGGCCGCGAGAATTTCTAAAGTTGTTGAAATAATATAGTGAACATGAACACAAGACAACATATACAAACATGTACTGAGATAAATCGAATATCATAGACAGCATGGTAGTTTTATATTATAACAGATAGAACACTAGTTTAATTATTACTATCACATAAGTACATGAACACGCATTTGTTCTTTCGTCTTTATCTTTTCTTTGGCCATTGTGTTTTCTGTCCTTCTTTAATTTACGGCCTCTGATTACCTCTTTTGGTATCTTCAAACTTTGCTAGCACATCGCATACATATCTTAAGACAAGTTATGTTTACAATGTTAAGGTCAAGAAGCGCAATGGGGAACTTGCATAAGGGAAATTAGCAGGTTTAGACTTGAAGTCGTCAGGAGGTTTACACTTGAAGTCGTCATTGGTGAGATCCTGAAACGTGTGTTATAAGTTGAAAATTTTTATAACAATAGGCATAGTATAAGCATAGGAGACGATTGGAACAGATTAATCTTCAAAATAGAGAGGATTTTTAAATTAATCTGATAGACAATGGTACTACGGTGCTAGTTAAAATTCCCTTACAACTAGTGAAAAAGTACTACGCTGCCAGTTAAAGCCTCTAACAACCAGTGAACTTCTAGCTGTGATTGTGTCTAAAGTCAGGTTACGTTCAAGATAAGTGAGACGGACCACCTTGAAAACTTGAATGTGAAGTTATTCGAAACATACGCTGTGTTGTGCGTTTTATTTTGACCCGTTTTATCCTCTATATAAAATATTTATGATTGAGAACGTTGGATGAGACTATCGTTAGTTGTATCTGAAATAAAGTTGTGCTGCGTTTTTAAAGCACTCAGTATACATATCATGCACGTACCTTCTATATATTCTGTAGCAGTTTTAATCATCAAATCAAACTTTTCACCTTTCATACTTTCTGATGTATCTAGTAGTATAACGTAGTTATGTCCCCTGAAACTTATCCTCCCAGAATTCAAGGTCACTTTCAATACAACTTCAAATAAACATAATGAAGACAAAACATATTAATTTTCTGCAGAAAATGATTCCAGTACTGTTCTGGAGCGTAAGACAGTCTTGGTTTATACACTTGTTAAACAATATTGAAAAATTAGTGGATGACACATTATTTTAATAGCGAAAATTTGTATATCAAACGGAATGACCACATCTCCCGTCAGGTGCATGCTGTTGATATGTCAGTTACCCTCCCTGTTTGGTAAACATTGCTTAATTGTTATCATCTTATGCATGTGTGTCATGATGGCACAAAATACATTGACACATTGCTATCATCTTATACCTGTGTGTCACAATGACTCAAAGTACATTGACACATTGCTATCATCTTATACCTGTGTGTCACAATGACACAAAGTACATTGACACATTGCTATCATCTTATACATGTGTGTCACAATGACACAAAGTACATTGACACATTGTTATCATTTTATACCTGTGTGTCACAATAACGCAAAGTACATTGACACATTGCTATCATCTTATACCTGTGTGTCACAATGACACAAAGTACATTGACACATTGCTATCATCTTATACCTGTGTGTCACAATGACACAAAGTACATTGACACATTGCTATCATCTTATACCTGTGTGTCACAATGACACAAAGTACATTGACACATTGCTATCATCTTATACCTGTGTGTCACAATGACACAAAGCACATTGACACATTGTTGTCATCTGGTAACCGTGTGTCACAATGTAACAGAGTACTTTGACACATTGTTATAATCTTATACCTGTGTGACACAATGTCACAAAATACATTGACACATTATTATCATTTCATACATGTGTGTCACAATGACACAAAGTACATTTCCACATTGTTGTCATCTTATACATGTGTGTCACAATGACACAAAATACATTGACACATTGCTATCATCTTATACATGTGTGTCACAATGACACAAAGTACACGGACACATTGCTATCATCGTATACATGTGTGTCACAATGACACAAAATAAATTGACACATTGCTATCATCTTATACATGTGTGTCACAATGACACAACATACATTGACACTAAAGGAAACATGTTCAGTGGTTAAATAAATAAAAATTTTAGTATTATATACAGGGTGAAAAATATCATAGCAATTTCGAGTAGAATTCATTCGAGTGCCAGGAAATATATGAATACTTACCTTCATCTTGTGATTGATTCGCAATGTCTGTCCACTCATCATATGAACGTGCTTTCTGTTTGTTGTCGTAATCTATGAAAAGTAATCGCGTACTAAATTAACATGCACAAATACAAACAAGTCACCTATCGTAAGAAAACAACACAATTAACTTTTCAGAAATGCTGTCTTTTTTTTAATTTCCTGTCGCCATATTTTACAAAATATAAACTATCCTGAAATAAATAATCTGACTTTGCAGATTAAATAAACAGGAATGTTTTGGCAAAATTTGAAAATGAATAATCAGATTTTTGCTTCGCGTGAAAACCTAAACCACCTGATAAAGCTACATGGTTGGTCACTTACAGTTGAAATACTAGCAAGACAAAGTAATACATTTAGGTTACTTAGAATAAACCTTTTCTTTTACAGCAAATAATGCTTCTTATATTGTATCAACATTTACTATGACACGTGTTCTCATATCACAGGGATCTGGATATATTGAATATAACATTATATGTCAGCTACTTGAGACAGATCGGTGGTATTATCTATTATATGTTGCTTCTGCGATAAGCACGTAGCATTAAGGAGTAACAACAAAGATTGGTTGGCTCGGATTAAGGATAATGTGTCCGAGTGAACCGACAGAGAGATTATTTTCAGTGAGTTAGCATTATTAAATTCCAACACAGCATACAAAGTGGATATCGTATCATCAAATATAATTGTTCTCGCCATGATATAGCTGGACAACAACGTATATCACAGTGATTTATCACTCTATGTCTCTGACTGTACTGTAGCTGTACAACAACGTATATCACAGTGATTTATCACTCTATGTCTCTGACTGTACTGTAGCTGGACAACGACGTCTATCACAGCGAATTATCGCACTATGTCTCTGACTGTACTGTAGCTGGACAACAACGTATATCACAGTGATTTATCACTCTATGTCTCTGACTGTACTTTAGCTGGACAATTGCTCATTTGGTGATAACCAACAATTACTCACTCACTATTCAAAACTGATGATAATCACTTAAGCAAATGTTATATGGATTTACATTAATCTAGTATAAAACTGTCTTCTGGAATTCAGACAATTGTGGCTCATTTGTATCTTCTGAGCCTTGTCTTAATACATCTAAGAAGTCTATACTCAACTTGCAATGTGCAATGTTTCTTCATTCAATGTTCATTTGTATGATATATTATTTTTCTATTTCATCATGACAAGTTTATCTATCCTCTTTTAAACCTATCACCACCGGTTATTCAAACATTGATTGTCAATAAGTTACTTTTGTTATTGTGAATACATTGTCACGTTCTGTAGATGTGAAATATTCCCATTGTCTGACTTATATCGTCTATACAGGTTGTAGTTCATATACTGAGCATGTTACAAATTGTTATAAGCTAAAGGTCGTAAATCTCACCTCTCTCCACCATCTGAGCCATTGTCATGATGCCCTTTTGTTTCTGAGATGTATCTGTACTTCCTTTTTGAAATGTTCTGAAGAAAAACTCAAGAACAAATAAAAAACACAGAGGGTACATATTTAAGCAAATTTTATATATAATGTGATATATAATATATTAATATAATTTGGTCTTTCTTCTATCTCACTTGCATATGAACCACATCTGTGGTGTAATGGTTAGCGTGCTCGCCCCAAGTGTGGTAGATCGTCTGTTCGAGCCCCAGTCGGGTCAAACCAAAGACTAATATTGATATTAATTGCTTCTCCGCTAAACACGCATACATTACGGAGAAAAAGTAAAGACTGAACCATGAGTTGCCTCAGAATCAGGCTAATGTGCCCAAATAGGAAGAGATATCTATCCGCGGGCTGTTGTTGCAGTGAGCTAGCACTATACAAATCCAATTCTAGGTGTGTTGATCTAGTATAAAGCAAACCTCTTCATCATCTCATTGAAAATTAATTTATTCTCGCCATGATATAGCTGAAAAATTGCAGAAATGGCGTTTAACAACAATCACTCACTCATTCACCTGTACATGTTTGACTGTGCTATATTGTACAAGATAATTGACAACATTCACCTGCACATGCTTGACTGTGCTATATTGTACAAGACAATGGACACCATTCACATGCACATGATTGACTGTGCTATATTGTACAATGCAATGGACAACATTCACCTGCATATGTTTGACTGTGCTATATTGTACAGGACAATGGACAACATTCACCTGCACATGTTTGACTGTGCTATATTGTACAAGACAATGGACAACATTCACCTGCACATGTTTGACTGTGCTATATTTTACAAGACACTGGACAACATTCACCTGTACATGTTTGAGTGCTATATTGTACAAGACAATGGACAACATTCACCTGCACATGTTTGACTGTGCTATATTGTACCAGTCAATGGACAACATTCACCTGCACATGTTTGACTGTGCTATATTGTACAAGACAATGGACAACATTCACCTGCACATGTTTGACTGTGCTATATTGTACAAGACAATGGACACCATTCACATGCACATGATTGACTGGGCTATATTGTACAATGCAATGGACAACATTCACCTGCACATGTTTGACTGCTATATTGTACCAGTCAATGGACAACATTCACCTGCACATGTTTGACTGTGCTATATTGTACAAGACAATGGACAACATTCACCTGCACATGTTTGACTGTGCTATATTGTACAAGACAATGGACAACATTCAACTGCACATGTTTGACTGTGCTATATTGTACAAGACAATGTACAACATTCACCTGCACATGTTTGACTGTGCTATATTGTACAACACAATGGACAACATTTACTGCACATGTTTGACTGTGCTATGTTGTACAACGGAATGGACAACATGCACCTGCACATGTTTGACTGTGCTATATTGTACAAGACAATGGACAACATTCACCTGCACATGCTTGACTCTGCTATATTGTGCAAGGCAATGGACAACATTCACCTGCACATGTTTGTCTGTGCTATATTGTACAAGACAATGGACAGCATTCACCTGCACATGTTTGACTGTTTTATATTGTACATGACAATGGACAACATTCACCTGCACATGTTTGACTGTGCTATATTTTTCAAGACAATGGACAACATTCAACTGTATTTGACTGTGCTACATTGTACAAAACAATGGACAACATTCACCAGTTCATATTTGACTGTGGTATATTGTACAAGACAATGGACAACATTCACCTGCACATGTTTCACTGTGATATATTGTACAAGAAAATGGACACCATTCACCTGTACATGTTTGACTGTGCTATATTGTACAAGACAATGGACATCATTCACATGCACATGCTTGACTGTGCTATATTGTACAATGCAATGGACAACATTCACCTGCATATGTTTGACTGTGCTATATTGTACAGGACAATGGACAACATTCACCTGGACATGTTTGACTGTGCTATATTGTACAAGACAATGGACAACATTCACCTGCACATGTTTGACTGTGCTATATTTAACAAGACAATGGACAACATTCACCTGTACATGTTTGACTGCTATATTGCACAAGACAATGGACAACATTCACCTGCACATGTTTGACTGTGCTATATTGTACCAGTCAATGGACAACATTCACCTGCACATGTTTGACTGTGCTATATTGTACAAAACAATGGACAACATTCACCTGCACATGTTTGACTGTGCTATATTGTACAAGACAATGGACAACATTCAACTGCACATGTTTGACTGCTATATTGTACAAGAGATTGTACAACATTCACCTGCACATGTTTGACTGTACTATATTGTACATGACACTAGACAACATTCACCTGTACATGTTTGACTGTTATATTGCACAAGACAATGGACAACATTCACCTGCACATGTTTGACTGTGCTATATTGTACCAGTCAATGGACAACATTCACCTGCACATGTTTGACTGTGCTATATTGCACAAGACAATGGACAACATTCACCTGCACATGTTTGACTGTGCTATATTGTACAAGACAAAGGACACCATTCACCTGCACATGTTTGACTGTGCTATATTGTACAAGAAAATGGACAACATTCACTTGCACATGTTTGACTGTGCTATATTGTACAAGACAATGGACAACATTCACCTGCACATGTTTGACTATTTTATATTGTACATGACAATGGACAACATTCACCTGCACATGTTTGACTGTGCTATATTTTTCAAGACAATGGACAACATTCAACTGTATTTGACTGTGCTACATTGTACAAAACAATGGACAACATTCACCAGTTCATATTTGACTGTGCTATATTGTACAAGACAATGGACAACATTCACCTGCACATATTTTACAGTACTATATTGTACCAGACAATGGACAACATTCACCTACACATGCTTGACTCTGCTATATTGTACAAGACAATGGACAACATTCACCTGCACATGCTTGACTCTGTTATATTGTGCAAGGCAATGGACAACATTCACCTGCACATGTTTGTCTGTGCTATATTGTACAAGACAATGGACAGCATTCACCTGCACATGTTTGACTGTTTTATATTGTACATGACAATGGACAACATTCACCTGCACATGTTTGACTGTGCTATATTTTTCAAGACAATGGACAACATTCAACTGTATTTGACTGTGCTACATTGTACAAAACAATGGACAACATTCACCAGTTCATATTTGACTGCTATATTGCACAAGACAATGGACAACATTCACCTGCACATGTTTGACTGTGCTATATTGTACCAGTCAATGGACAACATTCACCTGCACATGTTTGACTGTGCTATATTGTACAAAACAATGGACAAAATTCACCTGCACATGTTTGACTGTGCTATATTGTACAAGACAATGGACAACATTCAACTGCACATGTTTGACTGCTATATTGTACAAGATATTGTACAACATTCACCTGCACATGTTTGACTGTACTATATTGTACATGACACTAGACAACATTCACCTGTACATGTTTGACTGTTATATTGCACAAGACAATGGACAACATTCACCTGCACATGTTTGACTGTGCTATATTGTACCAGTCAATGGACAACATTCACCTGCACATGTTTGACTGTGCTATATTGTACAAGACAATGGACAACATTCAACTGCACATGTTTGACTGTGCTATATTGTACAAGACAATGGACAACATTCACCTACACATGTTTGACTGTGCTATATTGTACAACACAATGGACAACATTTACCTGCACATGTTTGACTGTGCTATGTTGTACAACGCAATGGACAACATGCACCTGCACATGTTTGACTGTGCTATATTGTACAAGACAATGGACAACATTCACCTGCACATATTTTACAGTACTATATTGTACCAGACAATGGACAACATTCACCTGCACATGCTTGACTCTGCTATATTGTACAAGGCAATGGACAACATTCACCTGCACATGTTTGTCTGTGCTATATTGTACAAGACAATGGACAGCATTCACCTGCACATGCTTGACTGTGCTATATTGTACAAGACAAAGGACACCATTCACCTGCACATGTTTGACTGTGCTATATTGTACAAGAAAATGGACAACATTCACTTGCACATGTTTGACTGTGCTATATTGTACAAGACAATGGACAACATTCACCTGCACATGTTTGACTATTTTATATTGTACATGACAATGGACAACATTCACCTGCACATGTTTGACTGTGCTATATTTTTCAAGACAATGGACAACATTCAACTGTATTTGACTGTGCTACATTGTACAAAACAATGGACAACATTCACCAGTTCATATTTGACTGTGGTATATTGTACAAGACAATGGACAACATTCACCTGCACATATTTCACTGTGATATATTGTACAAGACAATGGACACCATTCACCTGTACATGTTTGACTGTGCTATATTGTACAAGACAATGGACATCATTCACATGCACATGCTTGACTTTGCTATATTGTACAATGCAATGGACAACATTCACCTGCATATGTTTGACTGTGCTATATTGTACAGGACAATGGACAACATTCACCTGGACATGTTTGACTGTGCTATATTGTACAAGACAATGGACAACATTCACCTGCACATGTTTGACTGTGCTATATTTTACAAGACAATGGACAACATTCACCTGTACATGTTTTACTGCTATATTGCACAAGACAATGGACAACATTCACCTGCACATGTTTGACTGTGCTATATTGTACAAGACAATGGACAACATTCACCTGCACATGTTTGACTGTGCTATATTGTACAAGACAATGGACAACATTCAACTGCACATGTTTGACTGTGCTATATTGTACAAGACAATGTACAACATTCACCTGCACATGTTTGACTGTGCTATATTGTACAACACAATGGACAACATTTACTGCACATGTTTGACTGTGCTATGTTGTACAACGCAATGGACAACATGCACCTGCACATGTTTGACTGTGCTATATTGTACAAGACAATGGACAACATTCACCTGCACATGCTTGACTCTGCTATATTGTGCAAGGCAATGGACAACATTCACCTGCACATGTTTGTCTGTGCTATATTGTACAAGACAATGGACAGCATTCACCTGCACATGTTTGACTGTGCTATATTTTCCAAGACAATGGACAACATTCAACTGTATTTGACTGTGCTACATTGTACAAAACAATGGACAACATTCACCAGTTCATATTTGACTGTGGTATATTGTACAAGACAATGGACAACATTCACCTGCACATGTTTCACTGTGATATATTGTACAAGACAATGGACACCATTCACCTGTACATGTTTGACTGTGCTATATTGTACAAGACAATGGACATCATTCACATGCACATGCTTGACTGTGCTATATTGTACAATGCAATGGACAACATTCACCTGCATATGTTTGACTGTGCTATATTGTACAGGACAATGGACAACATTCACCTGGACATGTTTGACTGTGCTATATTGTACAAGACAATGGCCAACATTCACCTGCACATGTTTGACTGTGCTATATTTTACAAGACAATGGACAACATTCACCTGTACATGTTTGACTGCTATATTGCACAAGACAATGGACAACATTCACCTGCACATGTTTGACTGTGCTATATTGTACCAGTCAATGGACAACATTCACCTGCACATGTTTGACTGTGCTATATTGTACAAGACAATGGACAACATTCACCTGCACATGTTTGACTGTGCTATATTGTACCAGTCAATGGACAACATTCACCTGCACATGTTTGACTGTGCTATATTGTACAAGACAATGGACAACATTCACCTGCACATGTTTGACTGTGCTATATTGTACAAGACAATGGACAACATTCAACTGCACATGTTTGACTGCTATATTTTACAAGAGATTGTACAACATTCACCTGCACATGCTTGACTGTGCTATATTGTACAAGACAATGGACAACATTCAACTGCACATGTTTGACTGTGCTATATTGTACAAGACAATGGACAACATTCACCTGCACATGTTTGACTGTGCTATATTGTACAACACAATGGACAACATTTACCTGCACATGTTTAACTGTGCTATGTTGTACAACGCAATGGACAACATGCACCTGCACATGTTTGACTGTGCTATATTGTACAAGACAATGGACAACATTCACCTGCACATATTTTACAGTACTATATTGTACCAGACAATGGACAACATTCACCTGCACATGCTTGACTCTGCTATATTGTACAAGGCAATGGACACCATTCACCTGCACATGTTTGTCGTGCTATATTGTACAAGACAATGGACAGCATTCACCTGCACATGCTTGACTGTGCTATATTGTACAAGACAAAGGACACCATTCACCTGCACATGTTTGACTGTGCTATATTGTACAAGAAAATGGACAACATTCACTTGCACATGTTTGACTGTGCTATATTGTACAAGACAATGGACAGCATTCACCTGCACATGCTTGACTGTGCTATATTGTACAAGACAAAGGACACCATTCACCTGCACATGTTTGACTGTGCTATATTGTACAAGAAAATGGACAACATTCACCTGCACATGTTTGACTATTTTATATTGTACATGACAATGGACAACATTCACCTGCACATGTTTGTCTGTGCTATATTGTACAAGACAATGGACAGCATTCACCTGCACATGTTTGACTGTTTTATATTGTACATGACAATGGACAACATTCACCTGCACATGTTTGACTGTGCTATATTTTTCAAGACAATGGACAACATTCAACTGTATTTGACTGTGCTACATTGTACAAAACAATGGACAACATTCACCAGTTCATATTTGACTGTGGTATATTGTACAAGACAATGGACAACATTCACCTGCACATGTTTCACTGTGATATATTGTACAAGACAATGGACACCATTCACCTGTACATGTTTGACTGTGCTATATTGTACAAGACAATGGACATCATTCACATGCACATGCTTGACTGTGCTATATTGTACAATGCAATGGACAACATTCACCTGCATATGTTTGACTGTGCTATATTGTACAGGACAATGGACAACATTCACCTGGACATGTTTGACTGTGCTATATTGTACAAGACAATGGCCAACATTCACCTGCACATGTTTGACTGTGCTATATTTTACAAGACAATGGACAACATTCACCTGTACATGTTTGACTGCTATATTGCACAAGACAATGGACAACATTCACCTGCACATGTTTGACTGTGCTATATTGTACCAGTCAATGGACAACATTCACCTGCACATGTTTGACTGTGCTATATTGTACAAGACAATGGACATCATTCACATGCACATGCTTGACTGTGCTATATTGTACAATGCAATGGACAACATTCACCTGCATATGTTTGACTGTGCTATATTGTACAGGACAATGGACACCATTCACCTGTACATGTTTGACTGTGCTATATTGTACAAGACAATGGACATCATTCACATGCACATGCTTGACTGTGCTATATTGTACAATGCAATGGACAACATTCACCTGCATATGTTTGACTGTGCTATATTGTACAGGACAATGGACAACATTCACCTGGACATGTTTGACTGTGCTATATTGTACAAGACAATGGCCAACATTCACCTGCACATGTTTGACTGTGCTATATTGCACAAGACAATGGACAACATTCACCTGTACATGTTTGACTGCTATATTGCACAAGACAATGGACAACATTCACCTGCACATGTTTGACTGTGCTATATTGTACCAGTCAATGGACAACATTCACCTGCACATGTTTGACTGTGCTATATTGTACAAGACAATGGACAACATTCACCTGCACATGTTTGACTGTGCTATATTGTACCAGTCAATGGACAACATTCACCTGCACATGTTTGACTGTGCTATATTGTACAAGACAATGGACAACATTCACCTGCACATGTTTGACTGTGCTATATTGTACAAGACAATGGACAACATTCAACTGCACATGTTTGACTGCTATATTGTACAAGAGATTGTACAACATTCACCTGCACATGCTTGACTGTGCTATATTGTACAAGACAATGGACAACATTCAACTGCACATGTTTGACTGTGCTATATTGTACAAGACAATGGACAACATTCACCTGCACATGTTTGACTGTGCTATATTGTACAACGCAATGGACAACATGCACCTGCACATGTTTGACTGTGCTATATTGTACAAGACAATGGACAACATTCACCTGCACATATTTTACAGTACTATATTGTACCAGACAATGGACAACATTCACCTGCACATGCTTGACTCTGCTATATTGTACAAGGCAATGGACACCATTCACCTGCACATGTTTGTCTGTGCTATATTGTACAAGACAATGGACAGCATTCACCTGCACATGCTTTACTGTGCTATATTGTACAAGACAAAGGACACCATTCACCTGCACATGTTTGACTGTGCTATATTTTACAAGAAAATGGACAACATTCACTTGCACATGTTTGACTGTGCTATATTGTACAAGACAATGGACAGCATTCACCTGCACATGCTTGACTGTGCTATATTGTACAAGACAAAGGACACCATTCACCTGCACATGTTTGACTGTGCTATATTGTACAAGAAAATGGACAACATTCACTTGCACATGTTTGACTATTTTATATTGTACATGACAATGGACAACATTCACCTGCACATGTTTGTCTGTGCTATATTGTACAAGACAATGGACAGCATTCACCTGCACATGTTTGACTGTTTTATATTGTACATGACAATGGACAACATTCACCTGCACATGTTTGACTGTGCTATATTTTTTAAGACAATGGACAACATTCAACTGTATTTGACTGTGCTACATTGTACAAAACAATGGACAACATTCACCAGTTCATATTTGACTGTGGTATATTGTACAAGACAATGGACAACATTCACCTGCACATGTTTCACTGTGATATATTGTACAAGACAATGGACACCATTCACCTGTACATGTTTGACTGTGCTATATTGTACAAGACAATGGACATCATTCACATGCACATGCTTGACCGTGCTATATTGTACAATGCAATGGACAACATTCACCTGCATATGTTTGACTGTGCTATATTGTACAGGACAATGGACAACATTCACCTGGACATGTTTGACTGTGCTATATTGTACAAGACAATGGCCAACATTCACCTGCACATGTTTGACTGTGCTATATTTTACAAGACAATGGACAACATTCACCTGTACATGTTTGACTGCTATATTGCACAAGACAATGGACAACATTCACCTGCACATGTTTGACTGTGCTATATTGTACCAGTCAATGGACAACATTCACCTGCACATGTTTGACTGTGCTATATTGTACAAGACAATGGACAACATTCACCTGCACATGTTTGACTGTGCTATATTGTACCAGTCAATGGACAACATTCACCTGCACATGTTTGACTGTGCTATATTGTACAAGACAATGGACAACATTCACCTGCACATGTTTGACTGTGCTATATTGTACAAGACAATGGACAACATTCAACTGCACATGTTTGACTGCTATATTGTACAAGAGATTGTACAACATTCACCTGCACATGCTTGACTGTGCTATATTGTACAAGACAATGGACAACATTCAACTGCACATGTTTGACTGTGCTATATTGTACAAGACAATGGACAACATTCACCTGCACATGTTTGACTGTGCTATATTGTACAACACAATGGACAACATTTACCTGCACATGTTTGACTGTGCTATGTTGTACAACGCAATGGACAACATGCACCTGCACATGTTTGACTGTGCTATATTGTACAAGACAATGGACAACATTCACCTGCACATATTTTACAGTACTATATTGTACCAGACAATGGACAACATTCACCTGCACATGCTTGACTCTGCTATACTGTACAAGGCAATGGACACCATTCACCTGCACATGTTTGTCTGTGCTATATTGTACAAGACAATGGACAGCATTCACCTGCACATGCTTGACTGTGCTATATTGTACAAGACAAAGGACACCATTCACCTGCACATGTTTGACTGTGCTATATTGTACAAGAAAATGGACAACATTCACTTGCACATGTTTGACTGTGCTATATTGTACAAGACAATGGACAGCATTCACCTGCACATGCTTGACTGTGCTATATTGTACAAGACAAAGGACACCATTCACCTGCACATGTTTGACTGTGCTATATTGTACAAGAAAATGGACAACATTCACCTGCACATGTTTGACTATTTTATATTGTACATGACAATGGACAACATTCACCTGCACATGTTTGACTGTGCTATATTTTTCAAAACAATGGACAACATTCAACTGTATTTGACTGTGCTACATTGTACAAAACAATGGACAACATTCACCAGTTCATATTTGACTGTAATATATTGTACAAGACAATGGACAACATTCACCTGCACATATTTCACTGTGATATATTGTACAAGACAATGGACACCATTCACCTGTACATGTTTGACTGTGCTATATTGTACAAGACAATGGACATCATTCACATGCACATGCTTGACTGTGCTATATTGTACAATGCAATGGACAACATTCACCTGCATATGTTTGACTGTGCTATATTGTACAGGACAATGGACAACATTCACCTGCACATGTTTGACTGTGCTATATTGTACAAGACAATGGACAACATTCACCTGCACATATTTGACTGTGCTATATTTTACAAGACAATGGACAACATTCACCTGTACATGTTTGACAGCTATATTGCACAAGACAATGGACAACATTCACCTGCACATGTTTGACTGTGCTATATTGTACAAGACAATGGACAACATTCAACTGCACATGTTTGACTGTGCTATATTGTACAAGGCAATGGACAACATTCACCTGCACATGCTTGACTCTGCTATATTGTACAAGGCAATGGACAACATTCACCTGCACATGTTTGACTGTACTATATTGTACATGACAATGGACAACATTCACCTGCACATGCTTGACTCTGCTATATTGTACAAGGCAATGGACAACATTCACCTGCACATGTTTGTCTGTGCTATATTGTACAAGACAATGGACAGCATTCACCTGCACATGCTTGACTGTGCTATATTGTACAAGACAAAGGACACCATTCACCTGCACATGTTTGACAGCTATATTGTACAAGAGATTGTACAACATTCACCTGCACATGTTTGACTGTACTATATTGTACATGACACTAGACAACATTCACCTGTACATGTTTGACTGTTATATTGCACAAGACAATGGACAACATTCACCTGCACATGTTTGACTGTGCTATATTGTACCAGTCAATGGACAACATTCACCTGCACATGTTTGACTGTGCTATATTGTACAAGACAATGGACAACATTCACCTGCACATGCTTGACTGTGCTATATTGTACAAGACAATGGACAACATTCAACTGCACATGTTTGACTGTGCTATATTGTACAAGACAATGGACAACATTCACCTACACATGTTTGACTGTGCTATATTGTACAACACAATGGACAACATTTACCTGCACATGTTTGACTGTGCTATGTTGTACAACGCAATGGACAACATGCACCTGCACATGTTTGACTGTGCTATATTGTACAAGACAATGGACAACATTCACCTGCACATATTTTACAGTACTATATTGTACCAGACAATGGACAACATTCACCTGCACATGCTTGACTCTGCTATATTGTACAAGGCAATGGACAACATTCACCTGCACATGTTTGTCTGTGCTATATTGTACAAGACAATGGACAGCATTCACCTGCACATGCTTGACTGTGCTATATTGTACAAGACAAAGGACACCATTCACCTGCACATGTTTGACTGTGCTATATTGTACAAGACAATGGACAACATTCAACTGCACATGTTTGACTGCTATATTGTACAAGAGATTGTACAACATTCACCTGCACATGCTTGACTGTGCTATATTGTACAAGACAATGGACAACATTCAACTGCACATGTTTGACTGTGCTATATTGTACAAGACAATGGACAACATTCACCTGCACATGTTTGACTGTGCTATATTGTACAACGCAATGGACAACATGCACCTGCACATGTTTGACTGTGCTATATTGTACAAGACAATGGACAACATTCACCTGCACATATTTTACAGTACTATATTGTACCAGACAATGGACAACATTCACCTGCACATGCTTGACTCTGCTATATTGTACAAGGCAATGGACACCATTCACCTGCACATGTTTGTCTGTGCTATATTGTACAAGACAATGGACAGCATTCACCTGCACATGCTTTACTGTGCTATATTGTACAAGACAAAGGACACCATTCACCTGCACATGTTTGACTGTGCTATATTTTACAAGAAAATGGACAACATTCACTTGCACATGTTTGACTGTGCTATATTGTACAAGACAATGGACAGCATTCACCTGCACATGCTTGACTGTGCTATATTGTACAAGACAAAGGACACCATTCACCTGCACATGTTTGACTGTGCTATATTGTACAAGAAAATGGACAACATTCACTTGCACATGTTTGACTATTTTATATTGTACATGACAATGGACAACATTCACCTGCACATGTTTGTCTGTGCTATATTGTACAAGACAATGGACAGCATTCACCTGCACATGTTTGACTGTTTTATATTGTACATGACAATGGACAACATTCACCTGCACATGTTTGACTGTGCTATATTTTTTAAGACAATGGACAACATTCAACTGTATTTGACTGTGCTACATTGTACAAAACAATGGACAACATTCACCAGTTCATATTTGACTGTGGTATATTGTACAAGACAATGGACAACATTCACCTGCACATGTTTCACTGTGATATATTGTACAAGACAATGGACACCATTCACCTGTACATGTTTGACTGTGCTATATTGTACAAGACAATGGACATCATTCACATGCACATGCTTGACCGTGCTATATTGTACAATGCAATGGACAACATTCACCTGCATATGTTTGACTGTGCTATATTGTACAGGACAATGGACAACATTCACCTGGACATGTTTGACTGTGCTATATTGTACAAGACAATGGCCAACATTCACCTGCACATGTTTGACTGTGCTATATTTTACAAGACAATGGACAACATTCACCTGTACATGTTTGACTGCTATATTGCACAAGACAATGGACAACATTCACCTGCACATGTTTGACTGTGCTATATTGTACCAGTCAATGGACAACATTCACCTGCACATGTTTGACTGTGCTATATTGTACAAGACAATGGACAACATTCACCTGCACATGTTTGACTGTGCTATATTGTACCAGTCAATGGACAACATTCACCTGCACATGTTTGACTGTGCTATATTGTACAAGACAATGGACAACATTCACCTGCACATGTTTGACTGTGCTATATTGTACAAGACAATGGACAACATTCAACTGCACATGTTTGACTGCTATATTGTACAAGAGATTGTACAACATTCACCTGCACATGCTTGACTGTGCTATATTGTACAAGACAATGGACAACATTCAACTGCACATGTTTGACTGTGCTATATTGTACAAGACAATGGACAACATTCACCTGCACATGTTTGACTGTGCTATATTGTACAACACAATGGACAACATTTACCTGCACATGTTTGACTGTGCTATGTTGTACAACGCAATGGACAACATGCACCTGCACATGTTTGACTGTGCTATATTGTACAAGACAATGGACAACATTCACCTGCACATATTTTACAGTACTATATTGTACCAGACAATGGACAACATTCACCTGCACATGCTTGACTCTGCTATACTGTACAAGGCAATGGACACCATTCACCTGCACATGTTTGTCTGTGCTATATTGTACAAGACAATGGACAGCATTCACCTGCACATGCTTGACTGTGCTATATTGTACAAGACAAAGGACACCATTCACCTGCACATGTTTGACTGTGCTATATTGTACAAGAAAATGGACAACATTCACTTGCACATGTTTGACTGTGCTATATTGTACAAGACAATGGACAGCATTCACCTGCACATGCTTGACTGTGCTATATTGTACAAGACAAAGGACACCATTCACCTGCACATGTTTGACTGTGCTATATTGTACAAGAAAATGGACAACATTCACCTGCACATGTTTGACTATTTTATATTGTACATGACAATGGACAACATTCACCTGCACATGTTTGACTGTGCTATATTTTTCAAAACAATGGACAACATTCAACTGTATTTGACTGTGCTACATTGTACAAAACAATGGACAACATTCACCAGTTCATATTTGACTGTAATATATTGTACAAGACAATGGACAACATTCACCTGCACATATTTCACTGTGATATATTGTACAAGACAATGGACACCATTCACCTGTACATGTTTGACTGTGCTATATTGTACAAGACAATGGACATCATTCACATGCACATGCTTGACTGTGCTATATTGTACAATGCAATGGACAACATTCACCTGCATATGTTTGACTGTGCTATATTGTACAGGACAATGGACAACATTCACCTGCACATGTTTGACTGTGCTATATTGTACAAGACAATGGACAACATTCACCTGCACATATTTGACTGTGCTATATTTTACAAGACAATGGACAACATTCACCTGTACATGTTTGACAGCTATATTGCACAAGACAATGGACAACATTCACCTGCACATGTTTGACTGTGCTATATTGTACAAGACAATGGACAACATTCAACTGCACATGTTTGACTGTGCTATATTGTACAAGGCAATGGACAACATTCACCTGCACATGCTTGACTCTGCTATATTGTACAAGGCAATGGACAACATTCACCTGCACATGTTTGACTGTACTATATTGTACATGACAATGGACAACATTCACCTGCACATGCTTGACTCTGCTATATTGTACAAGGCAATGGACAACATTCACCTGCACATGTTTGTCTGTGCTATATTGTACAAGACAATGGACAGCATTCACCTGCACATGCTTGACTGTGCTATATTGTACAAGACAAAGGACACCATTCACCTGCACATGTTTGACAGCTATATTGTACAAGAGATTGTACAACATTCACCTGCACATGTTTGACTGTACTATATTGTACATGACACTAGACAACATTCACCTGTACATGTTTGACTGTTATATTGCACAAGACAATGGACAACATTCACCTGCACATGTTTGACTGTGCTATATTGTACCAGTCAATGGACAACATTCACCTGCACATGTTTGACTGTGCTATATTGTACAAGACAATGGACAACATTCACCTGCACATGCTTGACTGTGCTATATTGTACAAGACAATGGACAACATTCAACTGCACATGTTTGACTGTGCTATATTGTACAAGACAATGGACAACATTCACCTACACATGTTTGACTGTGCTATATTGTACAACACAATGGACAACATTTACCTGCACATGTTTGACTGTGCTATGTTGTACAACGCAATGGACAACATGCACCTGCACATGTTTGACTGTGCTATATTGTACAAGACAATGGACAACATTCACCTGCACATATTTTACAGTACTATATTGTACCAGACAATGGACAACATTCACCTGCACATGCTTGACTCTGCTATATTGTACAAGGCAATGGACAACATTCACCTGCACATGTTTGTCTGTGCTATATTGTACAAGACAATGGACAGCATTCACCTGCACATGCTTGACTGTGCTATATTGTACAAGACAAAGGACACCATTCACCTGCACATGTTTGACTGTGCTATATTGTACAAGAAAATGGACAACATTCACTTGCACATGTTTGACTGTGCTATATTGTACAAGACAATGGACAACATTCACCTGCACATGTTTGACTATTTTATATTGTACATGACAATGGACAACATTCACCTGCACATGTTTGACTGTGCTATATTTTTCAAGACAATGGACAACATTCAACTGTATTTGACTGTGCTACATTGTACAAAACAATGGACAACATTCACCAGTTCATATTTGACTGTGGTATATTGTACAAGACAATGGACAACATTCACCTGCACATATTTCACTGTGATATATTGTACAAGACAATGGACACCATTCACCTGTACATGTTTGACTGTGCTATATTGTACAAGACAATGGACATCATTCACATGCACATGCTTGACTTTGCTATATTGTACAATGCAATGGACAACATTCACCTGCATATGTTTGACTGTGCTATATTGTACAGGACAATGGACAACATTCACCTGGACATGTTTGACTGTGCTATATTGTACAAGAAAATGGACAACATTCACCTGCACATGTTTGACTGTGCTATATTTTACAAGACAATGGACAACATTCACCTGTACATGTTTGACTGCTATATTGCACAAGACAATGGACAACATTCACCTGCACATGTTTGACTGTGCTATATTGTACAAGACAATGGACAACATTCACCTGCACATGTTTGACTGTACTATATTGTACAAGACAATGGACAACATTCAACTGCACATGTTTGACTGTGCTATATTGTACAAGACAATGTACAACATTCACCTGCACATGTTTGACTGTGCTATATTGTACAACACAATGGACAACATTTACTGCTCATGTTTGACTGTGCTATGTTGTACAACGCAATGGACAACATGCACCTGCACATGTTTGACTGTGCTATATTGTACAAGACAATGGACAACATTCACCTGCACATGCTTGACTCTGCTATATTGTGCAAGGCAATGGACAACATTCACCTGCACATGTTTGTCTGTGCTATATTGTACAAGACAATGGACAGCATTCACCTGCACATGTTTGACTGTTTTATATTGTACATGACAATGGACAACATTCACCTGCACATGTTTGACTGTGCTATATTTTTCAAGACAATGGACAACATTCAACTGTATTTGACTGTGCTACATTGTACAAAACAATGGACAACATTCACCAGTTCATATTTGACTGTGGTATATTGTACAAGACAATGGACAACATTCACCTGCACATGTTTCACTGTGATATATTGTACAAGACAATGGACACCATTCACCTGTACATGTTTGACTGTGCTATATTGTACAAGACAATGGACATCATTCACATGCACATGCTTGACTGTGCTATATTGTACAATGCAATGGACAACATTCACCTGCATATGTTTGACTGTGCTATATTGTACAGGACAATGGACAACATCCACCTGGACATGTTTGACTGTGCTATATTGTACAAGACAATGGCCAACATTCACCTGCACATGTTTGACTGTGCTATATTTTACAAGACAATGGACAACATTCACCTGTACATGTTTGACTGCTATATTGCACAAGACCATGGACAACATTCACCTGCACATGTTTGACTGTGCTATATTGTACCAGTCAATGGACAACATTCACCTGCACATGTTTGACTGTGCTATATTGTACAAGACAATGGACAACATTCACCTGCACATGTTTGACTGTGCTATATTGTACAAGACAATGGACAACATTCAACTGCACATGTTTGACTGCTATATTGTACAAGAGATTGTACAACATTCACCTGCACATGCTTGACTGTGCTATATTGTACAAGACAATGGACAACATTCAACTGCACATGTTTGACTGTGCTATATTGTACAAGACAATGGACAACATTCACCTGCACATGTTTGACTGTGCTATATTGTACAACACAATGGACAACATTTACCTGCACATGTTTGACTGTGCTATGTTGTACAACGCAATGGACAACATGCACCTGCACATGTTTGACTGTGCTATATTGTACAAGACAATGGACAACATTCACCTGCACATATTTTACAGTACTATATTGTACCAGACAATGGACAACATTCACCTGCACATGCTTGACTCTGCTATATTGTACAAGGCAATGGACACCATTCACCTGCACATGTTTGTCTGTGCTATATTGTACAAGACAATGGACAGCATTCACCTGCACATGCTTGACTGTGCTATATTGTACAAGACAAAGGACACCATTCACCTGCACATGTTTGACTGTGCTATATTGTACAAGAAAATGGACAACATTCACTTGCACATGTTTGACTGTGCTATATTGTACAAGACAATGGACAGCATTCACCTGCACATGCTTGACTGTGCTATATTGTACAAGACAAAGGACACCATTCACCTGCACATGTTTGACTGTGCTATATTGTACAAGAAAATGGACAACATTCACCTGCACATGTTTGACTATTTTATATTGTACATGACAATGGACAACATTCACCTGCACATGTTTGTCTGTGCTATATTGTACAAGACAATGGACAGCATTCACCTGCACATGTTTGACTGTTTTATATTGTACATGACAATGGACAACATTCACCTGCACATGTTTGACTGTGCTATATTTTTCAAGACAATGGACAACATTCAACTGTATTTGACTGTGCTACATTGTACAAAACAATGGACAACATTCACCAGTTCATATTTGACTGTGGTATATTGTACAAGACAATGGACAACATTCACCTGCACATGTTTCACTGTGATATATTGTACAAGACAATGGACACCATTCACCTGTACATGTTTGACTGTGCTATATTGTACAAGACAATGGACATCATTCACATGCACATGCTTGACTGTGCTATATTGTACAATGCAATGGACAACATTCACCTGCATATGTTTGACTGTGCTATATTGTACAGGACAATGGACAACATTCACCTGGACATGTTTGACTGTGCTATATTGTACAAGACAATGGCCAACATTCACCTGCACATGTTTGACTGTGCTATATTTTACAAGACAATGGACAACATTCACCTGTACATGTTTGACTGCTATATTGCACAAGACAATGGACAACATTCACCTGCACATGTTTGACTGTGCTATATTGTACCAGTCAATGGACAACATTCACCTGCACATGTTTGACTGTGCTATATTGTACAAGACAATGGACAACATTCACCTGCACATGTTTGACTGTGCTATATTGTACCAGTCAATGGACAACATTCACCTGCACATGTTTGACTGTGCTATATTGTACAAGACAATGGACAACATTCACCTGCACATGTTTGACTGTGCTATATTGTACAAGACAATGGACAACATTCAACTGCACATGTTTGACTGCTATATTGTACAAGAGATTGTACAACATTCACCTGCACATGCTTGACTGTGCTATATTGTACAAGACAATGGACAACATTCAACTGCACATGTTTGACTGTGCTATATTGTACAAGACAATGGACAACATTCACCTGCACATGTTTGACTGTGCTATATTGTACAACACAATGGACAACATTTACCTGCACATGTTTGACTGTGCTATGTTGTACAACGCAATGGACAACATGCACCTGCACATGTTTGACTGTGCTATATTGTACAAGACAATGGACAACATTCACCTGCACATATTTTACAGTACTATATTGTACCAGACAATGGACAACATTCACCTGCATATGCTTGACTCTGCTATAGTGTACAAGGCAATGGACACCATTCACCTGCACATGTTTGTCTGTGCTATATTGTACAAGACAATGGACAGCATTCACCTGCACATGCTTGACTGTGCTATATTGTACAAGACAAAGGACACCATTCACCTGCACATGTTTGACTGTGCTATATTGTACAAGAAAATGGACAACATTCACTTGCACATGTTTGACTGTGCTATATTGTACAAGACAATGGACAGCATTCACCTGCACATGCTTGACTGTGCTATATTGTACAAGACAAAAGACACCATTCACCTGCACATGTTTGACTGTGCTATATTGTATAAGAAAATGGACAACATTCACCTGCACATGTTTGACTATTTTATATTGTACATGACAATGGACAACATTCACCTGCACATGTTTGACTGTGCTATATTTTTCAAGACAATGGACAACATTCAACTGTATTTGACTGTGCTACATTGTACAAAACAATGGACAACATTCACCAGTTCATATTTGACTGTGGTATATTGTACAAGACAATGGACAACATTCACCTGCACATATTTCACTGTGATATATTGTACAAGACAATGGACACCATTCACCTGTACATGTTTGACTGTGCTATATTGTACAAGACAATGGACATCATTCACATGCACATGCTTGACTCTGCTATATTGTACAATGCAATGGACAACATTCACCTGCATATGTTTGACTGTGCTATATTGTACAGGACAATGGACAACATTCACCTGCACATGTTTGACTGTGCTATATTGTACAAGACAATGGACAACATTCACCTGCACATGTTTGACTGTGCTATATTTTACAAGACAATGGACAACATTCACCTGTACATGTTTGACAGCTATATTGCACAAGACAATGGACAACATTCACCTGCACATGTTTGACTGTGCTATATTGTACAAGACAATGGAAAACATTCAACTGCACATGTTTGACTGTGCTATATTGTACAAGAGAATGTACAACATTCACCTGCACATGTTTGACTGTACTATATTGTACATGACAATGGACAACATTCACCTGCACATGCTTGACTCTGCTATATTGTACAAGGCAATGGACAACATTCACCTGCACATGTTTGTCTGTGCTATATTGTACAAGACAATGGACAGCATTCACCTGCACATGCTTGACTGTGCTATATTGTACAAGACAAAGGACACCATTCACCTGCACATGTTTGACAGCTATATTGCACAAGACCATGGACAACATTCACCTGCACATGTTTGACTGTGCTATATTGTACAAGACAATGGACAACATTCAACTGCACATGTTTGACTGTGCTATATTGTACAAGAGAATGTACAACATTCACCTGCACATGTTTGACTGTGCTATATTGTACAAGAAAATGGACAACATTCACTTGCACATGTTTGACTGTGCTATATTGTACCAGTCAATGGACAACATTCACCTGCACATGTTTGACTGTGCTATATTGTACAAGACAATGGACAACATTCACCTGCACATGTTTGACTGTGCTATATTGTACAAGACAATGGACAACATTCACCTGCACATGTTTGACTGTGCTATATTGTACAAGACAATGGACAACATTCAACTGCACATGTTTGACTGCTATATTGTACAAGAGATTGTACAACATTCACCTGCACATGCTTGACTGTGCTATATTGTACAAGACAATGGACAACATTCAACTGCACATGTTTGACTGTGCTATATTGTACAAGACAATGGACAACATTCAACTGCACATGTTTGACTGCTATATTGTACAAGAGATTGTACAACATTCACCTGCACATGCTTGTCTGTGCTATATTGTACAAGACAATGGACAACATTCACCTACACATGTTTGACTGTGCTATATTGTACAACACAATGGACAACATTTACCTGCACATGTTTGACTGTGCTATGTTGTACAACGCAATGGACAACATGCACCTGCACATGTTTGACTGTGCTATATTGTACAAGACAATGGACAACATTCACCTGCACATATTTTACAGTACTATATTGTACCAGACAATGGACAACATTCACCTGCACATGCTTGACTCTGCTATATTGTACAAGGCAATGGACAACATTCACCTGCACATGTTTGTCTGTGCTATATTGTACAAGACAATGGACAGCATTCACCTGCACATGCTTGACTGTGCTATATTGTACAAGACAAAGGACACCATTCACCTGCACATGTTTGACTGTGCTATATTGTACAAGAAAATGGACAACATTCACTTGCACATGTTTGACTGTGCTATATTGTACAAGACAATGGACAACATTCACCTGCACATGTTTGACTATTTTATATTGTACATGACAATGGACAACATTCACCTGCACATGTTTGACTGTGCTATATTTTTCAAGACAATGGACAACATTCAACTGTATTTGACTGTGCTACATTGTACAAAACAATGGACAACATTCACCAGTTCATATTTGACTGTGGTATATTGTACAAGACAATGGACAACATTCACCTGCACATATTTCACTGTGATATATTGTACAAGACAATGGACACCATTCACCTGTACATGTTTGACTGTGCTATATTGTACAAGACAATGGACATCATTCACATGCACATGCTTGACTTTGCTATATTGTACAATGCAATGGACAACATTCACCTGCATATGTTTGACTGTGCTATATTGTACAGGACAATGGACAACATTCACCTGGACATGTTTGACTGTGCTATATTGTACAAGAAAATGGACAACATTCACCTGCACATGTTTGACTGTGCTATATTTTACAAGACAATGGACAACATTCACCTGTACATGTTTGACTGCTATATTGCACAAGACAATGGACAACATTCACCTGCACATGTTTGACTGTGCTATATTGTACAAGACAATGGACAACATTCACCTGCACATGTTTGACTGTACTATATTGTACAAGACAATGGACAACATTCAACTGCACATGTTTGACTGTGCTATATTGTACAAGACAATGTACAACATTCACCTGCACATGTTTGACTGTGCTATATTGTACAACACAATGGACAACATTTACTGCTCATGTTTGACTGTGCTATGTTGTACAACGCAATGGACAACATGCACCTGCACATGTTTGACTGTGCTATATTGTACAAGACAATGGACAACATTCACCTGCACATGCTTGACTCTGCTATATTGTGCAAGGCAATGGACAACATTCACCTGCACATGTTTGTCTGTGCTATATTGTACAAGACAATGGACAGCATTCACCTGCACATGTTTGACTGTTTTATATTGTACATGACAATGGACAACATTCACCTGCACATGTTTGACTGTGCTATATTTTTCAAGACAATGGACAACATTCAACTGTATTTGACTGTGCTACATTGTACAAAACAATGGACAACATTCACCAGTTCATATTTGACTGTGGTATATTGTACAAGACAATGGACAACATTCACCTGCACATGTTTCACTGTGATATATTGTACAAGACAATGGACACCATTCACCTGTACATGTTTGACTGTGCTATATTGTACAAGACAATGGACATCATTCACATGCACATGCTTGACTGTGCTATATTGTACAATGCAATGGACAACATTCACCTGCATATGTTTGACTGTGCTATATTGTACAGGACAATGGACAACATCCACCTGGACATGTTTGACTGTGCTATATTGTACAAGACAATGGCCAACATTCACCTGCACATGTTTGACTGTGCTATATTTTACAAGACAATGGACAACATTCACCTGTACATGTTTGACTGCTATATTGCACAAGACAATGGACAACATTCACCTGCACATGTTTGACTGTGCTATATTGTACCAGTCAATGGACAACATTCACCTGCACATGTTTGACTGTGCTATATTGTACAAGACAATGGACAACATTCACCTGCACATGTTTGACTGTGCTATATTGTACAAGACAATGGACAACATTCAACTGCACATGTTTGACTGCTATATTGTACAAGAGATTGTACAACATTCACCTGCACATGCTTGACTGTGCTATATTGTACAAGACAATGGACAACATTCAACTGCACATGTTTGACTGTGCTATATTGTACAAGACAATGGACAACATTCACCTGCACATGTTTGACTGTGCTATATTGTACAACACAATGGACAACATTTACCTGCACATGTTTGACTGTGCTATGTTGTACAACGCAATGGACAACATGCACCTGCACATGTTTGACTGTGCTATATTGTACAAGACAATGGACAACATTCACCTGCACATATTTTACAGTACTATATTGTACCAGACAATGGACAACATTCACCTGCACATGCTTGACTCTGCTATATTGTACAAGGCAATGGACACCATTCACCTGCACATGTTTGTCTGTGCTATATTGTACAAGACAATGGACAGCATTCACCTGCACATGCTTGACTGTGCTATATTGTACAAGACAAAGGACACCATTCACCTGCACATGTTTGACTGTGCTATATTGTACAAGAAAATGGACAACATTCACTTGCACATGTTTGACTGTGCTATATTGTACAAGACAATGGACAGCATTCACCTGCACATGCTTGACTGTGCTATATTGTACAAGACAAAGGACACCATTCACCTGCACATGTTTGACTGTGCTATATTGTACAAGAAAATGGACAACATTCACCTGCACATGTTTGACTATTTTATATTGTACATGACAATGGACAACATTCACCTGCACATGTTTGTCTGTGCTATATTGTACAAGACAATGGACAGCATTCACCTGCACATGTTTGACTGTTTTATATTGTACATGACAATGGACAACATTCACCTGCACATGTTTGACTGTGCTATATTTTTCAAGACAATGGACAACATTCAACTGTATTTGACTGTGCTACATTGTACAAAACAATGGACAACATTCACCAGTTCATATTTGACTGTGGTATATTGTACAAGACAATGGACAACATTCACCTGCACATGTTTCACTGTGATATATTGTACAAGACAATGGACACCATTCACCTGTACATGTTTGACTGTGCTATATTGTACAAGACAATGGACATCATTCACATGCACATGCTTGACTGTGCTATATTGTACAATGCAATGGACAACATTCACCTGCATATGTTTGACTGTGCTATATTGTACAGGACAATGGACAACATTCACCTGGACATGTTTGACTGTGCTATATTGTACAAGACAATGGCCAACATTCACCTGCACATGTTTGACTGTGCTATATTTTACAAGACAATGGACAACATTCACCTGTACATGTTTGACTGCTATATTGCACAAGACAATGGACAACATTCACCTGCACATGTTTGACTGTGCTATATTGTACCAGTCAATGGACAACATTCACCTGCACATGTTTGACTGTGCTATATTGTACAAGACAATGGACAACATTCACCTGCACATGTTTGACTGTGCTATATTGTACCAGTCAATGGACAACATTCACCTGCACATGTTTGACTGTGCTATATTGTACAAGACAATGGACAACATTCACCTGCACATGTTTGACTGTGCTATATTGTACAAGACAATGGACAACATTCAACTGCACATGTTTGACTGCTATATTGTACAAGAGATTGTACAACATTCACCTGCACATGCTTGACTGTGCTATATTGTACAAGACAATGGACAACATTCAACTGCACATGTTTGACTGTGCTATATTGTACAAGACAATGGACAACATTCACCTGCACATGTTTGACTGTGCTATATTGTACAACACAATGGACAACATTTACCTGCACATGTTTGACTGTGCTATGTTGTACAACGCAATGGACAACATGCACCTGCACATGTTTGACTGTGCTATATTGTACAAGACAATGGACAACATTCACCTGCACATATTTTACAGTACTATATTGTACCAGACAATGGACAACATTCACCTGCATATGCTTGACTCTGCTATAGTGTACAAGGCAATGGACACCATTCACCTGCACATGTTTGTCTGTGCTATATTGTACAAGACAATGGACAGCATTCACCTGCACATGCTTGACTGTGCTATATTGTACAAGACAAAGGACACCATTCACCTGCACATGTTTGACTGTGCTATATTGTACAAGAAAATGGACAACATTCACTTGCACATGTTTGACTGTGCTATATTGTACAAGACAATGGACAGCATTCACCTGCACATGCTTGACTGTGCTATATTGTACAAGACAAAAGACACCATTCACCTGCACATGTTTGACTGTGCTATATTGTATAAGAAAATGGACAACATTCACCTGCACATGTTTGACTATTTTATATTGTACATGACAATGGACAACATTCACCTGCACATGTTTGACTGTGCTATATTTTTCAAGACAATGGACAACATTCAACTGTATTTGACTGTGCTACATTGTACAAAACAATGGACAACATTCACCAGTTCATATTTGACTGTGGTATATTGTACAAGACAATGGACAACATTCACCTGCACATATTTCACTGTGATATATTGTACAAGACAATGGACACCATTCACCTGTACATGTTTGACTGTGCTATATTGTACAAGACAATGGACATCATTCACATGCACATGCTTGACTCTGCTATATTGTACAATGCAATGGACAACATTCACCTGCATATGTTTGACTGTGCTATATTGTACAGGACAATGGACAACATTCACCTGCACATGTTTGACTGTGCTATATTGTACAAGACAATGGACAACATTCACCTGCACATGTTTGACTGTGCTATATTTTACAAGACAATGGACAACATTCACCTGTACATGTTTGACAGCTATATTGCACAAGACAATGGACAACATTCACCTGCACATGTTTGACTGTGCTATATTGTACAAGACAATGGAAAACATTCAACTGCACATGTTTGACTGTGCTATATTGTACAAGAGAATGTACAACATTCACCTGCACATGTTTGACTGTACTATATTGTACATGACAATGGACAACATTCACCTGCACATGCTTGACTCTGCTATATTGTACAAGGCAATGGACAACATTCACCTGCACATGTTTGTCTGTGCTATATTGTACAAGACAATGGACAGCATTCACCTGCACATGCTTGACTGTGCTATATTGTACAAGACAAAGGACACCATTCACCTGCACATGTTTGACAGCTATATTGCACAAGACCATGGACAACATTCACCTGCACATGTTTGACTGTGCTATATTGTACAAGACAATGGACAACATTCAACTGCACATGTTTGACTGTGCTATATTGTACAAGAGAATGTACAACATTCACCTGCACATGTTTGACTGTGCTATATTGTACAAGAAAATGGACAACATTCACTTGCACATGTTTGACTGTGCTATATTGTACCAGTCAATGGACAACATTCACCTGCACATGTTTGACTGTGCTATATTGTACAAGACAATGGACAACATTCACCTGCACATGTTTGACTGTGCTATATTGTACAAGACAATGGACAACATTCACCTGCACATGTTTGACTGTGCTATATTGTACAAGACAATGGACAACATTCAACTGCACATGTTTGACTGCTATATTGTACAAGAGATTGTACAACATTCACCTGCACATGCTTGACTGTGCTATATTGTACAAGACAATGGACAACATTCAACTGCACATGTTTGACTGTGCTATATTGTACAAGACAATGGACAACATTCACCTGCACATGTTTGACTGTGCTATATTGTACAACACAATGGACAACATTTACCTGCACATGTTTGACTGTGCTATGTTGTACAACGCAATGGACAACATGCACCTGCACATGTTTGACTGTGCTATATTGTACAAGACAATGGACAACATTCACCTGCACATATTTTACAGTACTATATTGTACCAGACAATGGACAACATTCACCTGCACATGCTTGACTCTGCTATATTGTACAAGACAAAAGACACCATTCACCTGCACATGTTTGACTGTGCTATATTGTATAAGAAAATGGACAACATTCACCTGCACATGTTTGACTATTTTATATTGTACATGACAATGGACAACATTCACCTGCACATGTTTGACTGTGCTATATTTTTCAAGACAATGGACAACATTCAACTGTATTTGACTGTGCTACATTGTACAAAACAATGGACAACATTCACCAGTTCATATTTGACTGTGGTATATTGTACAAGACAATGGACAACATTCACCTGCACATGTTTCACTGTGATATATTGTACAAGACAATGGACACCATTCACCTGTACATGTTTGACTGTGCTATATTGTACAAGACAATGGACATCATTCACATGCACATGCTTGACTGTGCTATATTGTACAATGCAATGGACAACATTCACCTGCATATGTTTGACTGTGCTATATTGTACAGGACAATGGACAACATTCACCTGGACATGTTTGACTGTGCTATATTGTACAAGACAATGGCCAACATTCACCTGCACATGTTTGACTGTGCTATATTTTACAAGACAATGGACAACATTCACCTGTACATGTTTGACTGCTATATTGCACAAGACAATGGACAACATTCACCTGCACATGTTTGACTGTGCTATATTGTACCAGTCAATGGACAACATTCACCTGCACATGTTTGACTGTGCTATATTGTACAAGACAATGGACAACATTCACCTGCACATGTTTGACTGTGCTATATTGTACCAGTCAATGGACAACATTCACCTGCACATGTTTGACTGTGCTATATTGTACAAGACAATGGACAACATTCACCTGCACATGTTTGACTGTGCTATATTGTACAAGACAATGGACAACATTCAACTGCACATGTTTGACTGCTATATTGTACAAGAGATTGTACAACATTCACCTGCACATGCTTGACTGTGCTATATTGTACAAGACAATGGACAACATTCAACTGCACATGTTTGACTGTGCTATATTGTACAAGACAATGGACAACATTCACCTGCACATGTTTGACTGTGCTATATTGTACAACACAATGGACAACATTTACCTGCACATGTTTGACTGTGCTATGTTGTACAACGCAATGGACAACATGCACCTGCACATGTTTGACTGTGCTATATTGTACAAGACAATGGACAACATTCACCTGCACATATTTTACAGTACTATATTGTACCAGACAATGGACAACATTCACCTGCACATGCTTGACTCTGCTATAGTGTACAAGGCAATGGACACCATTCACCTGCACATGTTTGTCTGTGCTATATTGTACAAGACAATGGACAGCATTCACCTGCACATGCTTGACTGTGCTATATTGTACAAGACAAAGGACACCATTCACCTGCACATGTTTGACTGTGCTATATTGTACAAGAAAATGGACAACATTCACTTGCACATGTTTGACTGTGCTATATTGTACAAGACAATGGACAGCATTCACCTGCACATGCTTGACTGTGCTATATTGTACAAGACAAAAGACACCATTCACCTGCACATGTTTGACTGTGCTATATTGTATAAGAAAATGGACAACATTCACCTGCACATGTTTGACTATTTTATATTGTACATGACAATGGACAACATTCACCTGCACATGTTTGACTGTGCTATATTTTTCAAGACAATGGACAACATTCAACTGTATTTGACTGTGCTACATTGTACAAAACAATGGACAACATTCACCAGTTCATATTTGACTGTGGTATATTGTACAAGACAATGGACAACATTCACCTGCACATATTTCACTGTGATATATTGTACAAGACAATGGACACCATTCACCTGTACATGTTTGACTGTGCTATATTGTACAAGACAATGGACATCATTCACATGCACATGCTTGACTCTGCTATATTGTACAATGCAATGGACAACATTCACCTGCATATGTTTGACTGTGCTATATTGTACAGGACAATGGACAACATTCACCTGCACATGTTTGACTGTGCTATATTGTACAAGACAATGGACAACATTCACCTGCACATGTTTGACTGTGCTATATTTTACAAGACAATGGACAACATTCACCTGTACATGTTTGACAGCTATATTGCACAAGACAATGGACAACATTCACCTGCACATGTTTGACTGTGCTATATTGTACAAGACAATGGAAAACATTCAACTGCACATGTTTGACTGTGCTATATTGTACAAGAGAATGTACAACATTCACCTGCACATGTTTGACTGTACTATATTGTACATGACAATGGACAACATTCACCTGCACATGCTTGACTCTGCTATATTGTACAAGGCAATGGACAACATTCACCTGCACATGTTTGTCTGTGCTATATTGTACAAGACAATGGACAGCATTCACCTGCACATGCTTGACTGTGCTATATTGTACAAGACAAAGGACACCATTCACCTGCACATGTTTGACAGCTATATTGCACAAGACCATGGACAACATTCACCTGCACATGTTTGACTGTGCTATATTGTACAAGACAATGGACAACATTCAACTGCACATGTTTGACTGTGCTATATTGTACAAGAGAATGTACAACATTCACCTGCACATGTTTGACTGTGCTATATTGTACAAGAAAATGGACAACATTCACTTGCACATGTTTGACTGTGCTATATTGTACCAGTCAATGGACAACATTCACCTGCACATGTTTGACTGTGCTATATTGTACAAGACAATGGACAACATTCACCTGCACATGTTTGACTGTGCTATATTGTACAAGACAATGGACAACATTCACCTGCACATGTTTGACTGTGCTATATTGTACAAGACAATGGACAACATTCAACTGCACATGTTTGACTGCTATATTGTACAAGAGATTGTACAACATTCACCTGCACATGCTTGACTGTGCTATATTGTACAAGACAATGGACAACATTCAACTGCACATGTTTGACTGTGCTATATTGTACAAGACAATGGACAACATTCACCTGCACATGTTTGACTGTGCTATATTGTACAACACAATGGACAACATTTACCTGCACATGTTTGACTGTGCTATGTTGTACAACGCAATGGACAACATGCACCTGCACATGTTTGACTGTGCTATATTGTACAAGACAATGGACAACATTCACCTGCACATATTTTACAGTACTATATTGTACCAGACAATGGACAACATTCACCTGCACATGCTTGACTCTGCTATATTGTACAAGGCAATGGACACCATTCACCTGCACATGTTTGTCTGTGCTATATTGTACAAGACAATGGACAGCATTCACCTGCACATGCTTGACTGTGCTATATTGTACAAGACAAAGGACACCATTCACCTGCACATGTTTGACTGTGCTATATTGTACAAGAAAATGGACAACATTCACTTGCACATGTTTGACTGTGCTATATTGTACAAGACAATGGACAGCATTCACCTGCACATGCTTGACTGTGCTATATTGTACAAGACAAAGGACACCATTCACCTGCACATGTTTGACTGTGCTATATTGTAAAAGAAAATGGACAACATTCACCTGCAAATGTTTGACTATTTTATATTGTACATGACAATGGACAACATTCACCTGCACATGTTTGACTGTGCTATATTTTTCAAGACAATGGACAACATTCAACTGTATTTGACTGTGCTACATTGTACAAAACAATGGACAACATTCACCAGTTCATATTTGACTGTGGTATATTGTACAAGACAATGGACAACATTCACCTGCACATATTTCACTGTGATATATTGTACAAGACAATGGACACCATTCACCTGTACATGTTTGACTGTGCTATATTGTACAAGACAATGGACATCATTCACATGCACATGCTTGACTGTGCTATATTGTACAATGCAATGGACAACATTCACCTGCATATGTTTGACTGTGCTATATTGTACAGGACAATGGACAACATTCACCTGCACATGTTTGACTGTGCTATATTGTACAAGACAATGGACAACATTCACCTGCACATGTTTGACTGTGCTATATTTTACAAGACAATGGACAACATTCACCTGTACATGTTTGACAGCTATATTGCACAAGACAATGGACAACATTCACCTGCACATGTTTGACTGTGCTATATTGTACAAGACAATGGACAACATTCAACTGCACATGTTTGACTGTGCTATATTGTACAAGAGAATGTACAACATTCACCTGCACATGTTTGACTGTACTATATTGTACATGACAATGGACAACATTCACCTGCACATGCTTGACTCTGCTATATTGTACAAGGCAATGGACAACATTCACCTGCACATGTTTGTCTGTGCTATATTGTACAAGACAATGGACAGCATTCACCTGCACATGCTTGACTGTGCTATTTTGTACAAGACAAAGGACACCATTCACCTGCACATGTTTGACAGCTATATTGCACAAGACCATGGACAACATTCACCTGCACATGTTTGACTGTGCTATATTGTACAAGACAATGGACAACATTCAACTGCACATGTTTGACTGTGCTATATTGTACAAGAGAATGTACAACATTCACCTGCACATGTTTGACTGTGCTATATTGTACAAGAAAATGGACAACATTCACTTGCACATGTTTGACTGTGCTATATTGTACAAGACAATGGACAACATTCACCTGCACATGTTTCACTGTTTTATATTGTACATGACAATGGACAACATTCACCTGCACATGTTTGACTGTGCTATATTTTTCAAGACAATGGACAACATTCAACTGTATTTGACTGTGCTACATTGTACAAAACAATGGACAACATTCACCAGTTCATATTTGACTGTGGTATATTGTAAAAGACAATGGACAACATTCACCTGCACATGTTTCACTGTGATATATTGTACAAGACAATGGACACCATTCACCTGTACATGTTTGACTGTGCTATATTGTACAAGACAATGGACATTATTCACATGCACATGCTTGACTGTGCTATATTGTACAATGCAATGGACAACATTCACCTGCATATGTTTGACTGTGCTATATTGTACAGGACAATGGACAACATTCACCTGCACATGTTTGACTGTGCTATATTGTACAAGACAATGGACAACATTCACCTGCACATGTTTGACTGTGCTATATTTTACAAGACAATGGACAACATTCACCTGTACATGTTTGACTGCTATATTGCACAAGACAATGGACAACATTCACCTGCACATGTTTGACTGTGCTATATTGTACCAGGCAATGGACAACATTCACCTTCACATGTTTGACTGTGCTATATTGTACAAGACAATGGACAACATTCACCTGCACATGTTTGACTGTGCTATATTGTACAAGACAATGGACAACATTCAACTGCACATGTTGACTGTGTTATATTGTACAAGAGAATGTAAAACATTCACCTGCACATGTTTGACTGTACTATATTGTACATGACAATGGACAACATTCACCTGCACATCTATGACTGTGCTATATATTACAAGAAAATGGACAACATTCAACTGTATTTGACTGTGCTACATTGTACAAAACAATGCACAACATTCACATGTTCATCTTTGACTGTGCTATATTGTACAAGACAATGGACAGCATTCACCTGCACATGTTTGACTGTGCTATATTGTACAAGACAATAGACAACATTCACCTGGATATGTTTGACTGTGCTATATTGTACAAAGCAATGGACAACATTCACCTGCGCATGCTTGACTGTGCTATATTGTACAAGACAATGTACAACATTCACCTGCATTTGACTGTGCTATATTGTACAAAACAATAGAAAACATTCACCTGTTCATGTTTGACTCTGCTATATAGTACAAGACAATGGAAAACATTCACCTGCACATGTTTGACAGTGCTATATTGTACCAGAAAATGGACAACATTCACCTGCACATGTTTGACTGTGCTATATTGTACAAGACAATGGACAACATTCACCTGCACATGTTTGACTGTGATATATTGTACAAGAAAATGGACACCATTCAACTGCACATGTTTGACTGTGCTATATTGTACAAGACAATGGACAACATTCACCTGCACATGTTTGACTGTGCTATATTGTACAACGCAATGGACAACATTTACCTGCACATGTTTGACTGTGCTATGTTGTACAAGACAATGGACACCATTCAACTGCACATGTTTGACTGTGCTATATTGTACCAGACAATGGACAACATTCACCTGCACATGCTTGACTTTGCTATATTGTACAAGGCAATGGACAACATTCACCTGCACATGCTTGACTGTGCTATATTGTACTAGACAAAGGACACCATTCACCTGCACATGTTTGACTGTTTTATATTGTACATGACAATGGACAACATTCACCTGCACATGTTTGACTGTGCTATATTTTTCAAGACAATGGACAACATTCAACTGTATTTGACTGTGCTACATTGTACAAAACAATGGACAACATTCACCAGTTCATATTTGACTGTGGTATATTGTACAAGACAATGGACAACATTCACCTGCACATGTTTCACTGTGATATATTGTACAAGACAATGGACACCATTCACCTGTACATGTTTGACTGTGCTATATTGTACAAGACATTGGACATTATTCACATGCACATGCTTGACTGCGCTATATTGTACAATGCAATGAACAACATTCACCTGCATATGTTTGACTGTGCTATATTGTACAGGACAATGGACAACATTCACCTGCACATGTTTGACTGTGCTATATTGTACAAGACAATGGACAACATTCACCTGCACATGTTTGACTGTGCTATATTTTACAAGACAATGGACAACATTCACCTGTACATGTTTGACTGCTATATTGCACAAGACAATGGACAACATTCACCTGCACATGTTTGACTGTGCTATATTGTACCAGTCAATGGACAACATTCACCTGCACATGTTTGACTGTGCTATATTGTACAAGACAATGGACAACATTCACCTGCACATGTTTGACTGTGCTATATTGTACAAGACAATGGACAACATTCAACTGCACATGTTTGACTGTGCTATATTGTACAAGAGAATGTACAACATTCACCTGCACATGTTTGACTGTACTATATTGTACATGACAATGGACAACATTCACCTGCACATGTTTGACTGTGCTATATATTACAAGAAAATGGACAACATTCAACTGTATTTGACTGTATTACATTGTACAAAACAATGCACAACATTCACATGTTCATCTTTGACTGTACTATATTGTACAAGACAAAGGACAACATTCACCTGCACATGTTTGACTGTGCTATATTGTACAAGACAATAGACAACATTCACCTGGATATGTTTGACTGTGCTATATTGTACAACGCAATAGACAACATTCACCTGCGCATGCTTGACTGTGCTATATTGTACAAGACAATGTACAACATTCACCTGCATTTGACTGTGCTATATTGTACAACACAATAGAAAACATTCACCTGTTCATGTTTGACTCTGCTATATAGTACAAGACAATGGAAAACATTCACCTGCACATGTTTGACAGTGCTATATTGTACCAGAAAATGGACAACATTCACCTGCACATGTTTGACTGTGCTATATTGTACAAGACAATGGACAATATTCACCTGCACATGTTTGACTGTGCTATATTGTACAAGACAATGGACACCATTCACCTGCACATGTTTCACTGTGATATATTGTACAAGAAAATGGACACCATTCAACTGCACATGTTTGACTGTGCTATATTGTACAAGACAATGGACAACATTCACCTCCACATGTTTGACTGTGCTATGTTGTACAAGACAATGGACAACATTCACCTGCACATGTTTGAATGTGCTATATTGTACAAGACAATGGACAACATTCACCTGCACATATTTGACTGTACTATATTGTACCAGACAATGGACAACATTCACCTGCACATGCTTGACTCTGCTATATTGTACAAGGCAATGGACAACATTCACCTGCACATGCTTGACTGTGCTATATTGTACAAGACAAAGGAAACCATTCACCTGCACATGTTTGACTGTGCTATATTGTACAAGAAAATGTACAACATTCACCTGCACATGTTTGACTGTTTTATATTGTACATGACAATGGACAACATTCACCTGCACATGTTTGACTGTGCTATATTTTTCAAGACAATGGACAACATTCAACTGTATTTGACTGTGCTACATTGTACAAAACAATGGACAACATTCACCAGTTCATATTTGACTGTGGTATATTGTACAAGACAATGGACAACATTCACCTGCACATGTTTCACTGTGATATATTGTACAAGACAATGGACACCATTCACCTGTACATGTTTGACTATGCTATATTGTAAAATACAATGGACAACATTCACCTGCACATGTTTGACTGTTCTATATTGTACAAGACAATGGACAATATTCACCTGCACATGTTTGACTGTGCTATATTGTACAAGACTATGGACAACATTCACCTGCACATGATTCACTGTGATATATTGTACAAGACAATGGACACCATTCACCTGTACATGTTTGACTGTGCTATATTGTACAAGACAATGGACTGCATTCACCTGGACATGTTTGACTGTGCTATATTGTACAACGCAATGGACAACATTCACTAGCACAATGTTTGACTGTGCTATATTGTACAAGACAATGTACAACATTCACCTGCACATGTTTGACTGTACTATATTGTACATGACAATGGACAACATTCACCTGCTCATGTTTGACTTGCTATATATTACAATAAAACGGACAACATTCAACTGTATTTGACTGTGCTACATTAGACACAACAATGGATAGCATTCACATGTTCATCTTTGACTGTGCTATATTGTACAAGACAATGGACAACATTCACCTGCACATGTTTGACTGTTTTATATTGTACATGACAATGGACAACATTCACCTGCACATGTTTGACTGTGCTATATTTTTCAAGACAATGGACAACATTCAACTGTATTTGACTGTGCTACATTGTACACAACAATGGATAGCATTCACATGTTCATCTTTGACTGTGTTATATTGTACAAGACAATGGACAACATTCACCTGCACATGTTTGACTGTGCTATATTGTACAAGACAATGGACAATATTCACCTGCACATGTTTGACTGTGCTATATTGTACAAGACAATGGACAACATTCACCTGCATATGTTTCACTGTGATATATTGTACAACGCAATGGACAACATTCACCTGCACATGTTTGACTGTGCTATATTTTACAAGATAATAGATAACATTCACCTGCATATGTTTGACTGTGTTATATTGTACAAGACAATGGACAACATGCACCTGCAAATGTTTGACTGTGCTATATTGTATAAGACAATGGACAACTTTCACATGCACATGTTTGACTGTGCTATACTGTACAAAACAATGAACAACATTCAATTGCATATGTTTGACTGTGCTATATTGTACAAGACAATGGACAACATTCACCTGCACATGTTTGACTGTGTTATATTGTCCAAGACAATGCACAACATTAACCTGCATTTGACTGTGCTATATTGTACAAGACAATGTACAACCTTCACCTGCACATGTTCGACTGTGATATATTGTACAATGCAATGGACAACATTCACCAGCACATGTTTGACTGTGCTATATTGTACAAGACAATTGACAACATTCACATGCACATGTTTCACTCTGATATATTTTACAAGAAAATGGACACCATTCACATGCACATGTTTGACAGTGCTATATTGTACAAGACAATGGACAACATTTACCTGCACATGTTTGACTGTGCTATATTGTACAACGCAATGGACAACATTCACCTGCACATGTTTGACTCTGCTATATTGTACAAGATAATAGATAACATTCACCTGCACATGTTTGACTGCTATATTGTACAAGAAAATGGACAACATTCACCTGCACATGTTTGACTGTGTTATATTGTACAAGAAAATGCACAACATTAACCTGCATTTAACTGTGCTATATTGTACAAGACAATGGACAACATTCACCTGTACATGTTTGACTGTGCTATATTGTACAAGACTACGAACAACATTCACCTGCACATGTTTGACTGTGCTATATTGTACAACGCAATGGACAACATTCACCTGCACATGTTTGACTGTGCTATATTGTACAAGATAATGGATAACATTCACCTGCACATGTTTGACTGTCCTATATTGTACAAGACAATGGACAACATTCACCTGCACATGTTTGACTGTGCTATATTGTACAAGACAATGGACAACATTCACCTGCACATGTTTGACTCTGCTATATTGTACAAGACAATGGACAACATTCACCTGCACATGTTTGACTGTGATATATTGTACAAGACAATGGAAACATTTACCTGCACATGTTTGACTGTGCTATATTGTAAAACGCAATGGACAACATTCACCTGCACATGTTTGATTGTGCTATATTGTATAAGATAATGGATAACATTCACCTGCACATGTTTGACTGTGCTATATTGTACAAGACAATGGACAACATTCACCTCCACATGTTTGACTGTACTATATTGTACAAGATAATGGACAATATTCACCTGCACATGTTTGACTGTGCTATATTGTACAAGACAATGGACAACATTCACCTGTACATGCTTGACTGTGCTATATTGTACAAGACAATGGACAACATTCACCTGCACATGTTTGACTGTACTATATTGTACATGACAATGGACAACATTCACCTGCACATGTTTGACTGAGCTATATTTTACAAGACAATGGACAACATTCAACTGTATTTGACTGTGCTACATTGTACAAAGCAATGGACAACATTCACCTGTTCGTGTTTGACTGTGCTATATTGTACAAGACAATGGACAACATTCACCTGCACATGTTTGACTGTGCTATATTGTACAAGACTACGGACAACATTCACTTGCACATGTTTGACTGTGCTATATTGTACAACGCAATGGACAACATTCACCTGCACATGTTTGACTGTGCTATACTGTACAAAACAATGGACAACATTCACCTGCACATGTTTGACTGTGCTATATTGTACAAGACAATGGACAACATTCACCTGCACATGTTTGACTGTGCTATATTGTACAAGACAATGCACAACATTCACCTGCACATGTTTGACTGTGCTATACTGTACAAAACAATGGACAACATTCACCTGCACATGTTTGACTGTGCTATATTGTACAAGACAATGGACAACATTCACCTGCACATGTTTGACTGTGCTATATTGTACAAGACAATGGACAACATTCACCTCCACATGTTTGACTGTACTATATTGTACAAGACAATGGACAATATTCACCTGCACATGTTTGACTGTGCTATATTGTACAAGACAATGGACAACATTCACCTGTACATGCTTGACTGTGCTATATTGTACAAGACAATGGACAACATTCACCTGCACATGTTTGACTGTACTATATTGTACATGACAATGGACAACATTCACCTGCACATGTTTGACTGAGCTATATTTTACAAGACAATGGACAACATTCAACTGTATTTGACTGTGCTACATTGTACAAAGCAATGGACAACATTCACCTGTTCATGTTTGACTGTGCTATATTGTACAAGACAATGGACAACATTCACCTGCACATGTTTGACTGTGCTATATTGTACAAGACTACGAACAACATTCACCTGCACATGTTTGACTGTGCTATATTGTACAACGCAATGGACAACATTCACCTGCACATGTTTGACTGTGCTATATTGTACAAGATAATGGATAACATTCACCTGCACATGTTTCACTGTGATATATTGTACAAGACAATGGACACCATTCACCTGTACATGTTTGACTGTGCTATATTGTAAAAGACAATGGACAACATTCACCTGCACATGTTTGACTGTTCTATATTGTACAAGACAATGGACAACATTCACCTGCACATGTTTGACTGTGCTATATTGTACAAGACTATGGACAACATTCACCTGCACATGATTCACTGTGATATATTGTACAAGACAATGGACACCATTCACCTGTACATGTTTGACTGTGCTATATTGTACAACACAATGGACAGCATTCACCTGGACATGTTTGACTGTGCTATATTGTACAACGCAATGGACAACATTCACTAGCACAATGTTTGACTGTGCTATATTGTACAAGACAATGTACAACATTCACCTGCACATGTTTGACTGTACTATATTGTACATGACAATAGACAACATACACCTGCTCATGTTTGACTTGCTATATATTACAATAAAATGGACAACATTCAACTGTATTTGACTGTGCTACATTGTACACAACAATGGATAGCATTCACATGTTCATCTTTGACTGTGCTATATTGTACAAGACAATGGACAACATTCACCTGCACATGTTTGACTGTTTTATATTGTACATGACAATGGACAACATTCACTTGCACATGTTTGACTGTGCTATATTTTTTCAAGACAATGGAAAACATTCAACTGTATTTGACTGTGCTACATTGTACACAACAATGGATAGCATTCACATGTTCATCTTTGACTGTGCTATATTGTACAAGACAATGGACAACATTCACCTGCACATGTTTGACTGTGCTATATTGTACAAGACAATGGACAATATTCACCTGCACATGTTTGACTGTGCTATATTGCACAAGACAATGGACAACATTCACCTGCATATGTTTCACTGTGATATATTGTACAACGCAATGGACAACATTCACCTGCACATGTTTGACTGTGCTATATTTTACAAGATAATAGATAACATTCACCTGCATATGTTTGACTGTGTTATATTGTACAAGACAATGGACAACATGCACCTGCAAATGTTTGACTGTGCTATATTGTATAAGACAATGGACAACTTTCACATGCACATGTTTGACTGTGCTATACTGTACAAAACAATGAACAACATTCAATTGCATATGTTTGACTGTGCTATATTGTACAAGACAATGGACAACATTCACCTGCACATGTTTGACTGTGATATATTGTCCAAGACAATGCACAACATTAACCTGCATTTGACTGTGCTATATTGTACAAGACAATGTACAACCTTCACCTGCACATGTTCGACTGTGATATATTGTACAATGCAATGGACAACATTCACCAGCACATGTTTTACTGTGCTATATTGTACAAGATAAGGCATAACATTCACCTGCACATGTTTGACTGTGCTATATTGTACAAGACAATTGACAACATTCACATGCACATGTTTCACTGTGATATATTTTACAAGAAAATGGACACCATTCACCTGCACATGTTTGACAGTGCTATATTGTACAAGACAATGGACAACATTTACCTGCACATGTTTGACTGTGCTATATTGTACAACGCAATGGACAACATTCACCTGCACATGTTTGACTCTGCTATATTGTACAAGATAATGGATAACATTCACCTGCACATGTTTGACTGTGCTATATTGTACAAGACAATGGACAACATTCACCTGCACATGTTTGACTGTGTTATATTGTACAAGAAAATGCACAACATTAACCTGCATTTAACTGTGCTATATTGTACAAGACAATGGACATCATTCACCTGTACATGCTTGACTGTGCTATATTGTTCAAGACAATGGACAACATTCACCTGCACATGTTTGACTGTGCTATATTGTACACGACAATGGACAACATTCACCTGCACATGTTTGTCTGTGTTATATTGTACAAGACAATGGACAACATTCACCTGCACATGTTTGACTCTGCTATATTGTACAAGACAATGGACAACATTCACCTGCACATGTTTGACTGTGATATATTGTACAAGACAATGGAATCATTTACCTGCACATGTTTGACTGGGCTGTATTGTACAACGCAATGGACAATATTCACCTGCACATGTTTGATTGTGCTATATTATATAAGATAATGGATAACATTCACCTGCACATGTTTGACTGTGCAATATTGTACAAGACAATGGACAACATTCACCTGCACATGTTTGACTGTGCTATATTGTACAAGAAAATGGACAATATTCACTTGCGTATGTTTGACTGTACTATATTGTACAAGACAATATACAACATTCACCTGCACATATTTGACTGTACTATATTGTACATGACAATGGACAACATTCACCTGCACATGTTTGACTGTGCTATATTTTACAGGACAATGGACAACATTCAACTGTATTTGACTGTGCTACATTGTACAAAGCAATGGACAACATTCACCTGTTCATGTTTGACTGTGCTATATTGTACAAGACAATGGACAACATTCACCTGCACATGTTTGACTGTGCTATATTGTACAAGACTACGGACAACATTCACCTGCACATGTTTGACTCTGCTATATTGTACAAGATAATGGATAACATTCACCTGCACATGTTTGACTGTGCTATATTGTACAAGACAATGCACAACATTAACCTGCATTTAACTGTGCTATATTGTACAAGACAATGGACAACATTCACCTGTACATGCTTGACTGTGCTATATTGTACAAGACAATGGACAACATTCACCTGCACATGTTTGACTGTGCTATATTGTACACGACAATGGACAACATTCACCTGCACATGTTTGTCTGTGTTATATTGTACAAGACAATGGACAACATTCACCTGCACATGTTTTACTCTGCTATATTGTACAAGACAATGGACAACATTCACCTGCACATGTTTGACTGTGATATATTGTACAAGACAATGGAAACATTTACCTGTACATGTTTGACTGTGCTGTATTGTACAACGCAATGGACAACATTCACCTCCACATGTTTGATTGTGCTATATTGTATAAGATAAAGGATAACATTCACCTGCACATGTTTGACTGTGCAATATTGTACAAGACAATGGACAACATTCACCTGCACATGTTTGACTGTGATATATTGTACAAGAAAATGGACAACATTCACTTGCGCATGTTTGACTGTACTATATTGTACAAGACAATATACAACATTCACCTGCACATGTTTGACTGTACTATATTGTACATGACAATGGACAACATTCACCTGCACATGTTTGACTGTGCTATATTGTACAAGACAATGGACAACATTCAACTGTATTTGACTGTGCTACATTGTACAAAGCAATGGACAACATTCACCTGTTCATGTTTGACTGTGCTATATTGTACAAGACAATGGACAACATTCACCTGCACATGTTTGACTGTGCTATATTGTACAAGACTACGGACAACATTCACCTGCACATGTTTGACTGTGCTATATTGTACAAGAAAATGGACAACATTCATTTGCGCACGTTTGACTGCACTATATTGTACAAGACAATATACAACATTCACCTGCACATGTTTGACTGTACTATATTGTACATGACAATGGACAACATTCACCTGCACATGTTTGACTGTACTATATTGTACAAGACAATGGACAACATTCACCTGCACATGTTTGACTGTGCTATATTGTACAAGACTACGGACAACATTCACCTGCACATGTTTGACTCTGCTATATTGTACAAGATAATGGATAACATTCACTTGCACATGTTTGACTGTGCTATATTGTACAAGACAATGCACAACATTAACCTGCATTTAAATGTGCTATATTGTACAAGACAATGGACAACATTCACCTGTACATGCTTGACTGTGCTATATTGTACAAGACAATGGACAACATTCACCTGCACATGTTTGACTGTGCTATATTGTACACGACAATGGACAACATTCACCTGCACATGTTTGTCTGTGTTATATTGTACAAGACAATGGACAACATTCACCTGCACATGTTTTACTCTGCTATATTGTACAAGACAATGGACAACATTCACCTGCACATGTTTGACTGTGATATATTGTACAAGACAACGGAAACATTTACCTGTACATGTTTGACTGTGCTGTATTGTACAACGCAATGGACAACATTCACCTCCACATGTTTGATTGTGCTATATTGTATAAGATAATGGATAACATTCACCTGCAGATGTTTGACTGTGCAATATTGTACAAGACAATGGACAACATTCACCTGCACATGTTTGACTGTGCTATATTGTACAAGAAAATGGACAACATTCACTTGCGCACGTTTGACTGTACTATATTGTACAAGACAATATACAACATTCACCTGCACATGTTTGACTGTACTATATTGTACATGACAATGGACAACATTCACCTGCACATGTTTGACTGTGCTATATTGTACAAGACAATGGACAACATTCAACTGTATTTGACTGTGCTCCATTGTACAAAGCAATGGACAACATTCACCTGTTCATGTTTGACTGTGCTATATTGTACAAGACAATGGACAACATTCACCTGCACATGTTTGACTGTGCTATATTGTACAAGACTACGGACAACATTCACCTGCACATGTTTGACTGTGCTATATTGTACAAGAAAATGGACAACATTCACTTGTGCACGTTTGACTGTACTATATTGTACAAGACAATATACAACATTCACCTGCACATGTTTGACTGTACTATATTGTACATGATAATGGACAACATTCACCTGCACATGTTTGACTGTGCTATATTTTACAAGACAATGGACAACATTCAACTGTATTTGACTGTGCTACATTGTACAAAGCAATGGACAACATTCACCTGTTCATGTTTGACTGTGCTATATTGTACAAGACAATGGACAACATTCACCTGCACATGTTTGACTGTGCTATATTGTACAAGACTACGGACAACATTCACCTGCACATGTTTGACTCTGCTATATTGTACTAGATAATGGACAACATTCACCTGCACATGTTTGACTATGCTATATTGTACAAGACAACGGACAACATTCACCTGCACATGTTTGACTGTGCTATATTGTACAAGAAAATGCACAACATTAACCTGCATTTAACTGTGCTATATTGTACAAGACAATGGACAACATTCACCTGTACATGCTTGACTGTGCTATATTGTACAAGACAATGGACAACATTCACCTGCACATGTTTGACTGTGCTATATTGTACACGACAATGAACAACATTCACCTGCACATGTTTGTCTGTGTTATATTGTACAAGACAATGGAAAACATTCACCTGCACATGTTTGACTCTGCTATATTGTACAAGACAATGGACAACATTCACCTGCACATGTTTGACATTGATATATTGTACAAGACAATGGAAACATTTACCTGCACATGTTTGACTGTGCTGTATTGTGCAACGCAATGGACAACATTCACCTGCACATGTTTGATTGTGCTATATTGTATAAGATAATGGATAACATTCACCTGCACATGTTTTACTGTGCAATATTGTACAAGACAATGGACAACATTCACCTGCACATGTTTGACTGTGCTATGTTGTACAAGAAAATGGACAACATTCACTTGCGCATGTTTGACTGTACTATATTGTACAAGACAATATACAACATTCACCTGCACATGTTTGACTGTACTATATTGTACATGACAATGGACAACATTCACCTGCACATATTTGACTGTGCTATATTGTACAAGACAATGGACAACATTCACCTGCACATGTTTGTCTGTGTTATATTGTACAAGACAATGGACAACATTCACCTGCACATGTTTGACTCTGCTATATTGTACAAAACAATGGACAACATTCACCTGCACATGCTTGACTGTGCTATATTGTACAAGACAATGGACAACATTCACCTGTACATGCTTGACTGTGCTATATTGTATAAGACAATGGACAACATTCACCTGCACATGTTTGACTGTACTATATTGTACAAGACAATGGACAACATTCACCTGCACATGTTTGACTGTGCTATATTGTACAAGACAATGGACAACATTCACCTACACATGTTTGACTGTGCTATATTGTACAAGACAATGCACAACATTCACCTGCACATGTTTGACTGTGCTATACTGTACAAAACAATGGACAACATTCACCTGCACATGTTTGACTGTGCTATATTGTACAAGACAATGGACAACATTCACTTGCACATGTTTGACTGTGCTATATTGTACAAGACAATGGACAACATTCACCTCCACATGTTTGACTGTACTATATTGTACAAGATAATGGACAATATTCAACTGTATTTGACTGTGCTACATTGTACAAAGCAATGGACAACATTCACCTGTTCATGTTTGACTGTGCTATATTGTACAAGACAATGGACAACATTCACCTGCACATGTTTGACTGTGCTATATTGTACAAGACTACGGACAACATTCACCTGCACATGTTTGACTGTGCTATATTGTACAACGCAATGGACAACATTCACCTGCACATGTTTGACTGTGCTATATTGTACAAGATAATGGATAACATTCACCTGCACATGTTTGACTGTGCTATATTGTACAAGACAATGGACAACATTCACCTGCACATGTTTCACTGTGATATATTGTACAAGACAATGGACACCATTCACCTGTACATGTTTGACTGTGCTATATTGTAAAAGACAATGGACAACATTCACCTGCACATGTTTGACTGTTCTATATTGTACAAGACAATGGACAATATTCACCTGCACATGTTTGACTGTGCTATATTGTACAAGACTATGGACAACATTCACCTGCACATGATTCACTGTGATATATTGTACAAGACAATGGACACCATTCACCTGTACATGTTTGACTGTGCTATATTGTACAAGACAATGGACAGCATTCACCTGGACATGTTTAACTGTGCTATATTGTACAACGCAATGGACAACATTCACTAGCACAATGTTTGACTGTGCTATATTGTACAAGACAATGTACAACATTCACCTGCACATGTTTGACTGTACTATATTGTACATGACAATGGACAACATTCACATGCTCATGTTTGACTTGCTATATATTACAATAAAATGGACAACATTTAACTGTATTTGACTGTGCTACATTGTACACAACAATGGATAGCATTCACATGTTCATCTTTGACTGTGCTATATTGTACAAGACAATGGACAACATTCACCTGCACATGTTTGACTGTTTGATATTGTACATGACAATGGACAACATTCACCTGCACATGTTTGACTGTGCTATATTTTTCAAGACAATGGACAACATTCAACTGTATTTGACTGTGCTACATTGTAAACAACAATGGATAGCATTCACATGTTCATCTTTGACTGTGCTATATTGTACAAGACAATGGACAACATTCACCTGCACATGTTTGACTGTGCTATATTGTACAAGACAATGGACAATATTCACCTGCACATGTTTGACTGTGCTATATTGCACAAGACAATGGACAACATTCACCTGCATATGTTTCACTGTGATATATTGTACAACGCAATGGACAACATTCACCTGCACATATTTGACTGTGCTATATTGTACAAGACAATGGACAACATTCACCTCCACATGTTTGACTGTACTATATTGTACAAGATAATGGACAATATTCACCTGCACATGTTTGACTGTGCTATATTGTACAAGACAATGGACAACATTCACCTGTACATGCTTGACTGTGCTATATTGTACAAGACAATGGACAACATTCACCTGCACATGTTTGACTGTACTATATTGTACATGACAATGGACAACATTCACCTGCACATGTTTGACTGAGCTATATTTTACAAGACAATGGACAACATTCAACTGTATTTGACTGTGCTACATTGTACAAAGCAATGGACAACATTCACCTGTTCATGTTTGACTGTGCTATATTGTACAAGACAATGGACAACATTCACCTGCACATGTTTGACTGTGCTATATTGTACAAGACTACGAACAACATTCACCTGCACATGTTTGACTGTGCTATATTGTACAACGCAATGGACAACATTCACCTGCACATGTTTGACTGTGCTATATTGTACAAGATAATGGATAACATTCACCTGCACATGTTTGACTGTCCTATATTGTACAAGACAATGGACAACATTCACCTGCACATGTTTCACTGTGATATATTGTACAAGACAATGGACACCATTCACCTGTACATGTTTGACTGTGCTATATTGTAAAAGACAATGGACAACATTCACCTGCACATGTTTGACTGTTCTATATTGTACAAGACAATGGACAACATTCACATGCACATGTTTGACTGTGCTATATTGTACAAGACTATGGACAACATTCACCTGCACATGATTCACTGTGATATATTGTACAAGACAATGGACACCATTCACCTGTACATGTTTGATTGTGCTATATTGTACAAGACAATGGACAGCATTCACCTGGACATGTTTGACTGTGCTATATTGTACAACGCAATGGACAACATTCACTAGCACAATGTTTGACTGTGCTATATTGTACAAGACAATGTACAACATTCACCTGCACATGTTTGACTGTACTGTATTGTACATGACAATAGACAACATTCACCTGCTCATGTTTGACTTGCTATATATTACAATAAAATGGACAACATTCAACTGTATTTGACTGTGCTACATTGTACACAACAATGGATAGCATTCACATGTTCATCTTTGACTGTGCTATATTGTACAAGACAATGGACAACATTCACCTGCACATGTTTGACTGTTTTATATTGTACATGACAATGGACAACATTCACTTGCACATGTTTGACTGTGCTATATTTTTTCAAGACAATGGAAAACATTCAACTGTATTTGACTGTGCTACATTGTACACAACAATGGATAGCATTCACATGTTCATCTTTGACTGTGCTATATTGTACAAGACAATGGACAACATTCACCTGCACATGTTTGACTGTGCTATATTGCACAAGACAATGGACAACATTCACCTGCATATGTTTCACTGTGATATATTGTACAACGCAATGGACAACATTCACCTGCACATGTTTGACTGTGCTATATTTTACAAGATAATAGATAACATTCACCTGCATATGTTTGACTGTGTTATATTGTACAAGACAATGGACAACATGCACCTGCAAATGTTTGACTGTGCTATATTGTATAAGACAATGGACAACTTTCACATGCACATGTTTGACTGTGCTATACTGTACAAAACAATGAACAACATTCAATTGCATATGTTTGACTGTGCTATATTGTACAAGACAATGGACAACATTCACCTGCACATGTTTGACTGTGATATATTGTCCAAGACAATGCACAACATTAACCTGCATTTGACTGTGCTATATTGTACAAGACAATGTACAACCTTCACCTGCACATGTTCGACTGTGATATATTGTACAATGCAATGGACAACATTCACCAGCACATGTTTTACTGTGCTATATTGTACAAGATAAGGCATAACATTCACCTGCACATGTTTGACTGTGCTATATTGTACAAGACAATTGACAACATTCACATGCACATGTTTCACTGTAATATATTTTACAAGAAAATGGACACCATTCACCTGCACATGTTTGACAGTGCTATATTGTACAAGACAATGGACAACATTTACCTGCACATGTTTGACTGTGCTATATTGTACAACGCAATGGACAACATTCACCTGCACATGTTTGACTCTGCTATATTGTACAAGATAATGGATAACATTCACCTGCACATGTTTGACTGTGCTATATTGTACAAGACAATGGACAACATTCACCTGCACATGTTTGACTGTGTTATATTGTACAAGAAAATGCACAACATTAACCTGCATTTAACTGTGCTATATTGTACAAGACAATGGACAACATTCACCTGTACATGCTTGACTGTGCTATATTGTTCAAGACAATGGACAACATTCACCTGCACATGTTTGACTGTGCTATATTGTACACGACAATGGACAACATTCACCTGCACATGTTTGTCTGTGTTATATTTTACAAGACAATGGACAACATTCACCTGCACATGTTTGACTGTGCAATATTGTACAAGACAATGGACAACATTCACCTGCACATGTTTGACTGTGCTATATTGTACAAGAAAATGGACAATATTCACTTGCGCATGTTTGACTGTACTATATTGTACAAGACAATATACAACATTCACCTGCACATATTTGACTGTACTATATTGTACATGACAATGGACAACATTCACCTGCACATGTTTGACTGTGCTATATTTTACAGGACAATGGACAACATTCAACTGTATTTGACTGTGCTACATTGTACAAAGCAATGGACAACATTCTCCTGTTCATGTTTGACTGTGCTATATTGTACAAGACAATGGACAACATTCACCTGCACATGTTTGACTGTGCTATATTGTACAAGACTACGGACAACATTCACCTGCACATGTTTGACTCAGCTATATTGTACAAGATAATGGATAACATTCACCTGCACATGTTTGACTGTGCTATATTGTACAAGACAATGCACAACATTAACCTGCATTTAACTGTGCTATATTGTACAAGACAATGGACAACATTCACCTGTACATGCTTGACTGTGCTATATTGTACAAGACAATGGACAACATTCACCTGCACATGTTTGACTGTGCTATATTGTACACGACAATGGACAACATTCACCTGCACATGTTTGTCTGTGTTATATTGTACAAGACAATGGACAACATTCACCTGCACATGTTTTACTCTGCTATATTGTACAAGAAAATGGACAACATTCACCTGCACATGTTTGACTGTGATATATTGTACAAGACAATGGAAACATTTACCTGTACATGTTTGACTGTGCTGTATTGTACAACGCAATGGACAACATTCACCTCCACATGTTTGATTGTGCTATATTGTATAAGATAATGGATAACATTCACCTGCACATGTTTGACTGTGCAATATTGTACAAGACAATGGACAACATTCACCTGCACATGTTTGACTGTGCTATATTGTACAAGAAAATGGACAGCATTCACTTGCGCATGTTTGACTGTACTATATTGTACAAGACAACATACAACATTCACCTGCACATGTTTGACTGTACTATATTGTACATGACAATGGACAACATTCACCTGCACATGTTTGACTGTGCTATATTGTACAAGACAATGGACAACATTCAACTGTATTTGACTGTGCTACATTGTACAAAGCAATGGACAACATTCACCTGTTCATGTTTGACTGTGCTATATTGTACAGGACAATGGACAACATTCACCTGCACATGTTTGACTGTGCTATATTGTACAAGACTACGGACAACATTCACCTGCACATGTTTGACTGTGCTATATTGTACAAGAAAATGGACAACATTCACTTGCGCACGTTTGACTGTACTATATTGTACAAGACAATATACAACATTCACCTGCACATGTTTGACTGTACTATATTGTACATGATAATGGACAACATTCACCTGCACATGTTTGACTGTGCTATATTTTACAAGACAATGGACAACATTCAACTGTATTTGACTGTGCTACATTGTACAAAGCAATGGACAACATTCACCTGTTCATGTTTGACTGTGCTATATTGTACAAGACAATGGACAACATTCACCTGCACATGTTTGACTGTGCTATATTGTACAAGACTACGGACAACATTCACCTGCACATGTTTGACTCTGCTATATTGTACTAGATAATGGATAACATTCACCTGCACATGTTTGACTATGCTATATTGTACAAGACAACGGACAACATTCACCTGCACATGTTTGACTGTGCTATATTGTACAAGAAAATGCACAACATTAACCTGCATTTAACTGTACTATATTGTACAAGACAATGGACAACATTCACCTGTACATGCTTGACTGTGCTATATTGTACAAGACAATGGACAACATTCACCTGCACATGTTTGACTGTGCTATATTGTACACGACAATGAACAACATTCACCTGCACATGTTTGTCTGTGTTATATTGTACAAGACAATGGAAAACATTCACCTGCACATGTTTGACTCTGCTATATTGTACAAGACAATGGACAACATTCACCTGCACATGTTTGACAGTGATATATTGTACAAGACAATGGAAACATTTACCTGCACATGTTTGACTGTGCTGTATTGTGCAACGCAATGGACAACATTCACCTGCACATGTTTGATTGTGCTATATTGTATAAGATAATGGATAACATTCACCTGCACATGTTTTACTGTGCAATATTGTACAAGACAATGGACAACATTCACCTGCACATGTTTGACTGTGCTATATTGTACAAGAAAATGGACAACATTCACTTGCGCATGTTTGACTGTACTATATTGTACAAGACAATATACAACATTCACCTGCACATGTTTGACTGTACTATATTGTACATGACAATGGACAACATTCACCTGCACATATTTGACTGTGCTATATTGTACAAGACAATGGACAACATTCACCTGCACATGTTTGTCTGTGTTATATTGTACAAGACAATGGACAACATTCATCTGCACATGTTTGACTCTGCTATATTGTACAAAACAATGGACAACATTCACCTGCACATGCTTGACTGTGCTATATTGTACAAGACAATGGACAACATTCACCTGTACATGCTTGACTGTGCTATATTGTACAAGACAATGGACAACATTCACCTGCACATGTTTGACTGTACTATATTGTACAAGACAATGGACAACATTCACCTGCACATGTTTGACTGTGCTATATTGTACAAGACAATGGACAACATTCACCTGCACATGTTTGACTGTGCTCTATTGTACAAGACAATGCACAACATTCACCTGCACATGTTTGACTGTGCTATACTGTACAAAACAATGGACAACATTCACCTGCACATGTTTGACTGTGCTATATTGTACAAGACAATGGACAACATTCACTTGCACATGTTTGACTGTGCTATATTGTACAAGACAATGGACAACATTCACCTCCACATGTTTGACTGTACTATATTGTACAAGATAATGGACAATATTCAACTGTATTTGACTGTGCTACATTGTACAAAGCAATGGACAACATTCACCTGTTCATGTTTGACTGTGCTATATTGTACAAGACAATGGACAACATTCACCTGCACATGTTTGACTGTGCTATATTGTACAAGACTACGGACAACATTCACCTGCACATGTTTGACTGTGCTATATTGTACAACGCAATGGACAACATTCACCTGCACATGTTTGACTGTGCTATATTGTACAAGATAATGGATAACATTCACCTGCACATGTTTGACTGTGCTATATTGTACAAGACAATGGACAACATTCACCTGCACATGTTTCACTGTGATATATTGTACAAGACAATGGACACCATTCACCTGTACATGTTTGACTGTGCTATATTGTAAAAGACAATGGACAACATTCACCTGCACATGTTTGACTGTTCTATATTGTACAAGACAATGGACAATATTCACCTGCACATGTTTGACTGTGCTATATTGTACAAGACTATGGACAACATTCACCTGCACATGATTCACTGTGATATATTGTACAAGACAATGGACACCATTCACCTGTACATGTTTGACTGTGCTATATTGTACAAGACAATGGACAGCATTCACCTGGACATGTTTAACTGTGCTATATTGTACAACGCAATGGACAACATTCACTAGCACAATGTTTGACTGTGCTATATTGTACAAGACAATGTACAACATTCACCTGCACATGTTTGACTGTACTATATTGTACATGACAATGGACAACATTCACCTGCTCATGTTTGACTTGCTATATATTACAATAAAATGGACAACATTTAACTGTATTTGACTGTGCTACATTGTACACAACAATGGATAGCATTCACATGTTCATCTTTGACTGTGCTATATTGTACATGACAATGGACAACATTCACCTGCACATGTTTGACTGTTTTATATTGTACATGACAATGGACAACATTCACCTGCACATGTTTGACTGTGCTATATTTTTCAAGACAATGGACAACATTCAACTGTATTTGACTGTGCTACATTGTAAACAACAATGGATAGCATTCACATGTTCATCTTTGACTGTGCTATATTGTACAAGACAATGGACAACATTCACCTGCACATGTTTGACTGTGCTATATTGTACAAGACAATGGACAATATTCACCTGCACATGTTTGACTGTGCTATATTGCACAAGACAATGGACAACATTCACCTGCATATGTTTCACTGTGATATATTGTACAACGCAATGGACAACATTCACCTGCACATATTTGACTGTGCTATATTTTACAAGATAATAGATAACATTCACCTGCATATGTTTGACTGTGTTATATTGTACAAGACAATGGACAACATGCACCTGCAAATGTTTGACTGTGCTATATTGTATAAGACAATGGACAACTTTCACATGCACATGTTTGACTGTGCTATACTGTACAAAACAATGAACAACATTCAATTGCATATGTTTGACTCTGCTATATTGTACAAGACAATATACAACATTGACCTGCACATGTTTGACTGTACTATATTGTACATGACAATGGACAACATTCACCTGCACATGTTTGACTGTGCTATATTGTACAAGACAATGGACAACATTCAACTGTATTTGACTGTGCTACATTGTACAAAGCAATGGACAACATTCACCTGCACATGTTTGACTGTGCTATATTGTACAAGACTACGGACAACATTCACCTGCACATGTTTGACTGTGCTATATTGTACAAGAAAATGGACAACATTCACTTGCGCACGTTTGACTGTACTATATTGTACAAGACAATATACAACATTCACCTGCACATGTTTGACTGTACTATATTGTACATGACAATGGACAACATTCACCTGCACATGTTTGACTGTGCTATATTTTACAAGACAATGGACAACATTCAACTGTATTTGACTGTGCTACATTGTACAAAGCAATGGACAACATTCACCTGTTCATGTTTGACTGTGCTATATTGTACAAGACAATGGACAACATTCACCTGCACATGTTTGACTGTGCTATATTGTACAAGACTACGGACAACATTCACCTGCACATGTTTGACTCTGCTATATTGTACTAGAGAATGGATAACATTCACCTGCACATGTTTGACTGTGCTATATTGTACAAGAAAATGCACAACATTAACCTGCATTTAACTGTGCTATATTGTACAAGACAATGGACAACATTCACCTGTACATGCTTGACTGTGCTATATTGTACAAGACAATGGACAACATTCACCTGCACATGTTTGACTGTACTATATTGTACATGACAATGGACAACATTCACCTGCATATGTTTGACTGTACTATATTGTACACGACAATGGACAACATTCACCTGCACATGTTGGTCTGTGTTATATTGTACAAGACAATGGAAAACATTCACCTTCACATGTTTGACTGTGCTATATTGTACAAGACAATGGACAACATTCACCTGCACATGCTTGACTGTGATATATTGTACAAGACAATGGAAACATTTACCTGCACATGTTTGACTGTGCTGTATTGTACAACGCAATGGACAACATTCACCTGCACATGTTTGATTGTGCTATATTGTATAAGATAATGGATAACATTCACCTGCACATGTTTTACTGTGCAATATTGTACAAGACAATGGACAACATTCACCTGCACATGTTTGACTGTGCTATATTGTACAAGAAAATGGACAACATTCACTTGCGCATGTTTGACTGTACTATATTGTACAAGACAATATACAACATTCACCTGCACATGTTTGACGTACTATATTGTACATGACAATGGACAACATTCACCTGCACATATTTGACTGTGCTATATTGTACAAGACAATGGACAACATTCACCTGCACATGTTTGTCTGTGTTATATTGTACAACACAATGGACAACATTCACCTGCACATGTTTGACTCTGCTATATTGTACAAGACAGTGGACAACATTCACCTGCACATGTTTGACTGTGCTATATTGTACAAGACAATGGACAACATTCACCTGTACATGCTTGACTGTGCTATATTGTACAAGACAATGGACAACATTCACCTGCACATGTTTGACTGTGCTATATTGTACAAGACAATGGACAACATTCACCTGCACATGTTTGTTTGTGTTATATTGTACAAGACAATGGACAACATTCACCTGCACATGTTTGACTCTGCTATATTGTACAAGACAATGGACAACATTCACCTGCACATGTTTGACTGTGATATATTGTACAAGACAATGGAAACATTTACCTGCACATGTTTGACTGTGCTATATTGTAAAACGCAATGGACAACATTCACCTGCACATGTTTGATTGTGCTATATTGTATAAGATAATGGATAACATTCACCTGCACATGTTTGACTGTGCTATATTGTACAACACAATGGACAACATTCACCTCCACATGTTTGACTGTACTATATTGTACAAGATAATGGACAATATTAACCTGCACATGTTTGTTTGTGTTATATTGTACAAGACAATGGACAACATTCACCTGCACATGTTTGACACTGCTATATTGTACAAGACAATGGACAACATTCACCTGCACATGTTTGACTGTGATATATTGTACAAGACAATGGAAACATTTACCTGCACATGTTTGACTGTGCTATATTGTAAAACGCAATGGACAACATTCACCTGCACATGTTTGACTGTGCTATATTGTACAAGACAATGCACAACATTCACCTGCACATGTTTGACTGTGCTATACTGTACAAAACAATGGACAACATTCACCTGCACATGTTTGACTGTGCTATATTGTACAAGACAATGGACAACATTCACCTGCACATGTTTGACTGTGCTATATTGTACAAGACAATGGACAACATTCACCTCCACATGTTTGACTGTACTATATTGTACAAGATAATGGACAATATTCACCTGCACATGTTTGACTGTGCTATATTGTACAAGACAATGGACAACATTCACCTGTACATGCTTGACTGTGCTATATTTTACAAGACAATGGACAACATTCACCTGCACATGTTTGACTGTACTATATTGTACATGACAATGGACAACATTCACCTGCACATGTTTGACTGTACTATATTGTACAAGACAATGGACAACATTCACCTGCACATGTTTGTCTGTGTTATATTGTACAAGACAATGGACAACATTCACCTGCACATGTTTGACTCTGCTATATTGTACAAGACAATGGACAACATTCACCTGCACATGTTTGACTGTGCTATATTGTACAAGACAATGGACAACATTCACCTGTACATGCTTGACTGTGCTATATTGTACAAGACAATGGACAACATTCACCTGCACATGTTTGACTGTGCTATATTGTACAAGAAAATGGACAACATTCACCTGCACATGTTTGTTTGTGTTATATTGTACAAGACAATGGACAACATTCACCTGCACATGTTTGACTCTGCTATATTGTACAAGACAATGGACAACATTCACCTGCACATGTTTGACTGTGCTATATTGTATAAGATAATGGATAACATTCACCTGCACATGTTTGACTGTGCTATATTGTACAAGACAATGGACAACATTCACCTGCACATGTTTGACTGTGATATATTGTACAAGACAATGGAAACATTTACCTGCACATGTTTGACTGTGCTATATTGTAAAACGCAATGGACAACATTCACCTGCACATGTTTGACTGTGCTATATTGTACAAGACAATGCACAACATTCACCTGCACATGTTTGACTGTGCTATACTGTACAAAACAATGGACAACATTCACCTGCACATGTTTGACTGTGCTATATTGTACAAGACAATGGACAACATTCACCTGCACATGTTTGACTGTGCTATATTGTACAAGACAATGGACAACATTCACCTCCACATGTTTGACTGTACTATATTGTACAAGATAATGGACAATATTCACCTGCACATGTTTGACTGTGCTATATTGTACAAGACAATGGACAACATTCACCTGTACATGCTTGACTGTGCTATATTGTACAAGACAGTGGACAACATTCACCTGCACATGTTTGACTGTACTATATTGTACATGACAATGGACAACATTCACCTGCACATGTTTGACTGAGTTATATTTTACAAGACAATGGACAACATTCAACTGTATTTGACTGTGCTACATTGTACAAAGCAATGGACAACATTCACCTGTTCATGTTTGACTGTGCTATATTGTACAAGACAATGGACAACATTCACCTGCACATGTTTGACTGTGCTATATTGTACAAGACTACGGACAACATTCACCTGCACATGTTTGACTGTGCTATATTGTACAACGCAATGGACAACATTCACCTGCACATGTTTGACTGTGCTATATTGTACAGATAATGGATAACATTCACCTGCACATGTTTGACTGTGCTATATTGTGCAAGACAATGGACAACATTCACCTGCACATGTTTGACTGTGCTATATTGTATAAGACAATGCACAACATTCACCTGCACATGTTTGACTGTGCTATACTGTACAAAACAATGGACAACATTCACCTGCACATGTTTGACTGTGCTATATTGTACAAGACAATGGACAACATTCACCTGCACATGTTTAACTGTGCTATATTGTACAACACAATGCACAACAATAACCTGCATTTGACTGTGCTATATTGTACAAGACAATGGACAACATTCACCTGTACACGTTTGACTGTGCTATATTGTACAAGACAATGAACAACATTCACCTGCACATGTTTGACTGTGATATAGTATACAAGACAATGGAAACATTTACCTACATATGTTTGACTGTTCTATATTGTACAACGCAATCGCCAACATTCACCTGCACATGTTTGACTGTGCTATATTGTACAAGACAATGGACAACATTCACCTGCACATGTTTGACTGTGCTATATTGTACAAGACAATGGACACCATTCACCTGCACATGTTTGACTGTGCTATATTGTACAACGCAAGGGACAACATTCACCTGCACATGTTTGACTGTGCTATATTGTACAAGACAATGGACAACATTCACCTGCACATGTTTGACTGTGATATATTGTACAACGCAATGGACAACATTCACCTGCACATGTTTGACTGCTATATTGTACAAGATAAATGATAACATTCACCTGCACATGTTTGACTGTGCTATATTGTACAAGAAAAAGGACACCATTCACCTGCACATGTTTGACTGTGCTATATTGTACAACCCAACGGACAACATTCACCTGCACATGTTTGACTGTGTTATATTGTACAAGAAAATGTACACCATTCACCTGCACATGTTTGACTGTGCTATATTGTTCAAGACAATGGACAACATTCACCTGCACATGTTTGACTGTTCTATATTGTACAAAGCAATGGACAACATTCACCTGCACATGTTTGACTGTGCTATATTGTACAAGACAATGGACAACATTCACCTGCACATGTTTGACTGTGCTATTCTGATCAAAACAATGGACAACATTCACCTGCACATGTTTGACTCTGCTATATTGTACACCACAATGAACAACATTCACCTGCACATGTTTGATTGTGCTATATTGTACAAGAAAATGCACAACATTAATCTGCATTTGACTATGCTATATTGTACAAGACAATGGACAACATTCACCTGTGCATGTTTGACTGTCCTATATTGTACAAGAAAATGGACAACATTCACCTGCACATGCTTGACTGTACCATATTGTACCAGACAATGGACAACATTCACCTGCACATGTTTGACTGTGCTATATTGTACAAGACAATGGACAACATTCACCTGCACATGTTTGACTGTGCTATATTGGTCAAGACAATGGACAATATTCACCTGCACATGTTTGACTGTGCTATATTGTACAAGACAATGGACAACATTCACCTGCACATGTTTGACTGTGCTATATTGTACAAGACAAAGGACACCATTCACCTACACATGTTTGACTGTGCTATATTGTACAACACAAGGGACAACATTCACCTGCACATGTTTGACTGTGCTATATTGTACAACGCAATGGACAACATTCACCTGCACATGTTTGACTGTGCTATATTGTACAAGATAATGGATAACATTCACCTGCACATGTTTGACTGTGTTACATTGTACAAGACAATGGACAACATTCACCTGTACATGTTTGACTGCTATATTGTACAAGAAAATGGACAACATTCACCTGCACATGTTTGAATGTGCTATACTGTACAAAACAATGGACAACATTCACCTGCACATGTTTGACTGTACTATATTGTACCAGAAAATGGACAACATTCACCTGCACATGTTTGACTGTGCTATATTGTACAAGACAATTGACAACATTCACCTGCAAATGTTTGACTGTGCTATATTGTACAAGACAATGGACAACATTCACCTACACATGTTTGACTTTGCTATATTGTACAAAACAATGGACAACATTCACCTGCACATGTTTGACTGTGATATATTGTACAAGACAAAGGACACCATTCACCTGCACATATTTGACTGTGCTATGTTGTACAACACAATGTACAACATTCACCTCCACATGTTTGACTGTGCTATATTGTACAAGACAATGGAAACATTTACCTGCACATGTTTGACTGTTCTATATTGTACAACGCAATGGACAACATTCACCTGCACATGTTTGACTGTACTATATTGTACCAGAAAATGGACAACATTCACCTGCACATGTTTGACTGTGCTATATTGTACAAGACAATTGACAACATTCACCTGCAAATGTTTGACTGTGCTATATTGTACAAGACAATGGACAACATTCACCTACACATGTTTGACTTTGCTATATTGTACAAAACAATGGACAACATTCACCTGCACATGTTTGACTGTGATATATTGTACAAGACAAAGGACACCATTCACCTGCACATATTTGACTGTAATATGTTGTACAACACAATGTACAACATTCACCTCCACATGTTTGACTGTGCTATATTGTACAAGACAATGGAAACATTTACCTGCACATGTTTGACTGTTCTATATTTTACAAGACTACGGACAACATTCACCTGCACATGTTTGACTGTGCTATATTGTACAACCCAACGGACACCATTCACCTGCACATGTTTGACTGTGCTATATTGTACAACCCAACGGACAACATTCACCTGCACATGTTTGACTGTGTTATATTGTACAAGAAAATGTACACCATTCACCTGCACATGTTTGACTGTGCTATATTGTTCAAGACAATGGACAACATTCACCTGCACATGTTTGACTGTTCTATATTGTACAAAGCAATGGACAACATTCACCTGCACATGTTTGACTGTGCTATATTGTACAAGACAATGGACAACATTCACCTGCACATGTTTGACTGTGCTATTCTGATCAAAACAATGGACAACATTCACCTGCACATGTTTGACTCTGCTATATTGTACACCACAATGAACAACATTCACCTGCACATGTTTGATTGTGCTATATTGTACAAGAAAATGCACAACATTAATCTGCATTTGACTATGCTATATTGTACAAGACAATGGACAACATTCACCTGTGCATGTTTGACTGTCCTATATTGTACAAGAAAATGGACAACATTCACCTGCACATGCTTGACTGTACCATATTGTACCAGACAATGGACAACATTCACCTGCACATGTTTGACTGTGCTATATTGTACAAGACAATGGACAACATTCACCTGCACATGTTTGACTGTGCTATATTGGTCAAGACAATGGACAATATTCACCTGCACATGTTTGACTGTGCTATATTGTACAAGACAATGGACAACATTCACCTGCACATGTTTGACTGTGCTATATTGTACAAGACAAAGGACACCATTCACCTACACATGTTTGACTGTGCTATATTGTACAACACAAGGGACAACATTCACCTGCACATGTTTGACTGTGCTATATTGTACAACGCAATGGACAACATTCACCTGCACATGTTTGACTGTGCTATATTGTACAAGATAATGGATAACATTCACCTGCACATGTTTGACTGTGTTACATTGTACAAGACAATGGACAACATTCACCTGTACATGTTTGACTGCTATATTGTACAAGAAAATGGACAACATTCACCTGCACATGTTTGAATGTGCTATACTGTACAAAACAATGGACAACATTCACCTGCACATGTTTGACTGTACTATATTGTACCAGAAAATGGACAACATTCACCTGCACATGTTTGACTGTGCTATATTGTACAAGACAATTGACAACATTCACCTGCAAATGTTTGACTGTGCTATATTGTACAAGACAATGGACAACATTCACCTACACATGTTTGACTTTGCTATATTGTACAAAACAATGGACAACATTCACCTGCACATGTTTGACTGTGATATATTGTACAAGACAAAGGACACCATTCACCTGCACATATTTGACTGTGCTATGTTGTACAACACAATGTACAACATTCACCTCCACATGTTTGACTGTGCTATATTGTACAAGACAATGGAAACATTTACCTGCACATGTTTGACTGTTCTATATTGTACAACGCAATGGACAACATTCACCTGCACATGTTTGACTGTACTATATTGTACCAGAAAATGGACAACATTCACCTGCACATGTTTGACTGTGCTATATTGTACAAGACAATTGACAACATTCACCTGCAAATGTTTGACTGTGCTATATTGTACAAGACAATGGACAACATTCACCTACACATGTTTGACTTTGCTATATTGTACAAAACAATGGACAACATTCACCTGCACATGTTTGACTGTGATATATTGTACAAGACAAAGGACACCATTCACCTGCACATATTTGACTGTGCTATGTTGTACAACACAATGTACAACATTCACCTCCACATGTTTGACTGTGCTATATTGTACAAGACAATGGAAACATTTACCTGCACATGTTTGACTGTTCTATATTTTACAAGACTACGGACAACATTCACCTGCACATGTTTGACTCGGCTATATTGCACAAGATAGTGGACAACAGTCACCTGCACATGTTTAACTGTGCTATATTGTACAAGACAAAGGACACCATTCACCTGCACATGTTTGACTGTGCTATATTGTACAAGACAATGGACAACATTCACATGCACATGTTTGACTGTGATATATTGTACAAGACAATGGAAACATTTACCTGCACATGTTTGACTGTTCTATATTGTACAACGCAATGGACATCATTCACCTGCACATGTTTGACTGTGCTATATTGTCCAAGATAATGGATAACATTCACCTGCACATGCTTGACTGTGCTATATTGTACAAGACAATGGACAACATTCACCTGCACATGTTTGACTATGCTATATTGTACAACACAATGAACGACATTCACCTGCACATGTTTGACTGTGCTATATTGTACAACCCAAGGGACAACATTCACCTGCACATGTTTGACTGTGTTATATTGTACAAGACAATGTACACCATTCACCTGCACATGTTTGACTGTGCTATATTGTTCAAGAAAATGGACAACATTCACCTGCACATGTTTGACTGTGCTATTCTGTTCAAAACAATGGACAACATTCACCTGCACATGTTTGATTGTGCTATATTGTACAAGAAAATGCACAACATTAATCTGCATTTGAATATGCTATATTGTACAAGACAATGGACAACATTCACCTGTACATGTTTGACTGTGCTATATTGTACATGAAAATGGACAACATTCACCTGCACATGCTTGACTGTACTATAGTGTACCAGACAATGGACAACATTCACCTGCACATGTTTGACTGTGCTATATTGTACAAGACAATGGACAACATTCACCTGCACATGTTTGACTGTGCTATATTGGTCAAGACAATGGACAATATTCACCTGCACATGTTTGCCTCTGCTATATTGTACAAGACAATGGACAGCATTCACCTGCACATGTTTCACTGTGCTATATTGTACAAGACAAAGGACACCATTCACCTACACATTTTTGACTGTGCTATATTGTACAACACAAGGGAAACATTCACCTGCACATGTTTGACTGTGCTATATTGTACAACGCAATGGACAACATTCACCTGTACATGTTTGACTGTGCTATATTGTACAAGATAATGGATAGCATTCACCTGCACATGTTTGACTGTGTTACATTGTTCAAGACAATGGACAACATTCACCTGTACATGTTTGACTGCTATATTGTACAAGAAAATGGACAACATTCACCTGCAAATGTTTCACTGTGCTATATTGTACAAGACAATTGACAACATTCACCTGCAAATGTTTGACTGTGCTATATTGTACAAGACAATGGAGAACATTCACCTGCACATGTTTGACTTTGCTATATTGTACAAAACAATGGACAACATTCACCTACACATGTTTGACTGTGATATATTGTACAAGACAAAGGACACCATTCACCTGCACATGTTTGACTGTGATATGTTGTACAACACTATGTACAACATTCACCTCCACATGTTTGACTGTGCTATATTGTACAAGACAATGGAAACATTCACCTGCACATGTTTGAATGTGCTATACTGTACAAAGCAATGGACAACATTCACCTGCACATGTTTGACTGTACTATATTGTACCAGAAAATGGACAACATTCACCTGCACATGTTTCACTGTGCTATATTGTACAAGACAATTGACAACATTCACCTGCAAATGTTTGACTGTGCTATATTGTACAAGACAATGGACAACATTCACCTGCACATGTTTGACTTTGCTATATTGTACAAAACAATGGACAACATTCACCTCCACATGTTTGACTGTGCTATATTGTACAAGACAATGGAAACATTTACCTGCACATGCTTGACTGTGCTATATTGTACAAGACAATGGACAACATTCACCTGCACATGCTTGACTGTGCTATATTGTACAACACAATGAACGACATTCACCTGCACATGTTTGACTGTGCTATATTGTACAACCCAAGGGACAACATTCACCTGCACATGTTTGACTGTGTTATATTGTACAAGACAATGTACACCATTCACCTGCACATGTTTGACTGTGCTATATTGTTCAAGACAATGGACAACATTCACCTGCACATGTTTGACTGTTCTATATTGTACAACGCAATGGACAACATTCACCTGCACATGTTTGACTGTGCTATATTGTACAAGACAATGGACAACATTCACCTGCACATGTTTGACTGTGCTATTCTGTTCAAAACAATGGACAACATTCACCTGCACATGTTTGATTGTGCTATATTGTACAAGAAAATGCACAACATTAATCTGCATTTGACTATGCTATATTGTACAAGACAATGGACAACATTCACCTGTACATGTTTGACTGTGCTATATTGTACATGAAAATGGACAGCATTCACCTGCACATGCTTGACTGTACTATATTGTACCAGACAATGGACAACATTCACCTGCACATGTTTGACTGTGCTATATTGTACAAGACAATGGACAACATTCACCTGCACATGTTTGACTGTGCTATATTGGTCAAGACAATGGACAATATTCACCTGCACATGTTTGACTGTGCTATATTGTACAAGACAATGGACAGCATTCACCTGCACATGTTTCACTGTGCTATATTGTACAAGACAAAGGACACCATTCACCTACACATTTTTGACTGTGCTATATTGTACAACACAAGGGACAACATTCACCTGCACATGTTTGACTGTGCTATATTGTACAACGCAATGGACAACATTCACCTGTACATGTTTGACTGTGCTATATTGTACAAGATAATGGATAACATTCACCTGCACATGTTTGACTGTGTTACATTGTTCAAGACAATGGACAACATTCACCTGTACATGTTTGACTGCTATATTGTACAAGAAAATGGACAACATTCACCTGCACATGTTTGATTGTGCTATACTGTACAAAGCAATGGACAACATTCACCTGCACATGTTTGACTGTACTATATTGTACCAGAAAATGGACAACATTCACCTGCACATGTTTCACTGTGCTATATTGTACAAGACAATTGACAACATTCACCTGCAAATGTTTGACTGTGCTATATTGTACAAGACAATGGACAACATTCACCTGCACATGTTTGACTTTGCTATATTGTACAAAACAATGGACAACATTCACCTACACATGTTTGACTGTGATATATTGTACAAGACAAAGGACACCATTCACCTGCACATGTTTGACTGTGATATGTTGTACAACACTATGTACAACATTCACCTCCACATGTTTGACTGTGCTATATTGTACAAGACAATGGAAACATTCACCTGCACATGTTTGAATGTGCTATACTGTACAAAGCAATGGACAACATTCACCTGCACATGTTTGACTGTACTATATTGTACCAGAAAATGGACAACATTCACCTGCACATGTTTCACTGTGCTATATTGTACAAGACAATTGACAACATTCACCTGCAAATGTTTGACTGTGCTATATTGTACAAGACAATGGACAACATTCACCTGCACATGTTTGACTTTGCTATATTGTACAAAACAATGGACAACATTCACCTACACATGTTTGACTGTGATATATTGCACAAAACAAAGGACACCATTCACCTGCACATGTTTGACTGTGATATGTTGTAAAACACTATGTACAACATTCACCTCCACATGTTTGACTGTGCTATATTGTACAAGACAATGGAAACATTTACCTGCACATGCTTGACTGTGCTATATTGTACAAGACAATGGACAACATTCACCTGCACATGTTTGACTATGCTATATTGTACAACACAATGAACGACATTCACCTGCACATGTTTGACTGTGCTATATTGTACAACCCAAGGGACAACATTCACCTGCACATGTTTGACTGTGTTATATTGTACAAGACAATGTACACCATTCACCTGCACATGTTTGACTGTGCTATATTGTTCAAGACAATGGACAACATTCACCTGCACATGTTTGACTGTTCTATATTGTACAACGCAATGGACAACATTCACCTGCACATGTTTGACTGTGCTATATTGTACAAGACAATGGACAACATTCACCTGCACATGTTTGACTGTGCTATTCTGTTCAAAACAATGGACAACATTCACCTGCACATGTTTGATTGTGCTATATTGTACAAGAAAATGCACAACATTAATCTGCATTTGACTATGCTATATTGTACAAGACAATGGACAACATTCACCTGTACATGTTTGACTGTGCTATATTGTACATGAAAATGGACAATATTCACCTGCACATGCTTGACTGTACTATATTGTACCAGACAATGGACAACATTCACCTGCACATGTTTGACTGTGCTATATTGTACAAGACAATGGACAACATTCACCTGCACATGTTTGACTGTGCTATATTGGTCAAGACAATGGACAATATTCACCTGCACATGTTTGACTGTGCTATATTGTACAAGACAATGGACAGCATTCACCTGCACATGTTTGACTGTGCTATATTGTACAAGACAAAGGACACCATTCACCTACACATTTTTGACTGTGCTATATTGTACAACACAAGGGACAACATTCACCTGCACATGTTTGACTGTGCTGTATTGTACAACGCAATGGACAACATTCACCTGTACATGTTTGACTGTGCTATATTGTACAAGATAATGGATAACATTCACCTGCACATGTTTGACTGTGTTACATTGTTCAAGACAATGGACAACATTCACCTGTACATGTTTGACTGCTATATTGTACAAGAAAATGGACAACATTCACCTGCACATGTTTGAATGTGCTATACTGTACAAAGCAATGGACAACATTCACCTGCACATGTTTGACTGTACTATATTGCACCAGAAAATGGACAACATTCACCTGCACATGTTTCACTGTGCTATATTGTACAAGACAATTGACAACATTCACCTGCAAATGTTTGACTGTGCTATATTGTACAAGACAATGGACAACATTCACCTGCACATGTTTGACTTTGCTATATTGTACAAAACAATGGACAACATTCACCTACACATGTTTGACTGTGATATATTGTACAAGACAAAGGACACCATTCACCTGCACATGTTTGACTGTGATAAGTTGTACAACACTATGTACAACATTCACCTCCACATGTTTGACTATGCTATATTGTACAAGACAATGGAAACATTTACCTGCACATGTTTGACTGTTCTATATTGTACAACGCAATGGACAACATTCACCTGCACATGTTTGACTGTGCTATATTGTACAAGATAATGGATAACATTCACCTGCACATGTTTGACTGTGCTATATTGTACAAGACAATGGACAGCATTCACCTGCACATGTTTGACTGTGCTATACTGTACAAAACAATGGACAACATTCACCTGCACATGTTTGACTCTGCTATATTGTACAAGATAGTGGACAACAGTCACCTGCACATGTTTAACTGTGCTATATTGTACAAGACAAAGGACACCATTCAGCTGCACATGTTTGACTGTGCTATATTGTACAAGACAATGGACAACATACACCTGCACATGTTTGACTGTGTTACATTGTTCAAGACAATGGACAACATTCACCTGTACATGTTTGACTGCTATATTGTACAAGAAAATGGACAACATTCACCTGCACATGTTTGACTTTGCTATATTGTACAAAACAATGGACAACATTCACCTACACATGTTTGACTGTGATATATTGTACAAGACAAAGGACACCATTCACCTGCACATGTTTGACTGTGATATGTTGTACAACACTATGTACAACATTCACCTCCACATGTTTGACTGTGCTATATTGTACAAGACAATGGAAACATTCACCTGCACATGTTTGAATGTGCTATACTGTACAAAGCAATGGACAACATTCACCTGCACATGTTTGACTGTACTATATTGTACCAGAAAATGGACAACATTCACCTGCACATGTTTCACTGTGCTATATTGTACAAGACAATTGACAACATTCACCTGCAAATGTTTGACTGTGCTATATTGTACAAGACAATGGACAACATTCACCTGCACATGTTTGACTTTGCTATATTGTACAAAACAATGGACAACATTCACCTACACATGTTTGACTGTGATATATTGTACAAAACAAAGGACACCATTCACCTGCACATGTTTGACTGTGATATGTTGTAAAACACTATGTACAACATTCACCTCCACATGTTTGACTGTGCTATATTGTACAAGACAATGGAAACATTTACCTGCACATGCTTGACTGTGCTATATTGTACAAGACAATGGACAACATTCACCTGCACATGTTTGACTGTGCTATATTGTACAACCCAAGGGACAACATTCACCTGCACATGTTTGACTGTGTTATATTGTACAAGACAATGTACACCATTCACCTGCACATGTTTGACTGTGCTATATTGTTCAAGACAATGGACAACATTCACCTGCACATGTTTGACTGTTCTATATTGTACAACGCAATGGACAACATTCACCTGCACATGTTTGACTGAGCTATATTGTACAAGACAATGGACAACATTCACCTGCACATGTTTGACTGTGCTATTCTGTTCAAAACAATGGACAACATTCACCTGCACATGTTTGATTGTGCTATATTGTACAAGAAAATGCACAACATTAATCTGCATTTGACTATGCTATATTGTACAAGACAATGGACAACATTCACCTGTACATGTTTGACTGTGCTATATTGTACATGAAAATGGACAATATTCACCTGCACATGCTTGACTTTACTATATTGTACCAGACAATGGACAACATTCACCTGCACATGTTTGACTGTGCTATATTGTACAAGACAATGGACAACATACACCTGCACATGTTTGACTGTGATATATTGTACAAGACAATGGAAACATTTACCTGCACATGTTTGACTGTTCGATATTGTACAACACAATGGACATCATTCACCTGCACATGTTTGACTGTGCTATATTGTCCAAGATAATGGATAACATTCACCTGCACATGCTTGACTGTGCTATATTGTACAAGACAATGGACAACATTCACCTGCACATGTTTGACTATGCTATATTGTACAACACAATGAACGACATTCACCTGCACATGTTTGACTGTGCTATATTGTACAAAACAATGGACAACATTCACCTGCACATGTTTGACTGTGCTATATTGTACAAGACAAAGGACACCATTCACCTGCACATGTTTGACTGTGCTATATTGTACAACACAATGTACAACATTCACCTCCACATGTTTGACTGTGCTATATTGTACAAGACAATGGAAACATTTACCTGCACATGTTTGACTGTTCTATATTGTACAACGCAATGGACAACATTCACCTGCACATGTTTGACTGTGCTATATTGTACAAGATAATGGATAACATTCACCTGCACATGTTTGACTGTGCTATATTGTACAAGACAATGGACAGCATTCACCTGCACATGTTTGACTGTGCTATACTGTACAAAACAATGGACAACATTCACCTGCACATGTTTGACTCTGCTATATTGTACAAGATAGTGGACAACAGTCACCTGCACATGTTTAACTGTGATATATTGTACAAGACAAAGGACACCATTCACCTGCACATGTTTGACTGTGCTAGATTGTACAAGACAATGGACAACATTCACCTGTACATGTTTGACTGTGCTATATTGTACAAGACAATGGAAAACATTCACCTGCATATGTTTGACTGTACTATATTGTACCAGACAATGGACAACATTCACCTGCACATGTTTGACTGCTATATTGTACAAGACAATGGACAACATTTACCTGCACATGTTTGACTGTGTTATATTGTACAAGACAATGGACAACATTCACCTGCACATGTTTGACTGTGCTATATTGTACAAGACAAAGGACACCATTCACCTGCACATGTTTGACTGTGCTATATTGTACAACACAATGGACAACATTCACCTGCACATGTTTGACTGTGATATATTGTACAAGACAATGGAAACATTTACCTGCACATGTTTGACTGTGCTATATTGTACAAGACAATGGACAACATTCACCTGCACATGTTTGACTGTGCTATATTGTACAAGACAATGGACAACATTCACCTGCATATGTTTGACTGTGCTATATTGTACAAGAAAATGGACAACATTCACCTGCACATGTTTGACTGTGCTATATTGGACAAGACAATGGACAACATTCACCTGCACATGTTTTACTGTGCAATATTGTACAAGACAATGGACAACATTCACCTGCATATGTTTGACTGTGCTATATTGTACAAGACAATGGACAACATTCACCTGCACATGTTTGACTGTGCTATATTGGACAAGACAATGGACACCATTCACCTGCACATGTTTAACTGCTATATTGTACAAGAAAATGGACACCATTCACCTGCATAGGTTTGACTTTGTAATATTGTACAAGACAATGGACAACATTAACCTGCACATGTTTGACTGCTATATTGTACAAGACAATGGACAACATTCACCTGCACATGTTTGACTGTGCTATATTGTACAAGACAATGGACACCATTCACCTGCACATGCTTGACTGTGCTATATTGTACAAGACAAAGGACAACATTAACCTGCACATGTTTGACTGCTATATTGTACAAGACAATGGACAACATGCACCTGCACATGTTTGACTGTGCTATATTGTACAATGCAATGGACAACATTCACCTGCACATGCTTGACTGTGCTTTTACTGCTCTTCCTGTGCTATATTGTACAAGACAATTGGTGTATGGTGATATTATTTCCACAAAGTAATGCTAACTTGGAAATGTGACGATTGATGAAATTAAGGGTTTTCAGATCAAAAATTATATATCAAATTGGAAAACACTATTCCTCTTTTGAAAGTTACTAATTCAATACAAAATATTGTTCCATGTTTTTGACGTTTCAGAGTTATTTCTGATGAAACATAAGAAAACTAATTGTTTCCATGATATCGTACGGCACTTTGGAAAAACGGTCATGTTTTATTTTGAAAATAATGTTAATTAATTTTCAGATTTATATCCATTGTGTACAGGAACCACCCGTCAGCTATAATTTTATTTGTGTTTTTCTTAGTTTTCCAGTTTTGAATAATAGAATGTCCGAATAATAAAACTGCAAATATTATCATAGTGCACACATCCCGCGTAAATCAGACGTTTTGAAATTATAAATAACAGTAAATAATCATTCTGGATTATCTAGATTCAATATTCAGATTCAATATTTTATTATAGTCTCACCACATACAAACATATAATAAGAATCACAAAGAACAGATGAAACAATTACAATGAATGCCCCCAACTTAAACAAATTGATGAGAGACATTTAAGTCATGATATATAACTACATATAATATTTATATCTATACGCTATCGCCAAAAAAAAGAAGAAGAACAATAAAAAAAAGAATAGATCCACCAATCATCTAATTTTACTTAGGTTGGCATATTATGAAATCCGATATAACATGTTTGAAACTTAATTGATATATTTGTTTTCACATTTCTTGAAATGCCATGTAATAATGGTTAAAGTTTGAAATTTTTATTCAATTGAAGTCCAGAACATTCACGAATTCAAACTTATACTGCAGCCTACCCATATACTTAAATCGTTAGATAGTGCGATGCACGTTTTTTTTTTCTTACATTTGCTTTAAAGGATACAATGTGAAAATGTGGCGCAAACGTTCTACAAATAAACGAAAATTCAAACACATACCATTTGTAACCACCTTATAACCATTACGCCCAAAACACGCTTGCATTACGTACCACAGTTTCATTCTACTAAAATCAAGAATCTAGTGAAAATTATTTCTATTATAACAATTGACATATTTACCTTTCTTTATATTTCTGGATCCTTATATTAGGTTCTGGTAAGTTTGGTTTATCAGTATTTTTCATGACTGGATGTAGTAACTCTCCCTGGTAACACCTCTTCTTTCTGTGGTAGAAGATTCTATTGTCCACGTTTTCAACAGTCAAAGATAACTTATATCCACACTTGTTTCTTACAACTCTTACAACACTTCGTTTCTGTTTGACATTTCCCGTTTCTTTACTTACTGTAGTTTTAGTATTGTTTGTTTCACCGTTTACTGTTATATTTTGTACCTCTGTTTTAGAATTATTCAAATCGTCAACCAGAGAATTACTTTTATTATCACCAGAAGTAGTTCTCAAATCACATTTCATTTTTCCTGTTGCTTCTGTGCTTGTTTCTTTTAAAATACTTTGCTTTACAGACGTGACTGCAGTTTCCTTATGTTCATTACACTCAACACTAGATTCTATGACGTCTTGGATTTGTTCTTGTCTTTTCATCTTCGAATGTTCACCAGATTCACTATTTAACGTATGTATACCTTGCTCGGCGCAAAGGTCTTTCTTTGACTCAACAATTAAAACGGAAAAATTTTCAACTTTTTGAGACAGTGTTTTAACCATTTCTATAATTGACTGTAACTTACAGGAATTTCGTGAGTTGATCTCTTCAACATTATCCAATCGTTTTTCCATCCCTTTTGAATTAGAAATAAATATCCTTATTCTAAATAATAACTAGCAGATTGACAGATAACATTCGACCAGATAAATGTTTTATATTTTTAAGATGTCGGGCGGCACTCTCTACGTCCGACGATAACCGCTACATGTTGGCATCGTTGTCGTTCTTGTGTATTATTCTTTATATTCTTTCCTTAGTATCTACCATAGTTTTGTGTATGTTTGATATGGAGTATGCTTTAATAATGTGTGCTAGATATATTTAAGCTTCAGGACCAGTATTAAGTATAATGGAAACAAAAATATACATCTAAAAATGATAGTCAAAATAAAATTGTCTTTAATACAAACCTTCAATTCTTTTAATTTGGCTTGATATACATCCCTTTCTGTAATTACAAAAAAACTCATTAAATTTAGAATCATTATTTTGATAGAAGTATTTCTATCTGAATATTCCAACTTCAGCTAGTGATATGGAAGCACATGCAGAAATTACATCAAGTTGCACTTATTTTTATATACTCAGTATTTGACAAAATCTAATTATACAAATGTTAACTTTACTAGACATTGCATTACTATATTGAAGTACTATGCTACATAACATTATCTACAATACTTACAACTGGCCTGTGTCTGTTTTCCCTTTTATTTGACGATACGTGTTTTGTAATTCAGTGATAGTATCTTGCATGTTCTTGATCTGTAATTTAAAGATTTTTAATCGTTAGATAAAACAAGTTAGAGAAAAACGAAGGGGTAATCTGGCTACATAGAGTACACAAGGCGAAGAAAACCAAAACAAAAACACAACGCAATATGCGTTGAACGCCACTGTACGCAAACAATTGCAGGTTAAGACGAGCCGAACATCGTTTTATGCGGAAATCGTAACGGACACCACAACACGGAGCTCGGAACGTAAAGACTCTTAATTGGATAACAACAACAAACAATCAAAAAGATGAGCAACACGGACCCCACCAAAAACTATATTGAAGAAATCACACGTTAACCATATAATTAGCAAATAAAAGGTATATCTTTTGACAAAAAGTAGATTTTAAATGTAATTTTAAGATTACTTCTTTAGTCTTCATTTTAATTCTAAGACAGTTATCTCAGATGGCTGCATTCTAATGGGCAGCAAAGGTACTCCTCTTTTCACCAACTCATTTATTCGTATATTTCAGTTACGACTTCTGATACAATGAATGATACAATTGCTGGTGATGATCCGTTTCGGAATCCAAATGTATCCCTTTCATAATTTTATTTTTTTCCTAGTAGGACGTGTCCAACAACATTTCCTAAAATGGGAATACTAGTAATTCCTCTGTAACGATTGATTTGAGTTGAATCTTTATAATTTGTTTGCATCGGAATATTTATGCCCTTTTTGAATAATGGTGATATTTTGTTACACATCGTCTCCGATTTCTAACATATAGTAACACATCATCTCCAGTTGAAGGGTGATAGTCACATACCATCTCAATTCACTACCATATAGCCAATAGCTATATGCACACCCCTTCATTTGTCGGCCTAATAATCAAATTCCTTGAAGTGCAATTTGATAAACTTTTACTTTCGTTATCAGAATCGCAAATTGTTTGTATTTATTATAATTCCCAGATTGTTTTACTGCCGATATTAATATTTTCGGACAAGATGCATCGTATTACGAATATATAGATCGAGCAGCATCGTATATATAAAGTAAGCAGTAGATATTATAGACAATCCAATGTTCATTGTAACAATGCTGACTAGATTTAAAATTATAATATACAAGTGTGGACACAGAAATGTGCTGTCCAAAAGGCAAGTGTGGATGTCAATATTTCATATTATTAACTTAAAGAAAAAATGTTCATGGACACAGGGGTCCTTGATTTTTTTTAATAAAAAACTAATCCTGGATTATTATTTTTGCTTAATGTCCGGTCCTGTGTTTTTATTTCAAATTGTCATCATAGCCCTCCTCCCCCTCCCAAGGGATATGAAATTGTATCATTAATAGTAAATTGATAAATAATAAATTCAGATTTTCTATTTAAAATAAATCTCATTTACAAAACCATTGATATTTGCCATATTTTTAACGCTGATTTAAGCTTTAGTCACAACAAATTTTTATTTTTCTCTTTAAACTGTCGAAACATAACATTTATTTAACTGTAAAATTCACAAATAAAATTCATCCACCCCCCCCCCCCCCCCCCCCCCCTTTTACCATTTAAATCAATGATCAACAATATTCCAGAATCAACCAAATGATTAAATATAACATAGATTTTTGTACATGCATCTTTTTACCATGCGGTGTCAGTGTGTTTTTAATCGGTCATCCAATTAGGACGCTAATTATTCTTGTCGAAGATAAAAAAAAAATACATCGCTAAAATTACCTGTGGGTTTTCCCCACTTCAACCCATAAATTTACATAGAAATCGGAGATATTTCGTCATAAAACTTCACAGATGGTTTTATCTATCATATTTCTTGAAGGCAAACATAAAATTGTATTGCATTTATCAATATTTTATGAGTATCAACAGTTTTTACAACACCGTATCTGTTTCTCGATACAGCCTCCCGATTACCGTGACCCGTGACTCACTTTAGCACGTTCTGCATCAGGGGTGGATCCAGGATTTTAAGCTAGGTGGGGCACACTTAAAAAAATTGCGCCGAACGGAGGGAGGGGCGAACATTTTTGGGGTATTTCGGGTGAAAAATCACGATTTTACGCCAAAAAATCAAATTTTCCCCAATTTTAGGGGGAGGGGGAGGGCATTACCGTAATTTACGACAAGCATTCATTCTTGTAAGATAATTTATGCCGACGATTGCCATGGATTATAATTATTATAACTTGTGCTTTAGGAAACATATTGTACTTACCGCATCGCTGACAGCTACAGCCATTTCAGATTTTATAATTTTCACTTTGTTATACTACTTCCGGGTATTAACCTTTAAAATATTATATCTAAATATAGACATAGACTATTTTTTAAAACTAGTATGTAACGATTAATGTTATTACGTAGAAATTAGACAGATGTGAATTTTAATGTCGTGTTTTTATATTCTCATGAGTGAATTAAATATGTCGCCAAGAATGTTTCCCGAAATGGTTACCTGGTTTAAATATCAATCATTTTCGAAAGTTGGGAATACCAAATACACGTCCTTATAAGATTTAATTACTAACAAGCATAATGTGCAATACCTTGTGTGACCTCAAGCATTGGTGTTTTTTTCGATTTGTTTGTTTGTTTGATGGAGTTTAGCGCCACTTTCAACAATATTTCAGATATATCGTGGCGGTCAGTTTCATTGATGGAGGAAACCAGAGGACCCAACGAAAACCACCGCAAGTCACGGACAAACTTTATCACATAAATGTTGTACACCTCGCCCTGATCGAGATTCGAACTCACAACGTTAGTGGTGATAGGGACTGATTGCATAGGTAAGCGTTATATCCAACTACCATACGATCACGACCACGACGGCCCCCCTTTTATGGTATTTCACCTTAAGTAATTTATTCATCTAAATATACTTTACAAATTTTAGCTAAATGGGATGCTAACTCGAGATTATGCTAATACATCAATAAAAACAAAATTTTACTCATAATTAAGTCCCATAACTCCGTACCAAAAACTTAGAGACATAAAATCGAACTCGTCCTGTATCTCGTTAACCTAAATACAATTTCACAAATTTTAGCTAAATGGGATACTAGAAACACAATACCATGCCCGGAAACAAAGAAAAACATCATTTTACACATAAAGGCATTATTCCGGAACGATATTAGTCAGATACCTAAAAATCATGTATTCGACCTGCATTTTATAAATTTAAATATAATTTTAGTTAAATCGAATATCAGATACTTAAGATAATGCAGGACACATAACAGTTATATTATCGGGCGTGACGATCACTTAGGATAATTAACGGTTACAATTTTGAAAGCCCACAACCCAGGATTATTGAACCTAATTTGATTTCATTCCTTCCAGTGGTTCTACAGAAGATTTTTAATATTTTGACCAACCAGAAACCATTGTGGCCATCTTGGATGCTGGACAAGGTCACTAAACACATTGTTCGAAGAGGATTATCCAAAGAGTACTGTGTCCAAGTTTTGTCACATTAGACACATTTGGCCCATTAATCTTGAGATTAAAATGTAAAAGGTTAACAGATGGGAAAATGATCAACATATAAGTTTTTGAGATATTATTTTCGGAAGACAGGATTTATGTTCTGAGGATTTCAATGGAATTTATTTATTTGTGGTTACCAAATAAAATACACTACTCACTGTCTTATCGAACAAACTTTTAAGATGGACAATATCATTTTTACTACTATCACTAGGTTTTTATCTCTGGTGGTGGACTATTAGCCTAATATCTTCCCAGTTGTCATATATTTTGGGCAGTAACATGGTTTATTTGACAAACTGACTGTATTAATTATATAAATTTACAGCTCCTAAATAATGTAATTGTGAATTTGTGACATGGTGTATTTTACCATAATAATAGTTTTATTTCATAATTATGTATTCAGTAATTAATAACTTCGTGTATGTCTTAGATAAAATACTTCAACTTGTGTATAATTACTTTTATCTATTATTTCAATAAATTATTAAATGAGCTCAAATTATCGATCTCATTAAAACTACTCTATAGCTAGTACATTGTATATTGATTAGATAACGACACACCTGGATTAACATGCTTGGTATGTCACATGCCTTGGAATCATTTCTTTCCTTGGATATTCTTATCATGCTTTCTATTAGTTCAAAGTTTCCGAAATTCTGAATTCAATCCTTCTGATTGGATCTTTGCTTTTGAATTAGATTAAAACGGGCATTGGTTTTGGAAGGTCCACGACGCTCTAAATTCCTACATACTGATTCTTCGGAATTTGAATAGACTTATTGAAGTCCTAGATTGTATTATATTCCAACTGATTATAACTGAAGAATTAGAACACCTATGTAACTATGCCACTATGATTATATGTTGGTGAAACCTGGTCCCCCAGACAGGGCTAAAACCTTTTACTTGATGAAATAAATGATATTAACTTGAATTGGATCAGCTCTTTATTTATCTACCCAACTGAGCAGCACGGATTTATTGGCGACCAACGTAAAATAGAATTCAACTACATTTTGAGGACAAAATCATCATTAACGGAAGGCGAGGATCGACCTAAATTACATGTATAATGTGTGCACTCTATCGATCGATCGAGTTGACCAACATTGTCAGTAGTGTTGCGGTTATAGTTAGAGGCAATTCACTCTTGACTTTATTTACAGTTATTTGAACAAGTAGAGCATTTTAACTCAAAGTATTTCATGTTCCAAAGGTCCATCAGTCTTCTATATTTAAAGCACTAATCCATGAATATGACGTATGTCAGTACAAGGTGAAGATGTTAATTGCTCCATCTTATTGTGTATTTCTACTTTAGGATGTCAGATCTGAGAGTTTGGTGAATCTCCTTGATTAAACATTTATATTTAAATATTGTTTTGTTAATTTTATTTGTGATAATCATAATATTTCTTGTAAATTGTAAAACTCTAAATAAATATAATAGTTTTAAAGCAATAAATAAAGATATGATTGTTTTACATTTTATTTACATTAATGAGTAAGAGTAAACATTTGTTTGGCTCGAAGTCACGATAATATGCCAGAGTGGAACACAATGTTTTCCTGTGGACTTTTGCTCTAGAGAGATAGCACTGTACACATTAAAATTGGCATGTTGGTCTGGTCTGAAATAGACAGCATCATCAAAGAGCAACTGGTTTTCGCCATGATTGCCTTCCGTTTAATAATGGAAAGTTTGCATTTTTGAATCAAGCAGAAAGCAAGCATTTTTCCCACTCTTTTGTGCTTTCCGTTTAATAATCAGAGGTTACAGAAAACACCCTTATTGATGTTTTTCAACTAACAGTCACTGAATGTGTTTCAATGATTGGCATAGCCATCTCTCGTAATAAGTGCGAGATGCCACCATAGTCTGCCAATGGGACAAACTCCATTAACGTATAATAGATCAATGCTACAAATACACAGTGTCACCACATTCGGGAAGATGAGATGACTAAATATTTTGTAAAATAAAATGTAAACTTTGTAAACTACAAGTTAGATGGAATGGTAATGATACTGACATTGCAGATAAAGCAATACATTACATGCAACACATGAAACATAAGGTTAACATAAAGTCTCTCTCTCTCTCTCTCTATATATATATATATATAATAATAAAATAACAAACTAATGACAGTAATGTACTGAACATTATATCTACTCAGAAATCGCACAGGAAATTAGTAGTTAACATGTGATAACAACACAAATTACACACAGGTAACAGAGATTGGAATCTGACGTTTCCAAAGTTAATGATTATTCTGTCATATCTGGAAAATATCAATTATATTGCAATCAGTGAATTTACTTCATATATTGTTTCTATCTTTTTTTGTGTAATTTTAACATGTATGAAGTCGGAAAATATTTATAGATTAATGCATGCCCCTCTCCATATCAAGACTGTTATCATCCAAAGAGACCGATATCGGCCAGAGGGCTTTAGCCCAAGGGTCGATATCGGTCGAGGGATGCTAACAGTCCTGATATGGAAAAGGGCATGCATTAATCTAGTTATCACATATTTCAACATTGAATTAAAAAGAACAAAATTAACTTCCTATACAGACACTAAACTTATGGATATGAGTGATCGATATCGGATGAGAGTTCTGCTTCCGAAACGCCAACAAATCTTTCCTCGCCGCACGTCGACATTTTCCAAACGACAATTGACAGTTGGGCGGAAGTGACGTCATGAGGCTCACGAGAGGCTTGATATCGTGTTATCAGAGTTTTGTCCCGATTGCAGATATCGCTGTGGCACTTCCGGTGTTTACGCATGGGCAAAATTGACGTTATTACTTATTAATTATTAATTTGATATTTGCTGACAATGTACGTATATTGTCTATTTCTACCAGTAAAGTGGTTGTATGATATAAATTGAGCATAAAAAGCGACACAACATTACTAATTACACCAGAACAATATATGGACAGGGATGACAATACAACTGGAAATTAATAAAAAGATGAAACAGAACATCTCCCTATCAAGAATATATAAATAAACGAAAAACATATCACAAATGCAAGAGTATCTTATCACTGATCAAACAAAAAATCATCAAAAATTAGAGACTGATAAAAAAATCCAATATTGAAATCGCAGAAAAAGACAAAATCGATATCCCTAGCACACAAATACATGGCCTTTGTTCTTTTTTCCTTCTTCTTTTACTCTGAATTTGTGTACTTGTTGTTTCTTTTTGTTTTTGGCCCGTTGCTGTCTTCGTCTTGGTCTATTGATGTACTCGAGCTCTGATAGTCATGTGTAATATATTAATTCAAATCTAAACGTTGAACTCGAACTGTAGTCTTATCTGTTTGGTTTTCTTGTATCATCTTTGAAAAATGCATAACGTGTCTGAAATACAGGTAAACAAATTAAAATTAAAACTTATCATCAGGTGAAACATAACACCGAATTTCTAAAATTGTAATTTAGCTTATATCATGCAGATTAAATTATAATAAATTTGGCTGATTTAAGCCCATCATTTAACATTGTTTGTCCATTGATTCAGGGACTGTCGTGGTCGTGATCGCATAGTAGTTGGATCTGCAACTACCTATGCAATCAGTGCCTATCACCACTAAACTTGTGAGTTCGAATCCCGATCATGACCAGGCATAATTGATATAACATAATGCTAAAATTTGTCAGTGACTTGCCGCAGGGCGGTGGTTTTCTCCGGTATTCTCCATCAATAAAACTGACCGCCACGATATAACTGAAATATTGTTGAAAATATCGCTAAACACTATAAACCCCTTCAATTGTTTCAAATATTGCATCCTTACTTACTTTCACACTAGTTTAAAAACTGACATATATTAGATTTCATGCATAAAATAACGTTTTTTGAATTTGGATGTAGTTTGAGCATTCGGTTGCTATTAAATGTATTGTAAACTAAAATTTGTTTTCCAACTGAGTCGATAAATGAGAAATTCTCATCTGGTGCAGTTAAGCAATATTGAATCCCATTTAACATAAGTTTATTGAGTTGAAGTTTGACCATTTCCAAACCGCATGATCGAATAAAAATTAATTGATTAATAAAAACTTACACAGTTTTATTGATTTCTATTATACACCTTCCATTATGATTTCGATTGAAAGCTTTCTCTATTTTCGAATTAGTATCTTCATCATAAGATGTCCATTCCCCACTTTCATCTTCATATTGCCAAGTTGATGTTACTGGCTTCTCTGTATAAATATTAAAATAAGACTCTTAGACTATTGTCTCCATTGTACGTAATACATTAGTAATGAATTTTCATAGCATAACTAGTGAATTTTTGGATTTCCACTAAAAATATAAGAATATAGTGAGGTAATCTATGTTAAAGTACTTTCATTCATTTTTCCAAAGTAATCACGAAAGCCGTGTTTTAAGTCATTTTCTGAGTTGCGGAACAGTAGCTCTTTTCATTCAGACATTTTATTAGTATTATATGTACTTATATTTTCAGTCATAGTATTTAATGCATCCCTATTTCTGCATTAGGGCACTTAAGTCCTTTTTCTGTTGTATATCCATTAATGTCTTCATTTAATCCTGGGCATTGAAAGTCAGTGATATTCTTTTAATGATTAACAATGTACTCTACAATATCTAATTATGATGAATTGTTCACAAATATCATTTCACGTTGCACCACGTCTTCATTTTACAGAATATCACAATGAAAACAAATCAGCGTATGATTAACACGTTTTACTGGTTCAGGTGGTTACATAAAAACACAAATCAAATGCAGATAAAATGGCCACCATTCTGCAATCTTGAATTTTTTGTAATAATCATTCAGCGTTTTGCATTTTTCATTTTTATTTTGCACTACTTTATTATATAAAGCAGTTCATATTTCACAGCGTCTTCCTATTACCATTGATAACATGAAAAAAATCTTCGTTAAAATTCCTGCCATCTTGAATATATAGAAAATATTACTGCCCTTGCATTACTCTTTAATAATGCACTATTGTAATACAAATATAAACAGCTCCTGATATTAAACCGTTTTACTGTTACAGATGGTGGCATGAATTCTGACTGACAGACGAATGGATTGCAATTCATGATTTTTTAGGGACTAACAACAACACTTAATCAATCAATCAATCAATCAATGATAATGATTGTCAAAGTTCAAACTTACTACTTTTTCCTTTGGTAGCCGGTAATATAAGTGGTACATCAGGTATTTCAGAAATAGTTTCAGTGTCGTTCTGATGTTCAATCAAATCAGGGGAGTTCAATCTTCTACCATGCTCACTGAAGGAAAATAAACACGAACAAAGTGTAAAGATCTTAGTAACTTAGCAAACGCTTATATCCCATTGAAAATAATAAGTGTAAAAAATATTCTCTGAAAATAATAAATGTGCTAAATCTCCTTATAATTGGTATACAACTGAAACTTCTAACGAAATTGCCAAAAAAAAAACGTGTGTGAAATGATACGGTTATAATATACGATTCAACCAAGCATTTTCCTTGTGTGATATATTAAAACAGAGGGTGACAAATATTCACAACAAACCTGATATTTCGTATCCACAATGATCAGTAAGACACTAAATTCAATAGCTCATATCTTTATGTATACTTTGTAAAAAAAAATCAAATCAAAATTAAAATTATGAAATATTTAACATCTCTTTGAGCAGAATGTGAACAAGAACAAAATGTATAACAAGTCCATCTCCTACATATACTTTGTATTTCAATGCATGTCTGTCATTGGTTTACTGATCCAATTGAAAATTAATATTTTAATTAATTAAAACTTACCAGTTCACGTTACTCTGTTTTATGTCTATAGATATTGATAAAGAATAATAATTGTTTTATGTGTTTGATCTTATGATGGAATATTAATAGTAAAATAGTACAGGAAGTGTAATACAAACCAGACTTCAACTTCGAAAACTCCGTCAGCAGCAAATTTGTATGATCCTAATCTTCCTCTGTCCCAGCTTACCTATCGAGAGGACATTATATTTAGCTTGTATAACATGAAAGAAACATATCTAATAATATATATTTTATCTAAGAAAAGTTTGGAGGTACCAAAGGGGTAAAAGTTTGAAGATACCAAAGGGGTAATCAGATGCCGTAAGTCAAAAGAAAAAAAGACAAAAAGACAAACAATAATTTATAGAACACTACACAGAAAACTAAATATCGAGCAACATGAACCCTATTAAAAACTGGCGATGAACTTAGAAGAGTTAGCAGTTCCTGCTCCACTAATGACACCCATTATGTTAATGTTAAACGGCACTAACACCATCTGATATGGAAATAGTGTTGGGAGGAAAAACGAACCGCACATCGGTTTTACCCAGAAATTGTACTGAAAACGTGAAGATATGCAATTTGGCAAATTGAACAACACGAATCCCATCAATATAAGTAAAACAACAGATTGACTCCGGAAGAGCAGTCAGTTAACACATTTACACTATGAGAATTAATTCTTAGTATAAACTTAATTTTTGGAAAGTTAGGCGACATATTCTGTACAATTTAAGTTGATACAAACCATCGGTCCAATTTAGGAATTAAAATATCATTTAACATGATGTCATGGTGTTCTTCAACAAATAATATTGTATGAAAGTCCTACTATAAATATGCCAGCTTTATATCCATTCTTAAAAAGTAATAAAATAGCAATGGTTAATTTTACACTTAAATTTCATACCACAATTTCTCCATTTGCATCAACACGTAAAACCGTCCCTCTACTTCCTCTCCCTCCATCCTGATCTCCATACCTCCAGTCTTTACCTTATAACAGAAACCAAATATCTTCGTTGTGCATAATAGTCACAGCAAATGCATCTCTTTTCACTGAGAGTTTTTCATAAAATAAGAATATTTCTAATACCCTCAGAATATATAGCAGATACATAGCTCATTATATGACCTCATCTTATCAGAATAGTCTATCTTTTCTGCTTCTTAGACAAAGATACTATAAATATAGACTGACATTAGAACTCTGTAAGAATTTTGGTCTTACTAACTAATAACTAACAATAACAAAATATCTATACAGCTTACTAGCGACTTGTAGAATGTTGTAATAATTAGGCCCTTGCTGACATATTCCTGAATCATGACATTACAGTGGCGTTATATTAGATGTGGTACACATAGAAATGTAGTACACGTTTGTTTTGTGTATTTCTATCACATATTCTAGCTCCTAAGATTTTGTGGGAATCTAATCTTTAGTTCTGTTTTGTATTTCTTAGCTTTGCTTTTTCTGTTTTTGTTTTGTCTTTGTAGATTCTGATTTATCATATGGTATGACATTCTAATTGTTCTGTTTTAAAAAAAATAATTTTACTATGCTAAGCATAATAAACATATCAAGCTTGACTGAAATCAGCCATCTCTACGATTCTGTTGATTCCTATAACACTATAGAATAAGTTGTTTCATTATTGCATAAAAGTTAGTGTCATTGAAATTTTCTCCCGATTAACTGCTATTTAAAGTCTTCTAGCCGATATATTTTTATACTCATATGAGTCGGAGTTTCTTCAAAAGCTTGTAAAAGATAAGAAGATTCATGAGGCTAGAGCCTTTAATTTCACATACAGGTATATTGATGACGTTTTATCTATCAATAATTATAGATTTGCAGAATTTCTTCCATTGATATATCCTCCAGAGCTGGAAGTTAAAGAGACCACTGATACAGCTTCGTCCGCATCATTTTTGGACTTATACCTCGAACTTGACGACAGTACTAAAATTTATGATAAACGGGACGACTTCAATTTTTAAGATCATAAATTTTCCAAATATATGCAGCAATATACCAGCTTCTCCTGCATATATGATGCTTACATCTCGCAATTGATTCGCTATGCAAGGGCCAGTAGCAATTATTCTGATTTCCTGAAACGTCATCTTTATCTGCGAAACAGGCTACTGGACCAGGGCTATGCAAAGATTCGCCTTATTCGATCTCTTAAAAGGCTTATATTCCGATACCAAGATCTACAGAGACGATAATAAACGATGGATTTTCACATAGTGAAAATGTATAAAGATAAGGAAGTCAACAAAAATGTCAAAAATATTTGTTATCAAAGTGTGACGTAAAAGTGTTTTTGACATTTACTTTCGTAGTTAGAATATTTCAGGTGACTCGGGGCTGTTCATGGTTCACGATAGATGTTCCACCCTCCTCACTTAACTTGGTACTGCTTTGACAACTGCTTTACCTATTTTGTTCCAGTATTATTATAAATACTGTTATAGTGACAGTCGGAACCATTGATCCGTAATGAAAGAGGGAGATTTGGTGCTTTAAAATCTGATTCAACCTACCATTTCTTTAGAAATGCCTGTTCCAAGTCAGGGTCATTACGGTTTTCACAGTTTTCCGGTTGTTGACCGATTTTGTCTGTTTATATACTTATGAGTTTTGACTTTCCCTTTGGAAGATTGTTCGGAGTTATGTAATTTTGTATTACCCTTATTGTTTTAACTAGATGGGCTTACTTCAGTGTAGACTTATATTGAGATTCTCACTACAAATCTTTCACACTCGTACTATAGAGCAGATACAATTTGTGCTTTTGTTGTACTGGAATCACCTCTTTACATGAACATCTGTTCTAAGGCTTGAGTAATCTGTATGCACATCGTGCAATGTTTTTTAACAGAAATTACTCTATGTAAACATGTCAAGTATACATATTATTAACCTGTTTAACCCCACCACATTTTCTATCTGTCTAACGTCATATGTGGTGGTCTTTTTTCGTGTTCAGTGCGCTAAGGTGAGAGATGATGTTTCGCTTTGTGATATTGGTGCAATAGTAGACCATCAATGTTTAAACTTTTTTTTTCATAATATTAAAACATCTTTGTTAATGATAATATTTACCTCTTTTCACTTTACAACCAACAGCAATCAAATCATCGACAAGTGTCCTTGGTTCGTTGACAGGTTTTATGTCATAAGCGTTCCTACCTTCGTGATAGTCATAACAATTTTTATAGCCACTATCCCATTCAACCCATATCATTCCTTATTGAAAACAGAAAGAGAAATAAGAAAACATTCAAACATTAAAACTAGACTAACTATCCTGAATTTAAAAATACTTTTAATAATGACATACATTGAATATAAAAAAGGCAATATTCACCATTTAATTTAAGTTTGTTAGAGTAACAATAGTTGTAACTCAAAATGTTATTAACAATAACATCTATATCTGCAAAAATACATTATAAGCTGAGATTAGTAAAAATTTGGACTGAAGCTGCATTATTACAAGTGGTTTTATTTGGTTAGACCCGCGAATTGATCCAGCTTTAACATAAAATATTGGCATGGATTAACAAACTCTTTCTATAAAATTAATCTTTTTATTTGATGTATCCACTGGAAATGCTTCTCTTTTCACTGACATTGTAGATTCCTGAGTGAATCTGGTTTCATTTGCATGTTAGGGATAAGCACGGTGATACTTCGACTGGGCGTTAAACGTCAATTTCAAAAGCATTTCGGTGTTATCCTAAGATCAGCTTTACTGGTGGAGGAGTCTCGGTAAGGTATAACTGACCTGGGACAAGCCACTGATTTAATCACATTTATCATTGTATCGAGTACGCCTCACCGCGTACGTGAATAGAACTCAGAGCTTTAGCGATGATGATTTATAACATAGACTGATCCAGCTTACCACACGATCGCAGCCAAGATGACTCCCAAGAGTTGTAAGCCAATTTGTTGAATTGTAAGGAAAATGTGAGATGTCATTTCTGCAGAAAGATTCTTTTGTTTTAATATCTTATTCTGTCATACGTCTGTAATATTAACTATCAACTAATTCTTAAAGAATATACATCACAATATCAAGCAGTAATCAACGGTGAGGTATATAACAGATATATAATATTAATTAGTTATATATAGAAATATTCAGCTAGATACAGACAAAAAATAAGACAATCTTACCAGTAGTATCCTCTCCAATAACTGTTCCTGCCATATTCAAATCTTGATTCTCCCCAGTCCAGGAAGGTCCTCTACGAACACGTGTACCCAGAGGAATTGCTGGCCATTTTGTTTGTTTAAATCGGCCATGATATTTTAATGATGGATCAAGTAATAACATAGCATTGTCTGTAACATCATCCTATAAAGAAAATGGTAAAACACATCTTTAAATCTTGAATCATTGATTTATCGATGAATTTATACTGAATTGTTTTATTTATGATTTTACCAAGATTAAAATGTCTACTTGGGATCACAATCTTTTGAAACCAAATTTGCCTTAAGGTTGTTTGAGGATTTGATTACTAGTTGAAGTAATGGATTATACAAAACTATAATCAAATGAAAGAGAATAAATATTAAGAATACAATATATAAAAATCTTACAAACAATCTTTTGAAACCAAATTTGCCTTGGTGAGAAAGCTATACAATAAGGTTGTTTGAGGATTTGATTATCTAATACTAGTTGAAGTAATGGATTATACAAAATATAATCAAATGAAAGAGAGTAAATATAAAGGTCTTACAAACGTATCATACTCTTGTAGACCAGCATCCAATACAGCTTTTTTAGCAATGAGTTTATTACATTCCTCAGCAGATTCCAGTTGATGTGCTATTTCAGCTGCACTGAACTGCAAATGTACATACAAAAATATCAAAATAAATACAAAAATATCGCTATAAATACCAGAATATCAAAATAAATACCAAAATATAATTATAAAATACCAAATTATCAAAATAGATATCAAAATATCCAAAATCAAATTGAATACCAGAATATCAAAATAGATATTAAAAATGAAAATATCAGAGCAAAAACCAAAGTACTAACATAAATACCATAATATCATTATAAATACCAAAATATCAAAACAGATATTTAAATATATATACTCTCTCTCTCTCTCTCTCTCTCTCTCTCTCTCTCTCAACCCTGTCTAATATCCTAACTTGATCTACAGGATAATTTTCTTTTTGTTAACACAGAGAAGGAGAAGTTAACTCGAATCACTAAAAGTAGCAGACGAACAAAAATGACCACAACATAAGTTATGATATGATCACAGATCAACAATAATATACAACAATTCAACCAATCACATGCGGAAATGCGATTGCATAATAAATTAATTGTTGCAGTATTGTACTTACCAATGCATGCGTCATTCTACACAAACGCTGGATCTGATTAGGTGGGATAATCTTTCCATGCGTGTTTGTTACTAGATGATGTAATACCTGAAAGAAAAAAAAAATGTTTTCTGTAAATGGAGGTTTTCCATATGAAACGGTCCACAGAAAACATCTGTAGATGATACTGTCCTCTTGTCCACTGAAGTGCTAGATGCATGAATACGCCACTATATAGGATATGCCATTACTTATCTTTGTTTAATTATATTTACTTTTTCGCTATTTATTTGTTGCTTTTCCGCTCAGCATTAAGGAGTAAGAGCAAAGACTGGTTGGCTCGGAATCAAAATAATGTGTCCGAATGGAGCGACATGTCTACCCCCGGACTGTCGTTGCAGTGAGCTAGCATTATAACAATCTAACTCAGCGTGCTGGTCTAGTACAAGGTGGACATCATCATCATCTCATTAAAAATTAACTTGTTCTCGCTATGATATAGCTGAAAAATTGCTGAATTGGTGTTAAACAACAATCACTCACTCATGAATATCTTTCACTCGTATGCGAAATTCAATGTTTTTCTACTATTGCTTAACACTTGGAAGACCCACATCCTTTCACTATGGGCGGAGGTTTGGGCCGATAAAACTAGTTTATCCCCTCCCCTTTCATTGAAGTGACTGTACCAAGCAAGGAAAGTGAGCAGTGATATATTTGTTCGTTAGCTATAGGGATATCAATTATTACCCTGTTCTACGATATTTCTATTAATATTATTGCATTTTGTAAATTTTTCGATGGTGTAGTATTTTTTCTTTTTCATTTCATTAGCCACTGCGCTCCACTCGAAAAAGAACATGAAATGTATTCCTACATTGTTTTACAGGGCCGCCCTTAGGAGGTGCTCTCTGTAAAACATGCAGTGTGTTGTTGTGTGTATTTGAACAGCCGCGAGTCGAAAATATGCGAGGCCGATTTGGGAGCAATTGGTCCAATTGGTTTAATGCTGGCCCTGATGTTTTATAAGGGCTTTTGGAAGAACCTATCAATCTTTTAATTACAAAAGAATTAATGTTCATCAACGTATTGTTTAACAATCAAGTTGATATTATTGCTTAGCGGTTATGAGGGGTTCGATGTAGTGAATTGAAATATCCTCATTTAATCAGAGGAATGTAATAAGAATACAACATAGTTTGTATCTAAACTTAAACAGAAGTGGGTTAGCGATTTTCTGTCCTTTTCTATGACAAATCTAGAGAATAAATGTTACTAGATACAGGTTAATTGGCTCATATCGCTTGATTTAAAACACACTTGGTAATGAAAGTCTTCAATAGCGATTTCATTATACATAAAAACAGGTTTATATTTGGTTGGCTCTCTCGGTTGTATCTTCCGTATCATTTGTATATTTTGGCATGTATGGAAATATATCTAGACAAAGTACCAGTCAAACGTTGAACTCACATCTGTATTGGCGGATCCGAATGGTACACACAAAATTTTCATGTCACGGTCTGAATACTGTTTTGCTGCAGCATCTAACTCTTGGCTTCTGATAATACTTGACTGAAAATAAATTGAAAAATATAATTGGTTTAGAAATCCACTGTTCAGGCAGTTGTGTTCACAGATGATTGATTTAGCTACATGTACTTATTTCATAAGTTCAACAGAGGATGTGTGTGTGTGTGTGTGTGTGTGTGTGTGTGTGTGTGTGTGTGTGCGTGCGTGCGTGCGTGCGTGTGAGAAGAGGGATGGGTGTATGCTTAAAACTACCAGTGACAAAAACAACTACTGAAGAGTTAAACTAGAAAATACCATGCAATAAAATTATCCATCAAAATAGATAGCAATTTCGGAATAATGTATTGGATCCTAAAGATTAAGAAACACACATTCGCTTGATGTAACACAATGGCAGAAACTAGTGGGATATGCAAGCCCATTTGTAGCTCCTTAATTCACTCCCGATGTTTAGTGGGTTCGTATTGCGCAGTCGTTAGTCTTTTAAAGATCATTGTGTGTCCTTTTTCTCGGTCATTGTTTTATTTGTCCTTTTTCTCGTTCAATGTTTTATTTGTCCTTCTTTAATTATCCTTTTGGTATCTTCACACTTTACCTTTGTTAGAAAAAACGGAAGGAAAATTAGATAATGAACAATCAGGAGGCACATGCAGCCTTTGGCATAAAACAGAGAACGGAGGAAGAAAAAAAACTTAAAAAACACACACAACACAGAAAACTAAAAAGATGAACAAGACCCCAAGAATAACGAGAGAGAGAGAGAGAGAGAGAGAGCGAGAGAAAGAGAGGTAAAACCATCCCAACAATAACGGGTGGTATTCAAGTGCTCGCAAAGAGTAAGTATTTCCTAATTTTGATAAATCACCCGCCATTTTACTCGTAGTCAAGTCCAGTCAAAGTCTTGTCGGTAATAGAGGAAACAATAAAATCTACGTAAAAAGGAAAAAAGTTTGTTGCCAGTTGAGAACCTCGCTTGAGAGGTTTTTGCTTCAGCAGCCTAGCTATGTTCAGAAAATCACTGTAGGTGACACAAGCTCTACAATAATGTAAGAGTCATGAAATGTACATGTCATACGCTTGTGGTACTAGGAAATTACAACTGTTGAATGGAGAATTGATTATTGGAAAGATTAAGTCATATGTTCTGCCTCCATCTGAAAATATAAAACCTGCATGCATATGTCATACGAGAAGTCATATAGTTTTGTGTGGTTATTACCAGAAGAACTATCCATTCCCTTGCAGAATGTTCATTCTTGGCAACCACATGTTGTGGTCAAAGATACAGTCAAATTTAAAATACCAAATAACAATATGACAAATCACAGGACCATTACTGAGAGACAATACAACACCAGGGTAAAATTAAATTAGAATGAAATAAAAGAAAGCATACTTCAATACACCAGATAACACAGGCTGACCTACATCGAGATCGATCGTTCGATCGAACAAGAGAGAGAGAGAGAGAGAGAGAGAGAGAGAGAGAGAGTTTTGAATATCTAAAAAGGGTAGGCTATGCATTCTGTGTATAGTAACTTATATGCCAGTCATGTGTGTCGCCTTTCACTACTCATTTAATGACACACTTCAATGCGAAAATGTTTCGCTAAAGGTAATCAAATAGAAATAATAAAATAGAAGGCCTAACACGTCTGCTTACTGTTAATTAAACTGTGAAAGTTTGACTTGACTCCGTTGAGTGGTCTTATTTCGGGGTGGGTGGGGGTGTTGTGGACTAGATATGTAACTATCTCAGAACTACAGGAAAATCCATTTTTGACTATGGAAAACATTCAGTAATCAATGTGATTAAAAATGAGATACTAGGTGCGCAACTTAATTTCCAGTAAATAAATATATGAAATTTGATTGGTTTTTGTTGAGCAATCTAGGATGAGTTGCGAATTAGGGATGCACATCTTAACCGGTCATCCCTGATATAAAAATAGCAGGTGCGATAAAGTCATCTTTCAATTGTAAATAAATAGCAGGTTTGCAATTTTAGGCCAAGTAAAAGCTTACATGTAATTGACTATCCTGTTTATACCAAGTAAAACCTTACATGTAATTGACTATCCTGTTTATGCCAAGTAAAACCTTACATGTAATTGACTATCCTGTTAAAACCTTACATGTAATTGACTATCCTGTTAAAACCTTACATGTAATTCACTATCCTGTTTAGACGAAGTACAATCTTACATGTAATTGACTATCCTGTTTAGACCAAGTAAAACCTTATATGTAATTGGTTTCCTGTTTAGACCTTACAAGTAATTGACTATCCTGTTAAAACCTTACATGTAATAGACAATCCTGTTTAGACCAAGTAAAACCTTACACGTAATTGACTATCCTGTTTAGACCAAGTAAAACCTTACATGTAATTGACTATCCTGTTTAGGCCAAGTAAAAACTGACATGTAATTGACTATCCCGTTTAGACCAAGTAAAATCTTGTATGTAATTGACTATCCTGCTTAGACCAAGTAAAACCTTACGTGCAATTGACTATCCTGTTTAGACCAAGTAAAACCTTACATGGAATTGACTATCCTGCATAGACCAAATAAAACCTTACATGTAATTGATTATCCTGTTTAGACCAAGTAAAACCTTACATGTAATTGACTTCCTGTTTAGACCAAGTAAAATCTGACATGTAATTGACTATCCTGTTAAAACCTTACATGTAATTGACGATCCTGTTAAAACCTTACATGTAATTGACTTCCTGTTTAGACCATTTGATTTTCTTGCTTCCAAAGACTTATAAATTAATTGGCTTTCCAATCTTTTGACTTTTGGACCTGATAAAGGTCGACGAAGTAAGACAAACGGACGGTGATCACTACATTGTAGTCTCTGTCATACAGGTGACACAATATTGTATCTAAGAAGGGAAGATTAAAATAGTTAATTAAGAATTGCAAAGAGAGTTTTGTTATGTAATCATTGTATTTTAAAACTAAGTTAATGTGCCTCTGGAAACGATAGACGTATCATTGCATGGTTGTCACTTGCTTAGACTTTTGTATATATATCGATATCAATCCAGATTCAGATATTTACCAGTAGAGAGGTAACTGCGAGTGCACTATCATTGGTATCTCCCTCCTCATTAAGTGCTTCTGAAGAAGTTGCCATCCCGTCAGTCATCAGAATTACACAAGGTTTGAAGTCATGTTTAAATTTTGTAGTGGCAGGGCCTATAAGTTAAAACAAATATTCTATAATCTTTGGATTACAAAAGAATATTATTAGTTTTCTTGTAATGTAACATCGTCTGCAATATTTATCGGTGAACTCGTAGCGTGATTAACAAAGAGGTAAATATAATCATGACCGCATGATTTCACTAAGAAATGATGCTTAGATTAGTTTAATCCTGTAACTTTATTGAACAAGCCAGGAAAATGAGAGGGCATGCATATATATGTGTTAGGGGTATCGATTTTGCCGTTTTTTCAACAATTGTTCTTGGATTTTTGAACTGTTCCCAGGGGCAGTCGTGGTCGTGATTGCATGGCAGTTAGATTTATAACTATGCCTATGTAATCAATTCCTATCACCACTAACGTTGTGAGTTCGAATCCATCTCAGGTGAGGTGTACTCTATACAACATCATAGGATAAAGTTTGTCAGTGACTTCTGCAGGTCGGTTGCTTTCTCCGGGTACTCCGGTTTCCTCCACCAATAAAACTGACCGTCCTGATATAATATTATTGGAAGTGGCGATAAACACCATAACCATGGGACTGTTTCCAGTAATATTATGAAACATATTAAAATGTAATAAACCTTCTTCATTGGTATAATTCTAACATACATGGATACATGTTTAAAATAATGATTACAGAGTAAAGTATCTTAAGCACAGTCCAATAATTTAGATAATCTGAAGTTTGATAGTTATCAACATGTACAAATCCGTACAGAAATATAATAGCATGCGGAAAAACCCAACAAAATAATAAAGTAGTCGAATATGTTAATTTCTCTATGATTACGAATGATAAACGATGTGTTTGCGTTTCTTCCACACTTAATGTTTTGGAATACAGGTAGAGAAACATTGTTGGGAGAAGCGTGAATAATGTGGAAAAGGGAATGAAATTAGGGTTGTACAGTAAATCAAATGTATATAAAACTCTTCATATTATTGTCTCAAATCACAACAAATAATTAAACAAAGGGACAAATAAAGAAATTAAGCTGAAGGGCCAGCCACCCATCAGTGAATAAATCCGGTTATAGAAACAACCATAGAAGCTGTGGTTACCCTATGTCCCCCATGGGATGAAGTGGAATAAGTCAAGACAAATAAAGAAAAACTCTAAGATACGGTAACTTCTCTTCTTTTCTTGAATTCATTTTCAACCGGAGTGTAATATACCATTTTATTTGAGTTTACTTCATCATCATTATTACGTCATCAGTATTTAGCCGGGCTATTTGTGTGGTGTAACAGTAGCATATTTATTATAAGCCGTTGCACTCCGCTAATGCTTGGGATATCCTTGACGAAAGATGTCTTACGTTGGCTTTGAATACTATTTAATATATATTTAGATAATGGTTGCGGCCATCGGATCTCTTCAATAGAACTAGTATTATACATAAGATAACTTCTGTGTCACAAAGATTAAATATATTATCCATAATGTTCAAGATTATATAGTTCTTCATAATAACGTTGTTCAGCCATTTATATGTTGCTCACATTAGGAAAGCACTTGCACGACAGCATGTTTTCACTAAGAGGGGAGGTTTGGTCCCATAACATAGCTTAACCTAACCACTTTTCATTGAAGTACATGTATTAAGACACGGAAGTGAGCGGTCATATATTTGTGTGTTAGGGGTATCAAATTTGCCTCTTTCTAAGATTTTTATATTTGATTTTAGAATTGTTCCGACAATGTGGTATTGTGATAAATGTGGTATTGTGAAAAGTTAAATAATATCCGCCAATCCATGTTAAAACTCAAAACACATTCTGGCTTCCATGATTTATTTAGATTCTGATATGTCTAAGAGTACAACTACGGTAGTATACTTTGATTGAAAGACGGTAATTTATACATACGCTTGCGGAAAATGTCGCACACAATTTATGTAACTCGAATAATACTGCACCCTCTATCGGCATTTTTCGGGTCACAATTTATGCCGCCAATGGAAACGTTACATTCATCGGCGCATGTGCTAATGAGATAATACGAAGAAATAATTCTAGCAATCATAATAAAATGTTCTCAATAAAAACGTTTGGAAACGGTATATTGTAGGTACTTTGACAATCATAATAGAATGTTCTCAATAAAAACGTTTGGAAGCGGTATCTTGTAGGTGCTTTAATATGCTAGAAAAATTACCAAACAATGCATCTTTGTATTGTATTTTCGAAATGTTCCGACAATGTGGTATTTTTGTTTTCCATTTTGCTAGACAACTTTGTTAACATTATAAATTGTGATTGTTTATAAGAATTGTAAGATACTGCTTCACTTACAGTGAGTGATTCCAGACAGCGCCATTAAAAGACCCGCTGCTAGAGGTGACGGTCCATCGGGTTTCAATTTTTCTAGAATATAAAGAACAATAAACAACTTAGTGCCATAAAAACACAAAACAGAAAGACATAATTATTATAGGATTGTAATGAATTGCTGGTGTAAGACAAAATATAATTTGTGCTGGTTTTATCTGTGCTTTGCTGACAAGTAAATGGAAACATTATTTTCAGAAACTGAAATAAAATTCTACAAAGCAACAGAATAAAGAAAAACATAAATTATTGATTGATTCATAAAGGGCTGGGAGCTATAAGGGCCAAAATCGGCCCCACCTCAGATGTCGATAAAATTTCCTCCAAAATGTATTCACAATATGTGCTTTTCAGAAATAAATACAGTTACTTAATATGTGTATCTAATTCCTCACAGCGGATCGCCAAATTCAGGTAACGAAAAGCAGTGAACGTCATTTTTTTCATTATACAGAACATACGTATCATTGTATTATAATGCACAGCATATCATTAAACAAACAAAAACAAAGCATAATAAAACTCAATAAACACAGCATAAATTTGACATAATATGCAATGTGGATGATTTCAGGAATAAAAACATGCTTCGAAACTGTATTATGAAATTATAAAGTGAACGAACAGTAATGTCACTACGTCACCCATTTTCGACGGTCTCCTGTTTTCGACGGTTTGCTTCACGTGATAAAATTTCTCATTATTTTGATCGCTTAATTTGACAGAGGTTATATTATGATGTTGAAATTGCATGAATGATCTCATGAAATCTGATCTAAAAATGTCATCTTTAAATATAAGAACTACGTACCACATCTATTATTTCACATTCAAATTATAGTTTTTCGTAATTCATTTTTTCGTCACCTTATATCTCATATAGACCAATTTTTGATATTTTGGGGTATTTCGTGTGGAAAAATCACGATTTTACGCCAAAAATTATATTTTTTCCAATTTTATGGGAGGGGGGCGTCCCCTGGATCCGTCCCTGGGGCATCAATTCAGAAACTTATTAACATTGATCGTCGAAAACTGGTCGAAATTTTGGTATTAATCTTAAAAAAGTAATAGATAGATTTATTTGGACAATAGAACTTTGTCTTATTTGAAATTTTTTTAAACACTTTTTTAATCGTACTTTATTCTTAGCGACAACCAATGCGAGGATATATTCCAGTACATTTTTACAGACAACCATCACAAATCTATAAAAAAAAAAAATGTCCAATATTTAAAAACCGTTTTTTTTATAATATGGAAATATTTTGGGAAATGGTGTGAAGCAAAATGTTTAATGTGTAACGATTTTAGCAAGGACCCTGTGAGAATTATTTTTGTTTTCTTGATAAACTGATAACAAGCCTTGGAATCAGATATCCCATAAAAAGTGGTTGTCGATAGATAATTGTTTTACAATCAAGTATTTCATATATATTTATGATGAGAACAAGTTTACAACCATATGATTAATCGTGTAGGTAAAATGTGTGTCGCTGCCATGAGTCTATGTATGATTGTTTTAATTGTCACTAGAAAAAGAGGAGATGCGTATTACTTTGCTTTGTGACAAACCAACAACAACACTCCTAATAAACTGTTGCTATCAGAATCTGCTGAAAGTTGTCTTTTACGTGTAAGGAGTGTGTCCTTTACATCCCGCGCTAAGGGATGTATTAAATTCGTTCCTCATAGCTGTCTGGTGTCCCTTTCACTTAAAGTTGGCGTTTTCCTAGTGAAAGCCATTTGTTATTTTATTTATGTCAAATTCGCAGTTATGTTAGGATTCTAATAATAATAGGATATGATACATTATTATACAGCTATAATTTTATAATTTTAATCCAATCAAAAACAATATGGTTGTGATCGTCTTCCGTAATTAGAATCGTCAAAATGAAATACAACCGAATTAATATCAAATGGTGACTTGTTTCAACCTCATTTAAAATATACCTGGACATTCTTTAATACTTGTACATCACGTTCACGATCTTTTATTACAATACTATTTCACTCAAGGGAACATTTTGTTCCTGTTCTAGTTAAAGGACTTTATCAAACAGAATCATACAGTTTACATGTAATGCAGTTAATACGCATTTAAGCCACAGAAGAATATTTCTATTTTCCACACCTTGTGGTGTGGGGTCGCTATTGTGCATGCGAAATATTAATTGCAAAACCCATTGACTGGCTATTTGCTGCCTGTCTAGAATATTTTTTTTTTCTCGATCGACAGTTCAGAAGCTAGAAAACAATATGATGAATATTGTCTGTCAATCATGCAAACAATAACTTATGCACGTGACAGAACGCATGTTCAATGCACTACATACACAAACTTGTGATCCATCATTTGTCCATTGGAGGTTGATTTAAGAGAATGGAACTGATAGAAGTTAAAAGTTTAATTTGGGCGCAAAAGGGGAAACTTTATATAATTTATGAAAATGTTATGTGAATTCAGTGGCCAACCATCCCAGTCTGATGGCAAAAGAAAAGGTATTGTTCTGATATGCCTAACGTTGTGTCTGCAATCGACGGAACTTCCCACGAGATACAAATTCCATCCAATGAACCCCAACAAAAAACATACTTTCAGCAAACCAATGCTTTTCATTGATTGATATGAAAAGAAATTTTATAAACAGTGATAATCATAAATTCCATCAATATCAATAAAACAATTACCTTTCATCTTAACTGAGCTTGAGCCGTCGTGGTCGTATGGTAGTTGAATTTACAACTACCTTTGCAATCATTGCTTATCACCACTTAAGTTGAGAGTTTGAACCCCATTCATGGCGAGGTGTACTCGATAAAACATTATGTGATAAAGTTTGTCAGTGACTTGCGACAGGTTTGTGGATTTCTCTGGGTACTCCAATTTCCCCCACAAAAGTAGTAAATGAAATATTTTTGAAAGTGGTGTTAAACACCTAACCTCCAATGGACAAATGATGGATCAAACGTTTGTGTATGTAGTGCATAACATAAAACACCTTTGGGTCATAATGTGAGAGCTATCTGTTGGATTGTGCCCATATCTACTCCTTTTGGATCAAACTTTTTTACTTCATTATAGAAGTAGCATCGATAGACCATTAAACGGCTACCTCCGTATTCCTGTAGTAATAACTATTTCAGTATCCCGGAAGAAAATATATAATCAATCATTTGGGGCTTATGAAAAAAACTATTTTGGATGAAGTGGTGTTTATTTTATTTTAATCTTACATTTGTATATGACTGTTACGTGCCGACATACCATCGTTTTTTACGGCAAAGATTGCTTCTCAAATATCAAAACGTCATCTAAGCGCTTGGAATATTTGAACATTTTTCCGTCGTTTTTCAAAAAATTTAACATCTCGTGAAACCAAAAAAAAATACTTTAACAGTATTTGTGTTTTATTTATTTTAATAATCTGGTAAAATATTTTTCTGGTGCACGACTGGTGCTTAATTTCTTCGGAAACCGTCCAAATATCGCGGGCAAAATTCCACGAAATACAGAAAACAAATAACGCTCATGACGTCACAATGACGTCAAATACGTATCGAGTTTGTTGGAAACAAGTTTTACCATCAAAAGTATGATCTCGTCTATAATACATCAAATTTTAATCAAGTATTTTCTAAGATAATGATTCATTAAATATGGGGCCATATATGGCACTTATAGTTCCCAGTTCTTTTTATGGCATTGACGCCGGATTGTATGCACTGAATTTTCCTCTTGGTTTCAATGTACACAAACTGTATTTAAAATAAATACAATTATTTACAGAAACATAAGTTATTTACTGATGAATTTCATTACTTGAAATGAATCATGAAATGTACAGATTGTGTATATAATGGTCTCATATATACAATCAGAGGAGTGAAAATATTGATTTTAAGGGTCTGGCTGCGTTATAAATAAATTAATATTTAACAACCTCCACAATCCTCCACCAACAAAATATTTTGATATAATCATTAACCATCTATACTCAAAACAGCTGCTCAATTTGGTGATGGTAGAAGACTGTGGAGGTATATAAAATAGCTAAAATGTACATTAAATATGTCATTTGTAGTCCATTTTTAGCATTATCCGTCTAACTATGATGTCATTATGACGTCATAACGCACCCAATTTCACGGAAAGTTATATTTTTTTAAATTTTTTTTATCTATCAATTAAATTAGTAATTTTTTTTATTCTATGTCGAGCATTATTTTTTAATATAATGTGGGGCCAATTTTGCACCTTAACGCCTTTCCCTCTTTTCAGTAAAAAATAAATAAAAATCGTCATAGATGTATATAAAGATAATGGTTAATTGTTTAACTAATAATGGTTCTTGATTTTTGTCTCTATGGGTTCTGAGGATTGTTTTGTGCGTTTTTGTCTCTATGGGTTCTGAGGATTGTTTTGTGTGTTTTTGTCTCTATGGGTTCTGAGGATTGTTTTGTGTGTTTTTGTCTATAAGGGTTCTGATGATTGCTTTGTATGTTTTTGTCTCTATGGGTTCTGAGGATTGTTTTGTGTATTTTTGTCTCTATGGGTTCTGCGGATTGTTTTGTGTGTTTTTGTCTCTATGGGTTCTGAGGATTGTTTTGTGTGTTTTTATCTCTATGGGTTCTGAGGATTGTTTTGTGCGTTTTTGTCTCTATGGGTTCTGAGGATTGTTTTGTGTGTTTTTGTCTCTATGGGTTCTGAGGATTGTTTTGTGTGTTTTTGTCTATAAGGGTTCTGATGATTGCTTTGTATGTTTTTGTCTCTATGGGTTCTGATGATTGTTTTGTGTATTTTTGTCTCTATGGGTTCTGAGGATTGTTTTGTGTGTTTTTGTCTCTATGGGTTCTGAGGATTGTTTTGTATGTTTTTGTCTCTATGGGTTCTGAGGATTGTTTTGTGTGTTTTTGTCTCTATGGGTTCTGAGGATTGTTTTGTGTGTTTTTGTCTCTATGGGTTCTGAGGATTGTTTTGTGTGTTTTTGTCTATAAGGGTTCTGATGATTGCTTTGTATGTTTTTGTCTCTATGGGTTCTGAGGATTCTTTTGTGTATTTTTGTCTCTATGGGTTCTGAGGGTTGTTTTGTGTGTTTTTTTCTCTATGGGTTCTGAGGATTGCTTTGTGTGTTTTTGTCTCTATGGGCTCTGAGGATTGTTTTGTGTGTTTTTGTCTCTATGGGTTCTGAGGATTGTTTTGTGTGTTTTTGTTTCTATGGGTTCTGAGGATTGTTTTGTGTGTTTTTGTTGCTATGGGTTCTGAGGATTGTTTTGTGTGTTTTTGTTTCTATGGGTTCTGAGGATTGTTTTGTGTGTTTTTGTCTATATGAGTTCTGAGGATTGTTTTGTGTTTTTGGTAATGCACATGTACCAAATGTTATTAATTCAATATGAAGCAGTTAAAGATATTTATAGCCATAATACCTTGTTGCTTAGTTTTCACTAATTTTAATGTTTTTTTTATTTTAGATTTTGAAGTACCAGCTACCAGTCTACATTATTACCTATTTCTGTTTTCATATCATCATAATCTGCAAATGGTGGTAAAAGTAACTTCGTTTCCCTTCCAAAACAGGCAAGTCCTATGTTATCACGTATATTGTGCTTTAAACTCATGGTTTGAAGGCCTATATGACAATGTAATCAGATTACAAGTCGATTCAATATATGTTAATAATGAAAATTTTCCTGGTACTTATCAATCTTATCAAGTACACATAAACGAGCATTTCTAATGTTGTTGAATTAATATAGTGAACATGAACATAAGAAAAAATATACAAACATGTACTCAAATAAATGGCATATGTTCGAAAGTGTGGCAGTGTTATATATGTACATACGTCTGTACTTTTGTCCTTTTTCGTTTGGCCATTGTATTGTCTGTCCTTCTTCAATTTATGGTTTCTTATTATCCCTTTCGTTACTTTCAAACTTTTCTAACACATCTCGTAGACAAGTATTATGGTCACGAGGCGCAATGGGGACCTTGCATAAGTGCAGTCAGGAGGGTTAGACTTGGATGATCCTGAAACGTTTAGGCTGAAAATCTTGTTTGCAATATGTGTAGTATAGATATAGGAGACGATTGGAACAAATGGATTTTAAAATAGAAAGGACTTTTAGATTCATCTGATAGACAATAGTAAAATGTTGACAGCTAAATTCCCTCGCAACAAGTGAAGAGGGTACTACGCTGTCAGTTAAAGACCATAGAAACATGTGAACTGCCAGCTATTATCGTGCATATAGTCAGGTTACGCTCGGCATCAGTGAGACGAGCCTGCTTAAATGTGAAGATATCCAAAACTGTGCTTTACTTTGACCCGTTTTATCCTCAATATAAAATATATATCATTAAAATGGTTGAATGAGACTATCGTTTTTTTTTTTATTGCACTCAGTATATATATCATGCACGTACCTTCTATATATTCAATAGCAGTTTTAATCATCAAATCAAACTTTTCACCCTTCATACTTTCTGATGTATCTAGTAGTATAACGTAGTTATGTCCCCTGGAACTTATCTTCCCTAAACTCATGGTCACTTTCAACACAACTTCAAATAAACACAATGAAGACAAAACATATCAATTTTAATAGCGAGGATTTGTATAACAAACGGAATAACCACACCTCCAGTCAGGTGCATGCTCTTGATATGACAGTTACCCTCCAGGTTTGGTAAACGTTGCTTGATTGATATCATCTTTTACATGTGTGTCATGATGGCATTAAATACATGACACATTGTTATCATCTTATACCTGTGTGTCACAACGACACCAAGTACATTAACACATTGTTATCATCTTATACATGTGTGTCACAATGACACAAAGTACATCGACACATTGCTTTCATCTTATACATGCCTGTCACAATGACACAAAGTGCATCGACACATTGCTATCACCTTATACCTGTGTGTCACAATGACACAAAGTACATCGACACATTGCTATCATCTTATACCTATGTGTCACAATAACACAAAGTATAGTGACATATAGTTATCATAGAATACCTGTGTGTACCAATGACACAAAGTACAGAGACACATTGTTATCATCTTACAACTGTGTGTCACAATGACACAAAGTACAGTGACACATTGTTATCATCTAATACCTTTGTGTCACACAGACACAAAGTACATTGACACATTGCTTTCATCTTATACATGTGTGTCACAATGATGCAAAGTACATCGACACATTGTTTTCATCTTGTACCTGTGTCACAATGACACAAAGTACATCGACACATTGTTTTCATCTCGTACATGTGTCACAACGACACAAAGTACATCGACACATTGCTTTCATCTTATACATGCGTGTCACAATGACACAAAGTACATCGACACATTGCAATCACCTTATACCTGTGTGCCACAATGGCACAAAGTGCATCGACACATTGCTATCATCTTATACCTGTGTGTCACAATGACACAAAGTACATTGACACATTGTTATCATCTTATACCTGTGTGTCACAATGACACAAAGTACATTGACACATTGTTATCATCTTATACCTGTGTGTCACAATGACACAAAGTACATTGACACATTGTTATCATCTTATACCTGTGTGTCACAATGACACAAAGTACATTGACACATTGTTATTATCTTTTATATGTGTGTCACAATGACACAAAGTACATTGACACATTGTTATCATCCTATACATGTGTGTCACAATGACAAAGTACATTGACACATTGTTATCATCTTATACATGTGTGTCACAATGACACAAAGTACATTGACACATTACTATCATCTCATACCTGTGTGCCACAATGACACAAAGTACAGTGACATATTGTTATCATCTTATACCTGTGTGTACCAATGAGACAAAGTACATTGACACATTGTTATCATCTTATACAGGTGTGTCACAATGATCTAGAATACAGTGACACATTGTTATCATCTTTTACCTGTGTGTCACAATGACACAAAGTACATTGACAAAACATATCAATTTTAATAGCGAGGATTTGTATAACAAACGGAATAAGCACACCTCCCGTCAGGTGCATGCTGTTGATGTGACAGTTACCCTCCAGGTTTGGTAAACGTTGCTTGATTGTTATCATCTTATACATGTGTGTCATGATGGCACTAAATACATGACACATTGTTATCATCTTATACCTGTGTGTCACAACGACACCAAGTACATTGACACATTGTTATCATCTTATACATGTGTGTCACAATGACACAAAGTACATCGACACATTGCTTTCATCTTATACATGCCTGTCACAATGACACAAAGTGCATCGACACATTGCTATCACCTTATACCTGTGTGTCACAATGACACAAAGTACATCGACACATTGCTATCATCTTATACCTATGTGTCACAATAACACAAAGTATAGTGACATATAGTTATCATAGAATACCTGTGTGTACCAATGACACAAAGTACAGTGACACATTGTTATCATCTTACAACTGTGTGTCACAATGACACAAAGTCCAGTGACATATTGTTATCATCTAATACCTTTGTGGCACACAGACACAAAGTACATTGACACATTGCTTTCATCTTATACATGTGTGTCACAATGATGCAAAGTACATCGACACATTGTTTTCATCTTGTACCTGTGTCACAATGACACAAAGTACATCGACACATTGTTTTCATCTCGTACCTGTGTCACAACGACACAAAGTACATCGACACATTGCTTTCATCTTATACATGCGTGTCACAATGACACAAAGTACACCGACACATTGCAATCACCTTATACCTGTTTGTCACAATGGCACAAAGTGCATCGACACATTGTTATCATCTTATACCTGTGTGTCACAATGACACAAAGTACATTGACACATTGTTATCATCTTATACCTGTGTGTCACAATGACACAAAGTACATTGACACATTGTTATTATCTTTTACATGTGTGTCACAATGACACAAAGTGCATTGACACATTGTTATCATCTTATACATGTGTGTCACAATGACATAAAGGACATTGACACATTGCTATCATCTTATACATGTGTGTCACAATGACACAAAATATATTGACACATTACTATCATCTCATACCTGTGTGCCACAATGACACAAAGTACAGTGACATATTGTTATCATCTTATACCTGTGTGTACCAATGAGACAAAGTACATTGACACATTGCTATCATCTTATACAGGTGTGTCACAATGATCTAGAATACAGTGACACATTGTTATCATCTTTTACCTGTGTGTCACAATGACACAAAGTACATTGACACATTATTATCATCTTTTACCTGTGTGTCACAATGACACAAAGTACAGCGACATATTGTTATCATCTTATACCTGTGTGTACTAATGAGACAGAGTACAGTGACACATTGTTATCATCTTATACTTGTGTGTCACAATGACACAAAATACATTAACACATTACTATCATCTTATACCTGTGGGTCACAATGACGCAAAGTACATTGACACATTGTTATCATCTTATACACATGTGCCACAATGACACAAAGTACACTGACACATTGTTATCATCTTATACACATGTGTCACAATGACACAAAGTACATTGACACATTACTATCATCTCATATCTGTGTGACACAATAACGCAAAGTACAGTGACACATTGTTATCATCTTTTACCTGTGTGTACCAATGAGAAAAAGTACAGTGACATATTGTTATCATCTTATACCTGTGTGTACTAATGAGACAAAGTTCAGTGACACATTACTATCATCTTATACCTGTGGGTCACAATGACGCAAAGTACACTGACACATTGTTATCATCTTATACACATGCGCCACAATGACACAAAGTACACTGACACATTGTTATCATCTTATACACATGTGTCACAATGACACAAAGTACATTGACACATTACTATCATCTTATACCTGTGTGTCACAATGACACAAAGTACATTGACACATTACTACCATCTCATACCTGTGTGACACAATGACACAAAGCACAGTAACACATTGTTATCATCTTATACCTGTGTGTACCAATGAGGCAAAGTACAGTGACATATAGTTATCGTGTTATACGTGTGTGTCATAACGACACAAAGTACCTTGACACATTGATATCATCATATACATGTGCGTCACAATGACACAAAGTACATTGACACATAGTTATCATCTTATACATGTGTGTCACAATGACACAAAGTACATTGACACATTGTTATCATCTTATACATGTGTGTCACAATAAAACAAAGTACATTGACACATAGTTATTATCTAATACCTGTGTGTCACAATGACACAAAGTACATTGACACATTGTTATCATCTTATATCTGTGTGTCACAATGACAAAAAGTACATTGACACATTGTTATCATCTTATATCTGTGTGTCACAATGACAAAAAGTACATTGACACATAGTTATCATCTTATACATGTGTGTCACAATGACACAAAGTACATTGACACATTACTATCATCTCATACCTGTGTGTCACAATGATACAAAGTACAGTGACATATTGTTATCATCTTATACCTGTGTGTACCAATGAGAAAAAAGTACATTGACACATTGCTATCATCTTATACATGTGTGTCACAATGACATAAAATACAGTGAGACATTGTTATCATCTTTTACCTGTTTGTCACAGTGACACAAAGTACATTGACACATTATTATCATCTTTTACCTGTGTGTCACAATGACACAAAGTACAGTGACATATTGTTATCATCTTATACCTGTGTGTACTAATGAGACAGAGTACAGTGACACATTGTTATCATCTTATACCTGTGTGTCACAATGACACAAAATACATTGACACATTATCATCATCTTATACCTGTGTGTCACAATGACGCAAAGTACATTGACACATTACTATCATCTTATACCTGTGTGTCACAATGACGCAAAGTACATTGACACATTGTTATCATCTTATACACATGTGTCACAATGACACAAAGTACACTGACACATTGTTATCATCTTATACACATGTCTCACAATGACACAAAGTACATTGACACATTACTATCATCTTATACCTATCTGTTACAATGACACAAAGTACATTGACACATTACTGTCATCTGATACCTGTGTGACACAATAACACAGAAGTACAGTGACACATTGTTATCATCTTATACCTGTGTGTACCAATGAGACAAAGTACAGTGACATATTGTTATCATCTTATACCTGTGTGTACTAATGAGAAAAAGTTCAGTGACACATTGTTATCATCTTATACCTGTGTGTCACAATGACAAAAAGTGCATTGACACATTGCTATCATCTTATACCTGTGTGTCACAATGACGCAAAGTACATTGATACATTGTTATCATCTTATACACATGTGCCACAATGACACAAAGTACACTGACATATTGTTATCATCTTATACACATGTGTCACAATGACACAAAGAACATTGACACATTACTATCATCTCATACCTGTGTGACACAATGACACAAAGTACAGTGACACATTGTTATCATCTTATACCTGTGTGTACCAATGAGACAAAGTACAGTGACATATTGTTATCATCGTATACCTGTGTGTACTAATGAGACAAAGTTCATCGACACATTGTTATCATCTTATACCTGTGTGTCACAATGACATAAAGTACATTGACACATTACTATCATCTCATACCTGTGTGTCACAATGACACAAAGTGCATTGACACATTACTATCATCTTATACCTGTGTGTCACAATGACGTAAAGTACATTGACACATTGTTATCATCTTATACACATGTGTCACAATCACACAAAGAACATTGACACATTAATATCATCTTATACATGTGTGTCACAATGACACAAAGTACCTTGACACATTGTTATCATCTTATATATGTGTGTCACAATGACAAAAAGTACATTGACACATAGTTATCATCTTATACATGTGTGTCACAATGACACAAAGTACATTGACACATTACTATCATCTCATACCTGTGTGTCACAATGATACAAAGTACAGTGACATATTGTTATCATCTTATACCTGTGTGTACCAATGAGAAAAAAGTACATTGACACATTGCTATCATCTTATACATGTGTGTCACAATGACATAAAATACAGTGAGACATTGTTATCATCTTTTACCTGTTTGTCACAGTGACACAAAGTACATTGACACATTATTATCATCTTTTACCTGTGTGTCACAATGACACAAAGTACAGTGACATATTGTTATCATCTTATACCTGTGTGTACTAATGAGACAGAGTACAGTGACACATTGTTATCATCTTATACCTGTGTGTCACAATGACACAAAATACATTGACACATTATCATCATCTTATACCTGTGTGTCACAATGACGCAAAGTACATTGACACATTGTTATCATCTTATACACATGTGACACAATGACACAAAGTACACTGACACATTCTTATCATCTTATACACATGTGTCACAATGACACAACATACATTCACACATTACTTTCATCTTCTACCTGTGTGTCACAATGACACAAAGTACATTGACACATTACCATCATCTCATACCTGTGTGACACAATGACACAAAGTACAGTGACACATTGTTATCATCTTATACCTGTGTGTACCAATGAAACAAAGTACAGTGACATATTGTTATTATCTTATACCTGTGTGTACTAATGAGACAAAGTTCAGTGACACATTGTTATCATCTTTTACCTGTGTGTCACAATGACACAAAGTGCATTAACACATTACTATCATCTTATATCTGTGTGTCACAATGACACAAAGTACATTGACACATTACTATCATCTTATACCTGTGTGTCACAATGACGCAAAGTACATTGACACATTGTTATCATCTTATACACATGTGCCACAATGACACAAAGTACACTGACACATTGTTATCATCTTATACACATGTCTCACAATGACACAAAGTACATTGACACATTACTATCATCTTATACCTGTCTGTTACAATGACACAAAGTACATTGACACATTACTATCATCTGATACCTGTGTGACACAATGACACAGAAGTACAGTGACACATTGTTATCATCTTATACCTGTGTGTACCAATGAGACAAAGTACAGTGACATATTGTTATCATCTTATACCTGTGTGTACTAATGAGAAAAAGTTCAGTGACACATTGTTATCATCTTATACCTGTGTGTCACAATGACAAAAAGTGCATTGACACATTGCTATCATCTTATACCTGTGTGTCACAATGACGCAAAGTACATTGATACATTGTTATCATCTTATACACATGTGCCACAATGACACAAAGTACACTGACACATTGTTATCATCTTATACACATGTGTCACAATGACACAAAGAACATTGACACATTACTATCATCTCATACCTGTGTGACACAATGACACAAAGTACATTGACATATTGTTATCATCGTATACCTGTGTGTACTAATGAGACAAAGTTCATCGACACATTGTTATCATCTTATACCTGTGTGTCACAATGACATAAAGTACATTGACACATTACTATCATCTCATACCTGTGTGTCACAATGACACAAAGTGCATTGACACATTACTATCATCTTATACCTGTCTGTCACAATGACGTAAAGTACATTGACACATTGTTATCATCTTATACACATGTGTCACAATGACACAAAGAACATTGACACATTAATATCATCTTATACATGTGTGTCACAATGACACAAAGTACATTGACACATTACTATCATCTTATACCTGTGTGTCACAATGACACAAAGTACATTGACACATTACTATCATCTTATACCTGTGTGTCACAATGACACAAAGTACATTGAGACATTGTTATCATCTTATACACATGCGCCACAATGACACAAAGTACACTGACACATTCTTATCATCTTATACGCATGTGTCACAATGACACAAAGTACATTGACACATTACTATCATCTCATACCTGTGTGACACAATGACACAAACTACAGTGACACATTGTTATCATCTTATACCTGTGTGTACCATTCAGACAAAGTACAGTGACATATACTTATCGTGTTATACGTGTGTGTCATAACGACACAAAGTACCTTGACACATTGATATCATCTAATACATGTGTGTCACAATGACACAAAGTACATTGAAACATTGTTATCATCTTATAAATGTGTGTCACAATGACACAAAGTACATTGACACATAGTTATCATCTTATACCTGTGTGCCACAATGACACAAAATACATTGACACATTGTTATCATCTTATACCTGTGTGTCACAATGATACAAAGTACATTGACACATTGTTATCATCTTATACACATGTGTCACAATGACACAAAGAACATTGACACATTACTATCATCTTATACATGTGTGTCACAATGACACAAAGTACATTGACACATTACTATCATCTCATACCTGTGTGACACAATGACACAAAGTACAGTGACACATTGTTATCATCTTATACCTGTGTGTACCAATGAAACAAAGTACAGTGACATATTGTTATCATCTTATACCTGTGTGTACTAATGAGACAAAGTTCAGTGACACATTGTTATCATCTTATTCCTGTGTGTCACAATGACACAAAGTACATTGACACATTACTATCATCTTATACCTGTGTGTCACAATGACACAAAGTACATTGACACATTACTATCATCTTATACCTGTGTGTCACAATGACGCAAAGTGCATTGACACATTGTTATCATCTTATACACATGTGCCAAAGTGACACAAAGTACACTGACACATTGTTATCATCTTATACACATGTGTCACAATGACACAAAGTACATTGACACATTACTATCATCTTATACCTGTGTGTCACAATGACACAAAGTACATTGACACATTACTATCATCTTATACCTGTGTGTCACAATGACACAAAGTACATTGAGACATTGTTATCATCTCATACACATGCACCACAATGACACACAGTACACTGACACATTCTTATCATCTTATACGCATGTGTCACATTGACACAAAGTACATTGACACATTAGTATCATCTTAAACCTGTGTGTCACAATGACACAAAGTACATTGACACATTACTATCATCTCATATCTGTGTGACACAATGACACAAAGTACAGTGACACATTGTTATCATCTTATATCTGTGTGTACCAATGAGACAAAGTACAGTGACATATACTTATCGTGTTATACGTGTGTGTCATAACGACACAAAGTACCTTGACACATTGATATCATCTTATACATGTGTGTCACAATGACACAAAGTACATTGAAACATTGTTATCATCTTATACATGTGTGTCACAATGACACAAAGTACATTGACACATTGTTATCATCTTATACCTGTGTGTCACAATGACACAAAGTACATTGACACATTGTTTTCATCTTATACATGTGTGTCACAATGACACAAAGTACATTGACACATAGTTATCATCTTATACCTGTGTGCCACAATGACACAAAGTACATTGACACATTGTTATCATCTTATACCTGTGTGTCACAATGATACAAAGTACATTAACACATTGTTATCATCTTATACATGTGTGTCACAATGACACAAAGTACATTGACACATTATTATCATCCTTTACCTGTGTGTCACAATGACACACAGTACAGTGACATATTGTTATCATATTATACCTGTGTGTACTAATGAGGCAGAGTACAGTGACACATTACTATCATCTCATACCTGTGTGACACAATGACGCAAAGTACAGTGACACATTGTTATCATCTTAAACCTGTGTGTCACAATGACATAAAGTACATTGACACATTACTATCATCTCATACCTGTGTGTCACAATGACACAAAGTGCATTGACACATTGTTATCATCTTATACACATGTGTCACAATGACACAAAGAACATTGACACATTCATATCATCTTATACATGTGTGTCACAATGACACAAAGTACATTGACACATTACTATCATCTTATACCTGTGTGTCACAATGACACAAAGTACATTGAGACATTGTTATCATCTTATGCACATGCGCCACAATGACACAAAGTACACTGACACATTCGTATCATCTTATACGCATGTGTGACAATGACACAAAGTACATTGACACATTACTATCATCTCTTACCTGTGTGACACAGTGACACATTGTTATCATCTTATACCTGTGTGTACCAATGAGACAAAGTACAGTGACATATACTTATCGTGTTATACGTGTGTGTCATAACGACACAAAGTACCTTGACACATTGATATCATCTTATACATGTGTGTCACAATGACACAAAGTACATTGAAACATTGTTATCATCTTATACATGTGTGTCACAATGACACAAAGTACATTGACACATTGTTATCATCTTATAAATGTGTGTCACAATGACACAAAGTACATTGACACATAGCTATCATCTTATACCTGTGTCCCACAATGACACAAAGTACATTGACACATTGTTATCATCTTATACCTGTGTATCACAATGATACAAAGTACATTGACACATTGTTATCATCTTATACACATGTGTCACAATGACACAAAGAACATTGACACATTACTATCATCTTATACATGTGTGTCACAATGACACAAAGTGCATTGACACATTACTATCATCTCATACCTGTGTGACACAATGACACAAAGTACAGTGACACATTGTTATCATCTTATACCTGTGTGTACCAATGAGACAAAGTACAGTGACATATTGTTATCATCTTATACCTGTGTGTACTAATGAGACAAAGTTCAGTGACACATTGTTATCATCTTATTCCTGTGTGTCACAATGACACAAAGTACATTGACACATTACTATCATTTTATACCTGTGTGTCACAATGACACAAAGTACATTGACACATTACTATCATCTTATACCTGTGTGTCACAATGACGCAAAGTACATTGACACATTGTTATCATCTTATACACATGTGCCACAGTGACACAAAGTACACTGACGCATTGTTATCATCTTATACACATGTGTCACAATGACACAAAGTACATTGACACATTCTTATCATCTTATACGCATGTGTCACAATGACACAAAGTACATTGACACATTAGTATCATCTTATACCTGTGTGTCACAATGACACAAAGTACATTGACACATTATTATCATCCTTTACCTGTGTGTCACAATGACACACAGTACAGTGACATATTGTTATCATCTTATACCTGCGTGTACTAATGAGACAGAGTACAGTGACACATTACTATCATCTCATACCTGTGTGACACAATGACGCAAAGTACACTGACACATTGTTATCATCTTAAACCTGTGTGTCACAATAAAAGTACATTGAAACATTGTTATCATCTTATACATGTGTGTCACAATGACACAAAGTACATTGACACATTGTTATCATCTTATAAATGTGTGTCACAATGACACAAAGTACATTGACACATAGCTATCATCTTATACCTGTGTGCCACAATGACACAAAGTACATTGACACATTGTTATCATCTTATACCTGTGTGTCACAATGATACAAAGTACATTGACACATTGTTATCATCTTATACACATGTGTCACAATGACACAAAGAACATTGATACATTACTATCATCTTATACATGTGTGTCACAATGACACAAAGTGCATTGACACATTACTATCATCTCATACCTGTGTGACACAATGACACAAAGTACAGTGACACATTGTTATCATCTTATACCTGTGTGTACCAATGAGACAAAGTACAGTGACATATTGTTATCATCTTATACCTGTGTGTACTAATGAGACAAAGTTCAGTGACACATTGTTATCATCTTATTCCTGTGTGTCACAATGACACAACGTACATTGACACATTACTATCATCTTATACCTGTGTGTCACAATGACACAAAGTACATTGACACATTACTATCATCTTATACCTGTGTGTCACAATGACGCAAAGTACATTGACACATTGTTATCATCTTATACACATGTGCCACAGTGACACAAAGTACACTGACGCATTGTTATCATCTTATACACATGTGTCACAATGACACAAAGTCCATTGACACATTCTTATCATCTTATACGCATGTGTCACAATGACACAAAGTACATTGACACATTAGTATCATCTTATACCTGTGTGTCACAATGACACAAAGTACATTGACACATTATTATCATCCTTTACCTGTGTGTCACAATGACACACAGTACAGTGACATATTGTTATCATCTTATACCTGCGTGTACTAATGAGACAGAGTACAGTGACACATTACTATCATCTCATACCTGTGTGACACAATGACGCAAAGTACACTGACACATTGTTATCATCTTAAACCTGTGTGTCACAATGACATAAAGTACATTGACACATTACTATCATCTCATACCTGTGTGTCACAATGACACAAAGTGCATTGACACATTACTATCATCTTATACCTGTGTGTCACAATGACGTAAAGTACATTGACACATTGTTATCATCTTATACACATGTGTCAAAATGACACAAAGAACATTGACACATTAATATCATCTTATACATGTGTGTCACAATGACACAAAGTGCATTGACACATTACTATTATCTCATACCTGTGTGACACAATGACACAAAGTACAGTGACACATTGTTATCATCTTATACCTGTGTGTACCAATGAGACAAAGTACAGTGACATATTGTTATCATCTTATACCTGTGTGTACTAATGAGACAAAGTTCAGTGACACATTGTTATCATCTTATTCCTGTGTGTCACAATGACACAAAGTACATTGACACATTACTATCATCTTAAACCTGTGTGTCACAATGACATAAAGTAAATTGACACATTGTTATCATCTTATACCTGTGTGTACCAATCAGACAAAGTACAGTGACATATACTTATCGTGTTATACGTGTGTGTCATAACGACACAAAGTACCTTGACACATTGATATCATCTTATACATGTGTGTCACAATGACACAAAGTACATTGAAACATTGTTATGATCTTATACATGTGTGTCACAATGACACAAAGTACATTGACACATTGTTATCATCTTATAAATGTGTGTCACAATGACACAAAGTACATTGACACATAGTTATCATCTTATACCTGTGTGCCACAATGACACAAAGTACATTGACACATTGTTATCATCTTATACCTGTGTGTCACAATGATACAAAGTACATTGACACATTGTTATCAACTTATACACATGTGTCACAATGACACAAAGAACATTGACACATTACTATCATCTTATACATGTGTGTCACAATGACACAAAGTACATTGACACATTACTATCATCTCATACCTGTGTGACACAATGACACAAAGTACAGTGACACATTGTTATCATCTTATACCTGTGTGTACCAATGAGACAAAGTACAGTGACATATTGTTATCATCTTATACCTGTGTGTACTAATGAGACAAAGTTTAGTGACACATTGTTATCATCTTATTCCTGTGTGTCACAATGACACAAAGTACATTGACACATTACTATCATCTTATACCTGTGTGTCACAATGACACAAAGTACATTGACACATTACTATCATCTTATACCTGTGTGTCACAATGACGCAAAGTACATTGACACATTGTTATCATCTTATACACATGTGCCACAGTGACACAAAGTACACTGACACATTGTTATCATCTTATACACATGTGTCACAATGACACAAAGAACATTGATACATTACTATCATCTTATACATGTGTGTCACAATGACACAAAGTGCATTGACACATTACTATCATCTCATACCTGTGTGACACAATGACACAAAGTACAGTGACACATTGTTATCATCTTATACCTGTGTGTACCAATGAGACAAAGTACAGTGACATATTGTTATCATCTTATACCTGTGTGTACTAATGAGACAAAGTTCAGTGACACATTGTTATCATCTTATTCCTGTGTGTCACAATGACACAAAGTACATTGACACATTACTATCATCTTATACCTGTGTGTCACAATGACACAAAGTACATTGACACATTACTATCATCTTATACCTGTGTGTCACAATGACGCAAAGTACATTGACACATTGTTATCATCTTATACACATGTGCCACAGTGACACAAAGTATACTGACGCATTGTTATCATCTTATACACATGTGTCACAATGACACAAAGTACATTGACACATTCTTATCATCTTATACGCATGTGTCACAATGACACAAAGTACATTGACACATTAGTATCATCTTATACCTGTGTGTCACAATGACACAAAGTACATTGACACATTATTATCATCCTTTACCTGTGTGTCACAATGACACACAGTACAGTGACATATTGTTATCATCTTATACCTGCGTGTACTAATGAGACAGAGTACAGTGACACATTACTATCATCTCATACCTGTGTGACACAATGACGCAAAGTACACTGACACATTGTTATCATCTTAAACCTGTGTGTCACAATAAAAGTACATTGAAACATTGTTATCATCTTATACATGTGTGTCACAATGACACAAAGTACATTGACACATTGTTATCATCTTATAAATGTGTGTCACAATGACACAAAGTACATTGACACATAGCTATCATCTTATACCTGTGTGCCACAATGACACAAAGTACATTGACACATTGTTATCATCTTATACCTGTGTGTCACAATGATACAAAGTACATTGACACATTGTTATCATCTTATACACATGTGTCACAATGACACAAAGAACATTGATACATTACTATCATCTTATACATGTGTGTCACAATGACACAAAGTGCATTGACACATTACTATCATCTCATACCTGTGTGACACAATGACACAAAGTACAGTGACACATTGTTATCATCTTATACCTGTGTGTACCAATGAGACAAAGTACAGTGACATATTGTTATCATCTTATACCTGTGTGTACTAATGAGACAAAGTTTAGTGACACATTGTTATCATCTTATTCCTGTGTGTCACAATGACACAAAGTACATTGACACATTACTATCATCTTATACCTGTGTGTCACAATGACACAAAGTACATTGATACATTACTATCATCTTATGCCTGTGTGTCACAATGACGCAAAGTACATTGACACATTGTTATCATCTTATACACATGTGCCACAGTGACATAAAGTACACTGACGCATTGTTATCATCTTATACACATGTGTCACAATGACACAAAGTCCATTGACACATTCTTATCATCTTATACGCATGTGTCACAATGACACAAAGTACATTGACACATTAGTATCATCTTATACCTGTGTGTCACAATGACACAAAGTACATTGACACATTATTATCATCCTTTACCTGTGTGTCACAATGACACACAGTACAGTGACATATTGTTATCATCTTATACCTGCGTGTACTAATGAGACAGAGTACAGTGACACATTACTATCATCTCATACCTGTGTGACACAATGACGCAAAGTACACTGACACATTGTTATCATCTTAAACCTGTGTGTCACAATGACATAAAGTACATTGACACATTACTATCATCTCATACCTGTGTGTCACAATGACACAAAGTGCATTGACACATTACTATCATCTTATACCTGTGTGTCACAATGACGTAAAGTACATTGACACATTGTTATCATCTTATACACATGTGTCACAATGACACAAAGAACATTGACACATTAATATCATCTTATACATGTGTGTCACAATGACACAAAGTGCATTGACACATTACTATTATCTCATACCTGTGTGACACAATGACACAAAGTACAATGACACATTGTTATCATCTTATACCTGTGTGTACCAATGAGACAAAGTACAGTGACATATTGTTATCATCTTATACCTGTGTGTACTAATGAGACAAAGTTCACTGACACATTGTTATCATCTTATTCCTGTGTGTCACAATGACACAAAGTACATTGACACATTACTATCATCTTAAACCTGTGTGTCACAATGACATAAAGTACATTGACACATTGTTATCATCTTATACCTGTGTGTACCAATCAGACAAAGTACAGTGACATATACTTATCGTGTTATACGTGTGTGTCATAACGACACAAAGTACCTTGACACATTGATATCATCTTATACATGTGTGTCACAATGACACAAAGTACATTGAAACATTGTTATCATCTTATACATGTGTGTCACAATGACACAAAGTACATTGACACATTGTTATCATCTTATAAATGTGTGTCACAATGACACAAAGTACATTGACACATAGTTATCATCTTATACCTGTGTGCCACAATGACACAAAGTACATTGACACATTGTTATCATCTTATACCTGTGTGTCACAATGATACAAAGTACATTGTCACATTGTTATCAACTTATACACATGTGTCACAATGACACAAAGAACATTGACACATTACTATCATCTTATACATGTGTGTCACAATGACACAAAGTACATTGACACATTACTATCATCTCATACCTGTGTGACACAATGACACAAAGTACAGTGACACATTGTTATCATCTTATACCTGTGTGTACCAATGAGACAAAGTACAGTGACATATTGTTATCATCTTATACCTGTGTGTACTAATGAGACAAAGTTCAGTGACACATTGTTATCATCTTATTCCTGTGTGTCACAATGACACAAAGTACATTGACACATTACTGTCATCTTATACCTGTGTGTCACAATGACACAAAGTACATTGACACATTACTATCATCTTATACCTGTGTGTCACAATGACGCAAAGTACATTGACACATTGTTATCATCTTATACACATGTGCCACAGTGACACAAAGTACACTGACACATTGTTATCATCTTATACACATGTGTCACAATGACACAAAGTACATTGACACATTCTTATCATCTTATACGCAGGTGTCACAATGACACAAAGTACATTGACACATTAGTATCAGCTTATACCTGTGTGTCACAATGACACAAAGTACATTGACACATTATTATCATCCTTTACCTGTGTGTCACAATGACACACAGTACAGTGACATATTGTTATCATCTTATACCTGCGTGTACTAATGAGACAGAGTACAGTGACACATTACTATCATCTCATACCTGTGTGACACAATGACGCAAAGTACAGTGAAACATTGTTATCATCTTAAACCTGTGTGTCACAATGACATAAAGTACATTGACACATTACTGTCATCTCATACCTGTGTGTCACAATGACACAAAGTGCATTGACACATTACTATCATCTTATACCTGTGTGTCACAATGACGTAAAGTACATTGACACATTGTTATCATCTTATACACATGTGTCACAATGACACAAAGAACATTGACACATTAATATCATCTTATACATGTGTATCACAATGACACAAAGTACATTGACACATTACTATCATCTTATACCTGTGTGTCACAATGACACAAAGTACATTGACACATTACTATCATCTTATACCTGTGTGTCACAATGACACAAAGTACATTGAGACATTGTTATCATCTTATACACATGCGCCACAATGACACAAAGTACACTGACACATTCTTATCATCTTATACCTGTGTGTCACAATGATACAAAGTACATTGACACATTACTATCATCTCATACCTGTGTGACACAATGACACAAAGTACAGTGACACATTGTTATCATCTTATACCTGTGTGTACCAATGAGACAAAGTACAGTGACATATACTTATCGTGTTAAACGTGTGTGTCATAACGACACAAAGTACATTGACACATTGATATCATCTTATACATGTGTGTCACAATGACACAAAGTACATTGACACATTGTTATCATCTTATAAATGTGTGTCACAATGACACAAAGTACATTGACACATAGTTATCATCTTATACCTGTGTGCCACAATGACACAAAGTACATTGACACATTGTTATCATCTTATACCTGTGTGTCACAATGACACAAAGTACATTGACACATTGTTATCATCTTATACACATGTGTCACAATGACACAAAGAACATTGACACATTACTATCATCTCATACCTGTGTGACACAATGACACAAAGTACAGTGACACATTCATATCATCTTATACCTGTGTGTCACAATGACACAAAGTACATTGAAACATTGTTATCATCTTATACATGTGTGTCACAATGACACAAAGTACATGGACACATTGTTATCATCTTATATCTGTGTGTCACAATGACACAAAGTACATTGACACATTGTTTTCATCTTATACATGTGTGTCACAATGACACAAAGTACATTGACACATAGTTATCATCTTATACCTGTGTGCCACAATGACACAAAGTACATTGACACATTGTTATCATCTTATACCTGTGTGTCACAATGATACAAAGTACATTGACACATTGTTATCATCTTATACATGTGTGTCACAATGACACAAAGTACATTGACACATTATTATCATCCTTTACCTGTGTGTCACAATGACACACAGTACAGTGACACATTGTTATCATCTTAAACCTGTGTGTACCAATGAGACAAAGTACAGTGACATATTGTTATCATCTTATACCTGTGTGTACTAATGAGACAAAGTTCAGTGACACATTGTTATCATCTTATACCTGTGTGTCACAATGACACAAAGTACATTGACACATTACTATCATCTTATATAAGTGTGTCACAATGACACAAAGTACATTGACACATTACTATCATCTTATACCTGTCTGTCACAATGACTCAAAGTACACTGACACATTGCTATCATCTTATACACATGTGTCACAATGACACAAAGTACATTGACACATTGTTATCATCTTATACATGTGTGTCACAATGACACAAAGTACACTGACACATTGCTATCATCTTATACACATGTGTCACAATGACACAGAGTACTTTGACATATTGTTATCATATTATACCTGTGTGTCACAATGACACAAAGTACATTGACACATTATTATCATCTTATACCTGTGTGTCACAATGACACAAAGTACATTGACACATTGTAATCATCTTATACACATGCGCCGCAATGACACAATGTACACTAACACATTGTTATCATCTAATACACATGTGTCACAATAACACAAAGTACATTGACACATTACTATCATCTTATACCTGTGTGTCACAATGACACAAAGTACATTGACACATTACTATCATCTCATACCTGTGTGACACAATGACACAAAGTACAGTGACACATTGTTATCATCTTATACCTGTGTGTACCAATGAGACAAAGTACAGTGACATATAGGTATCGTGTTATACGTGTGTGTCATAACAGCACAAAGTACCTTGAGACATTGATATCATCTTATACATGTGTGTCACAATGACACAAAGTATATTGACACATTGTTATCATCTTATACATATGTGTCACAATGACACAAAGTACATTGACACATTGTTATCATCTTATACATGTGTGTCACAATGACACAAAGTACATTAACACATAGTTATCATCTTATACCTGTGTGTCACAATGACACAAAGTACATTGACACATTGTTATCATCTTATACCTGTGTGTCATAATGACACAAAGTACAGTGACATATTGTTATCATCTTATAACTGTGTGTACCGATGAGACAAAGTACATTGACAAATTGCTATCATCTTATACATGTGTGTCACAATGACATAAAATACAGTGACACATTGTTATCATCTTTTACCTGTGTGTCACAATGACACAAAGTACAGTGACACATAATTATCATCTTTTACCTGTGTGTCACAATGACACAATGTACAGTGACATATTGTTATCATCTTATACCTGTGTGTACTAATGAGACAGAGTACAGTGACACATTGTTATCATCTTATACCTGTGTGTCACAATGACACAAAATACATTGACACATTACTATCATCTTATATCTGTGTGTCACAATGACGCACAGTACATTGACACATTGTTATCATATTATACACATGTGCCACAATGACACAAAGTACACTGAAACATTGTTATCATCTTATACACATGTGTCACAATGACACACAGTACATTGACACAATACTATCATCTTATACCTGTGTGTCACAATGACACAAAGTACATTGACACATTACTATCAACTCATACCTGTGTGACACAATGACGCAAAGTACAGTGACACATTGTTATCATCTTATACCTGTGTGTACCAATGAGACAAAGTACAGTGACATATTGTTATCCTCTTATACCTGTGTGTACTAATGAGACAAAGTTCAGTGACACATTATTATCATCTTATACATGTGTGTCACAATGACACAAAGTACATTGACACATTACTATCATCTTATACCTGTGTGTCACAATGACACAAAGTACATTGACACATTGTTATCATCTTATACACATGCGCCACAATGACACACAGTACACTTACACATTGTTATCATCTTATACACATGTGTCACAATGACACAAGTACATTGACACATTACTATCATCTTATACCTTTGTGTCACAATGACACAAAGTACATTGACACATTATTATCCTCTCATACCTGTGTGACACAATGACACAAAGTACAGTGACACATTGTTATCATCTTATACCTGTGTGTACCAATGAGACAAAGTACAGTGACATATAGTTATCGTGTTATACGTGTGTGTCATAACGACACAAAGTACCTTGACACATTGATATCATCTTATACATGTGTATCACAATGACACAAAGTACACTGACACATTGTTATCATCTTATACACATGTGTCACAATGACACATAGTACATCGACACATTGTTTACATCTTATACCTGTGTGTCACAATGACACAAAGTACATCGACACATTGCTATCATCGTATACCTGTGTGTCACAATGACACAAAGTACATCGACACATTGCTTTCATCTTATACCTGTTTGTCACAATGACACAAAGTACATCGACACTTTGCTTTCATCTTATACCTGTTTGTCACAATGACACAAAGTACATCGACACATTGTTTTCATCTTATACATGTGTTTCACAATGACACAGAGTACATCGACACATTGTTTTCATCTTAAACATGTATGTCACAATGACACAAAGTACATCGACACATTGCTATCATCTTAAACCTGTGTGTTACAATGACACAAAGTACATTGACACATTGTGTTCTTCTTATACATATGTGTCACAATGACTAAAAGTACACCGACACATTGTTATCATCTTAAACCTGAGTGTGAAAATGACACACAATACATTGACACTAAAGGAAAAATTTTCAGTGGTTAAATAAATAAAAAATTTTGAATTATATACAGGGTGAACATTTTCGAGTAAAATTCATACGTGTGTCAGGAAATATATGAAGACTTACCTTGACCTTGTGATTGTGTTGCAATGTGTGTCCACTCCTCATATGAATGTGTTTTCTGTTTGTTGTCGTAATCTATAAAAAGTAATCGTGGACTAAGTTAACATGCACAAATACAAACAAGTCACCTGTCGTAAGACAACAACCCAATTAACTGTTCAGAGATGCTATGTCTTTTTTTTTATTTCCTGTTGCCATATTTTATAAAATATAAATCATTCTGAAATAAATAATCTGACCTTGCAGATTTTAACAAGAGTTTTTTGGTAAAATTCGAGTGAAAATATAACCCACCTTCTAAAAGTTAAATGGTTGGTCACTTACAGTTGGAATACTATCAAGACAAAGTAATAAAATTAGGTTACTTAGAATAAACCTTTTCTTTTACAGCAAATAATGCTTCTTATATTGTATCAACATTTACTATACCACTTGTTCTCATATCACAGGGATCTAGATATACTGACTATAACATTATATGTCAGCTACTTGAGACAGATCGGTGGTATTATCTATTATATGTCAGCTATTTGAGACAGATCGATGATAGTATCTATTATATGCTGCTTCTCCGATAAGCACGCAGCATTAAGGAGTAACACCAAAGATTGGTTGGCTCGGATTAAGGATAATGTGTCCGAGTGAACCGACATGTCTACCCGCGGACAGATTATTTTCAGTGAGTTAGCACTATTAAATTCCAACACAGCATACAAAGTGTATATCATCTCATCAAATGTAACTTTACCGCCATGATATACAGTACAGTCAGAGACATAGTGTGATAAATCACTGTGATAGACATATCACTCATCTTAGCGATTTGGATATATCTTTTGTTCTATTAAATATATCTTCAAAATTTCTTTTACATTTAGAGTGTTTCTTATTATCACTCAAAAAGCATATCAGAATAAGTAAATGGATTAAACAGACCAAAAGATATATCAGTATCACTAAGAAGAGTGATACGTCTATCACAGTGATTTATCACTCTATGTCTCTGACTGTACTGTAGCTGAAAAATTGCTCATTTGGTGTTACCCAACAATTACTCACTCACTATTAAAAAGGGATGATGATCACTCAAGCAAATGTTATATGCATTTTCTTTACAATAATCTAGTATAAAACTGTCTTCTGGAACTAAGAAAATTGTGACTCACTATCATCTTCTGAGCCTTGTTTTAATACATCTAAAAAGTATGTACTCAACTTGCAATGTGCAATGTTTCTTCATTCAAAGTTCATTTGTATGATATATTATTTTTCTATTTCATCATGACAAGTTTATCTATCCTCTTTTAAACCTATCACCACCGGCAATTCAAACATTGCCTGTCAATAAGTTATTGTTGTTATTGTGAATATCCCGTCACGTTCTGTTGATGTGAAATATTCTCATTTATATCGTCTATACAGGTTGTAGTTCATATACTGAGCATGTTACAAATTATTATAAGCTAAAAGTCGTAAATCTCACCTCTCTCCGCCATCTGAGCCATTGTCATGATGCCCTTTGGTTTTTGAGATGTATCAGGTTTTCCTTTTTGGGATGTTCTGAAGAAAAACCCAAGAACACGTAAGTAACACAGAGGGTACATATTTAAACAAATTTTATATATAATGTGATATATAATATATTAATATGATTTGGTCTTTCTTCTATCTCACTTGCATATGAACAACATCAGTGGTGTAATGGTTCGCGTGCTCGCCCCACGTGTGGTAGATCGTTGGTTCGAGACCCGGTCGGGTCAAACCAAAGACTATAAAATTGATATTTATTGCTTCTCCGCTAAGCACGCAGCACTACGAAGAAAGAGCAAAGACTGGACCGTGAGTTGTCTCGGAATCAGGGTAATGCGCCCGAGTGGGCCGAGATGTCTATCCGCGGACTGTTCTTCCAGTGAGCTAGCACTATACAAAGTCACCTAAGTGTTTTGATCTATTATAAAGCGGACCTCACCATCATCTCATTTAAAACAAGATATGATTATAATCTAACGATTATGAAGTCTCCCAAATCGGCCACTGACAACCGGTTTAAAAAATAAATTAAAAGCTACCTTTGAAATCGAACAATGTTGAATTTTTGCGGTATTGTGGCGGCCATTTTGAAAATGGAGACCGGTAGAATTTGTTCAATGTCGGGAATCAATTCAGGACGATGAAATGGAACAATGTTGAATTTGTGTGGTATTGTGGTCGCTATTTTGAAAATGGCGACCGGTAAAAAATGTTCGATGTCAGGAATCAATTCGGGACATCATTATCTACCCACATATCAAATTTTGATGATATCGGACAATTGCTCCTCTAATGGTGACCTATCACTATGTCAAATTGTATGTCTCTATCATTATCCATGTAGAAGTTATCAACATTAATGTACGAAATTTCAACTATCTCAATGGATTCTATAATAACCCCCACCCCCTTTGCACCCCTCAAAATATGACTTTGACCCCCTTTACCACAAAGATGGAAACTTTAGGGTCAACTAGAATCATATATCTATAACTCCACAAAGTTTCATGAAATTCTGTCCCGTAATTCCTGAGATCTGCCGTGGACAAGTTCATGTGCCAAAGAAAGAAAGGAGAATAAAGAGAAGAATAAGAATAACAAGATATGATTATAATCTAACGATTATGAAGTCTCCCAAACCGGCCACTGACACTATCTACCCACATATCAAATGTTGATGATATCGGACAATGTTGAATTTTTACCCCCCATTTTTATGCCGTGTTTTGGCAGCCATTTTGAAAATGGCAGACATCTTCAAAATTTTGAAAACGCTGAATTGCTCCTCTAATGGTGACCTATCACTATGTCACAATTTATGTCTCTATCATTATCCAGTTAGAAGTTATCAACATTAATGTACGAAATTTCAAGTTTCCCATAGGATTCTATAGTAACCCCCATTCCCTTTGAACCCCCAAAAATATGGCTTTGACTCCCTTTACCCCAAACCTTTAGGATCAACTAGAAACATATATCTATAACTCCACCAAGTTTCATGAAATTCTGTCCTGTAGTTCCTGAGATCTGCCGTGGACAAGTTCATGCTTCGCGGAAAGAAAGAATAAGAATAATAATAAGAAAAATAATAATAAGAAACGGAGCAAAAACAATAAGTCCCCCAAACTTTGTTCGGGAGACTTAATAACTAGAATTGCCATTGCAAAGCAATAGCGGACATCACCCACCCCATTATTTTGGTACCTCGGTTTCCATGGTAACGCCATTTTGAATTTTATCAACACGCCAAAAGCTTCCACACACTACGGTGAATATTCCTACGATGTTTCATGAAGTTTGATGAAAGAAATCATTTTTTTTTTAAATCCCTCCTTTTTTTATTTCCATGGCAACTGCAGCAAAGTTTGTACTACCGATTCCGATTTTTTTGGCTTATCTCGTTCCACTAGATGTGGATGTGACAGGAAACATTACTGCAAAACTTTATGAAGTTTGGAGTGAATTTAACATTTTTTGCACCTTGGTTACCATGGCAACGGCCGCCATTTTGAATTGTTTCAACCCCCAAAAGCTGCCACACACTACGGTGGATATTCCTACAAAGTTTCATGAAGTTTAATGAAAGGAATCCAACAATTTTTTTAATCCCCCCTTTTTTGTTTCCATGGCAACTGCGGCAAAGTTTGTCCAAACGGTTCCGTTTTTTTTAATTTATCTCATTCCACTAGATGTGGATGTTGTTCCTATCAAGTTTCATTAATTTCTATTTGGCGAGTAACCCGCTATGATCATTTTTGTGTTTTCCAATTTTTTTGCATTTTGGCCGTTTCCATGGCAACAGCAGCCATTTTGAAAAAATCAACCCTTACCAACACAACTTCACATGGCATATGATATTCCTACAAAGTTTCATAAAGTTTGATCAAGGCATCTCCGAGAAATCAGGCGGACAAAAATGTGTGGAAGAATAATAATAATAACTAGAATTGCCATTGCAAAGCAATAGCGAACATCACCCCACCCCATTATTTTTGGTACCTTGGTTTCCATGGAAATGCCATTTTGAATTGTATCAACACGCCAAAAGCTTCCAGACACTACGGTGAATATTCCTACGATGTTTGATGAAAGAAATCAATATTTTTTTTTTAAATCCCTCCATCTTTTATTTCCATGGCAACTGCGGCAAAGTTTGTTCTACCGATTCCGATTTTTTTGGCTTATCTCGTTCCTCTAGATGTGGATGTGGCAGGAAACATTACTGCAAAACTTTGTGAAGTTTGGAGTGAATTTAACATTTTTTGTACCTTGATTACCATGGCAACGGCCGCCATTTTGAATTTTACAACGGACAGTTTTATGCTCGTCATCCCAGCATTTCTTTCTTCTTGGATGTTATCAGGAATATTCAGTCAACGACGTATGTAAAACTACGCTCTTTAGATACGCAGGCATTGGTTAGACGCAGTGAAGCTGACAAAGTAAAGTTTTCTAGAGACCAATTTGAAAAATACATCACAGGAACCGTCTCCAGAGCTTCATATGTTTGTAGCATGGGCTACAAATTTACTGGAAGAACAGATTTGTAACTTTTATAGAAACCAGAAACTGTAAATAGTGCTTTTAATGTTCTATAAACGTAATTTTAAAATCAATATACTTTTAATATGTAATGTGTAGTGCTATAATAAAAACCAAACCAATATCTTGCTCAAAATCCTACTCCCACCTCCCGTGGTGAGCAAGGGACAATGGGTATATATATTACCTAGCGAACGAAAGAGGTAAACACAGACTTTTTAAAATAGAATAACGGATAAAACTTTGCGCAAAAGGCCTATAAATAGTTTGCGCAAAAGCGAATAATAATTTGCGCAAAAGGGTTAAAAATAATATCAATTTGTGCAAATGTCCTGCACCGATATAAATATTAATTATCATGTTTTCATATTTCATGTGTGCTTATATAGTTTTAAAGTTTAATAATAATTTTTCATTATGTTTTCGTATTTTATGTAATTCCATTTATGTAGAAAGAACAAAAAACAATCAAATTTACTTTCATTTACCTGATTGTTCACCCTTAATGGGACCCTTTAATCCCTCTTAATTAGGAAGGCCAACATTCTTTCACACTGTCTCACATAGCCAACATTTTTTTCTTACCTGTACCTATATAAAATAATAGAATGTTGGCTAAGTGAGACGGCACTTCGGAAAAACTGCAATGTGTTATTCTAAAAACGATGTTAATTAATTTTCAGATTTATATCCATTGTGTAAAGGAACCACCGGTCAGCTAGAATTTTATTTGTGTTTTTCCTAGTTTTCCAGTTTTGAATGATAGAATGCTTGAATAATAAAACTGCAAATATTATCATAGTGCACACATCCCGCGCAAAGCAGAAATTTTGAAATTTTCTCTAATTCCTCGTGCATTTTCACATCTCCCAACCGATGTGAGAACAATTTGATAATCAACGTGTGGTTTTGTTGTTCTAAGATGATTGACTGATATTTTACGCTCCTGTAATTCGCCGTTCAGAGTTTGTATTAACTTATTTATATTAAAACATAAGCAATATGTACACAAATTTAATAAATCCATCGTCTGCAATGTATTGACACTGCAATTTTATTTTGAAATGACATGATGTTAATTTCATCATGATAGATTAGTAGTTATTTGGGTGTCTTCAACCTATGCCAACATTTTGAAATATTATATTCAAGGTATGCCAACAAACATTATATTACAGGTGTTTATATAGCAATTAATGACATTTACAGGTAAGTAAATTTGGAAATGCAGGTCTCAAAAGTGAAATTTATTATTTAAAAAAAAAACAAAGCAAAACAAAAAACAATCTAAAAATATAAGAATAAGTCTGTTAAAATTTAATAACTTGAAAAAAAAATAATTAAACTTTTGTAAAAATTTATATATAAAATAAAAATCTGGTAAAATTACACAAAAATCTGTAAATAAAAAAGATGAAAATATAAAATTTTTGAATAATTTAAGTAAACAATTATTAAAAAAAACAGACAAAGAAAAATATAAACATATAAGAATAAGTCTGTTAAAATTTAATAACTTGAAAAAAAATTAAATTTTGTAAAAAATTATATATAAAATAAAAATCTGGTAAAATTACACAAAAATCTGTAAATAAAAAAGATGAAAATGTAAAATTTTAGAATAATCTCAATAGGCAATCTTTCTAAAACGTATGAATTTAAAATATTATATGATACTCATGCAATTAAGCAATTTTCTTCAAATCTAAATTCAAAAGTTTTTAATAATATTTATTTATAAATTTAGAATTATCATAATCTCTATGATTTCTAAAACATTGTTATCCAAAATCTAAGACAATTGTATCTTTAGCAATTTGCAATGTGTTTGTGTATACTGATTGTTTTTGGTTATTTTGATAAAGTATGATAAACACATATCTGTGCCTATAATATCTTTAAAGGAAAACGTCATGGTCTTAACAAGTTAGCATGAAAATTTAAATGACAGTAAATAAAAGACATCTGTGTTAATGAATGCTAAAAATATTATACCGTAAGGTAGAATTTGGTGATTGAAGTTTCCTGTAGCACCAAATAATGGGAATCGCCATTTTTCAAAACTCTTCAATGTGGAGGAGACAAAAGGCATAATCCATTCTCGGATTTATCCTGCCCGTGACGTCGTGCAATCGGTATGGTATAATCGTTGCACGACGTTTGAGCGCATTGGTCCTACATTTGAGCACAAAAAATCAGAAATTGCTATGAAAATTTGAGCCGAAGACAATAAATCTTGATTTTGAACTTCTAAGAGAAGAATTCAGGGAAGTCGAAATTAAAGGTTCTAGGTTTCATCTTGGTCAAGCGTGGTATAGAAAAAATCAGTCTCTTGGTCTTACACAGGACTACAAAGATAAATCTAGTGAAATTGGTAAATGGCTATCCCAATTTTTTGGACTTCCCTTTCTGCCTCCTGATGAAACCGAAGACAGTTTTGTAGATGAGATGATACCAGAGGCACCCACAAATGAACGATGTTCTAAGTTCTCTGACTATTTATTAGAAACCTATGTGGACGAAAACTCAAAATATCCTCCTAAAATGTGCGCTTCAAAACCTTGCAGTACAGCTAAACGCACTAACAATGGCCCGGAGTCCTTTCAGTCACTTCAATGATCAGCTTTATTCTGCGCACCCATGTATATATGTACTCATTGGTGTGTTAAAACAAATACAGACAACTACATACATTAAAATTCGAGGTCTTGACAACCCCGCTACAGTCAGGCGCACCGAGAAGGAAAAACTTGCGTTTTCCTTAGAATAATACCGTAGGTTAGAGACAGGAGAAATTTCTAGAGCAATTTATGGGGTTGAAATTTTCCGAAAGAACCGATTTGTAAGATTGTAGTGCTACTTTTATAGACATTTTTAAACATTCTTAAATCTATTTCATAAAACATTTTAAATAAATCCTATGATGTTTTTATGATGTGTTTTTTAGTGCTGTAATCTTTATAATAAAGTGTATATATTTTTATTTCTATTTTTCACATTTTTAGATATTAAATTCCCCAGGTAAACTACAGGTAAAATGCGCTCAAACGTAGCACACCTAAAATTGAAAATGCGCTCAAACATAGTGCGCCCGGTATAATATATCAGGTGCAATTTTATCATTAAAAATTATGTAAATCGTAAAATAACGTCGTTTATTTATCTTTTGGTATTTACAATATCATTATGGATTCATGTCAAGCATTTTATTGCACTAACGAAAAGGGAAAGTGTGATAAGAATTTTTTTTTGTAATTACCGGTCAGGACTATCCTTGTCAACACATCGACCAGTGACCACGAAAAATATGGGAAGGTACGATAGCATTGGTGACAAAAAAGATAAAAAGCATGCATATATGTGTACGCATAAAATAAGCTAAAACTGAGTTATTTAACCTACGGACATTCACGTAAAACATGAAATTATACGTAGATACCTCCCCACCCCAACTACAAATAAACTCATTTATTTTATGAAAATGTAACATGGGATGGGAGTATTAAGAAAAAAAATTGGACGATATACAATTGTAAACATTGTATTGCAGTTGATCTGATATTTAAACATAACCAAAAGGGCACGATGTTGGGAAGAGTAAACAATTATTGATTTATTCAACTAACATGATCTTACTGTGTGACGTCACATGAAGAGGTGTCATGGCCGCTTACACTACGACAGGAAATTCCAAATATTCATATTTTTAATTGGGCATATTAATGTTAATAAAGGTGTTTTTTGTTTAATAATTAGTTATTAACAAATAAAAAGTTACAATGTATTGAATTATAACAATTGTTCAACTGACTGGCCTTTTCCTTTAATTTATTTTCATGAAGTATGATCAAAAAAAATATCTGTGCTTGTAATATACTAATTTGTTTTCATGATGTATGATATAAAAATATATATGTTTATAATATCCTATTTTATTTTCATAATGATTGATGTTAAAATATATGTGCTTATAATAATATCCTAATTATTTTTTATAAAGTTTGATATTAAATATATGTGCTGATATACTGATTTTTTGTTTGTTATTACTATAAAATATGATTTTAAATACTTACTTTCTACTTACTATTCAATAAAAATTAATTGTGGACTTGGAGTACATTGACATTTCCCCCGATTTTCCACTAATTAAACATGACTAGTCATGTTTATATAACAATTAACCTATTTAACCTATGCCAACAATCTTTCTTACCTTTTTATATATATTTTTTAAAATGTTGGCATAGGTTGAATGAACCGTTATTTGTACATTGCGAAATGGAATGTTCGGTTGCATAGAGGTTCAGTACGGGTTGTTTTAATTACGAAATTAGCGCATTCATCCATTTGATGGATTAGAGAAATAAATTCTTGCATTGTTAGCAATTGGTTATCAGTATTTCTACAGTCGCGATAGCTAAACCTATAAATGTCGAGCCTTGGCTAACAAAGCAAGATTCTATATATAAATAACAGTGAATAAATAGTCTGGATTATCTAGATTCAATATTCAGATACAATATTATATTATAGTCTCACCACATACAAACATATAATATATATATCTATACACTATCGCCCCCCTCCCCCCCCCCCCCCCCCCCCCAAAGAAAGAAAAAAAAAGAGATCCGCCAATGATCTAATTTTACTTAGGTTGGCATATTATAAAATCCGATATAACATGTTTGAAACTTAATTGATACATTTGTTTTCAAATTTCTTGAAACGACCATGTAAGAATGGTTAAAGTTTGAAACTTATATTCAATTGAAGTCCAGAACATTAAGAATTCAAACCTACATTGCATCCGACCCATATCAATACTTAAATCGTTAGATAGTGCGATGCAGGTTTTTTTGTTTTTTTTTACATTTGCTTTAAAGAGTCATTAGCTACGATTTTGACCCAAAAAATTATATGTTTTGGAAATTTGTAAATAGCTTTAAAATGATGAAATAAAGGTTAATATTTCACATTAAACAGCTTATCGTACCACTTTTCGCCTTTTGAGAACGAAAATTACCATCGATTTATTATTTCCTTGCAAGCAAATAATTTGACCTCGCTTTCTCCGTGTGCAACTGACCTTACTAGTGACAGGTATAAACGAATAATTTGTATTTTGTCGCTTATTACCTGCAAACTTGCATGGTTCTTTGTCCGTAATTAACGCCGACTAAAAGCAGATTCACAGAAAATAAGAAATAAGTGCATTGTTGTATTGATTTAATGACGATTCGGCAAACCCCGTAAACAATGCCGATAATTAATAAGATGGCGTCCATTTCTTGATCGATCTCAAAACACGAGCAGTTGCACATTTTTTCCCCCCGATGCGCGTACATTTCATAACATTTATAAGTGACAGAAACATGTTTTACTAAAGCATCAATCATATCTGATAGTTTTTATGGGTAACAAAAATTTACAATTTTGACAGATAATGCCCCTTTAAAGAATACAATCTGAAAATGTGGAGCAAACGTTCTACAAATACACGAAAATTCAAACACATATCATTTGAACCACCTTATAGTTATGACTCCCAAAACACGTTTGATTTACGTATCAAAGTTTCATTCTACTAAAACAAAAAATCTATTTAAAATTATTTCTATTATAACAATTGACATAGTTACCTTTCTTTATATTTTTGGATCCTTATATTAGGTTCTGGTAAGTTTGGTTTATCAGTATTTTCCATGACTGGATGTAGTAACTCTCCCTGGTAACATCTCTTCTTTTTTCGGTAGAATATTCGATTGTCCACGTTTTCAACAGTCAATGATAACTTATATCCACACTTGTTTCTTACAACACTTCGTTTCTGTTTAACATTTCCCGTTTCTTTACTTACTGTAGTTTTAGTATTGTTTGTTTCACCGTTTACTGTTATATTTTGTACCTCTGTTTTAGAATTATTCAAATCGTCAACCAGAGAATTACTGTTATTATCACCAGAAGTAGTTCTCAAATCACAGTTCATTTTCCCTGTTGCTTCTGTGCTTGTTTCTTTTAAAATACTTTGCTTTACAGACGTGACTGCAGTTTCCTTATGTTCATTACACTCAACACTAGATTCTATGACGTTTTGGATTTGTTCTTGTCTTGTCATCTTCGAATGTTCACCAGATTCACTATTTAGCGTTTGTATACCTTGCTTGGCGCAAAGGCCTTTCTTTGACTCAACGATTAAAACGGAAACATTTTCAACTTTTTGAGACAGTGTTTTAACCATTTCTATAATTGACTGTAACTTACAGGAATTTCGTGAGTTGATCTCTTCAACATTATCCAATCGGTTTTCCATCCCTTTTGAATTAGAAATAAATATCCTTATTCTAAAGAATAACTAGCAGATTGACAGATAACATTCGACCAGATAAATGTTTTATATTTTTAAGATGTCGGGCGGCACTCTCTACGTCCGACGATAACCGCTACATTTTGACATCGTTGTCGTTCTTGTGTATTATTCTTTATATTCTTTCCTTAGTATCTACCATATTTTTGTATATGTTTGATATGGAGTATGCTTTAATAATGTGTGTTAGATATATTTAAGCTTCAGGAACAGTATTAAGTATAATGGAAACAAAATATACATCTAAAAATGATAGTCAAAATAAAATTGTCTTTAATACAAACCTTCAATTCTTTTAATTTGGCTTGATATACATCCCTTTCTGTAATTACAAAAAAACTCATTAAATTTAGAATCGTTATTTTGATAGAAGTATTTCTATCTGAATATTCCAACTTCAGCTAGTGATATGGAAGCACATGCAGAAATTACATCAAGTTGCGCTTATTTTTATATACTCAGTATTTGACAAAATCTAATTATACAAATGTTAACTTTACTAGACATTTCATTGCTATATTGAAGTACTATGCTACATAACATTATCTACAATACTTACAACTGGCCTGTGTCTGTTTTCCCTTTTATTTGACGATACGTGTTTTGTAATTCAGTGATAGTATCTTGCATGTTCTTGATCTGTAATTTAAAGATTTTTAATCGTTAGATAAAACAAGTTAGAGAAAAACGAAGGGGTAATCTGGCTACATAGAGTACACAAGGCGAAGAAAACCAAAACAAAAACACAACACAATATGTGTTGGACGCCACTGTACGCAAACAATTGCAGGTAAAGACGAACCGAACATCGTTTTATGCGGAAATCGTAACGGACACTAAACACGGAGCTCGGAACGTAAAGCCACATAATTGGAAAACAACAACAAACAAACAAAAAGATGAGCAACACGGACCCCACCAAAAACTATATTGAAGAAATCACACGTTAACCATATAATTAGGAAATAAAAAGTATATATTTTGACAAAAAGTAGATTTTAAATGTAATTTTAAGATTACTTCTTTAGTCTTCATTTTAATTCAAAGACAGTTATCACAGATAGCTGTATTCTAATCGGCAGCAAAGGTACTCCTCTTTTCACCAACTCATTTATTCGTATATTGCTGTTACGACTTCTGATACAATGAATGATACAATTGCTGGTGATGATCCGTTTCGGAATCCAAATGTTTCCCTTTCATAATGTTATTTTTTTCCTAGTAGGACGTGTCCAAAAACATTTCCTAAAATGGGAATACTAGTAATTCCTCTGTAACTATTGATTTGAGTTGAATCTATATAAATTGTTTGCTTCGGAATATTTATGCCCTTTTTGAATAATGATGATATTTTGTTACACATCGTCTCCAATGTCTAGTCTATAGTAACACATCATCTCCAGTTGAAGGGTGATAGTCACATACCATCTCAATTCACTACCATATAGCCAATAGCTATATGCACACCCCTTCATTTGTCGGCCTAATAATCAAATTCCTTGAAGTGCAATTTAATAAACTTTTACTTTCGTTATCAGAATCGCAAATTGTTTGTATTTATTATAATTCCCAGATTGTTTTACTGCCGATATTAATATTTTCGGACAAGATGCATCATATTACGTATATATAGATCGAGCAGCATCGTATATATAAAGTAAGCAGTAGACATTATAGACAATCCAATGTTCATTGTAACAATGCTGAATAGATTTAAAATTATAATATACAGGTGTGGATACAGAAATGTGCTGTTCAAAAGGCAAGTGTGGATGTCAATATTTCATATTATTAACTTAAAAAAAAAATGTTCATGGACACAGGGGTCCTGGATTTTTTCTTAATAAAACACTAATCCGGGATTTTTATTTTTGCTTAAAGTCTGGTCCTGTGTTTTTATTTCAAATTGTCATCATAGCCCCCCTCCCCCTCCCAAGGGATATAAAATTGTATCATTAATAATAAATTAATAAATAATAAATTCAGATTTTCTATTTAAAATAAATCTCATTTACAAAACCACTGATATTTGCTCAATTTTTAACGCTGATTTAAGCTTTAGTCACAACAAATTTTTATTTTTCTCTTTAAACTGTCGAAACATAACATTTATTTAACTGTAAAATTCACAAATAAAATTCACCCACCCCCCTTTTTCCCTTTTTTCTTGTTTAAATCAATGATCAACAATATTCCAGAATCAAACAAATGAATAAATATAAAATAGATTTCTATTACATGTACATGCATCTTTTAACCATGCGGAGTCAGTGTGTTTTTAATCGGTCATCCAATCAGGACGCTCATTATTCTTGTTGAAGATAAAAAATACATCGCTAAAATTACCTGTGGGTTTTTCCCCACTTCAACCCATAAATTTACATAGAAATCAGAGATATTTCGTCATAAAACTTCACAGATGGTTTTATCTATCATATTTCTTGAAGGCAAACATAAAATTGTATTGCATTTATCAATATTTTTTGAATATCAACAGTTTTTTCAACACCGTATCTGTTTCTCGATACAGCCTCCCGATTACCGTGACCCGTGACCCACTTTAGCACGTTTTGCACCAGGGGCGGATCCAGGATTTTTAGCTAGGGGGCGCACTTAAGAAAATTGCGCCGAACGGAGGGAGGCGCGAACATTTTTGGTGTACTTGGTGTGGAAAATCACGATTTTAGTGGGGGGAGGGCATTACCGTATCTTACGACAAACATTCATTCTTGTAAGATAATTTATACCGACGATTGCCATGGATTATAATTATTATAACTTGTGCTTTTGGAAACATATTGTACTTACCGCATCGCTGACAGCTACAGCCATTTCAGATTTTATAATTTTCACTTTGTTATACTACTTCCGGGTATTAACCTTTAAAATATTATATCTAAATATAGACATAGACTATTTTTTTAAACTAGTATGTAACTATTAAAGTTATTACGTAGAAATTAGATAGATGTGAATTTTAATATCGTGTTTTTATATTCTCAAGAGTGAATTATATATGTCGCCAAGAATGTTTCCCGAAATGGTTACCTGTTTTAAATATCGATCATTTTCGAAAGTTGGGAATACCAAATACACGTCCTTATAAGATTTAATTACTAACAAGCATAATGTGCAATACCTTGTGTGACCTCAAGTATTGTTTTTTTTGTCGGTTTGTTTGTTTTTTGATGGAGTTAGCGCCACTTTCAACAATATTTCAGATATATCGTGGCGGTCAGTTTCATTGATGGAGGAAACCAGAGAACCCAAAGAAAACCACCGCAAGTCACGGACAAACTTTATCACATAAATGTTGTACACCTCGCCCTGATCGAGATTCGAACTCACAACGTTAGTGGTGATAGGGACTGATTGCATAGGTAAGTGTTATATCCAACTACCATATGACCACGGCCACGACGGCCCCCCTTTTATGGTATTTCACCTTAAGTAATTTATTCATCTAAATATACTTTACAAATTTTAGTTAAATGGGATGCTAACTCGAGATTATGCTAATACATCAATAAAAACACAATTTTACTCATAAATAAGTCCCATAACTCTGTACCAAAAACTTAGAGACATAAAATCGAACTCTTCCTACATCTCGTTAACCTAAATACAATTTCACAAAGCATAGTTAAATGGGATACTAGAAACACAATACCATGCCCGGAAACAAAGAAGCACAATACCATGCCCGGAAACAAAGAAAAACATCATCTTACACATAAAGGCCTTATCCCGGAACGATATTAGTCAGATACCTAAAATCCATGTGTTCGACCTGCATTTTATAAATTTAAATATAATTTTAGTTAAATCGAATATCAGATACTTAAGATAATGCAGGACACATAACAGTTACCTTATCGGGCGTGACGATCACTTAGGATAATTAACGGTTACAATTTTGAAAGCACACAACCCAGGATTATTGAACCTAATTTGATTTCATTCCTTCCAGTGGTTCTACAAAAGATTTTTAATATTTTGACCAAACAGAAACCATTGTGGCCATCTTGGATGCTGGACAAGGTCACTAAACACATTGTTGGAAGAGGATTGTCCAAAGAGTACTGTGTCCAAGTTTTGTCACATTAGGCACATTTGGCCCATTAATCTTGAGATTAAAATGTAAAAGGTTAACAGATGGGAAAATGATCAACATATAAGTTTTTGAGATATTATTTTCGGAAGACAGGATTTATGTTCTGAGGATTTCAATGGAATTTATTTATTTGTGGTTACCAAATAAAATACACTACTCACTGTCTTATCGAACAAACTTTTAAGATGGACAATATCATTTTTACTACTATCACTAGGTTTTTATCTCTGGTGGTGGACTATTAGCCTAATATCTTCCCAGTTGTCATATATTTTGGGCCGTAACATGGTTTATTTGACAAACTGACTGTATTAATTATATAAATTTACAGCTCCTAAATAATGTAATTGTGAATTTGTGACATGGTGTATTTTACCATAATAATAGTTTTATTTCATAATTATGTATTCAGTAATTAATAACTTCGTGTATGTCTTAGATAAAATACTTCAACTTGTGTATAATTACTTTTATCTATTATTTCAATAAATTATTAAATGAGCTCAAATTATCGATCTCATTAAAACTACTCTATAGCTAGTACATTGTATATTGATTAGATAACGACACACCTGGATTAACATGCTTGGTATGTCACATGCCTTGGAATCATTTCTTTCCTTGGATATTCTTATCATGCTTTCTATTAGTTCAAAGTTTCCGAAATTCTGAATTCAATCCTTCTGATTGGATCTTTGCTTTTGAATTAGATTAAAACGGGCATTGGTTTTGGAAGGTCCACGACGCTCTAAATTCCTACATACTGATTCTTCGGAATTTGAATAGACTTATTGAAGTCCTAGATTGTATTATATTCCAACTGATTATAACTGAAGAATTAGAACACCTATGTAACTATGCCACTATGATTATATGTTGGTGAAACCTGGTCCCCCAGACAGGGCTAAAACCTTTTACTTGATGAAATAAATGATATTAACTTGAATTGGATCAGCTCTTTATTTATCTACCCAACTGAGCAGCACGGATTTATTGGCGACCAACGTAAAATAGAATTCAACTACATTTTGAGGACAAAATCATCATTAACGGAAGGCGAGGATCGACCTAAATTACATGTATAATGTGTGCACTCTATCGATCGATCGAGTTGACCAACATTGTCAGTAGTGTTGCGGTTATAGTTAGAGGCAATTCACTCTTGACTTTATTTACAGTTATTTGAACAAGTAGAGCATTTTAACTCAAAGTATTTCATGTTCCAAAGGTCCATCAGTCTTCTATATTTAAAGCACTAATCCATGAATATGACGTATGTCAGTACAAGGTGAAGATGTTAATTGCTCCATCTTATTGTGTATTTCTACTTTAGGATGTCAGATCTGAGAGTTTGGTGAATCTCCTTGATTAAACATTTATATTTAAATATTGTTTTGTTAATTTTATTTGTGATAATCATAATATTTCTTGTAAATTGTAAAACTCTAAATAAATATAATAGTTTTAAAGCAATAAATAAAGATATGATTGTTTTACATTTTATTTACATTAATGAGTAAGAGTAAACATTTGTTTGGCTCGAAGTCACGATAATATGCCAGAGTGGAACACAATGTTTTCCTGTGGACTTTTGCTCTAGAGAGATAGCACTGTACACATTAAAATTGGCATGTTGGTCTGGTCTGAAATAGACAGCATCATCAAAGAGCAACTGGTTTTCGCCATGATTGCCTTCCGTTTAATAATGGAAAGTTTGCATTTTTGAATCAAGCAGAAAGCAAGCATTTTTCCCACTCTTTTGTGCTTTCCGTTTAATAATCAGAGGTTACAGAAAACACCCTTATTGATGTTTTTCAACTAACAGTCACTGAATGTGTTTCAATGATTGGCATAGCCATCTCTCGTAATAAGTGCGAGATGCCACCATAGTCTGCCAATGGGACAAACTCCATTAACGTATAATAGATCAATGCTACAAATACACAGTGTCACCACATTCGGGAAGATGAGATGACTAAATATTTTGTAAAATAAAATGTAAACTTTGTAAACTACAAGTTAGATGGAATGGTAATGATACTGACATTGCAGATAAAGCAATACATTACATGCAACACATGAAACATAAGGTTAACATAAAGTCTCTCTCTCTCTATATATATATATATATATATATAATAATAAAATAACAAACTAATGACAGTAATGTACTGAACATTATATCTACTCAGAAATCGCACAGGAAATTAGTAGTTAACATGTGATAACAACACAAATTACACACAGGTAACAGAGATTGGAATCTGACGTTTCCAAAGTTAATGATTATTCTGTCATATCTGGAAAATATCAATTATATTGCAATCAGTGAATTTACTTCATATATTGTTTCTATCTTTTTTTGTGTAATTTTAACATGCATGAAGTCGGAAAATATTTATAGATTAATGCATGCCCTTCTCCATATCAAGACTGTTATCACCCCAAGAGACCGATATCGGCCAGAGGGATTTAGCCCAAGGGTCGATATCGGTCGAGGGATGCTAACAGTCCTGATATGGAAAAGGGCATACATTGATCTAGTTATCACATATTTCAACATTGAATTAAAAAGAACAAAATTAACTTCCTATACAGACACTAAACTTATGGATATGAGTGATCGATATCGGATGAGAGTTCTGCTTCCGAAACGCCAACAAATCTTTCCTCGCCGCACGTCGACATTTTCCAAACGACAATTGACAGTTGGGCGGAAGTGACGTCATGAGGCTCACGAGAGGCTTGATATCGTGTTTTCAGAGTTTTGTCCCGATTGCAGATATCGCTGTGGCACTTCCGGTGTTTACGCATGGGCAAAATTGACGTTATTACTTATTAATTATTAATTTGATATTTGCTGACAATGTACGTATATTGTCTATTTCTAACAGTAAAGTGGTTGTATGATATAAATTGAGCATAAAAAGCGACACAGCATTACTAATTACACCAGAACAATATATAGACAGAGATGACAATACAACTGGAAATTAATAAAAAGATGAAACTGACCACCTCCCTATCAAGAATATATAAATAAACGAAAAACATATCACAAATGCAAGAGTATCTTATCACTGATCAAACAAAAAATCATTAAAAATTAGAGACTGATAAAAAAATCCAATATTGAAATCGCAGAAAAAGACAAAATCGATATCCCTAGCACACAAATACATGGCCTTTGTTCTTTTTTCTTTCTTCTTTTTCTCTGAATTTGTGTACTTATTGTTGTTTTTTGTTTTTGGCCCGTTGCTGTCTTCGTCTTGGTCTATTGATGTACTCGAGCTCTGATAGTTATGTGTAATATATTAATTCAAATCTAAACGTTGAACTCGAACTGTAGTCTTATCTGTTTGGTTTTCTTGTATCATCTTTGAAAAATGCATAACGTGTCTGAAATACAGGTAAACAAATTAAAATTAAAACTTATCATCAGGTGAAACATAACACCGAATTTCTAAAATTGTAATTTAGCTTATATCATGCAGATTAAATTATAATAAATTTGGCTGATTTAAGCCCATCATTTAACATTGTTTGTCCATTGATTCAGGGACTGTCGTGGTCGTGATCGTATAGTAGTTGGATCTGCAACTACTTATGCAATCAGTGCCTATCACCACTAAACTTGTGAGCTCGAATCCCGATCATGACGAGGTATAATTGATATAACATTATGCTAAAATTTGCCAGTGACTTGCCGCAGGACGGTGGTTTTCTCCACTATTCTCCACCAATAAAACTGACCGCCACGATATAACTGAAATATTGTTGAAAATGGCGCTAAACACTATAAACCCCTTCAATTGATTCAAATATTGCATCCTTACTTACTTTCACACTAGTTTAAAAACTGACACATATTTAGATTTCATGCATATAATAACGTTTTTTGAATTTGGATGTAGTTTGAGCATTCGGTTGCTATTAAATGTATTGTAAACTAAAATTTGTTTTCCAACTGAGTCGATAAATGAGAAATTCCCATCTGGTGCAGTTAAACAATATTGAATCCCATTTAACATAAGTTTATTGAGTTGAAGTTTGACCATTTCCAAACGCATGATCGAATAAAAATTAATTGATTAATGAAAACTTACACAGTTTTATTGATTTCTATTATACACCTTCCATTATGATTTCGATTGAAAGCTTTCTCTATTTTCGAATTAGTATCTTCATCATAAGATGTCCATTGCCCACTTTCATCTTCATATTGCCAAGTTGATGTTACTGGCTTCTCTGTATGAATATTAAAATAAGACTCTTAGACTATTGTCTCCATTGTACGTAACACATTAGTAATGAATTTTCATAGCATAATTAGTGAATTTTTGGATTTCCACTAAAAATATAAGAATATAGTGAGGTAATCTATGTTAAAGTACTTTCATTCATTTTTCCAAAGTAATCACGAAAGCCGTGTTTTAAGTCATTTTCTGAGTTGCGGAACAGTAGCTCTTTTCATTCAGACATTTTATTAGTATTATATGTACTTATATTTTCAGTCATAGTATTTAATGCATCCCTATTTCTGCATTAGGGCACTGAAGTCCTTTTTCTGTTGTATATCCATTAATGTCTTCATTTAATCCTGGGCATTGAAAGTCAGTGATATTCTTTTAATGATTAACAATGTACTCTACAATATCTAATTATGATGAATTGTTCACAAATATCATTTCACGTTGCACCACGTCTTCATTTTACAGAACATCACAATGAAAACAAATCAGCCTATGATTAACACGTTTTACTGGTTCAGGTGGTTACATAAAAACACAAATCAAATGCAGATAAAATGGCCACCATTCTGCAATCTTGAATTTTTTGTAATAATCATTCAGCGTTTTGCATTTTTCATTTTTATTTTGCACTACTTTATTATATAAAGCAGTTCATATTTCACAGCGTCTTCCTGTTACCATTGGTAACATGAAAAAAATCTTCGTTAAAATTCCTGCCATCTTGAATATATAGAAAATATTACTGCCCTTGCATTACTCTTTAATAATGCACTATTGTAATACAAATATAAACAGCTCCTGATATTAAACCGTTTTACTGTTACAGATGGTGGCATGAATTCTGACTGACAGACGAATGGATTGCAATTCATGATTTTTTAGGGACTAACAACAACACTTAATCAATCAATCAATCAATCAATGATAATGATTGTCAAAGTTCAAACTTACTACTTTTTCCTTTGGTAGCCGGTAATATAAGTGGTACATCAGGTATTTCAGAAATAGTTTCAGTGTCGTTCTGATGTTCAATCAAATCAGGGGAGTTCAATCTTCTACCATGCTCACTGAAGGAAAATAAACACGAACAAAGTGTAAAGATCTTAGTAACTTAACAAACGCTTAGATCCCATTGAAAATAATAAGTGTAAAAAATATTCTCTGAAAATAATAAATGTGTTAAATCTCCTTATAATTGGTATACAACTGAAACTTCTAACGAAATTGCCAAAAAAAAAAACGTGTGTGAAATGATACGGTTATAATATACGATTCAACCAAGCATTTTCCTTGTGTGATATATTAAAACAGAGGGTGACAAATATTCACAACAAACCTGATATTTCGTATCTACAATGATCAGTAAGACACTAAATTCAATAGCTCATATCTTTATGTATACTTTGTAAAAAAAAATCAAATCAAAATTAAAATTATGAAATATTTAACATCTCTTTGAGCAGAATGTGAACAAGAACAAAATGTAAAAAACCCGTCCATCTCCTACATATACTTTGTATTTCAATGCATGTCTGTCATTGGTTTACTGATCCAATTGAAAATTAATATTTTAATTAATTAAAACTTACCAGTTCACGTTACTCTGTTTTATGTCTATAGATATTGATAAAGAATAATAATTGTTTTATGTGTTTGATCTTATGATGGAATATTAATAGTAAAATAGTACAGGAAGTGTAATACAAACCAGACTTCAACTTCGAAAACTCCGTCAGCAGCAAATTTGTATGATCCTAATCTTCCTCTGTCCCAGCTTACCTATCGAGAGGACATTATATTTAGCTTGTATAACATGAAAGAAACATATCTAATAATATATATTTTATCTAAGAAAAGTTTGAAGGTACCAAAGGGGTAAAAGTTTGAAGATACCAAAGGGGTAATCAGATGCCGTAAGTCAAAAGAAAAAAAGACAAAAAGACAAACAATAATTTATAGAACACTACACAGAAAACTAAATATCGAGCAACATGAACCCCATTAAAAACTGGCGATGAACTTAGAAGAGTTAGCAGTTCCTGCTCCACTAATGACACCCATCATGTTAATGTTAAACGGCACTAACACCATCTGATATGGAAATAGTGTTGGGAGGAAAAACGAACCGCACATCGGTTTTACCCAGAAATTGTACTGAAAACGTGAAGATATGCAATTTGGCAAATTGAACAACACGAATCCCATCAATATAAGTAAAACAACAGATTGACTCCGGAAGAGCAGTCAGTTAACACATTTACACTATGAGAATTAATTCTTAGTATAAACTTAATTTTTGGAAAGTTAGGCGACATATTCTGTACAATTTAAGTTGATACAAACCATCGGTCCAATTTAGGAATTAAAATATCATTTAACATGATGTCATGGTGTTCTTCAACAAATAATATTGTATGAAAGTCCTACTATAAATATGCCAGCTTTATATCCATTCTTAAAAAGTAATAAAATAGCAATGGTTAATTTTACACTTAAATTTCATACCACAATTTCTCCATTTGCATCAACACGTAAAACCGTCCCTCTACTTCCTCTCCCTCCATCCTGATCTCCATACCTCCAGTCTTTACCTTATAACAGAAACCAAATATCTTCGTTGTGCATAATAGTCACAGCAAATGCATCTCTTTTCACTGAGAGTTTTTCATAAAATAAGAATATTTCTAATACCCTCAGAATATATAGCAGATACATAGCTCATTATATGACCTCATCTTATCAGAATAGTCTATCTTTTCTGCTTCTTAGACAAAGATACTATAAATATAGACTGACATTAGAACTCTGTAAGAATTTTGGTCTTACTAACTAATAACTAACAATAACAAAATTTCTATACAGCTTACTAGCGACTTGTAGAATGTTGTAATAATTAGGCCCTTGCTGACATATTCCTGAATCATGACATTACAGTGGCGTTATATTAGATGTGGTACACTTAGAAATGTAGTACACGCTTGTTTCGTGTATTTCTTTCACATATTCTAGCTCCTAAGATTTTGTGGGAATCTAATCTTTAGTTCTGTTTTGTATTTCTTAGCTTTGCTTTTTCTGTTTTTGCTTTGTCTTTGTAGATTCTGATTTATCATATGGTATGACATTCTAATTGTTCTGTTTTAAAAAAAATAATTTTACTCTGCTAAGCATAATAAACATATCAAGCTTGACTGAAATCAGCCACCTCTACGATTCTGTTGATTCCTATAACACTATAGAATAAGTTGTTTCATTATTGCATAAAAGTTAGTGTCATTGAAATTTTCTCCCGATTAACTGCTATTTAAAGTCTTCTAGCCGATATATTTTTATACTCATATGAGTCGGAGTTTCTTCAAAAGCTTGTAAAAGATAAGAAGATTCATGAGGCTAGAGCCATTAATTTCACATACAGGTATATTGATGACGTTTTATCTATCAATAATTCTAGATTTGCAGAATTTCTTCCATTGATATATCCTCCAGAGCTGGAAGTTAAAGAGACCACTGATACAGCTTCGTCCGCATCATTTTTGGACTTATACCTCGAATTTGACGACAGTGGTCAACTCAGTACTAAAATTTATGATAAACGGGACGACTTCAATTTTTAAGATCATAAATTTTCCAAATATATGCAGCAATATACCAGTTTCTCCTGCATATATGATGCTTACTTCTCGCAATTGATTCGCTATGCAAGGGCCAGTAGCAATTATTCTGATTTCCTGAAACGTCATCTTTATCTGCGAAACAGGCTACTGGACCAGGGCTATACAAAGATTCGCCTTATTCGATCTCTTAAAAGGCTTATATTCCGATACCAAGATCTACAGAGACGATAATAAACGATGGATTTTCACATAGTGAAAATGTATAAAGATAAGGAAGTCAACAAAAATGTCAAAAATATTTGTTATCAAAGTGTGACGTAAAAGTGTTTTTGACATTTACTTTCGTAGTTAGAATACTTCAGGTGACTCGGGGTTGTTCATGGTTCACGATAGATGTTCCACCCTCCTCACTTAATTTGGTACTGCTTTGACAACTGCTTTACCTATTTTGTTCCAGTATTATTATAAATACTGTTATAGTGACAGTCGGAACCATTGATCCGTAATGAAAGCGGGAGATTTGGTGCTTTAAAATCTGATTCAACCTAACATTTCTTTAGAAATGCCTGTTCCAAGTCAGGGTCATTACGGTTTTCACAGGTTTCCGCTTGTTGACCGATTTTGTCTGTTTATATACTGATGAGTTTTGACTTTCCCTTTGGAAGATTGTTCGGAGTTATGTAATTTTGTATTACCCTTATTGTTTTAACTAGATGGGCTTACTTCAGTGTAGACTTATATTGAGATTCTCACTACAAACCTTTCACACTCGTACTATAGAGCAGATACAATTTGTGCTTTTGTTGTACTGGAATCACCTCTTTACACGAACATCTGTTCTAAGGCTTGGGTAATCTGTATGCGCATCGTGCAATGTTTTTTAACAGAAATTACTCTATGTAAACATGTCAAGTATACATATTATTAACCTGTTTAACCCCACCACATTTTGTATCTGTCTAACGTCATATGTCGTGGTCTTTTTTCGTGTTCAGTGCGCTAAGGTGAGAGATGATGTTTCGCTTTGTGATATTGGTGCAATAGTAGACCATCAATGTTTAAACTTTTTTTTCATAATATTAAAACATCTTTGTTAATGATAATATTTACCTCTTTTCACTTTACAACCAACAGCAATCAAATCATCGACAAGTGTCCTTGGTTCGTTGACAGGTTTTATGTCATAAGCGTTCCTACCTTCGTGATAGTCATAACAATTTTTATAGCCACTATCCCATTCAACCCATATCATTCCTTATTGAAAACAGAAAGAGAAATAAGAAAACATTCAAACATTAAAACTAGACTAACTATCCTGAATTTAAAAATACTTTTAATAATGACATACATTGAATATAAAAAAGGCAATATTCACCATTTGATTTAAGTTTGTTAGAGTAACAATAGTTGTAACTCAAAATGTTATTAACAATAACATCTATATCTGCAAAAATACATTATAAGCTGAGATTAGTAAAACTTTGGACTGAAGCTGCATTATTACAAGTTGTTTTATTTGGTTAGACCTGCGAATTGATCCAGCTTTAGCATAAAATATTGGCATGGATTAACAAACTCTTTCTATAAAATTAATCTTTTTATTTGATGTATCCACTGGAAATGCTCCTCTTTTCACTGACATTGTAGATTTCTGGGTGAATCTGGTTTCATTTGCATGTTAGGGATAAGCACGGTGATACTTCGACTGGGTGTTAAACGTTAATTTCAAAAGCATTTCGGTGTTATCCTAAGATCAGCTTTACTGGTGGAGGAGTCTCGGTAGGGTATAACTGACCTGGGACAAGCCACTGATTTAATCACATTTATCATTGTATCGAGTACGCCTCACCGCGTACGTGAATAGAACTCAGAGCTTTAGCGATGATGATTTATAACATAGACTGATCCAGCTTACCACACGATCGCAGCCAAGATGACCCCCAAGAGTTGTAAGCCAATTAGGTGAATTGTAAGGACAATGTGAGATGTCGTTTCTGCAGAAAGATTCTTTTGTTTTAATATGTTATTCTGTCATACGTCTGTAATATTAACGATCAACTAATTCTTAAAGAATATACATCACAATATCAAGCAGTAATCAGCGGTGAGGTATATAACAGAGATATAATACTAATTAGTTATATATAGAAATATTCAGCTAGATACAGACAAAAAATAAGACAATCTTACCAGTAGTATCCTCTCCAATAACTGTTCCTGCCATATTCAAATCTTGATTCTCCCAACTCCAGGAAGGTCCTCTACGAACACGTGTACCCAGAGGAATTGCTGGCCATTTTGTTTGTTTAAATCGGCCATGGTATTTTAATGATGGATCAAGTAATAACATAGCATTGTCTGTAACATCATCCTATAAAGAAAATGGTAAAGCACATCTTTAAATCTTGCATCATTGATTTATCGATGAATTTATACGGAATTGTTTTATTTATGATTTTGCCAAGATTAAAATGTCTACTTGGGATTACAATCTTTTGAAGCCAAATTTGCCTTAAGGTTGTTTGAGGATTTGATTACTAGTTGAAGTAATGGATTATACAAAACTATAATCAAATGAAAGAGCATAAATATTAAGAATACAATATATAAAAATCTTACAAACAATCTTTTGAAACCAAATTTGCCTTGGTGAGAAAGCTATACAATAAGGTTGTTTGAGGATTTGATTATCTAATACTAGTTGAAGTAATGGATTATACAAAATATAATCAAATGAAAGAGAGTAAATATAAAGGTCTTACAAACGTATCATACTCTTGTAGACCAGCATCCAATACAGCTTTTTTAACAATGAGTTTATTACGTTCCTCAGCAGATTCCAGTTGATGTGCTATTTCAGCTGCACTGAACTGCAAATGTACATACAAAAATATCAAAATCAATACAAAAATATCGCTATAAATACCAGAATATCAAAATAAATATCAAAATATAATTATAAAATACCAAATTATCAAAATAGATATAAAAAATTTCCAAATTCAAAATGAATACCAGAATATCAAAATAGATATTAAAAATTAAAATATCAGAGCAAAAACCAAAGTACTAACATAAATACCATAATATCATTATAAATACCAAAATATCAAAACAGATATTTAAATATATATACTCTCTCTCTCTCTCTCTCTCTCTCTCTCTCTCTCTCAACCCTGTCTAATATCCTAACTTGATCTACAGGATAATTTTCTTTTTGTTAACACAGAGAAGGAGAAGTTAACTCGAATCACTGAAAGTAGCAGACGAACAAAAATGACCACAACATTAGTTATATGATCACAGTTCAACAATAATATACAACAATTCAACCAATCACATGCGGAAATGCTATTGCATAATAAATTAATTGTTGCAGTATTGTACCTACCAATGCATGCGTCATTCTACACAAACGCTGGATCTGATTAGGTGGGATAATCTTTCCATGTGTGTTTGTTACTAGAAGATGTAATAACTGAAAGAAAAAAATGTTTTCTGTAAATGGTGGTTTTCCATATGAGACGGTCCACAGAAAACATCTGTACATGATAATGTTCTCTTGTCCACTGAGGCGCTAGATTCATGAATACGCCACTATATAGGATATGCCATTAATTATCTTTGTTTAATTATATTTACTTTTTCGCCATTTATTTGTTGCTTTTCCGCTCAGCATTAAGGAGTAAGAGCAAAGACTGGTTGGCTCGGAATCAAAATAATGTGTCCGAATGGAGCGACATGTCTACCCACGAACTGTCGTTTTAGTGGGCTAGCATTATAAAAATCCAACTCAGCGTGCTGGTCTAGTACAAGGTGGACATCATCATCATCTCATTGAAAATTAACTTGTTCTCGCTATGATATAGCTGAAAAATTGCTGAATTGGTATTAAACAACAATCACTCACTCATGAATATCTTTCACTCGTGTGCGAAATTCAATGTTTTTTACTATTGCTTAACACTTGGATGACCCACATCCTTTCACTATGGGCGGAGGTTTGGGCCGATAAAACTAGTATAACCTCTCCCCTTTCATTGAAGTGACTGTACCAAGCAAGGAAAGTGAGCAGTGATATATTTGTACGTTAGCTATAGGGATATCAATTATTACCCTGTTCTACGATATTTCTATTAATATTATTGCATTTTGTAAATTTTTCGATGGTGTAGTATTTTTTTCTTTTTCATTTCATTATCCACTGCGCTCCACTCGAAAAAGAACATGAAATGTATTCCTACATTGTTTTACAGGGCCGCCCTTAGGAGGTACTCTCTGGAAAACATGCAGTGTATTGTTGTGTGTATTTGAACAGCCAAGAGTTGAAAATGTGCGAGGCCAATTTGAGAGCAATTGGTCCAATTGGCTTAAGGCCGGCCCTGATGATTTATAATGGCTTTTGGAAGAACCTATCAATCTGTTAATTACAAAAGAATTAATGTTCATCAACGTATTGTTTAACAATCAAGTTGATATTATTGCTTAATGGTTATGAGGGGCTCGATGAAGTGAATTGAAATATCCTCATTTAATCAGAGGAATGTAATAAGAATACACCATAGTTTGTATCTAAACATAAACAGAAGTGGGTTAGCGATTTTCTGTCCTTTTCTATGACAAATCTAGAGAATAAATGTTACTAGATACAGGTTAATTGGCTCATATCGCTTGATTGAAAACACACTTGGTCATGAAAGTCTTCAATAGCGATATTCATTATACATAAAAACAGGTTTATATTTGGTTGGCTCTCTCGGTTGTATCTTTCGCATTATTTGTATATTTTGGCATGTATGGAAATATATCTAGACAAAGTACCAGTCAAACGTTGAACTCACATCTGTATTGGCGGATCCGAATGGTACACAAAAAATGTTCATGTCACGGTCTGAATAGTGTTTTGCTGAAGCATTTAACTCTTGGTCTTTGACAATACTTGACTGAAAATAAATTGAAAACAGTGAATGGTTTAAAAATCCACTGTTCAGGCAAATGTTTTCACAGATGATTGATTTAACTACATGGACTTATTTCATAAGTTAAACAGTGTGTGTGTGTGTGTGTGTGTGTGTGTGTGTGTGTGTGTGTGAAGAGGGAGGGAGGGGTGTATACTTAAAACTATCAATGACAAAAACAACTACTGAAGAGTTAAACTAGAAACTACCATGCAATAAAATTATCCATCAAAATAGATAGCAATTTCAGGAATAATGTATTGGATCCCAAAAATTAAGACACACACATTCGTTTGATGTAGCACGATGGTAGACACTAGTGGGATATGCTAGCTCATTTGTAGCTCCTTAATTCACTCCCGATGCTTAGTGGGTTCGTATTGCTCAGTCGTTAGTCTTTTAAAGATCATTGTTTGTCCTTTTTCTCGGTCATTGTTTTATTTGTCCTTTTTCTCGGTCATTGTTTTATTTGTTCTTCTTTAATTATCCTTTTTGTATCTTCACACTTTACCTTTGTTAGAAAAAACGGAAGGAAAACTAGATAATGAACAATCAGGAGGCACATGCAACCTTTGGCATAAAACAGAGAACGGAGGAAGAAAAATGCTTAAAAAACACACACAACACAGAAAACTAAACAGATGAGTAACACCACCCCAATAATAACGAGAGAGAGAGAGAGAGAGAGAGAGAGAGGAGGTGGGAGAGAGAGAGAGAGGTAACACCATCCCAACAATAACGGGTGGTATCCAAGTGCTCGCGAATGGTAAGTATTTCCTAATTTTGATAAATCACCCGCCATTTTACTCGTAGTCAAGTCCTGTCAAATTCTTGTCGGTAATAGAGTGATAAATAAAATCTACGTAAAAAGGAAAAAGTTTGTTGCCAGTTGAGAATTTCGCTTGAGAGGTTTTTGCTTCAGTAGCCTAGCTATGTTCAGAAAATCACTGTAGGTGGCACAAGCCCTACAATAATGTAAGAGTCATGAAATGTACATGTCATACGCTTGTGGTACTAGGAAATTACAACTGTTGAATGGAGAATTGATTATTGGAAAGATTAAGTCATATGTTCTGCCTCCTTCTTAAAATATAAAACCTGCATGCATATGTCATACGAGGAGTCATATAGTTTTGTGTGGTTAGTACCAGAAGAACTATCCATTACCTTGCAGAATTTTCAGTCTTGGCAACCACATGTTGTGGTCAATGATACAGTCAAATTTAAAATACCAAATAACAATATGACAAATCACAGGACCAATACTGATAAACAATACAACACCAGGTAAAATTAAATTAGAATGAAATAAAAGTAAAAAAACTTCAAAACACCAGAAAACACAGGCTGACCTACATCGGGATCGATCGAACGAGAGAGAGAGAGAGAGAGAGAGAGAGAGAGAGAGAGAGAGAGAGAGAGAGAGAGGGTTTTCTTTGAACATCTAAAAAGGGTAGGCTATACATTCTGTGTATAGTGATTTATATGCCATTCATGCAAAGTGTGTCACCTTTCACTACTCATTTAATGACACACTTCAATGCGAAAATGCTTCGCTAAAGATAATCAAATAGAAATAATAAAATAGAAGGCCTAACACGTCTGCTTACTGTTAATTAAACTGTGGAAGTTTGACTTGACTCCGTTGAGTGGTCTTATTTCGGGGTGGGTGGTGGTGTTGTGGACTAGATATGTAACTATCTCAAAACTACAGGGAAATCCATTTTAGACTATGGAAAACATTCAGTAATCAATGTGATTAAAAATGAAATACTAGGTGCGCAACTTAATTTCCAGTAAATAAATATATGCAATTTTGATTGGTTTTTGTTGAGCAATATAGGATGAGTTGCGAATTAGGAATGCACATCTTAACCGGTCATCCCTGATATCAAAATAGCAGGTGCGATAAAGTCATCTTTCAATTGGAAATAAATAGCAGGTGTACAATGTTATGCCAAGTAAAAGCTTACATGTAATTGACTATCCTGTTTATGCCAAGTAAAGCCTTACATGTAATTGACAATCCTGTTAAAACCTTACATGTAATTGACTATCCTGTTTAGACGAAGTAAAATCTTACATGTAATTGACTATCCTGTTTAGACCAAGTAAAACCTTATATGTAATTGACTTCCTGTTAAAACCTTACATGTAATAGACAATCCTGTTTAGACCAAGTAAAACCTTACGTGTAATTGACTATCCTGTTTAGACCAAGTACAACTTTACATGTAATTGATTATCCTGTTTAGACCAAGTAAAAGCTGACATGTAATTAACTATCCCGTTTAGACCAAGTAAAATCTAGCATGTAATTGACTATCCTGCTTAGACCAAGTAAAACCTTACGTGTAATTGACTATCCTGTTTAGACCGAGTAAAACCTTACATGTAATTGACTATCCTGTTTAGACCAAGTAAAACCTTACATGTAATTGACTTCCTGTTTAGACCAAGTAAAACCTTACATGCAATTGACTTCCTGTTTAGACCAAGTAAAATCTGACATGTAATTGACTATCCTGTTAAAACCTTACATGTAATTGACTATCCTGTTTAGACCAAGTAAAACTTACATGTAATTGAATATCCTGTTTAAACCTTACATGTAATTGACTATCCTGTTGAAACCTTACATGTAATTGACTATCCTGTTTAGACCAAGTAAAACTTACATGTAATTGACTATCCTGTTAAAACCTTATATGTAATTGACTTCCTGTTTAGACCAAGTAAAACCTTACATGTAATTGACTTCCTGTTTAGACCAAGTAAAATCTGACATGTAATTGACTATCCTGTTAAAACCTTACATGTAATTGACTATCCTGTTTAGACCAAGTAAAACTTACATGTAATTGAATATCCTGTTTAAACCTTACATGTAATTAACTATCCTGTTGAAACCTTACATGTAATTGACTTCCTGCTTAGACCAAGTAAAACTTACATGTAATTGACTATCCTGTTAAAACCTTACATGTAATTGACTATCCTGTTAAAACCTTATATGTAATTGACTATCCTGTTAAAACCTTACATGTAATTGACTATCCTGTTAAAACCTTATATGTAATTGACTTCCTGTTTAGACCATTTGATTTTCTTGCTTCCAAAGACTTATAAATTAATTGGCTTTCCAATCTTTTGACTTTTGGACCTGATAAAGATGTCGACGACGTAAGACAAACGAACGATGATCACTACATTGTAGTCTCTGTGATACAGGTGACACAATATTGTATCTAAGTAGGGAAGATTAAAATAGTTAATTAAGAATTGCAAAGAGAGTTTTGTTATGTAATCATTGTATTTTAAAACTAAGTTAATGTGCCTCTGGAAACGATAGACGTATCATTGCATGGTTGTCACTTGCTTAGACTTTTGTATATATATCGATATCAATCCAGATTCAGATATTTACCAGTAGAGAAGTAACTGCGAGTGCACTATCATTGGTATCTCCCTCCTCATTAAGTGCTTCTGAAGAAGTTGCCATCCCGTCAGTCATCAGAATTACACAAGGTTTGAAGTCATGTTTAAATTTTGTAGTGGGAGGGCCTATAAGTTAAAACAAATATTCTATAATCTGTGGATTACAAAAGAATATTATTAGTTTTCTGGTAATGTAACATCGTCTGCAATATTTATCGGTGAACTCGTACCGTGATTAACAAAGAGGTAAATATAATCATGACCGCATGATTTCACTAAGAAATGATGCTTAGCTTAGTTTAATCCTGTAACTTTATTGAACAAGCCAGGAAAATGAGAGGGCATGCATATATATGTGTTAGGGGTATCGATGTTGCCGTTTTTTCAACAATTGTTCTTGGATTTTTGAACTGTTCCCAGGGGCAGTCGTGGTCGTGATTGCATGGCAGTTAGATTTATAACTATGCCTATGTAATCAATTCCTATCACCACTAACGTTGTGAGTTCGAATCCATCTCAGGTGAGGTGTACTCTACACAACATTATAGGATAAAGTTTGTCAGTGACTTCTGCAGGTCGGTTGCTTTCTCCGGGTAATCCGGTTTCCTCCACCAATAAAACTGACCGTCCTGATATAATATTATTGGAAGTGGCGATAAACACCATAACCATGGGACTGTTTCCAGAAATATTATGAAACATATTAAAATGTAATAAACCTTCTTCATTGGTATAATTCTAACATACATGGATACATGTTTAAAATAATGATTACAGAGTAATGTATCTTAAGTACAGTCCAATAATTTAGATGATCTGAAGTTTGATAGTTATTAACATGTACAAATCCGTACAGAAATATAATATCATGTGGAAAAACCCAACAAAATAATAAAGTAGTCGAATATGTTAATTTCTCTATGATTACGAATGATAAACGATGTGTTTGCGTTTCTTCCACGCTTAATTTTTTGGAATACAGGTAGAGAAACATTGTTGGGAGAAACGTGAATAATGTGGAAAAGGGAATGAAAGTATGGTTGTACAGTAAATCAAATGTATATAAAACTCTTCATATTATTGTCTCAAATCACAACAAATAATTAAAAAAAGGGACAAATAAAGAAATTAAGCTGAAGGGCCAGCCACCCATCAGTGAATAAATCCGGTTATAGAAACAACCATAGAAGCTGTGGTTACCCTATGTTCCCCATGGGATGAAGTGGAATAAGTCAAGACAAATAAAGAAAAACTCTAAGATACGGTAAGTTCTCTTCTTTTCTTGAATTCATTTTCAACCGGAGTGTAATATACCATTTTATTTGAGTTTACTTCATCATCATTATTACGTCATCAGTATTTAGCCGGGCTATTTGTGTGGTGTAACAGTAGCATATTTATTATAAACCGTTGCACTCCGCTAATGCTTGGGATATCCTTGACGAAAGATGTCTTACGTTGGCCTTGAATACTATTTAATATATATTTAGATAATGGTTGCGGCTATCGGATCTCTTCAATAGAACTAGTATTATACATATGATAACTTATCCATAATGTTCAAGATTATATAGTTTTTCATAATAACGTTATTCAGCCATTTATATGTTACTCACATTAGGAAAGCACTTGCACGACAGCATGATTTCACTAAGAGGGGAGGTTTGGTCCCATAACATAGCTTAACCTAACCACTTTTCATTGAAGTACATGTATTAAGACACGAAAGTGAGCAGTCATATATTTGTGTGTTAGGGGTATCAAATTTGCTTCTTTCTAAGATTTTCATATTTGATTTTAGAATTGTTCCGACAATGTGGTATTTTGATAAATGTGGTATTGTGAAAAATTAACTAATATCCGCCAATCCATGTTAAAACTCAAAACACATTCTGGCTTCCATGATTTATTTCGATTCTGATATGTCTAAGAGTACAACTACGGTAGTACACTTTGATTGAAAGACGGTAATTTATACATACGCTTGCGGAAAATGTCGCACACAATTTATGTAACTCAAATAATACTGCACCCTCTATCGGCATTTTTCGGGTCACAATTTATGCCGCCAATGGAAACGTCACATTCATCGGCGCATGTGCTAATGAGATAATACGAAGAAATAATTATGGCAATCATAGTAAAATGTTCTCAATAAAAACGTTTGGAAACGGTATCTTGTAGGTACTTTGACAATCATAATAGAATGTTCTCAATAAAAACGTTTGGAAGCGGTATCTTGTAGGTGCTTTAATATGCTAGAAAAATTACCAAACAATACATCTTTGTATTGTATTTTCGAAATGTTCCGACAGTGTGGTATTTTTGTTTTCCATTTTGCTATACAACTTTGTTAACATTATAAACTGTAAGATACTGCTTCACTTACAGTGAGTGATTCCAGACAGCGCCATTAAAAGACCCGCTGCTAGAGGTGACGGTCCATCGGGTTTCAATTTATCTAGAATATAAAGAACAATAAACAACTTAGTGCCATAAAAACACAAAACAGAAAGACATAATTATAATAGGATTGTAATGAATTGCTGGTGTATGACAAAATATAATTTGTGCTGGTTTTATCTGTGCTTTGCTGACAAGTAAATGGAAACATTATTTTCAGAAACTGAAATAAAATTCTACAAAGCAACAGAATAAAGAAAAACATAAATTATTGATTGATTCATAAATTTTCAGTAAAAAATAAATAAAAATCGTCATAGGTGTATATAAAGATAATGGTTAATTGTTTAACTGATAATGGTTCTTGATTTTTGTCTGTATGGGTTCTGAGGATTGTTTTGTGCGTTTTTGTCTCTATGAGTTCTGTGGATTGTTTTGTGTGTTTTTGTTTCTATGAGTTCTGAGGATTGCTTTGTGCGTTTTTGTCTCTATGGGTTCTGAGGATTGTTTTGTGTGCTTTTGTCTCTATGGGTTCTGAGGATTGTTTTGTGTGTTTTTGTCTCTATGGGTTCTGAGGATTGTTTTGTGTGTTTTTGTCTCTATGGGTTCTGAGGATTGCTTTGTGTGTTTTTGTCTCTATGGGTTCTGAGGATTGTTTTGTGTGTTTTTGTCTCTATGGGTTCTGAGGATTGTTTTGTGTGTTTTTGTCTCTATGGGTTCTGAGGATTGTTTTGTGTGTTTTTGTCTCTATGGGTTCTGAGGATTGTTTTGTATGTTTTTGTCTCTATGGGTTCTGAGGATTGCTTTGTGTGTTTTTGTCTCTATGGGTTCTGAGGATTGTTTTGTGTGTTTTTGTCTCTATGGGTTCTGAGGATTGTTTTGTGTGCTTTTGTCTCTATGGGTTCCGAGGATTGTTTTGTGTGTTTTTGTCTCTATGGGTTCTGAGGATTGTTTTGTGTGTTTTTGTCTCTATGGGTTCTGAGGATTGTTTTATGTGTTTTTGTCTCTATGGGTTCTGAGGATTGTTTTGTGTGTTTTTGTCTCTATGGGTTCTGAGGATTGTTTTGTGTGTTTTTGTCTCTATGGGTTCTCAGGATTGTTTTGTATGTTTCTGTCTCTATGGGTTCTGAGGATTGTTTTATGTGTTTTTGTCTCTATGGGTTCTGAGGATTGTTTTGTGTGTTTTTGTCTCTATGGGTTCTGAGGATTATTTTGTATGTTTTTGTCTCTATGGGTTCTGAGGATTGTTTTGTGTGTTTTTGTCTCTATGGGTTCTGAGGATTGTTTTATGTGTTTTTGTCTCTATGGGTTCTGAGGATTGTTTTGTGTGTTTTTGTCTCTATGGGTTCTGAGGATTGTTTTGTATGTTTTTGTCTCTATGGGTTCTGAGGATTGCTTTGTGTGTTTTTGTCTCTATGGGTTCTGAGGATTGTTTTGTGTGTTTTTGTCTCTATGGGTTCTGAGGATTGTTTTGTGTGTTTTTGTCTCTATGGGTTCCGAGGATTGTTTTGTGTGTTTTTGTCTCTATGGGTTCTGAGGATTGTTTTGTGTGTTTTTGTCTCTATGGGTTCTGAGGATTGTTTTATGTGTTTTTGTCTCTATGGGTTCTGAGGATTGTTTTGTGTGTTTTTGTCTCTATGGGTTCTGAGGATTGTTTTGTGTGTTTTTGTCTCTATGGGTTCTCAGGATTGTTTTGTATGTTTTTGTCTCTATGGGTTCTGAGGATTGTTTTATGTGTTTTTGTCTCTATGGGTTCTGAGGATTGTTTTGTGTGTTTTTGTCTCTATGGGTTCTGAGGATTGTTTTGTATGTTTTTGTCTCTATGGGTTCTGAGGATTGTTTTATGTGTTTTTGTCTCTATGGGTTCTGAGGATTGTTTTGTGTGTTTTTGTCTCTATGGGTTCTGAGGATTGTTTTATGTGTTTTTGTCTCTATGGGTTCTGAGGATTGTTTTGTGTGTTTTTGTCTCTATGGGTTCTGAGGATTGTTTTGTATGTTTTTGTCTCTATGGGTTCTGAGGATTGTTTTGTGTGTTTTTGTCTCTATGGGTTCCGAGGATTGTTTTGTGTGTTTTTGTCTCTATGGGTTCTGAGGATTGTTTTGTGTGTTTTTGTCTCTATGGGTTCTGAGGATTGTTTTATGTGTTTTTGTCTCTATGGGTTCTGAGGATTGTTTTGTGTGTTTTTGTCTCTATGGGTTCTGAGGATTGTTTTGTGTGTTTTTGTCTCTATGGGTTCTCAGGATTGTTTTGTATGTTTTTGTCTCTATGGGTTCTGAGGATTGTTTTATGTGTTTTTGTCTCTATGGGTTCTGAGGATTGTTTTGTGTGTTTTTGTCTCTATGGGTTCTGAGGATTGTTTTGTATGTTTTTGTCTCTATGGGTTCTGAGGATTGTTTTATGTGTTTTTGTCTCTATGGGTTCTGAGGATTGTTTTATGTGTTTTTGTCTCTATGGGTTCTGAGGATTGCTTTGTGTGTTTTTGTCTCTATGGGTTCTGAGGATTGTTTTATGTGTTTTTGTCTCTATGGGTTCTGAGGATTGCTTTATGTGTTTTTGTCTCTATGGGTTCTGAGGATTGCTTTGTGTGTTTTTGTCTCTATGGGTTCTGAGGATTGTTTTGTGTGTTTTTGTCTCTATGGGTTCTGAGGATTGTTTTGTGTGTTTTTGTCTCTATGGGTTCTGAGGATTGTTTTATGTGTTTTTGTCTCTATGGGTTCTGAGGATTGTTTTATGTGTTTTTGTCTCTATGGGTTCTGAGGATTGTTTTGTGTGTTTTTGTCTCTATGGGTTCTGAGGATTGTTTTGTGTGTTTTTGTCTCTATGGGTTCTCAGGATTGTTTTGTATGTTTTTGTCTCTATGGGTTCTGAGGATTGTTTTATGTGTTTTTGTCTCTATGGGTTCTGAGGATTGTTTTGTGTGTTTTTGTCTCTATGGGTTCTGAGGATTGTTTTGTATGTTTTTGTCTCTATGGGTTCTGAGGATTGTTTTATGTGTTTTTGTCTCTATGGGTTCTGAGGATTGTTTTGTGTGTTTTTGTCTCTATGGGTTCTGAGGATTGTTTTATGTGTTTTTGTCTCTATGGGTTCTGAGGATTGTTTTGTGTGTTTTTGTCTCTATGGGTTCTGAGGATTGTTTTGTATGTTTTTGTCTCTATGGGTTCTGAGGATTGTTTTGTGTGTTTTTGTCTCTATGGGTTCCGAGGATTGTTTTGTGTGTTTTTGTCTCTATGGGTTCTGAGGATTGTTTTGTGTGTTTTTGTCTCTATGGGTTCTGAGGATTGTTTTATGTGTTTTTGTCTCTATGGGTTCTGAGGATTGTTTTGTGTGTTTTTGTCTCTATGGGTTCTGAGGATTGTTTTGTGTGTTTTTGTCTCTATGGGTTCTCAGGATTGTTTTGTATGTTTTTGTCTCTATGGGTTCTGAGGATTGTTTTATGTGTTTTTGTCTCTATGGGTTCTGAGGATTGTTTTGTGTGTTTTTGTCTCTATGGGTTCTGAGGATTGTTTTGTATGTTTTTGTCTCTATGGGTTCTGAGGATTGTTTTATGTGTTTTTGTCTCTATGGGTTCTGAGGATTGTTTTATGTGTTTTTGTCTCTATGGGTTCTGAGGATTGCTTTGTGTGTTTTTGTCTCTATGGGTTCTGAGGATTGTTTTATGTGTTTTTGTCTCTATGGGTTCTGAGGATTGCTTTATGTGTTTTTGTCTCTATGGGTTCTGAGGATTGCTTTGTGTGTTTTTGTCTCTATGGGTTCTGAGGATTGTTTTGTGTGTTTTTGTCTCTATGGGTTCTGAGGATTGTTTTGTGTGTTTTTGTCTCTATGGGTTCTGAGGATTGTTTTATGTGTTTTTGTCTCTATGGGTTCTGAGGATTGTTTTATGTGTTTTTGTCTCTATGGGTTCTGATGATTGTTTTGTGTGTTTTTGTCTCTATGGGTTCTGAGGATTGTTTTGTGTGTTTTTGTCTCTATGGGTTCTGAGGATTGCTTTGTATGTTTTTGTCTCTATGGGTTCTAAGGATTGTTTTATGTGTTTTTGTCTCTATGGGTTCTGAGGATTGTTTTGTGTGTTTTTGTCTCTATGGGTTCTGAGGATTGTTTTGTGTGTTTTTGTCTCTATGGGTTCTGAGGATTGTTTTGTGTGTTTTTGTCTCTATGGGTTCTGAGGATTGTTTTGTGTGCTTTTGTTTCTATGGGTTCTGAGGATTGTTTTGTGTGTTTTTGTCTATATGAGTTTACTGAGGATTGTTTTGTGTTTTTGGTAATACACATGTACCAAATGTTATTAATTCAATATGAAGCAGTTAAAGATGTTTATAGCCATAATACCTTGTTGCTTAGTTTTCACTAATTTTAATGTTTTTTTTTTTTATTGGAGATTTTGAAGTACCAGCTACCAGTCTATATTATTACCTATTTCTTTTTTGATATCATCATAATCTGCAAATGGTGGTAAAAGTAACTTCGTTTCCCTTCCAAAACAGGCAAGTCCTATGTTATCACGTATATTGTGCTTTAAACTCATGGTTTGAAGGCCTATATGACAATGTAATCAGATTACAAGTCGATTCAATATATGTTAATAATGAAAATTTTCCTGGTACTTATCAATCTTATCAAGTACACATAAACGAGCATTTCTAATGTTGTTGAATTAATATAGTGAACATGAACATAAGAAACAATATACAAACATGTACTCAAATAAATGGCATATGATCGAAAGTGTGGCAGTGTTATATATGTACATACGTCTGTACTTTTGTCCTTTTTCTTTTGGCATTGTATTGTCTGTCCTTCAATTTATGGTTTCTTATTATCCCTTTCGTTACTTTCAAACTTTTCTAACACATCTCGTAGACAAGTATTATGGTCACGAGGTGCAATGGGGACCTTGCACAAGTGCAGTCAAGAGGTTTAGACTTGGAAGATCCTGAAACGTTTAGGCTGAAAATCTTGGTTGCAATATGTGTAGTATAGATATAGGAGACGATTGGAACAAATGGATTTTAAAATAGAAAGGACTTTTAGATTCATCTGATAGACAATAGTAAAATGTTGACAGCTAAATTCCCTCGCAATAAGTGAAGAGGGTACTACGCTGTCAGTTAAAGACCATAGAAACATGTGAACTGCCAGCTATTATCGTGCATATAGTCAAGTTACGTTCGGCATCAGTGAGACGAGCCTGCTTAAATGTGAAGCTATCCAAAACTGTGCTTTACTTTGACCCGTTTTATCCTCAATATAAAATATATATCATTAAAATGGTTGAATGAGACTATCGTTTTTTTTTATTGCACTCAGTATATATATCATGCACGTACCTTCAATATATTCTATAGCAGTTTTAATCATCAAATCAAACTTTTCACCCTTCATACTTTCTGATGTATCTAGTAGTATAACGTAGTTATGTCCCCTGGAACTTATCTTCCCAAAACTCATGGTCACTTTCAACGCAACTTCAAATAAACACAATGAAGACAAAACATATTAATTTTAATAGCGAGGATTTGTATAACTAAACGGAATAACCACACCTCCCGTCATTTGAATGCTGTTGATATAACAGTTACCCTCCAGGTTTGGTAAACGTTGCTTGATTGTTATCATCTTATACATGTGCGTCATGATGGCACAAAATACATGACACATTGTTATCATCTTATACCTGTGTGTCACAATGACACAAAGTACATTGACACATTGTTATCATCTTATACATGCCTGTCACAATGACACAAAGTGCATCGACACATTGCTATCACCTTATACCTGTGTGTCACAATGACACAAAGTACATCGACACATTGCTATCATCTTATACCTGTGTGTCACAATAACACAAAGTATAGTGACATATAGTTATCATAGTATACCTGTGTGTACCAATCACACAAATTACAGTGACACATTGTTATCATCTTACACCTGTGTGTCACAATGACACAAAGTACAGTGACACATTGTTATCATCTAATACCTTTGTGTCACACAGACACAACGTACATTGACACATTGCTATCATCTTATACATGTGTGTCACAATGATGCAAAGTACATCGACACATTGCTTTCATCTTGTACCTGTGTCACAATGACACAAAGTACATCGACACATTGTTTTCATCTTGTACCTGTGTCACAATGACACAAAGTACATCGACACATTGCTTTCATCTTATACACGCGTGTCACAATGACACAAAGTACATCGACACATTGCAATCACCTTATACCTGTGTGTCACAATGGCACAAAGTGCATCGACACATTGCTATCTTCTTATACCTGTGTGTCACAATGACACAAAGTAAATCTCCACATTAATTTCATATTATACATGTGTGTACCAATGACACATAGTTATCATCTTATACCTGTGTCTCACAATGACACAAAGTACATTGACACATGGTTATCATCTTATACCTGTGTGTCACAATGACACAAAGTACATTGACACATTGTTATCTTCTTATACATGTGTGTCACAATGACACAAAGTACATTGACACAGTGTTATCATCTTATACATGTGTGTCATAGCGACACAAAGTACATTGACACATTGTTATCATCTTATACATGTGTGTCATAATGACACAAAGTACATTGACTCATTGTTATCATCTTATACATGTGTGTCACAATGACACAAAGTACATTGACATATTGTTATCATCTTATACATGTGTGTCACAATGACACAAAGTACATTGACACATTGTTATCATCTTATACATGTGTGTCACAATGACACAAAGTACATTGACACATAGTTATTATATTATACCTGTGTGTCACAATGACACAAAGTACATTGACACATTGTTATCATCCTATACCTGTGTGTCACAATGACACAAAGTACATTGACACATTACTATCATCTCATACCTGTGTGTCACAATGACACAAAGTAAATTGACACATTATTATCATCTTTTACCTGTATGTCACAATGACACAAAGTACATTGACACATTGTTATCATCTTATACCTGTGTGCACTAATGAGACAGAGTACAGTGACTCATTGTTATCATCTTATACCTGTGTGTCACAATGACACAAAGTACAGTGACATATTGTTATCATCTTATACATGTGTGTCACAATGACACAAAGTACATTGACACATAGTTATCATCTTATACATGTGTGTCACAATGACACAAAGTACATTGACACATTGTTATCTTCTTATACATGTGTGTCACAATGACACAAAGTACATTGACACAGTGTTATCATCTTATACATGTGTGTCATAACGACACAAAGTACATTGACACATTGTTATCATCTTATACATGTGTGTCATAATGACACAAAGTACATTGACTCATTGTTATCATCTTATACATGTGTGTCACAATGACACAAAGTACATTGACATATTGTTATCATCTTATACATGTGTGTCACAATGACACAAAGTACATTGACACATTGTTATCATCTTATACATGTGTGTCACAATGACACAAAGTACATTGACACATAGTTATTATATTATACCTGTGTGTCACAATGACACAAAGTACATTGACACATTGTTATCATCCTATACCTGTGTGTCACAATGACACAAAGTACATTGACACATTACTATCATCTCATACCTGTGTGTCACAATGACACAAAGTAAATTGACACATTATTATCATCTTTTACCTGTATGTCACAATGACACAAAGTACATTGACACATTGTTATCATCTTATACCTGTGTGCACTAATGAGACAGAGTACAGTGACACATTGTTATCATCTTATACCTGTGTGTCACAATGACACAAAGTACAGTGACATATTGTTATCATCTTATACATGTGTGTCACAATGACACAAAGTACATTGACACATAGTTATAATCTTATACATGTGTGTCACAATGACACAAAGTACATTGACACATTGTTATCATCTTATACCTGTGTGTCACAATGACACAAAGTACATTGACACATTGTTATCATCTTATACATGTGTGTCACAATGACACAAAGTACATTGATACATTACTATCATCTCTTACCTGTGTGTCACAATGACACAAAGTACATTGACACATTATTATCATCTTTTACCTGTGTGTCACAATGACAGAAAGTACAGCGACATATTGTTATCATCTTATACCTGCGTGCTCTAATGAGACAGAGTACAATGACACATTGTTATCATCTTATATCTGTGTGTACCAATGACACAAAGTACAGTGACATATAGTTATCGTGTTATACGTGTGTTTCATAGCGACACAAAGTACCTTGACATATTGATATCATCATATACATGTGTGTCACAATGACACAAAGTACACTGACACATTGTTATCATCTTATACACATGTGTCACAATGACACATAGTACATCGACACATTGTTTACATCTTATACCTGTGTGTCACAATGACACAAAGTACAGTGACATATTGTTATCATCTTATACCTGTGTGAACCAATGAGACAAAGTACATTGACACATTGTTATCATCTTATACCTGTGTGTCACAATGACATAAAATACAGTGACACATTGTTATCATCTTATACCTGTTTGTACCAATGAAACAAAGTACAGTGACATATTGTTATCATCTTATACCTGTGTGTACTAATGAGACAAAGTTCAGTGATGCATTGTTATCATCTTATACCTGTGTGTCACAATGACACAAAGTACATTGACACATTACTACCATCTTTTACCTGGGTGTCACAATGACACAAAGGACATTGACCCATTACTATCATCTCATACCTGTGTGACACAATGACATAAAGTACAGTGACACATTGTTATCGTCTTATATCTGTGTGTACCAATGAGACAAAGTACAGTGACATATAGTTATCATGTTATACGTGTGTGTCATAACGATACAAAGTACCTTGACACATTGATATCATCTTATACATGTGTGTCACAATGACACAAAGTACATTGACACATTTTTATCATCTTATACGTGTGTGTCACAATGACGCAAAGTACATTGACACATAGTTATTATCTTATACCTGTGTGTCACAATGACACAAAGTACATTGACACATTGTTATCATCTTATACCTTTGTGTCACAATGACATAAAGTACATTGACACATTGTTATCATCTTATACATGTGTGTCACTATGACACAAAGTACATTGACACATTACTATCATCTCATACCTGTGTGTCACAATGACACAAAGTACAGTGACATATTGTTATCATCTTATAGCTGTGTGTACCAATGAGACAAAGTACATTGACACATTGCTATCATCTTATACATGTGTGTCACAATGACACAAAGTACATTGACACATTGTTATCATCTTATACACATGCCCCACAATGACACAAAGTACACTGACACATTGTTATCATCGTATACACATGTGGCACAATGACACAAAGTACATTGACACATTACTATCATCTTATACCTGTGTGTCACAATGACACAAAGTACATTGACACATTGTTATCATCTTATACATGTGTGTCACAATGACACAAAGTACATTGAAACATTGTTATCATCTAATACATGTGTGTCACAATGACACAAAGTACATTGACACATTGTTATTATCTTATACATGTGTGTCACAATGACGCAAAATACATTGACACATTGTTATCATCTTATACAAATGTGCCACAATGACACAAAGTACACTGACACATTGTTATCATCTTATACACATGTGTCACAATGACACAAAGTACATTGACACATTGTTATCATCTTATACACATGTGGCACAATGACACAAAGTACATTGACACATTACTATCATCTTATACTTGTGCATCACAATGACACAAAGTACATTGACACATTACTATCATCTCATACCTGTGTGACACAATGACATAAAGTACAGTGTCACATTGTTATCATCTTATACCTGTGTGTACCAATGAGAAAAAGTACAGCGACATATAGTTATCGTGTTATACGTGTGTCATAACGACACAAAGTACCTTGACACATTGATATCGTCTAATACATGTGTGTCACAATGACACAAAGTACATTGACACATTGTTATCATCTCATACATGTGTGTCACAATGACACAAAGTACATTGACACATTGTTATCATCTTATACATGTGTGTCACAATGACACAAAGTACATTGACACATTGTTATCATCTTATACATGTGTGTCACAATGACACAAAGCACATTGACACATTGTTATCATCTTATACATGTGTGTCACAATGACACAAAGTACATTGACACATAGTTATTATCTCATACCTGTGTGTCACAATGACACAAAGTACATTGACACAATGTTATCATCTTATACCTGTGTGTCACAATGACACAAAGTACATTGACACATTGTTATCATCTTATACATGTGTGTCACAATGACAGAAAATACATTGACACATTACTATCATCTCATACCTGTGTGTCACAATGACACAAAGTACAGTGACATATTGTTATCATCTTATACCTGTGTGTACCAATGAGACAAAGTACAGTGACATATAGTTATCGTGTTATACGTGTGTGTCATAACGACACAAAGTACCTTGACACATTGATATCATCTCATACATGTGTGTCACAATGACACAAAGTACATTGACACATTGTTATCATCTTATACATGTGTGTCACAATGACACAAAGTACATTGACACATAGTTATTATCTTATACCTGTGTGTCACAATGACACAAAGTACATTGACACAATGTTATCATCTTATACCTGTGTGTCACAATGACACAAAGTACATTGACATATTGCTATCATCTTATACATGTGTGTCACAATGACACAAAGTACATTGACACATTACTATCATCTCATACCTGTGTGTCACAATGACACAAAGTACAGTGACATATTGTTATCATCTTATACCTGTGTGTACCAATGAGACAAAGTACAGTGACATATAGTTATCGTGTTATACATGTGTGTCACAATGACACAAAGTACATTGACACATTGTTATCATCTTATACACATGTGCCACAATGACACAAAGTACACTGACACATTGTTATCATCTTATAAACATGTGTCACAATGACATGAAGTACATTGACACATTATCATCTTATACACATGTGGCACAATGACACAAAGTACATTGACACATTACTATCATCTTATACCTGTGTATCACAATGACACAAAGTACATTGACACACTACTATCATCTCATACCTGTGTGACACAATGACATAAAGTACAGTGACACATTGCTATCATCTTATACCTGTGAGTACCAATCAGACAAAGTACAGTGACATATAGTTTTCGTGCTATACGTGTGTCATAACGACACAAAGTACCTTGACACATTGATATCGTCTTATACATGTGTGTCACAATGACACAAAGTACATTGACACATTGTTATCATCTTATACATGTGTGTCAAAATGACACAAAGTACATTGACACATTGTTATCATCTTATACATGTGTGTCACAATGACACAAAGTACATTGACACATTGTTATCATCTTATACATGTGTGTCACAATGACACAAAGTACATTGACACATAGTTATTATCTCATACCTGTGTGTCACAATGACACAAAGTACATTGACACAATGTTATCATCTTATACCTGTGTGTCACAATGACACAAAGTACATTGACACATTGTTATCATCTTATACATGTGTGTCACAATGACACAAAGTACATTGACACATTACTATCATCTCATACCTGTGTGTCACAATGATACAAAGTACAGTGACATATTGTTATCATCTTATACCTGTGTGTACCAATGAGACAAAGTACAGTTATATATAGTTATCGTGTTATACGTGTGTGTCATAACGACACAAAGTACCTTGACACATTGATATCATCTTATACATGTGTGTCACAATGACACAAAGTACATTGACACATTGTTATCATCTTATACATGTGTGTCACAATGACACAAAGTACATTGACACATAGTTATTATCTCATACCTGTGTGTCACAATGACACAAAGTACATTGACACAATGTTATCATCTTATACCTGTGTGTCACAATGACACAAAGTACATTGACACATTGTTATCATCTTATACATGTGTGTCACAATGACACAAAGTACATTGACACATTACTATCATCTCATACCTGTGTGTCACAATGACACAAAGTACAGTGACATATTGTTATCATCTTATACCTGTGTGTACCAATGAGTCAAAGTACAGTGACATATAGTTATCGTGTTACACATGTGTGTCACAATGACACAAAGTACATTCACACATTGTTATCATCTTATACGTGTGTGTCACAATGACACAAAGTACATTGACACATTACTATCATCTCATACCTGTGTGTCACAATGACAAAAAGTACAGTGACATATTGTTATCATCTTATATCTGTGTATACCAATGAGACAAAGTACATTGACACATTGCTATCATATTATACCTGTGTGTCACAATAACACAAAGTACAGTAACACATTGTTATCATCTTTTACCTGTGTGTCACAATAACACAAAGTACATTGACACATTGCTATCATCTTTTACCTGTGTGTCACAATGACACAAAGTACATTGACATATTGTTATCATCTTATACCTGTGTGACACAATGACATTAAGTACAGTGACACATTATTATCATCTTATACCTGTGTGTACCAATGAGACAAAGTACAGTGACATATAGTTATCGTGTTATACGTGTGTGTCATAACGACACGAAGTACCTTGACACATTGATATCATCTTATACATGTGTCTCACAATGACACAAAGTACTTTGACACATTGTTATCATCTTATACATGTGTGTCATAATGACACAAAGTACATTAACACATTGTTATCATCTTATACATGTGTGTCCCAATGACACAAAGTACATTGACACATTGTTATCATCTTATACATGTGTGTCACAATGACACAAAGTACATTGATACATAGTTATTATCTTATACCTGTGTGTCACAATGACACAAAGTACATTGACACATTGTTTTCATCTTATACCTGTGTGTCACAATGACACAAAGTACATAGACACATTGTTATCATCTTATACATGTGTGTCACAATGACACAAAGTACATTGACACATTACTATCATCTCATACCTGTGTGTCACAATGACACAAAGTACAGTGACATATTGTTATCATCTTATACCTGTGTGTACCAATGAGACAAAGTACATTGACACATTGCTATCATCTTTTACCTGTGTGTCACAATGACACAACGTAGATTGACACATTGCTATCATCTTTTACCTGTGTGTCACAATGACACAAAGTGCATTGACATATTGTTATCATCTTATACCTGTGTGTCACAATGACACAAAGTACATTGACACATTACTATCACCTTATACCTGTGTGTCAGAATGACACAAAGTACATTGGCACATTGTTATCATCTCATACACATGCGCCACAATGACACAAAGTACACTGACACATTGTTATCATCTTATACACATGTAGCACAATGACACAAAGTACATTGACACATTACTAGCATCTTATACCTGTGTGTCACAATGACACAAAGTACATTGACACATTACTATCATCTCATACCTGTGTGACACAATGACATAAAGTACAGTGACACATTGTTATCATCTTATACCTGTGTGTACCAATGAGACAAAGTACAGTGACATATAGTTATCGTGTTATGCGTGTGTCATAACGACACAAAGTACCTTGACACATTGATATCGTCTTATACATGTGTGTCACAATGACACAAAGTACATTGACACATTGTTATCATCTCATACATGTGTGTCACAATGACACAAAGTACATTGACACATTGTTATCATCTTATACTTGTGTGTCACAATGACACAAAGTACATTGACACATGGTTATCATCTCATACATGTGTGTCACAATGACACAAAGTACATTGACACATTACTATCATCTCATACCTGTGTGTCACAATGACACAAAGCATAGTGACATATTGTTATCATGTTATATCTGTGTGTACCAATGAGACAAAGTACAGTGACACATTGCTATCATCTTTGACCTGTGTGTCACAATGACACAACGTACATTGACACATTGCTATCATCTTTTACCTGTGTGTCACAATGACACAAAGTACATTGACACATTGTTATCATCTTTTACCTGTGTGTCACAATGACACAAAGTACAGTAACACATTGTTATCATCTTTTACCTGTGTGTCACAATAACACAAAGTACATTGACACATTGCTATCATCTTTTACCTGTGTGTCACAATGACACAAAGTACATTGACATATTGTTATCATCTTATACCTGTATGTCACAATGACACAAAGTACATTGACACATTACTATCACCTTATACCTGTGTGTCACAATGACACAAAGTACATTGACACATTGTTATCATCTTATACACATGCGCCACAATGACACAAAGTACACTGACACATTGTTATCATCTTATACACATGTGGCACAATGACACAAAGTACATTGACACATTACTATCATCTTATACCTGTGTGTCACAATGACACAAAGTACATTGACACATTATTATCATCTCATACCTGTGTGACACAATGACACAAAGTACAGTGACACATTGTTATCATCTTATACCTGTGTGTACCAATGAGACAAAGTACAGTGACATATAGTTATCGTGTTATACGTGTGTGTCATAACGACACAAAATACCTTGACACATTGATATCATCTCATACATGTGTGTCACAATGACACAAGGTACACTGACACATTGTTATCATCTTATACACATGTGTCACAATGACACATAATACATTGACACATTGTTTACATCTTATACCTGTGTGTCACAATGACACAAAGTGCATCGACACATTACTATCATCGCATACCTGTGTGTCACAATGACACAAAGTACATCGACACATTGCTTTCATCTTATAGATGTGTGTCACAATGACACAAAGTACATCGACACATTGCTTTCATCTTATACCTGTGTGTCACAATTGCATAAAGTACATCGACACATTGCTATCATTTTATACCTGTTTGTCACAATGACACAAAGTACATCGACACATTGTTTTCATCTTATACATGTGTGTCACAATGACACAAAGTACATCGACACATTGTTTTCTTCTTATACATGTGTGTCACAATGACACAAAGTACATCGACACATTGCTATCATCTTATACCTGTGTGTTACAATGACACAAAGTACATTGACACATTTTTTTCTTCTTATACATGTGTGTCACAATGTCTAAAAGTACACCGACACATTGTTATCATCTTATACCTGAGTGTGAAAATGACACACAATACATTGACACTAAAGGAAAAATTTGCAGTGGTTAAATAAATAAAAAAAATTGAATTATATACAGGATGAACATTTTCGAGTAAAATTCATACGTGTGTCAGGAAATATATGAAGACTTACCTTGACCTTGTGATTGTGTTGCAATGTGTGTCCACTCCTCATATGAATGTGTTTTCTGTTTGTTGTCGTAATCTATAAAAAGTAATCGTGGACTAAGTTAGCATGCACAAATACAAACAAGTCACCTATCGTAAGACAAAAACCCAATTAACTGTTCAGAGATGCTATGTCTTTTTTTTAATTTCCTGTTGCCATATTTTATAAAATATAAACCATTCTGAAATAAATAATCTGACCTTGCTGATTCTAACAAGAGTTTTTTGGTAAAATTCGAGTGAAAATATAACCCACCTTCTAAAAGTTAAATGGTTGGTCACTTACAGTTGGAATACTATCAAGACAAAGTAATAAAATTAGGTTACTTAGAATAAACCTTTTCTTTTACAGCAAATAATGCTTCTTATATTGTATCAACATTTACTATGCCACTTGTTCTCATATCACAGGGATCTGGATATACTGAATATAACATTATATGTCAGCTACTTGAGACAGATCGGTGGTATTATCTATTATATGTCAGCTATTTGAGACAGATCGGTGGTATTATCTATTATATGTCAGCTATTTGAGACAGATCGATGATAGTATCTATTATATGTCAGCTATTTGAGACAGATCGGTGGTATTATCTATTATATGTCAGCTATTTGAGACAGATCGATGATAGTATCTATTATATGCTGCTTCTCCGATAAGCACGCAGCATTAAGGAGTAACACCAAAGATTGGTTGGCTCGGATTAAGGATAATGTGTCCGAGTGAACCGACATGTCTACCCGCGGACAGATTATTTTCAGTGAGTTAGCACTATTAAATTCCAACACAGCATACAAAGTGTATATCATCTCATCATATGTAACTTTACCGCCATGATATACAGTACAGTCAGAGACATAGTGTGATAAATCACTGTGATAGACATATCACTCATCTTATTGATTTGGATATATCTTTTGTTCTATTAAATATATCTTCAAAATTTCTTTTACATTTAAAGTGTTTCTTATTATCACTCAAAAGGCATATCAGAATAAGTAAATGGATTAAACAGACCAAAAGATATATCAGTATCACTAAGAAGAGTGATACGTCTATCACAGTGATTTATCACTCTATGTCTCTGACTGTACTGTAGCTGAAAAATTGCTCATTTGGTGTTACCCAACAATTACTCACTCACTATTAAAAAGTGATGATGATCACTCAAGCAAATGTTATATGCATTTTCTTTACAATAATCTAGTATAAAGCTGTCTTCTGGAACTAAGATAATTGTGGCTCACTATCATCTTCTGAGCCTTGTTTTAATACATCTAAAAAGTATGTACTCAACTTGCAATGTGCAATGTTTCTTCATTCAAAGTTCATTTGTATGATATATTATTTTTCTATTTCATCATGACAAGTTTATCTATCCTCTTTTAAACCTATCACCACCGGCAATTCAAACATTGCCTGTCAATAAGTTATTGTTGTTATTGTGAATATCCCGTCACGTTCTGTTGATGTGAAATATTGTCATTGATATCGTCTATACAGGTTGTAGTTCATATACTGAGCATGTTGCAAATTATTATAAGCTAAAAGTCGTAAATCTCACCTCTCTCTGCCATCTGAGCCATTGTCATGATGCCCTTTGGTTTTTGAGATGTATCAGGTTTTCCTTTTTGGGATGTTCTGAAGAAAAACCCAAGAACACGTAAGTAACACAGAGGGTACATATTTAAACAAATTTTATATATAATGTGATATATAATATATTAGTATGATTTGGTCTTTCTTCTATCTCACTTGCATATGAACAACATCAGTGGTGTAATGGTTCGAGTGCTCGCCCCACGTGTGGTAGATCGTTGGTTCGAGCCCCGGTCGGGTCAAACCAAAGACTATAAAATTGATATTTATTGCTTCTCCGCTAAACACGCAGCACTACGGAGAAAGAGCAAAGACTGGACCGTGAGTTGCCTCGGAATCAGGGTAATGTGCCCGAGTGGGCCGAGATGTCTATCCGCTGACTGTTCTTCCAGTGAGCTAGCACTATACAAATTCAACTAAGTGTTTTGATCTATTATAAAGCGGACCTCACCATTATCTCATTTAAAACAAGATATGATTATAATCTAACGATTATGAAGTCTCCCAAATCGGCCACTGACAACCGGTTTAAAAAATAAATTAAAAGCTACCTTTGAAATCGAACAATGTTGAATTTTTGCGGTATTGTGGTGGCCATTTTGAAAATGGAGACCGGTAGAATTTGTTCAATGTCGGGAATCAATTCAGGACGTTGAAATCGAACAATGTTGAATTTGTGCGGTATTGTGGCGGCCATTTTGAAAATGGCGACCGGTAGAAATTTTTCGATGTCAGGAATCAATTCGGGACATCATTATCTACCCACATATCAAATTTTGATGATATCGGACAATGTTAAATTTTTACCGCCCATTTTTTATGCCGTGTTTTGGCAGACATCTCGAAAATTTTGAAAACGTAGAATTGTTCCTCTAATGGTGACCTATCACTATGTCAAATTTTATGTCTCTATCATTATCCATGTAGAAGTTATCAACATTAATATACGTAATTTCAAATATCCCAATGGATTCTATAGTAACCCCCACCCCCTTTGAACCCCTAAAAATATGACTTTGACCCCCTTTACCACAAAGATGGAAACTTTAGGATCAACTAGAATCATATATCTATAACTCCACAAAGTTTCATGAAATTCTGTCCCGTAGTTCCTGAGATCTGCCGTGGACAAGTTCATGTGCCAAAGAAAGAAAGGAGAATAAAGAGAAGAATAAGAATAACAAGATATGATTATAATCTAACGATTATGAAGTCTCCCAAACCGGCCACTGACACTATCTATCCACATATCAAATTTTGATGATATCGGACAATGTTGAATTTTTACCCCCCATTTTTATGCCGTGTTTTGGCAGCCATTTTGAAAATGGCAGACATCTTGAAAATTTTGAAAACGCAGAATTGCTCCTCTAATGGTGACCTATCACTATGTCACAATTTATGTCTCTATCATTATCCAGTTAGAAGTTATCAACATTAATGTACGAAATTTCAAGTTTCCCATAGGATTCTATAGTAACCCCCATCCCCTTTGAACCCCCCCCCCCCCCTACCCCAAAAAATGACTTTGACCCCCTTTACCCCAAATCTGAAATGCCATTTTGAATTGTATCAACACGCCAAAAGCTTCCACACACTACGGTGAATATTCTTACGATGTTTGATGAAAGAAATCAATTTTTTTTTTTAAATCCCTCCTTTTTTTATTTCCATGGCAACTGCGGCAACGTTTGTTCTACCGATTCCGAATTTTTTGGCTTATCTCGTTCCTCTAGATGTGGATGTAGCATAAAACATTACTGCAAAACTTTGTGAAGTTTGGAGTGAATTTAAATTTTTTTTGCACCTTGGTTACCATGGCAACGGCCGCCATTTTGAATTTTACAACGGACATTTTTATGCGCGTCATCCCAGCATTTCTTTCTTCTTGGATGTTATCAGGAATATTCAGTCAACGACGTATGTAAAACTACGCTCTTTAGATATGCAGGCATTGGTTAGACGCAGTGAAGCTGACAAAGTAAAGTTTTCTACAGATCAATTTGAAAAATACATCACAGGAACCGTCTCCAGAGCTTCATATGATTGTAGCATGGGCTGCAAATTTACTGCAAGAACGGATTTGTAACTTTTATAGAAACCAGAAACTGTAAATAGTGCTTTTAATGTTCTATAAACGTTATTTTAAAATGAATATACTTTTAATATTTAATTGTGTAGTGCTATAATAAAAACCAAACCAATATCTTGCTCAAAATCCTACTTCCACCTCCCCGTGGTGAGCAAGGGACAATGGGTATATATATTACCTAGCGAACGAAAGAGGTAAACACAGACTTTTTAAAATAGAATAACGGATAAAACTTTGCGCAAAAGGCCTATAAATAATTTGCGCAAAAGCGAAAAATAATTTGCGCAAAAGGGTTAAAAATAATATCAATGTGTGCAAAACACCGATATAAATATTAATTATCATGTTTTCATATTTCATGTGTGCTTATATAGTTTTAAAGTTTAATAATAATTTTTCATTATGTTTTCGTATTTTATGTAATTCCATTTATGTAGAAAGAACAAAAAAACAATCAAATTTACTTTCATTTACCTGATTGTTCACCCTTAATGGGACCCCTTAATCCCTCTTAATTAGGAAGGCCAACATTCTTTCACACTGTCTCACATAGCCAACATTTTTTTCTTACCTGTACCTATATAAAATAATAGAATGTTGGCTAAGTGAGACGGCACTTCGGAAAAAATGCAATGTTTTATTCTAAAAACGATGTTAATTAATTTTCAGATTTATATCCATTGTGTAAAGGAACCACCGGTCAGCTAGAATTTTATTTGTGTTTTTCCTAGTTTTCCAGTTTTAAATGATAGAATGCTTGAATAATAAAACTGCAAATATTATCATAGTGCACACATCCCGCGCAAAGCAGAAGTTTTGAAATTTTCTCTAATTCCTCGTGCATTTTCACATCTCCCAACCGATGTGAGAACAATTTGATAATCAACGTGTGGTTTTGTTGTTCTAAGATGATTGACTGATATTTTACGCTCCTGTAATTCGCCGTTCAGAGTTTGTCTTAACTTATTTATATTAAAACATAAGCAATATGTACACAAATTTAATAAATCCATCGTCTGCAATGTATTTACACTGCAAGTTTATTTTGAAATGACATGATGTTAATTTCATCATGACAGATTAGTAGTTATTTGGGTGTCTTCAACCTATGCCAACATTTTGAAATATCATATTCAAGGTATGCCAACAAACATTATATTACAGGTGTTTATATAGCAATTAATGACATTTACAGGTAAGTAAATTTGGAAATGCAGGTCTCAAAAGTGAAATTTATTATTTAAAAAAAAAACAAAGCAAAACAAAAAACAATCTAAAAATATAAGAATAAGTCTGTTAAAATTTAATAACTTGAAAAAAAAATAATTAAACTTTTGTTAGAATTTATAAAAATAAAATAAAAATCTGGTAAAATTACACAAAAATCTGCAAATAAAAAAGATGAAAATATAAAATTTTTGAATAATTTAAATAAACAATTTTAAAAAAACAGACAAAAAAAAATCTAAAGATATAAGAATAAGTCTGTTAAAATTTAATAACTTGAAAAAAAAAAATTAAACTTTTGTAAAAAATTATATATAAAATAAAAATCTGGTAAAATTACACAAAAATCTGTAAATAAAAAAGATGAAAATATAAAATTTTAGAATAATTTAAATAGACAATCTTTCTAAAACGTATGAATCTAAAATATTATATGATACTCATGCAATTAAGCAATTTTCTTAAAATCTAAATTCAAAAGTTTTTAATAATATTTATTTATAAATTTAGAATTATCATAATCTCTATGATTTCTAAAACATTGTTATCCAAAATCTAAGACAATTGTATCTTTAGCAATTTGTAATGTGTTTGTGTATACTGATTGTTTTTGGTTATTTTGATATAGTATGATAAAACAATATCTGTGCCTATAATATCTTTAAAGGAAAACGCCATGGTCTTAGCAAGTTAGCATGAAAATTTAAATGACAGTAAATAAAAGACATCTGTGTTAATGAATGCTAAAAATAGTATACCGTAAGGTAGAATTTGGTGATTGAAGTTGCCTGTAGCACCAAATAATGGGAATCGCCATTTTTCAAAACTCTTCAATGTGGAGGAGACAAAAGGCATAATCCATTCTCGGATTTATCCTGCCCATGACATCGTGCAATCGGTATGGTATAATCGTTGCACGACGTTTGAGCGCATTGGTCCTACATTTGAGCACAAAAAATCCTACGTTTGAGCGCAAAAAATCCACAATTGAGCGCATTTTACTTTAGCTATTTACCTGAGAGAAAAACAGAAATTGTTATAAAAATTTGAGACGAAGACAATAAATCTTGATTTTGAACTTGGAATGGTTAACCTTCTAAGAGAAGAATTCAAGAAAGTCGAAATTAAAGGTTGTAGGTTTCATCTTGGTCAAGCGTGGTATAGAAAAATCAGTCTCTTGGTCTTACACAGGACTACAAAGATAAATCTAGTGAAATTGGTAAATGGCTATCCCAATTTTTTGGACTTCCCTTTCTGCCTCCTGATGAAACCGAAGACAGTTTTGTAGAGGAAATGATACCAGAGGCACCCACAAATGAACGATGTTCTAAGTTCTCTGACTATTTATTAGAAACCTATGTGGACGAAAACTCAAAATATCCTCCTACAATGTGCGCTTCAAAACCTTGCAGTACAGCTAAACGCACTAACAATGGCCCGGAGTCCTTTCACAGTCAATGATCAGTTTTATTCTGCGCACCCATGTATATATGTACTCATTGGTGTGTTAAAACAAATACAGACAACTACATACATTAAAATTCGAGGTCTTGACAACCCCGCTACAGTCAGGCGCACCGAGAAGGAAAAACTTGCGTTTTCCTTAGAATAATACCGTAGGTTAGAGACAGGAGAAATTTCTAGAGCAATTTATGGGGTTGAAATTTTCCGAAAGAACCGATTTGTAAGATTGTAGTGCTACTTTTATAGACATTTTTAAACATTCTTAAATCTATTTCATAAAACATTTTAAATAAATCCTATGATGTTTTTATGATGTGTTTTTTAGTGCTGTAATCTTTATAATAAAGTGTATATATTTTTATTTCTATTTTTCACATTTTTAGATATTAAATTCCCCAGGTAAACCACAGGTAAAATGCGCTCAAACGTAACACACCTAAAATTGAAAATGCGCTCAAACATAGTGCGCCCGGTATAATATATCAGGTGCAATTTTATCATTAAAAATTATGTAAATCGTAAAATAACGTCGTATATTTATCTTTTGGTATTTACAATATCATTATGGATTCATGTCAAGCATTTTATTGCACTAACGAAAAGGGAAAGTGTGATAAGAATTTTTTTTTGTAATTACCGGTCAGGACTATCCTTGTCAACACATCGACCAGTGACCACGAAAAATACGGGAAGGTACGATAGCATTGGTGACAAAAAAGATAAAAAGCATGCATATATGTGTACGCATAAAATAAGTTAAAACTGAGTTATTTAACCTACGAACATTCACGTAAAACATGAAAGTATACGTAGATACCTCCCCACCCCAACTACAAATAAACTCATTTGTTTTATGAAAATGTAACATGGGATGGGAGTATTAAGAAAAAAAATTGGACGATATACAATTGTAAACATTGTATTGCAGTTGATCTGATATTAAAACATAACCAAAAGGGCACGATGTTGGGAAGAGTAAAATTTTTTTTATTTATTCAACTAATATGATCTGACTGTGTGACGTCACATGAAGAGGTGTCATGGCCGCTTACACTACGACAGGAAATTCCAAATATTCATATTTTTAATTGGGCATATTAATGTTAATAAAGGTGTTTTTTTGTTTAATAATTAGTTATTTACAAATAAAAAGTTACAATGTATTGAATTATAACAATTGTTCAACTGACTGGCCTTTTCCTTTAATTTATTTTCATGAAGTATGATCAAAAAAAATGTCTGTGCTTGTAATATACTAATTTGTTTTCATGATGTATGATATAAAAATATATATGTTTATAATATCCTATTTTATTTTCATAATGATTGATGTTAAAATATATGTGCTTATAACAATATCCTAATTATTTTTTATAAAGTTTGATATTAAATATATGTGCTGATATACTGATTTTTTGTTTGTTATTGCCATAAAATATGATTTTAAATACTTGCTTTCTACTTACTATTTAATAAAAATTAATTGTGGACTTGGAGTACATTGACATCTCCCCCGATTTTACACTAATTAAACATGACTAGTCCTGTTTATATAACAATTAACCTATTCAACCTATGCCAACAATCTTTCTTACCTTTTTATATATATTTTTTAAAATGTTGGCATAGGTTGAATGAACCGTTATTTGGACATTGAGAAATGGAATGTTCGGTTGTATAGAGGTTCAGTACGGGTTGTTTTAATTACGAAATTAGCGCATTCATACATTTGATGGATTAGAGAAATAAATTCTTGCATTGTTAGGAATTGATTATCAGTATTTCTACAGTCGCGATAGTTAAACCTATAAATGTCGAGCCTTGACTAACAAAGCAAGATTCTATATATAAATAACAGTAAATAATCAGTCTGGATTATCTAGATTCAATATTCAGATTCAATATTATATTATAGTCTCACCACATACAAACATATAATATTTATATCTATACACTATTTAATGACGATTCGGCAAACCCCGTAAACAATGCCGATAATTAATAAGATGGCGTCCATTTCTTGATCGATCTCAAAACACGAGCAGTTGCACATTTTCCCCTCGATGCGCGTACATTTCATAACATTTATAAGTTACAGAAACATGTTTTACTAAGGCATCAATCATATCTGATAGTTTTTATGGGTAACAAAAATTTACAATTTTGGCAGATAATGCCCCTTTAAAGAATACAATGTGAAAATGTGGAGCAAACGTTCTACAAATACACGAAAATTCAAACACATACCATTTGAACCACCTTATAGTTATGACTCCCAAAACACGTTTGAATTACGTGTCAAAGTTTCATTCTACTAAAACCAAAAATCTATTTAAAATTATTTCTATTATAACAATTGACATAGTTACCTTTCTTTATATTTCTGGATCCTTATATTAGGTTCTGGTAAGTTTGGTTTATCAGTATTTTCCATGACTGGATGTAGTAACTCTCCCTGGTAACATCTCTTCTTTTTTCGGTAGAATATTCGATTGTCCACCTTTTCAACAGTCAAAGATAACTTATATCCACACTTGTTTCTTACAACACTTCGTTTCTGTTTAACATTTTCCGTTTCTTTACTTACTGTAGTTTTAGTATTGTTTGTTTCACCGTTTACTGTTATATTTTGTACCTCTGATTTAGAATTATTCAAATTGTCAACAAGAGAATTACTTTTATTATCACCAAAAGTAGTTCTCAAATCACAGTTCATTTTTCCAGTTGCTTCTGTGCTTGTTTCTTTTAAAATGCTTTGCTTTACAGACGTGACTGCAGTTTCCTTATGTTCATTACACTCAACACTAGATTCTATGACGTCTTTGATTTGTTCTTGTCTTGTCATCTTCGAATGTTCACCAGACTCACTATTTAACGTTTGTCTACTTTGCTCGACGCAAAGGCCTTTCTTTGACTCAACAATTAAAACGGAAACATTTTCAACTTTTTGAGACAGTGTTGTAACCATTTCCATAATAGACTGTAACTTACAGGAATTTCGTGAATTGATCTCTTCAACATTATCCAATCGTTTTTCCATCCCTTTTGAATTAGAAATAAATATCCTTATTCTAAATAATAACTAGCAAACTGACAGATAACATTTGACCAGATAAATGTTTTATATTTTTAAGATAAAAATGACAAATTATTTTTTCAACTATATCGTGACTTATAAGGGGAAGCCAAGGACAGCTGTGAAGAACTGACGGTTACAACTTCCGGTCGGGTATGTTTCTAGAAACCTTAATACATGAGGTCGATACCGGTGAGAGCAAGTGTCAGTGATGTTAGGCTTGTAGTCAGAAGACCACAAGTTTAACTACTCGCTCTCTCGTGTCAGCAGACCACAAGTTTAACTACTCGCTCTCTCGTGTCAGAAGACCACAAGTTTAACTATCCGCTCTCTCGTGTCAGAAGACCACAAGTTTAACTATCCGCTCTCTCGTGTCAGAAGACCACAAGTTTAACTACTCGCTCTCTCGTGTTAGTGTCAGTGGTGTTAGGCTTGTAGTCAGAAAACCACAAGTTTAACTACTCGCTCTCTCGTGTCAGCAGACCACAAGTTTAACTACTCGCTCTCTCGTGTCAGAAGACCACAAGTTTAACTATCCGCTCTCTCGTGTCAGAAGACCACAAGTTTAACTATCCGCTCTCTCGTGTCAGAAGACCACAAGTTTAACTACTCGCTCTCTCGTGTCAGAAGACCACAAGTTTAACTACTCGCTCTCTCGTGTTAGTGTCAGTGGTGTTAGGCTTGTAGTCAGAAGACCACAAGTTTAACTACTCGCTCTCTCGTGTCAGCAGACCACAAGTTTAACTACTCGCTCTCTCGTGTCAGAAGACTACAAGTTTAACTATCCGCTCTCTCGTGTCAGAAGACCACAAGTTTAACTATCCGCTCTCTCGTGTCAGAAGACCACAAGTTTAACTACTCGCTCTCTCGTGTCAGAAGACCACAAGTTTAACTACTCGCTCTCTCGTGTTAGTGTCAGTGGTGTTAGGCTTGTAGTCAGAAGACCACAAGTTTAACTACTCGCTCTCTCGTGTCAGAGGACCACAAGTTTAACTACTCGCTCTCTCGTGTCAGAAGACCACAAGTTTAACTACTCGCTCTCTCGTGTCAGAAGATCACAAGTTTATCTACTCGCTCTCTCGTGTCAGAGGACCACAAGTTTAACTACTCGCTCTCTCGTGTCAGAAGACCACAAGTTTAACTACTCGCTCTCTCGTGTCAGAAGACCACACGTTTATCTACTCGCTCTCTCGTGTCAGAAGACCACAAGTTTAACTACTCGCTCTCTCGTGTCAGAAGACCACAAGTTTAACTACTCGTTCTCTCGTGTCTAAAGACCACACGTTTATCTACTCGCTCTCTCGTGTCAGAAGACCACAAGTTTAACTACTCGCTCTCTCGTGTCAGAAGACCACACGTTTATCTACTCGCTCTCTCGTGTCAGAAGACCACAAGTTTAACTACTCGCTCTCTCGTGTCAGAAGACCACAAGTTTAACTACTCGTTCTCTCGTGCCTAAAGACCACAAATTTAACTACTCGCTCTCTCGTGTCAGAAGACCCCAAGTTTAACTACTCTCTCTCTCGTGTCAGAAGACCACAAGTTTAACTACTCGCTCTCTCGTGTCAGAAGACCACACGTTTAACTACTCGCTCTTTCGTGTCAGAAGACCACAAGTTTAACTACTCGCTCTCTCGTGTCAGAGGACCACAAGTTTAACTACTCCCTCTCTCGTGTCAGAAGACCACAAGCTTAACTACTCGCTCTCTCGTGTCAGAAGACCACAAGTTTAATTATTCGCTTTCTCGTGTCACAAGACCACAAGTTTAACTACTCGCTCTCTCGTGTCCTTACAAATACTACATTAATAACATAATTCCTCTTTTTAAATAACAATATTCACATTTTAAAGTTTGAATCGCTATCAACCAAATTAGTATAATTGTTTTTGATATTAAATAGTAAGAAAGTATATGGATGTAAATGAACACGAGAGACTGTCCAACATTAAACTTAAGTAGAGATTAAAGTGAATGAACACTGGTTTTACTGCTGTTCAACATTCCACAGTAGGGTATTCAACAATGATAATAACTCATACCTTAAAATGAGCGTGAAATGCCCCCAGAATGCAGTCGAGTTGCACTCTTTACGTCCACGGATAACCGCTTAATTTGGGTATATTAAATTTGCCCTTCTGGTGTATTGTTCTTAGTATTCTTTCCTTAGTATCTACCATATTTGTGTATGTTTGATATGGGGTATGCTTTAATAGTGTGTGTTAAATATAATTTAGTTTCAGAACCAGTATTAAAAATGTAATGGAAACAAAAATATACATCTACAAATGAGTCCAAATAAAATTGTCTTTAATACAAACCTTCAATTCTTTTCATCTGGCTTGATATACACCCCTTTCTGTAATTACCAAAAAAAAATACATTTAGAATAGTTATTCTGACAGAAGTATTTCCATCTCAATATTCCACCATCAGCTGGTGATATGGAGAAAATATAAAAAAAAAATGCACTTATTTTCATATAAATTGACAAAATTTAATCATAAAAAAGTTAACTTTGTTTGACATTTCATTGCTATATTGAAGACTATACTACATAGTATTAGCTATAATACTTACAACTGGCCTGTGTCTGTTTTCTCTTTTATTTGACGATACGTGTTTTGTAATTCAGAGATAGTATCTTGTATATTCTTGATCTGGAAATTAAAGATTTTTTTAAATCTTGGATAAAACCGGAATGTGGAAATAAACGTAAGAGAATACCCAAGGGGCAATCAAAAATAGAAAACCAGAGAAACTGGTAACATAGGGTATGCAAGACGAAGACAAACAAATCAAAGACATAAAATGTGTTGGACACCACTTTACGCAAACAACTGGAGGTAAAGATGAACCCAACATCGTTTCTATGCGGAAATCGTGCCGAACTTCACAACACGGTACTCAGAACGTAAAGACACATATTAGGACATCACCCAAAACAAAAAAACAAAAAACAAAAAAAAACAACAACAAAAAAGATGAGCAACACGGACCCCACCAAAAACCATATTGAAGAAATCACATTTTAACCATATATAATAATTAGCAAATGAAAAGTATATCTTTTCATAAGAAGTAGATCTTAAATGTAATTTTAAGATTACTTCTTTGGTCTTCATTTTAATTCTATGATAGTTACCACAGAGAGCTGAATTCTAATGAGTACCAAAGGTGCTACTCTTTTCGCCAACTTGTTCATTTATTCGTATATTTCTGTTGCGACTTCTGATACAATGAATGATACCATTGCTGGTGACGGTCCGTTTCGGAATCCAAATATTTCTCTTTCATAGTTTTATTATTTTGCTAGTAGGGCGTGTTCAAAAACACTTCTTAAAATGAGAATACTAGTAATTCCTCTGTACTATTAATTTGAGTTGGATCTTTATCCCTTTTTGCATCGGAGTATTGATGCCCTTTTTGAATATTGGAGATATTTTGCTACTCATCGTCTCAGGTTTCTAGCCTATAGTAACACACTCCAGGGGCGGGTCCAGGATTTCAAGTTAGGGGGGGGGGGGGGGGGAGGCGCACTTAAAAAAATTGCGCCGAGTGGAGGGAAAAATTTTGGGGTATTTCGTGTGAAACATCACGATTTTACGCCAAAAAATCATATTTTTTCCAATTGCGGAGGGAGGTGCGAACATTTTTGGGGTATTTCGTGTGAAAAATCACAATTTTACGCCAAAAAATCATATTTTTTTCCAATTTTAGGGGGGGGCGCGCGCCTGGTGCGCCTCCTCCTGGATCCGCCCCCTGCACTCTCTCCAGTTGAAGGGCGATAGTTACATGTCATAAACATTTTACTTTCGTTTTCAGAATCGTACATTGTTTGTATTTATTGTTAATTCCAAGATTGTTTTGCTGCCGATGTTAATATTTTCTGACCACATCGTATATATAGATTGAGCAGTATACATTAAGATGATCCAATGTTCACTGGAACAATGCTGAATTGTTTTAGAATTATAACATACATGAATATATGGTCTATGGGATATACCGTTACTTACGACAAACATTCATTCTTGTAAGATAATTTATGCCGACAATTGACATGTAATATAATTATTATAATTTGTGTTTTTGGAAACATGATGTACTCACCGCATCGCTGACAGCTACCGCCATTTCAGATTTTATAACTTTAACTTTGTTTTGCTACTTCCAGGTATTACCTTTACCTTTAAAATATATGTTTATCCAGATATAAATATAGACTAATGAACTTAACCTATTTAATACTAGTACAAAGATTAAAGTGAATACGTAGAAATTAGACAGATGTGAATGTTAATGGCGTGTTTTTATATTCTCAAGAGTGGATTAAATATGTCGTCAAGAATATTTCCTGAAATTGGTTTACTGTTGTAAATATCAATCATTTTCGAAAGTTCGGAATACCAAGTACACGTCCTTATAAGATTATTAAATTACTAACCAATTTAGTGTGCAATACGTTGTGTGACCTCAAGCATGGTTTTATTGAGCGGTATTTCACCTTTACAAAAAAATGATATATATGTGAAAATATGGCACTGTTAGTACATAGTTAGGTTCCACTACCATGATATGAAATAACACTGGTGTATTTATTAAAATTGATAATAAAAGAGATAAAGCATTTCTACTTCTTTAGACAAACCAGAGGATGAATGTTTTCATTATACATGCAAAAGGGGAGATATAGTATTATACGTTGTCTTTTAAAGGTCAATGATATTTAGTATGTGACGCAAAACATGTATTTGACGTTTACCCAAATGCTCTCTTTTCTTAACCGACGCAGTTCTATATATGCACTTCAGGAAATGCATTTCTGATGGGACATAACTGGTATATTTTTTTAAATCAATGAATTAAAAGAGATGATTTCAATTTTCCCATTGTGAACTTTTCATTTATATGTTGCAACATTAGGGCAGTACCTACACATCTATCCAAAGATGCGATGGTCTAGAGTTTACAGTTCCTATCAGGATTTGGTTGATAGAAACCAGCTGTCACTGAGGAAGCTACTGAACCAACGGTCCGTAGTGGTTAAGTTGAAGTCATCATTCAGTAAGTTTTACGACTTGGTCAAGCCACAGAACCAACGGTCCGTAGTGATTAAGTTGAGGTCATCACTCAGTAAGTTTTACGACTTGATCAAGCTACAGAACCAACGGTCCGTAGTGGTTAAGTTGAGGTCATCACTCAGTAAGTTTTACGACTTGATCAAGCTACAGAACTAACGGTCCGTAGTGGATAAGTTGAAATCATCACTCAGTAAATTTTACGACTTGGTCAAGCCACAGAACCAACGGTCCGTAGTAGTTAAGTTGAAGTCATCACTCTTGCGAACTTTGTCTAATGTCAGATTTTCAACGGCAAGTAATTTCCGACGTAGTTCTGTAGACTTACACCCATCTACAACTTGATCACGGATCATGTCTTCGTTTTGATCAACTGTATACTCACACGAAACAGAATGTTTCGAAAGTCTGACAATGAAATTATCTATTGTCTCGTCTTCCTTTTGCTTTGCGTGACGAAATACATGTCTTTCAAACGATATATGTTTTCTCGGTTTGAGGTAGTCACTTAATGCGGCAACTGCTTGATCATATTTAGTACCTGTATTGTCGAGTGTCTCTATCATGTCTTGTACCTCTTCTCCGGCTACGTGTAAAAGCAAAGCACGTTTCTGTTCATCTTTTGTAACTCCTGTTGCTTTCAAATAGTACTCGAATCTTTTGAAATAATGTTCCCATGCTTTGGATAGGTTTGTATTATCTCCAAGCACTTTAAATGAACTAGGCGCATGAAGATACAAATTTCCTGCCATACTTAAAAAAATTGTCAACAAATTGTCAAATTGTCGAATTTAATCACAGTTTTGAATATCGGAATTTAATCCATTTCTGAAACATTTTGTTTTTCGGAATTTAATCCAATTGTCAAGTGGGTTTAACGATCTCCATCCTTAGTCGCCAATGTAATATCCGTGGCCGGGCATTAAATATAGACAGTGTTTGTTTCTACATATCTAATCTACAACTCTAAAGCTAATGATACAAAGTAACATAAAGAGTACATAACATGCAAACACCACGTACATATACTCCGCCCACTCACTCTCGTTGGTTACTATAATTTCATTCATAAATCTGTATGTTACATATACCATTCACTGTTGAGTCTAATTGTAATTTGTTTCGTTTGCATCGGTGAATGAAGACAATTAGTGATTTTAACTCCGTGTTATATATATCAACGATTTCTTCCACATATCCTGAACAAGCATTTAGACCTGAATTTTGAATGTCAGATTTGAATTCGCTTACGTCGATGTCTTTATACTTCCGAAAGGAAACTGTTTCATGTTTCTTTTGTAGTTTTGCGGTGTTCAGACGTGTGAATACTGCAAAGTGATCACTTGATGGGTTACAGATACATGGATCTCGAATCGATGGTAACCAATAACAAAGAACTATTTGCCCTTGTGATAAGTGCATGAAGCGTGTGTCCATGCACATGGGTTGGACCGCTTACATGTTGCAAAAGTCCATGTTCAGAGAGAATTTGTAAGAATTTCTGAGCGTCCGTGTCACGTGGGTCATCGATGTGAAAATTTAGGTCTCCCTTGTGGACCTCAATGGAAACATCTCTTTATAAATTGGTAATTATAAATAACACTATTCGGAAATTTGAAGTCAATCTACCAAGCAGAGTATTAGTCAAGCGACATATTGTTGCTTTTTAACTCAACAAAGCAAGAATGTGAGAAAATATTACTGAAATGTATCGTCGTTACTCCAGGGTGTACGGGACAGACGAGTATTTTGAAAGTGGGGGGAAGGGGCACAACATATATTTTACCTCCAAATATAGGGGGCAACAACGTATTTTTTTTTCCATTGTTATCTCAAAAGTATGGGGGCAACCATCCCCAGTTCCACTGCATAGAAATAGTACCGTCAAGTATATTCTAATTCTCAACTATAAGTTACGTAAAGCGAATAACTACATGTATTGGCTCTGCGTTATGACCCAATATGGTGGTTTCAATTTTTGAAACCTAATGATATAGGAAAATTAAAAAAAATGCTTATATGCTATAGCTATTTTGTCCAATGCAACGTTTTGCCATATATTAAAAACCTGTAATCAATTTTATTCCAAGAGTCGTGTAAATCAACTCGTGCTATATACATGCATCTGTACAAATGTACATGTATGCTTAAACATTTGTAAAGTTTCATTTGAATCCGCTATAAAATGTCCTTCTCTGAAAAATCATACCTAAATCTGACCTAAATTATGATATTATTAGGTTAAATATATGAGGTCTGCAGTGTGGTGCAAAGGGCTCCAAAAGGGGGATGGGGACAAGAATTTTGCAAAAATCACCAATGACAGTCATCGAGAAATATTTGTATCATTGCTGGTGAGGGATGGAATGAACTTTGTCTTTATTATTGTTGAATTTTCTGTCATCAGCCTTATCAAAGTAGATAGTTTCTCCTTATTCCATCGCGGAGCTTTCCCTGAGAAAGAAGTCTTCATTTTTAAACTGTCGTCTTCTACTTTCTTAGGGTCTCGCGTGATTTGTATCTACATAACCCCAAACAAATTACTATATTTAATATTTTTGGTATCTACATAGACCATTAAAATAACTGTATTTAACACTTTCTTTGAACGAATAATGAATTTATCTGATAGGTGCGCGGCTCTGGTAAATTGATCGATTTTCGTACCTCCGCACAAAGAAGACTTCACAACCACAAGTCGTAATTCGTAAATCGTAAAAAAAAACATTCCGACTAGCTTGGTGAAACGGTCGCAAACTTGGTCGGTAAGTGGTCGTAAGATAAGTCGGAAATCGTACGATTTACGACCTTTTGTGAAATAGGGCCCTGATCTATACATATCTACTTAAAAAACATCTTCAATCTCATCAGCTTACTTTGTTAATTAATCAAAAGTACCTTCCGAGAAGAAATTTAATATACTATTTGAAAAACAATTAGTCCTTTACATCGGGGCACAAACCTTTGAGATGTGTGTGGGGGGGGCTGTATAGCACTGTATTAATTGTCAAGAACGAATTAAAATACACTAAAAGCTTTTTTGCTTATTAGATGTATTCATGATAGATCAATCTCCCACACATATAGATAACCATAGCCCATTTTGCTTATCCTGTTTAGGCCCTTTAGTTCACTTGTTCCCACTTTAAAATGATTATATTTTGACAATGAGAGTACCTGGTGAAGTTGATTCCAGAAAGGCGTCGTGTGTAGATATCTACGTTTATACCTAATATAAATAAGTTTGGTAAATTAGTGTTGTTATTTACTAAAACGACATTTCTAATTTTAAAATACGCACAAATAATACTTTATTTAACGAGCAGGAGAAATTGTTGCATAATGTACATCTCATCTATAGTCATACCTAAATCTAAAATTGAAAACTGAAGTTTTAAAGACCCATCTCTTGTAATAGGAAATGTTCAATGGTTTCTATTTCATAAAGCCTACATAAAGAACACTTGTTGTCATAACAAGATACATGCGAGAGGTTTTGATCTTGTTGGATCGCATGCTTGTACATGCTAGTAGCTTGGAAATCATTAAGATTGCTGAGATCTTTTTGCCTCCCATAGACAATTCCAATTACAATGTATTTAATGTGATTTTTTTTGTCCATTTCTGCTAAACAGATTTTACAGCATGACAACACTATATTTAGGCCTCTTTAATTTGATTGATACATTATGATGAAGAAAAACCATTTGAATTATATTGTCAATAAGCAATGAAATATACATCGTCGGTACCCACGCGTGATTTCCTGCCGCTTCTCTCCCTCAGCAACTGTAAGTTACTATCGGTATGCAGGGGATTCCCCTGATTTTAAATGAATTATGAATGAGTTTTGGTGACTGCTTTAATCAACCAAAAAATCTTTTGTGTGGAGATATTTTAATGCCTATTTACCCTTTGAACCATTTGTTTTTCTCGCTACTAAAGACTTTTAAATTATTAGGTCTTTCGGTCTTTTGGTTTTGAGCTTGCCTGGTGAAACTCCATACGAGGGTTTCTCAAGAAAAACGGAAAAAAACTATTATGGGTCGTTAATTTCACCTTCGGTTATGTAGATGAAGCTCACTATGATTTTAAAGATTGTAATAGAATTGAAAAACTAAAGATAATACATGTACTAAATCCATCAACATATGTAGATATTAAGACAGTGGTGTCTTTCATTAAACAGCCATTTTACTGAGGAATGGAGACATGTAGTCATATACTACTATATACCCAAGAAATAACTGTATTGTATTTGAGGGCTTCCGGCGATTATTGTGGATTTGATTGTCGAAAATGTAGTTTTACTTGGTGACGCGTAGCCATGCTAGTACAACGGATATTTGAGACCGTCAAATATATAAATTGTATTGCTATATAGAATAAATTGATGATGGTATGTGTACCAATAACCATTCTGTCTGATTACACCTCACATGTAAGACGAATATCAAAGATGTGACATTTGTCTGCTAGAGGTTAAAGGGGCTTTATTTGTATGTGAGGATGTCTCACACTCATTTGTATGTTAGGGGCCGCAGTGGTCATGCTCCTATGGTAGTTGGATTTGCAACTACTAAAGTAATCAGTGCCTATCACCACTAACGTTGTGAGTTTGAATCCCACTCATGGCGAGGTGTACTTGATACAACTTTATGTGATAATGTTTGTCAGTTACCTACCGCTGGTCGGTGTTTTATCCAGGTACTCCGTTTTCCTCCACTAATAAAACTAGTATCCATGATATAACTGAAATATTGTTGAAAGTGACATTAAACACCATAACCCTAACTCTAACCCATAAATAGCGATCTGAATACACGTATAAGCAACCATGATAATCTCCGAAACACCATTTAACATGAACCTAAATGCAGTAAAATCATAACATATCAACTGGAACCACAATTTTAAAATAATGATGTATTCCGTTGCAGAATACAACAGATCATTCGGTTATGAGAGAGGATGTAGAAATGGACACATTGTCGGAATGGGTAGAATTAATTAGGTCATTTTCTCTTCATGACAAATACCAACAAAGCTTGATATAACACTGTTTTTGTTTCATGACCGCATCATGTCACTAAGAGAGGAAGGTTTGGTCCCAGAAAATAGTTTGACTCCGCCATTTTTTTATTAAAGTGCCTGTACCAAGCCAGGAACGTGAGCGGTCATGTATGTGTGTGTTTCGTGTATAGATTTTCCCATTAAATGTTGGAACTGTTTTGATGGTATGGTATTTTATGTTTTTCATTTTACTGATGTGAATGTCTGTCTATACTCTTCACTGATGTACATGTGTGTCTATACTCTTTACTGATGTACATTTGTGTCTATACTCCTCACTGATGTACATGTGTGTCTATACTTTTTGTTGATGTACATGTCTGTCTACACTCTTTACTGATGTACATGTGTGTCTATACTCTTTACTGATGTACATGTCTGTCTATACTCTTTGCTGATGTACATGTGTGTCTATACTCTTCACTGATGTACATGTCTATCTATACTCTTTACTGATGTACATGTGTGTCTATACTCTTCACTGATGTACATGTCTGTCTATACTCTTTACTGATGTACATGTGTGTCTATACTCTTCACTGCTGTACATGTCTATCTATACTCTTTACTGATGTACATGTGTGTCTATACTCTTTACTGATGTACATGTGTGTCTATACTCTTTGTTGATGTACATGTCTGTCTATACTCTTTACTGATGTACATGTGTGTCTATACTCTTTACTGATGCACATGTGTCTCTATTCTCTTTACTGATGTACATGTGTGTCTATGCTCTTTACTGATGTACATGTGTGTCTATACTCTTTACTGATGTACATGTGTGTCTATGCTCTTTACTGACGTACATGTGTGTCTATACTCTTTACTGATGTACATGTGTGTCTATACTCTTTACTGATGTACATGTGTGTCTATACTCTTTACTGATGTACATGTGTGTCTATACTCTTTACTGATGTACATGTGTGTCTATACTCTTTACTGATGTACATGTGTGTCTATGCTCTTTACTGATGTACATGTGTGTCTATACTCTTTACTGATGTACATGTGTGTCTATACTCTTTACTGATGTACATGTGTGTATATACTCTTTACTGATGTACATGTGTGTCTATGCTCTTTACTGATGTACATGTCTGTCTATACTCCTTACTGATGTACATGTGTATCTATGCTCTTTACTGATGTACATGTGTGTCTATGCTCTTTACTGATGTACATGTGTGTCTATGCTCTTTACTGATGTACATGTGTGTCTATACTCTTTACTGATGTACATGTGTGTCTATACTCTTTACTGATGTACATGTGTGTCTATACTCTTTACTGATGTACATGTGTGTATATACTCTTTACTGATGTACATGTGTGTCTATGCTCTTTACTGATGTACATGTGTGTCTATACTCTTTACTGATGTACATGTCTGTCTATACTCCTTACTGATGTACATGTGTGCCTATACTCTTTACTGATGTACATGTGTGTCTATACTCTTTACTGATGTACATGTCTGTCTATACTCTTTACTGATGTACATGTGTATCTATGCTCTTTACTGATGTACATGTGTGTCTATACTCTTTACTGATGTACATGTGTGTCTATACTCTTTACTGATGTACATGTGTGTCTATACTCTTTACTGATGTACATGTGTGTCTATACTCTTTACTGATGTACATGTGTGTCTATACTCTTTACTGATGTACATGTGTGTATATACTCTTTACTGATGTACATGTGTGTCTATGCTCTTTACTGGTGTACATGTCTGTCTATACTCCTTACTGATGTACATGTGTGTCTATACTCTTTACTGATGTACATGTGTGTCTATACTCTTTACTGATGTACATGTCTGTCTATACTCTTTACTGATGTACATGTGTATCTATGCTCTTTACTGATGTACATGTGTGTCTATGCTCTTTACTGATGTACATGTGTGTCTATACTCTTTACTGATGTACATGTGTGTTTATACTCTTTACTGATGTACATGTGTGTCTATGCTCTTTACTGATGTACATGTGTGTCTATACTCTTTACTGATGTACATGTGTGTCTATTCTCTTTACTGATGTACATGTGTGTCTATACTCTTTACCGATGTACATGTGTGTCTATTCTCTTTACTGATGTACATGTCTGTCTATACTCTTTACTGATGTACATGTGTGTCTATGCTCTTTACTGATGTGCATGTGTGTCTATACTCTTTACTGATGTACATGTGTGTCTATACTCTTTACTGATGTACATGTGTGTATATGCTCTTTACTGATGTCCATGTCTGTCTATACTCTTTACTGATGTACATGTTTGTCTATACTCTTTACTGATGTACATGTCTGTCTATACTCTTTACTGATGTACATGTGTGTCTATACTCTTTACTGATGTACATATGTGTCTATGCTCTTTACTGATGTACATGAGTGTCTATACTCTTTGTTGATGTACATGTCTGTCTATACTCTTTACTGATGTACATGTGTGTCTATGCTCTTTACTGATGTACATGTGTGTCTATACTCTTTACTGATGTACATGTGTGTCTATACTCTTTGTTGATGTACATGTCTGTCTATACTCTTTACTGATGTACATGTGTGTCTATGCTCTTTACTGATGTACATGTGTGTCTATACTCTTTGCTATTTTGAATCGGAATCGTCCTGAACCAAATAACTATATCTTCTGATATTCTCATGAATGTAATGTTCGCATTGTCTATATTGAATTGGTAACATACATTTTATCAGAATCAGGCAAGATCAGTTATTTGATGCCATCATCAATAACAGATTCATTTTTATCATTATATTTGTAATAATTGTAACTGTTTGTACAATATTTATATAGCGTTGTCTTATTAAAATGTTAAATAATTAGGCTATTTAGTTGAAATTTTAAATGCTTTCTTCATAACTGATCACTGCCCTGGAATATTATCCAATTATCTGTCCAATATCTCCATCAAGCCTGAAAAAAATAGATGGAATTGCACTAGTTAAACTATCTAATATTAAGAACATTAGGTCACATAAATATGTTGAAGAAAATACGCCGTCAAAGCAATGACAGTAAAACAAAACTATCACAACATTTGACTACCTGGAAATTCACACAAACGTACACCTCTATATTGGGCCTATTTTATCCCGTTTGTATTGTAGATTAAAACAGTCCTTTTTAAAAATTGCAACTATTGGCTTTCTAATCTTTTGATTTTGAATCATGATGACTAATGAGAGTACCCGATGAACGTTTTCCAGAAACAAGACGTACACACTAAATTAGACATCTAAGTTGTTATATCGGTTTTACGTTATATGTGTTGTATGTACCCCAAACATCTAAACCTGTTAAAATAGTTTTTATGGATTCTTCAGTTGGTTTTCTATTTTTTATATTATTTTGATTAATATGGTTCCAACCGTATCACATTATCACCATAGAGATAACATATGTAGATGAACACATCTGGTCCTCCAGGTAGACCCATTGCTGCGTTTCCTTTATTTTGATGCCCTCATAATATAAATTCTTGGTTTTTAAAAATGATATTCCTTTTAAGGCAACATGTTATTTTGTCAATGTTGTCTTATATTTTTACCATAATAAATGTGTAATTCCTTTACTAAAAACGTTGATATCTAAAAAAAAAAAAGTGTGTACCACGCATTTCTAGAATAGCATAGTCTTCATCAGGTACGCTAAAAGTCAAAAGATTGATAAGCCAAATAATTTAGAATCGTTGGGGACAAGAAACCAAAGGGCTTAAACACGAAGCCAAAATCGGATGAGGTTACCTTTGTCTGAGGGAGGAGAACAAAGATAAAACAGAAAACATTCATGTATACAATTATTCGTCACTAGCACGTTTCAACATCTCTTTTCTCCTGTAAATGGTGACCGTGTTATAATATCCATGTCTTATTAAGTGTCGGATCATGTCAGAGATTCATGTTAAAATGAAGTTTGTGTCGCTTTGCAATACTGGACGCTGGTGTGAATTCGTTTACACCTCATGTGAGTTACTGGAACCCAAATATACCGAAGTTATTTCTTGTGTCTTAGTTTTGTTATTTATATTCCCTTTTGTTTTGTCCATCTGAAATTTGATTTTTCAGCAGCCTTTTTACTGTATTGGTTATGTGATTGTGCCATTTGTAGCTCATTAGAACTTTTTAATGTATAGACGTGTTCAGTTAAGTTCAGTAAATCTAAAATATTTCCAATCAACAGAGAATGCAAGAAGACAATCTTATGAATGTAAATATAATAAGAGTAGTAGAGAGTGAGGTATTTTAGTCAACCTAAAAACCTAGGGTTCCAGGGTTCCAAGATGGCGGCCAAAAGGGAATTCTCCGAGGTCCAAAAATAAACGTCATCAATCAGTGCATGAACAGTTATATGACCTAATAAGGATGTTAATTCCTGTTATTGCTTAAACGGATTATGACGATGCAGTGCATTGCATCATATTTCAGCTAATGTATAATAGGTACAGGTTTATATAACCTAATAAGGTTGTTAATCCCTGCATACAAAACCATTTAAGGAAACGTCTTCATTTCGACCAGTACGAATGTTCTGCACATATATAAAACTAGGCACACTCCCAGACCGATGTCCTGCCAACGAAGAAGGTGATAACATCGAAACCCTCCGAATACGTCAAACTGAAGGACACTGCTAGCGTGATGGATGATTTTGTCCCTGAACTATTATCTGGATCGTTCCGTATCCCTACAGATCAGATCACATGAATCACTTGGGGTTTCTCTCTTGTCCGGAGTGTAATCCAGATAATTTTACCGAGCGGTGAACTATATCGGACTGTACTGACTTTAATTATTTCCATGAATGGTGAAAAAGATAGTATGTGAACAATTTTATTGACTTGTAAATGATTTATCATTTGTTGTTTATTTTTGACATTTTAATATCAATTTATGAAAAATAATTCATATTCTAATAGTTTTAAAAACAATCACCTCGATAATATTAATCCTTTTTTGACAACTTAATCCCCTGTGATACAATCTGAACAATTCTACTGAATGTTGACTTGTAAATGTATTATCATTTGTGGATTTTCATATAGTGAACATGTATACAGATAAGGTTTCAACAAAAATGTCAAAAATATTTTTTTTATCAATGTGTGACGTAAAAGTGTTTTTGACATTTACTTCACTGAGTTTGGCGCTGATTTGACAACTGTTTTACCTGTTTTGTTCAAGTATTGTTGTAAATACTGTTATAGTGACAGCCGGAAACTTTGAGCCGTAATGAAAGGGGGAGGTTTTGCGCTTTAAAATCTGATTCAACCCTCCATTTCTTTAGAAATGCCTGTACCAAGTGAGGGTCATTACGGTTTTCACAGTTTTCCGGATGTTGACTGATTTTGTCTGTTTATATAATTATGAGTTTTGACTTTCCCTTTGTAAGATTGTTTGGAGTTCGGTAATTTTGTTATTACCCTTATTTATTTTGTTACATGTCACCGTGTCCACCGTCACATTTGGTGACATGGCTTTGTGAAGGTGGGGGACATGGATCTGAAGCGGCGGTTTCAGGTAAGCTGGCGTGAAATCATAAATTATAGCATTATTACAATTATTTAAAATATACGACTTATTTAAGCGGAACACCAGGGTCATTTCGGAGATTTTGATCCCATTTTACCCACGTTATTCGTCCGGTATATAGGTGAACAGTTCTGCAATGTATGACGAGGGTGGTCAAAATTGAAAATGATCACAAGTCTCCGTCAGATTTTAGCTAATTTAAGGCTCGATGCACATACTTTCAATGAAATATGTTATCTAAAACGTCGTCCGCGTTAAATGCAATCATTATTTCAAACCATCAACGCAATATAAGAAGCATACGATCGAATTGTCTCTCGCGCTAAATTGTGGCGTATGGGGGTAAAATATTTGTGACGCCAGGGGATAGGGCTCACATTTTAAAAACAATTTAACGCGAGAGACAATTCGATCGTATGCTTCTTATATTGCGTTGATGGTTTGAAATAATGATTGCATTTAACGCGGACGACTTTTTAGATAACATATTTCATTGAAAGTATGTGCATCGAGCCTTAAATTAGCTAAAATCTGACGGAGACTTGTGATCATTTTCAATTTTGACCACCCTCGTCATACATTGCAGAACTGTTCACCTATATACCGGACGAATAACGTGGGTAAAATGGGATCAACATCTCCCGAAATAAACCTGGTGTTCCGCTAAATAAGTCATATATTTTAAATAATTGTAATAATGCTATAATTTATGATTTCACACCAGCTTACTAGGCCTGAAACCGCGGCTTCAGATCCGTGTCCCCCACCTTCACAAAGCCATGTCCCCAAATGTGACGGGGGACACGGTGCATGTATTAAACTTTAATCTCATTCAATTGTTGCTGGCTATTGCAAGGATGTAAACTACATCCTCCTAAATAAACTTCACGACATACCTTAAAGGATGTCAACATTACATACTTTATAAAAAAAAGATGTAAATATGGCTAGAAAATAACCTATAATCCACTTTCATCTAGTGTAAAGACACACGTTACAATGTTCACCCGTCATATATGTAAACCCTCATCCAACTAGGATCAAAATTATATAACCAAATAAGGTTGTTAATCCCCATGTATATGACACCATTTAAGGACATGACGATTACTTAATCGGATTACGATGCAGTGAATTGCGTCATTTTTCAACCAATGAAAAAAATAGAAGGAAGGTAGTAATTAATCACTGCCTACATTCTATTCTCATTATACCACCGACAGTCGAAGAGGTAAGACGTTTTCGAGATCTGTTGAAAAATAAATGTACAGATATTTCGTGTAAAGTGTGTTTTGGAAATAATATAAGGGAATCCGACGCAAGCTTTATGGGATCTTTGATGAGGAAATCGGATTCCATGTTGAAAGCAATGGGAAGAAGGTTCTCATCTATACAATGTTGGTTGTCATAGGAGAATATACGGGAAAGATGACGGCGTATCCTGATATTGCTTACCTACACCGCGGATCACGATACGATAAAAGGCATGCTGGTTCCTTCAAAGGAAAAAAATAAAACAGTCCTTTTTAGGGCTACCAACGGCTCTTTTTTAAGAGCTCCAAAGTCAAAGTCATTTTATACTTATATTCCCCACTCTCTTAATTTTCTTCCTTTCATAGCACTGTTCCATTCCTTCTATTAGAAAGACGTTATCCCTCCGATCTCTTATAGTCTTTTAGCGAGGCCGTGGGTATCCAGCTGTTGAATTTCGAGTGCCATCCCATCCATTTCACCATCGCCTCGTTTCTCCTTCGTCGTAAAACTTTTTCGATGCGGTAGACCGTCTGATCCGTTATCGATACTCTGTTCAATTCCAATTGATAAAACGTTCCCTGCACGACTTTTCCCGTCGTGTCCTTTAGCGTGTGGTACGGGAGGCCTTCTTTGACTCCTCGATCGGTCACCACGAAGTATTCCACGGTCCAGCGCTCGTCGTACTCTCGATCGAAAGGTTGTCTCATGTGCGAAATCTGCAGTGTCTCCCTTCTTGAAGGTGAAACGCGGTTTCGTTTTCTTCCAGGTCTCCACTCGGCCGTACTGTAGTTTCCACAATCGGGCTTCGTCTCTCTTCGTTACTCCTCGTGGGGTCGTCTTGATAGAACGATGATAACTTCCGTTGTAATTCTGCGTCACGGAATCCAGGACGTCGATCCAACGATGCGTCTGATGACGGGACATGTAGCGACTGAGTTTCGATTTTATCGTCTTGATGGCTTGCTCTGCATATGAACTCTTCTGTTCGTTTTGGGTAAAGAAGTGGTTCATTTTTTCTCGTTTCAGCAGGCGTTGCACGTCTCTGTTCCGATACGCGGTGCCTTTATCGGTTCTCAATTTGACTGGTTTCCTTCCGGTGCGAAAAATCGTCTCCAGCGCGGATGCCGTTTCTTGTCCTCTGGTGGAACGGAGTGGAAACGTATGCACGAATCTTGAAGAAACGTCGATGGCTAGTATGAAGTATGCGTATCCTTTGACTTTGGCGAACGATTTCATCACGGCGGTATCGGCATCCCATTGGTAATTGATGAATGGGGCGATCACCTTTCGCCTGTGGAACTTACGAATGATCTGACGGTGCAGATCGAACGTCTCTTGTGTTTCTAACCATTTTCTGATCTTAATCCTACCCAGCACGTATTTTCCTTCTTGGCGGACGGCTTTGTACAGTTTGTCCACACCACCAAACGAACCCGGATGTTTCGGGTCATAATATATCTTTTTCAAGAAGTCTTGATAAGTCATCGTCATATTGAATCCTCTTCTTTTGGTTCAGAAATGTCTCGATCATTTCGTATTTCCAGCGATGTTCCGTCAAGTGTTTGTCTTTTTGGTATTCTCTCGCTTTTTCGCGACTGAGAGTGGTTTTACTCAAGGCCACATACATGTCGCTTGGTTTCGCCGCTAGCAGTAAAAGAACGTATGTCTTATCCATTTTGCATCCACGGACCACGTATCACCTCTTATAAGTATAGTGCGAGTTCTAATAGTACGCTATAGATATCGTCCAGGTCACTCGACCGCTTGATTCCCGTGATCATCGTCTTTCCGGACAGGTGACAGATGAAATGCATGCCGTGACGTCGGAACATGACGGGCGAGAACAGTTCAGGTTCGTAACTAAATTCCTTTGGAAATCGAGTCGGGTCGATTCTTTCGCTCAATTGATGGACGGCGGACGTCGTGACCACTCGGACGTTGGTCAGACGCATCCATCTTCTATAACCACCTGGCATAGCGCCTGAGTCTCAGTCGGCCTTCCGTTAAAGACGAACATTTCCCGTTATAGTTGATTTTTTCATTAGAGAATAAAAGACAATTTCCTCCTATAGTCCTATGTCGCCAGATGAGGCTAAAATCGGAAATCTGATTGATCAGAAAAATGAGGCAATGCACTGCATCGTCATAATCCGTTTAAGCAATAACAGGAATTAACATCCTTATTAGGTCATATAACTGTTCATGCACTGATTCATGACGTTTAATTTTGGACCTCGGGGAATTACCTTTTGGACGCCATCTTGGAACCCTGGAACCCTAGGCATTTAGGTTGACTAAAATACCTCACCCCTACTACTAATAAGAAGAAGTATACATACTTGATCTCACATATAAATCTATAACTTATATCACACTGTGTATCATGCCACTGATAATCAGAGTAATAATTTATTGATATACAGTCGTCACCATCATGGGCTAATGAATCAGGTTGACCGGATGCCCATCTTGTGTATGTGATTTTTTGTCTGCTTGAGGACCATATGTACTCGTTTTCAACTTCTATGTCGTTACCGCCAATAAAATAGATGCCCTTTTTGTCTGTGAAAAAGAAAATACGTCTTTCAGTAAACTTATTCAGATTTTCTTTGACATTTAAATTTGGGTTTGGGTTAAAACTATCCGAGTGATAAAGCATAATACAGGATTATGTATCTGGTGTACTAAGTTACTTTTGGAAACTTTTACGTAAATATCTTTTATGTATTCGTCCAATACCAATATTTTAATTTTAATATAAGTAAGACTATATCTAATGTGTTTGTGATTGAATTGAGAACATGAATAAAGAAGACTATCAATAAATTGTTATTGCAATGAACAAACAGATGAGGAAAGTTTGAAGATCACAAAGGGGTAATCAGGAACCGTAAATAGAAAATGGACAGACAAAACAATGACAATAAAAGACAAATGAACAAACAATGATCTACAATTAAAGTAAGAATCGTAAGGAGAAAGTGAACCAAAGAACCTAAACAGAATAGCCAAAATCAGCTAAGGTCACCGGTGCCTGAGGGAGGAGAACCATAATTTTATTAATAATTACATTAAGTAGGAATTGTAAATTTCAATACCAAATGTATCTAATATACCATGCCATTGCTGTAACACATACTATTGAGCGGGGAATAATACTCCACCAGTAGAGGTATCCATCCAGTAATAGTAATATAAACGTAGGTATCTAATTTAGAGCGCACGACTCGTTCCCGGAAAAACCTTCATCAGGTCACAGTCTTGTTTTATTCTGCAATAATATTACTTACCGCCTTTGTGATTGGTTAATAGATAGTTTCTTATAAACATGTCCTCATTGGGTGTTTCTATCTCAACCAGATTCGATTGCAAAGTTTGACATATACTCTGAAAAAATCATTGCAAGAAAAAAGTCATTGATGGAAGAGCACTTCATTTTATTATTATTTAAGTGGTGTGTATTCATTCCCTCCAAAAACGAGCTACATTCATATAATATGATGGAAATTATATTAGTGGAAAGTAAATTGGAACAGTTTCACGATTCATTGATTTAAAATATACTAGTACAACTTATTGTATGTTTTAGTTGCTTCTATACGACCACCGTTGTTTATATATGATGACAAAAAGCATTCACGATATGTAACCTACTATGGTAAATGAGATTACTTAGGTTATAATACAGAAATCCAGGCCGTGGACCATAGCATGGAATGTGACTCAATCAATCAATCAATCAAAATGATACCGCATATCGATATTTCTAATACTACAGGCAGTGTTAAACATGTCACTGGACCGTGCTTGAGAAGTAATTATGACTCATCGTTGTCATTTGATGACTTAATTGTTGGGATGGGCAATCACATTATACATTACAATCTCACCATAGCTGATCCCCACTGAGAGGTAGTTCTGGAAAAGAAATAACACGATTCTTGGTGTTGTATCCAGCCATCAGGACAATGATCAATTGACAGAACATCAACTGGAAAAAATTATGATTAGTACGTTGTATTTAGCCATTGGAAAGATAGACTAATGATCGAGTTATGAAATTAATCAATGATGCTTTCATCTTTTGGAATATGACATATCCCCGTGTGACAATAAGTCGGCCAGTCATTGTATAATGTTTGATTATTTATTTCATCTTTGAAAAGTAAACATTTTTTCTTTATAATTATGTTCCTCTTCTATTCTTGCTCACATGTGTAAAGTTCCATGGAAAAAAGATCGATAATAATGACACACTGACCCATATTTGTTTACTACCCTTTTTCCAAATGGCGTCGCATTACGTCACATAAGGCCAGTCAGTGGTAAATAAATCACGTGATTTTGTCATAGGTCAACCAAACTTAAAAAGTAAACCAGATTAAGAAAGTATAATATTTTAGCTTTTTCTGTGTAATTGTTTTGTCTTAAAAATTTCAAAAAATGTTTTTTTTTTTAATAGTTTGAAATTGAAGTATTAAAAATAATTATTTGATGCAAACATTGAACTTGCTTACCTATATAATAAAATATTTAATTCATACTACATACTGCCATATTTTTGTAAAACAATTAATGACTGATTTCTGTTTATTTCAATCACATTTATTATCACAGAGTGATAACAATACAGTTTTGTTGATGCTACTTGTAATAATGACAGGTTCCCCCCCAGATAATCTCATTTTTCTGTCTGGTTTAATTTAATTCTCTGTTCAATTTATGCTATAAATTTTGATTATTGCTGTTAAATTAATTCTTTTCCTATCTTCTCTGTGAATATCATTGTATTACCTCAAGAAGTAAGGGGTATATTTGTTATTAAAGCAGCGGTGGAAATGCAAAATAATCTGCCATTTTGTGACTAATGGAGAGCACTTGTATGTATTTTCCCGGTAAAATCAGCCATTGTATAGAAAATGGTGGAATCTGAATGATCAATCATCATATTTTCAAATTATTTATAAAATACAATTTGCTTGGCCCACATTCAAGAAAAGGGCATGATCTGTGATGACAATTATGTCAACAAACCGGAAAGGTAAAAATGTTTGGGGAATACCATCGCTTAAAACAGATTTCACTGGCAGAATGATCAGGTAAAAAGGACATTAGTAAAAAGGAGCGTTTTCACACTTGCATGGAATTTGTTCAATTCAATCTTACCTATTTTAATAGCATTTTGTAATCTTCAAGTTTAAAAGAACTGCTTCGGCGTTTATGTACGTTATAAATATACAGAATGACGTTATTGGCCTCGTGCTGCGCGAGATGTGTAAATCAAAACAAATGAGCAGATGTCACGACACGATATATATTTTATTTACATTGACGGAGCTACAAAGGGATGTCAATATTAAGGCTAGGGATTCTACCATTTTAAACCAATACGAAAATTGATCACATTTATCCAATTCAAAAGTTATCCGACGGCTTCAATTTTTATATGAGATCAATTATTTGCATGAAATGGGCTAAAAATGAAATGTGTCCTAGGGTAAATGTTTGAAATATATGGACTTGCATCTGAGCCACGAAATGAATAGCGTTATAAATGCGAGTTAATTGATATAGCGTACTATTAAGATATTCAATACAATAATCTACCCCCTTGGCAGTTTTGGTAATTGGCAAGAGCACAAAAAAAATCGTTTACTTTCAAAATAATTTCTATGCCGAATTTCTGATTAGTCGATCAACGATTTACTTACCGATAATAACAATAATAATCAAAATAGTTCTAAATAAAATGTTTGGACTTTTCATGGCTGGTCATCAGAGAATCTATTATTTGTACATTAGGTCACTCACACAAGATATCAGCTCTTATCAAAAGTCAAATGTTCTCGTAAGTGTACAATTTTGTAAGTAAATTCAATATTATGTACCCAAATACTTAAGTAGTATATCTTGTGATTAGTGATTTCTTCACGATCAAATAAATTATCCTTAGAATATCACAAAAATATGTATAGTTTACAAATTTCATATACAACATAGTTTTATCTCCATATGTACTTTCTCATTTCTGACAGAAATACTTTATACAGGAATATATTTCAACTGTGGACTGTTCTTGCAATATTTTATCAAACATGTTCGTAATGTTGAAATGAAACTTACATTATAAGCACAGTGGATGCGCACAGCATATATAAAATATCCTCGGTTTATTGTGGGGTTCGTGTTATTCGATCTTTTGTTTTATATGTATGTTTTGTAAATCATTTTTACCGTTTTGTCCAGTTTCTTGTATCCATTGTGTTATCTGTCCTTCATCCATCTACGGATTCTGATTATCCTTTGGTATCTTCAAACTCTTCTTAAAAGGTAACCCATCAGAGCAAAATCTAAATCACTGTCCTAACATATTTGTTCAGTTTGGTGGACTAGTGTTTCAACTGACGATCAGTATTCCAATGGGTACTAATTGTGCTCCACTACTCACTAAATTGTTTTTACATGTTTATGAGGAAGATTCCTTCAATGGCCTCTGAAGGATAATGATAGAAACTTAGCACAAACCTCTATTTTCATCTTTCGCTATCAAGATGATGCTCTGTCACTCAACAATTCTCGTTTCGGTGGTCATCTGTATCTCATCTATCCAAATGAGCTTGAAGTAAAGAATACCACTGACACTCAAATGTCTGCTTACGAAACATCCTCTGTCACCAACTAGACTTACCGGACTTGAATATGTATGAGTAATATGGTAGGTGTCTTATATGAAACAGAAATTGCTTACCTTTCGCTAACGCATGGGCTAATCCCAGTCTTAAGTCTTAATGTAATTGTCTGACAGTATATAATCGGAATGTACAATTTCATTTCCATTTCAGTTTTTTTTATTGATCAGTAATTGATACATGGAAATAATGTACTATTCAAAGTGAATGTTTTTTGATATATTCAATCAGTTTACAGATTAATACTTTCTGTGATACAACAACTTATAGAGGTTTCAATCATTCTGTGATACAACTTATATAGATTTCAATCATTCTGTGATACAACAACATATAGAGGTTTCAATCATTCTGTGATACAACAACTTATAGAGGTTTCGATCATTCTGTGATACAACAACTTATAGAGATTTCAATCATTCTGTGATACAACAACTTATAGAGATTTCAATCATTCTGTGATACAACAACTTATAGAGGTTTCAATCATTCTGTGATACAACAACTTATAGAGGTTTCAATCATTCTGTAATACAACAACTTATAGAGGTTTCAATCATTCTGTGATACAACAACTTATAGAGGTTTCAATCATTCTGTAATACAACAACTTATAGAGGTTTCAATCATTCTGTGATACAACAACTTATAGAGGTTTCAATCATTCTGTAATACAACAACTTATAGAGGTTTCAATCATTCTGTGATACAACAGCTTATAGAGGTTTCAATCAGGGATTTACATTGTCACAATATTTACTTTCATTAATGTAGGTCTTTAAGGTGTAGTCAATGCAGCCATGGTAAGAGATGTGCAAACGTACAACCGATATATAATGTAGTGCAAAACAGCAGTTTCTTTTAACCGTTATAATCATCGACGAAATTATGGTGCTATATAAACTATTGACATCACATGATTTCTAGAATTGTCTTGAAGAAATCTGATACTGTATGTAGATAAGAGGATGCAGGGAACTCATCCCGAAACATCTTGTCCAATACTGTATGTAGATAAGAGGATGCAGGGAACTCATCCCGGAACATCTGGTCCAATACCCACATTGTGCTAGATTTTGTGTTTTTTGTTTCAAATATGATATTGGATGAATGACTATCATAACACGTGGTTTTTGTGATTCTTCTTTATATAAATAGAACTGATTTGATCATTTTGACACTTGCATTACACGACAACCATCACTGTGGAAATATTAGTCGGCATTGAAAAATTACGTTCGGTTAGATCTTCCAGTTCTGTCTTAGTACATCTATGTATATACGTGGACAACGCTCAACATTCATCGCTGTTGCATTACTAATCGGTAGTGAAGAATTTCTATCCGGTGAATATTTCAGCTCTGACTAAATACTTCGTAGCACTTCCCCAGCTTCACCAACTGTCATTGGAACGGTACCCGGCCTCTACCGCGAAATGTCTAACATCCGGATGTTTCAACTCGGAGATATTGAACAGTATGGCATTTGTTTTCAGAAGTTAGGAATCATCGTGACCGTAATCATATGGAATGCATCAGGAGTCATGGGTCATCGTGGAAGTGACCACATGGCATTTGTGTCAGGAATTAGGGGTCGTGGACGTGACCACATGGTATTTGTGTCAGTAGCTATGGGTCATCGTGAACGTGACCACATTGTAATGGTGTCAGGAGTTAGGGGTCGTCGTGGACGTGACCACATGGTATTTGTGTCAGGTGTTAGGAACCATGGTCGGTATATTTGGTATTTTAATTTACATCTACCTCTTTTATCACCTTTCCTCTATACCCGTACATAGAGAGGTATACAGCTTAGATAGTCATCATAAAACATATCATAAGAGGGTCGGAAGACATTTCTTAACTTGATACAAATACATTTCTTTGGACATAACGTAGGATAGTTTCGATAACATGGTCGCTGGGGTATTACTAATTTATATAGTGATCGTTGGGAATTGGTAGATAAGCAACTTTGTATCATTTGACCAGCGCAAGAAGAATATGAAGATATCAAAGGGTTAATCAGAATCCGTAAATCGAAGAAGAACAGATAGCACAATGGTGAAACGAAAATATACAAAAGGACAAACAACGATCTACAAAACATACACATAAAACTAAAGATCGAGTAAAATGAACCCGTCGTATTGTTAAGGACCGGATTGTGATTACAATAATTGGAACATATCCGTGGTCATTTATGACACAGATATTCAGTAACGACCAACCCGTGGTGGCGACCATAAAACTTTTGAAGTGATGACTTCAGCTTAACAAATACTTTAGAATCAATAAATCAGAATGTAGAAGATAATACGACACCTTGATAGGAATATTGACGGATGATATGAATGCCAAATAATGGATAGATCAGAAATGTTTTTATTCTGCAGCGGTCCACCAATTACTACAAGATACATGCTGTCATTAAGAACTGTTTCATCTTATTTTTATTTTGTGTAAAGAGCTTGACATTCACCAAACACGAGAAACTCGTTTAGCCCAACATACCAGTGCCGAGTTATATATTTGATACACACCAACAAGGAGTGGACTATCCTTTGGCGAGGGTTAATAAAGTTAATACATTTTTCAACAATAATATCATATTGACAAAATCGAGATGATAACATATTAATGATAGACCACAATATATATACAAATATCACACCATGTAATCAGGTCAAAGGAGAATGCCACTAATTCCGCATTCAAGCCACTACATTTTAATGTTTATAATGCAATAAAAAGTATCTCCATGCAAAGCATTTCAATTAAACATTGATGCGATGTAACACTGATTATTTCCAGACATTTCAACTGACTTGAATATTGGTCTGGTCCAGTGTTTTGTATATCTGTTGATCACCCTACAAAAGAAATATGTTTAGTCGAAATGGAAGTAGTTCATTTAATTAGATGTACACTACATAAAATACAAATGCAGCATCATGTATCGACTTTATCTTGATATTATTTCTAAATAATTTATTATTAACAACCTTGCATGTGCACTGATATTTAAAGAATGGTTAACGCCATTGGCTCACTTTTGTAGAACTAGCACTATGAATATGACAACTTCAGAAGAATATTTATATATTATGTATTGATATCAAGAGTATGGCTCATCGTTCTTCACTACAACATTGCTCACAAAGTAACGTATGAATGTCGACATGTTATCCACATGTGGGAAACACTAATATGACCACCTACACCAAGCCAGGACAGTAAACAGTCATGCATAGTTGTGTTAATGGTATCCATGGAAACACTAATATGACCACCTACACCAAGCCAGGACAGTAAACAGTCATGCATAGTTGTGTTAATGGTATCCATGGAAACACTAATATGACCACCTACACCAAGCCAGGATAGTAAACGGTCATGTATAGTTGTGTAAATGGTATCCATGGAAACAATAATATGACCACTTACACCAAGCCAGGACAGTAAACAGTCATGTATATTTGTGTTAATGGTATCCATGGAAACACTAATATGAATATGACCACCTACACCAAGCCAGGACAGTAAACAGTCATGTATATCTGTGTAAATGGTATCCATGGAAACACTAATATGACCACTTACACCAAGCCAGGACAGTAAACAGTCATGTATATGTGTGTTAATGGTATCCATGGAAACACTAATATGACCACCTACTCCAAGCCAGGACAGTAAACAGTCATGTATATTTGTGTTAATGGTATCCATGGAAACACTAATATGACCACCTACTCCAAGCCAGGACAGTAAACGGTCATGTATATTTGTGTTAATGGTATCCATGGAAACACTAATATGACCACCTACTCCAAGCCAGGACAGTAAACAGTCATGTATATTTGTGTTAATGGTATCCATGGAAACACTAATATGACCACCTACCCCAAGCCAGGACAGTAAACAGTCATGTATATTTGTGTTAATGGTATCCATGGAAACACTAATATGACCACCTACTCCAAGCCAGGACAGTAAACAGTCATGTATATTTGTGTTAATGGTATCCATGGAAACACTAATATGACCACCTACTCCAAGACAGGACAGTAAACAGTCATGTATATTTGTGTTAATGGTATCCATGGAAACACTAATATGACCACTTACACCAAGCCAGGACAGTAAACGGTCATGTATAGTTGTGTAAATGGTATCCATGGAAACACTAATATGACCACCTACACCAAGCCAGGACAGTAAACGGTCATGTATAGTTGTGTAAATGGTATCCATGGAAACACTAATATGACCACCTACACCAAGCCAGGACAGTAAACGGTCATGTATAGTTGTGTTAATGGTATCCATGGAAACACTAATATGACCACCTACACCAAGCCAGGACAGTAAACGGTCATGTATAGTTGTGTTAATGGTATCCATGGAAACACTAATATGACCACCTACATCAAGCCAGGACAGTAAACAGTCATGTATAGTTGTGTTAATGGTATCCATGGAAACACTAATATGACCACCTACACCAAGCCAGGACAGTAAACGGTCATGTATATTTGTGTTAATGGTATCCATGGAAACACTAATATGACCACCTACTCCAAGCCAGGACAGTAAACAGTCATGTATAGTTGTGTTAATGGTATCCATTTTGTCTGTTCCTACGATTATATTTTGTAACTATTGTGTTGATGTGATATTGTTTGATTTTCGTTTTATTGTTTTTCCTAGTTTATCGGGTCAAAATCACCTCTTTGTTAATCGTCTACTTCATGCCGAAATCAGAATACAATATTTAATTTTCATATGGAAATTAAAAAAAATAATAAAAAATAAAAAACACTTTACCGAAAGTATTTCCCATTGTAAGAGCGATCCGTTGAACTATGATGTCATCTAGCGCCATGTTACTGCCATAATGGTATTTTACACTCCCTTCAAATATCAGCTAAAAAAAGTCAGTTTTATTTTATTAAATTATTTGCAAATCTCATTCATGAAAGTCGCCCCTCAAAACTGTTTTCTCTAATTCACCTATGTTCATTTATATCTTTAGATATTGTTTTTATTAAGAAGCATATAATTCACTCGAAGCCAGCTGAAAACGGTAATATTTCTATGCAATATTTGCATGCAAAACAGAAAAAGTCAAACAGCACAATTGAAACATTTACATATAAAGTGAGTGGATAAATGGGAGATGTGCTGATGTTAATGTATGCTTTCTACTAGACCAACAACCCTTATTGGAGTTATAGGTCTGAAACAACAATTCACAGGTAAAAATGTGACTTCACTCGGACACATTATCCGAACCAGCCAGTCTTCGCTTTGTCTCCTTATCGTTTGGGTGTTAAGTGGATATACAGCAAATATCAGTTTGAATCTGGTTTAACCAACGGGGGATCGAATATACGGACTACCACAATCGTGGCAAATACACACATCTTTATATCACCAAGGCGGCTTAGTGCACATATATCAATGACGTAGACAAACATAATACAAGTAGGACATTTTCACGCCAGCAACAGACAATAATAGAACAAAGACCATTCTGTATTTGTACATTTTTTACATTAGTTAAAGGCATACAGGCTGTCAGAATTGATTTTTTTATATTAAAAGTTGCCAATATTCGATGTTTTATACTAATTGCAGTTGAATTTTTTCTTAATATCATATGTAAATAGCCTAGAACGAAGGAAATATGTCGCTGTTTTATTTTCTTGAATCCAGTAAAGAATCCAATGTTTACCCGCACAATATTCATACAATCATACGACCTACACAGTAAAGCATGTGCGAAATTGTTTGTTGAAAAAAAAGCACATGGCACAAACCAAAACATTGACGGATTCTACACGAAAACGACACAAAAAGGAGGATTCAGCAAGCTTTGCGTAAAAATTAAAAAAGATGTTATACCGACCTACTCCATTTTTCAACACGTAAGCATAATTTAGTATCCTTTTTCGGCCGAATCGTATTTTGACAGTAGAATTGCATCGTAGTTTTTTTTTTCAGGAGAAAACGCTAGGTGATATCCCATTTAAATTAAAGATTAAAATAATGAACTTCATGTCTGTTTTTTTCGAAAAAAAATATAATCAAGGCAACTCAAGTGTTGTCACTAATATGCAAAACAATTTGTTTACAATTTTCCCTTTATCGGGCCCCTTTGCAGAGTTTGGGTTTGTTTTTATTGATTTCATCACGTATTTCTGATTTTAAGTGTCATTCTTACAAAATACCATTATATAACATTAACTGATTACCCCGGGATCCAATTTCATAGATATATTTCTTAAATTATATTAATTCTAACGAATTTACATGCAAAATGCTACCTGGTTATTCATAGCAGTTATCAGTATTCGGCAAACTTCGGAAATATGAAGCCGACTTATAATTAGGTGTGTTAATGGCGATTCCACCGACAGACTTTCGAATTCTTTTCACTAATTACGACATTATAACATATTTTTTTAAGCCTGGATTTTTGTTCAAAACATTTTATTATTATAAAACATCGAATATTGCCAACTTTTAATATAAACAAAAAATTCAATTCTGACAGCCTTTGACTAATAATATCTATTATTAGGCAAAATTGTTTTTAGTTTTCATTTTTTTTTCTTGCATAGCTCACTATTTCAAATAAGAATATAGTCATGTGACATTAGAAACATCAAAGGAACTATAGCATTGATACACAATACATTCTGAGTTAAAACTCAACAGAGGTATAGAATAATCTTGATTATTTGAAATAGTTCGTACGTTTGTTTATATTGATAATGAATACACGATTTCCACGGTAGCTAAATATCGAAGCCGTCATTGATTGATTAGTGTCTATGTGTAATGTTGGTTAATCTTTCGTGTTCATTTACATCCATATCATTTCTTACTAGTAGATATATAATTTAGTGCGCACGACGCGTTTCTAGAATAACATTCATCAGGTACCTGAGATCGAAAGATTGGAAAGCAAAATATTTTTTTTAGTCCAGAGCAAGAAAACCAAAGGATTTACACAGGATAGCAACAATCGACTATCTACGTTTGTATTTACCTTATATATTCCTGGAGGTAGTTCTACTGTTACATGCTGCCACTCTGGACTTTGTCGACCAGACATAAACACTAACGTGTCACGGTGGCCATTACTATACTCAGCATACACAGCTAAATGGCCAATTCCTACTCCATTCATGTGATACCAGAATGACATATTTGTATATTGTTGAATGTTTACCCGTGGACTAGAAAACGTAGCCGACCAGTTGTAATTGTGAACTTTATGTCCGTCAAGCAACAGGTAATTACCATCTAAAATAAAAAAAAACAACAGTTTAAAGACATGTATATATATCTTCAGATAATTAGATGAGAGGTGGCCATTCGCTTTGTTGATATTGGTGGAATTGTTGACCATCACTGTTTAGAGGTGGCTATTCGTTTGTTGATATTGGTGGAATTGTTGACCATCACTGTTTAGAGGTGGCTATTCGTTTGTTGATATTGGTGGAATTGTTGACCATCACTGTTTAGAGGTGGTTATTCGTTTGTTGATATTGGTGGAATTGTTGACCATCACTGTTTAGAGGTGGCTATTCGTTTGTTGATATTGGTGGAATTGTTGACCATCACTGTTTAGAGGTGGCTATTCGTTTGTTGATATTGGTGGTATTGTTGACCATCACTGTTTAGAGGTGGTTATTCGTTTGTTGATATTGGTGGAATTGTTGACCATCACTGTTTAGAGGTGACTATTCGTTTGTTGATATTGGTGGAATTGTTGACCATCACTGTTTAGAGGTGGTTATTCGTTTGTTGATATTGGTGGAATTGTTGACCATCACTGTTTAGAGGTGGTTATTCGTTTGTTGATATTGGTGGTATTGTTGACCATCACTGCTTAGAGGTGGTTATTCGTTTGTTGATATTGGTGGAATTGTTGACCATCACTGTTTAGAGGTGGCTATTCGTTTGTTGATATTGGTGGTATTGTTGACCATCACTGTTTAGAGGTGGTTATTCGTTTGTTGATATTGGTGGTATTGTTGACCATCACTGTTTAGAGGTGGCTATTCGTTTGTTGATATTGGTGGTATTGTTGACCATCACTGCTTAGAGGTGGTTATTCGTTTGTTGATATTGGTGGTATTGTTGACCATCACTGTTTAGAGGTGGTTATTCGTTTGTTGATATTGGTGGAATTGTTGACCATCACTGTTTAGAGGTGGCTATTCGTTTGTTGATATTGGTGGAATTGTTGACCATCACTGTTTAGAGGTGGTTATTCGTTTGTTGATATTGGTGGTATTGTTGACCATCACTGTTTAGAGGTGGCTATTCGTTTGTTGATATTGGTGGTATTGTTGACCATCACTGCTTAGAGGTGGTTATTCGTTTGTTGATATTGGTGGTATTGTTGACCATCACTGCTTAGAGGTGGTTATTCGTTTGTTGATATTGATGGAATTGTTGACCATCACTGTTTAGAGGTGGTTATTCGTTTGTTGATATTGGTGGAATTGTTGACCATCACTGTTTAGAGGTGGCTATTCGTTTGTTGATATTGGTGGTATTGTTGACCATCACTGTTTAGAGGTGGTTATTCGTTTGTTGATATTGGTGGTATTGTTGACCATCACTGCTTAGAGGTGGTTATTCGTTTGTTGATATTGATGGAATTGTTGACCATCACTGCTTAGAGGTGGTTATTCGTTTGTTGATATTGGTGGTATTGTTGACCATCACTGTTTAGAGGTGGCTATTCGTTTGCTGATATTGGTGGAATTGTTGACCATCACTGTTTAGAGGTGGTTATTCGTTTGTTGATATTGGTGGTATTGTTGACCATCACTGTTTAGAGGTGGATATTCGTTTGTTGATATTGGTGGTATTGTTGACCATCACTGTTTAGAGGTGGCTATTCGTTTGTTGATATTGGTGGAATTGTTGACCATCACTGTTTAGAGGTGGTTATTCGCTTGTTTATATTGGTGGAATTGTTGACCATCACTGTTTAGAGGTGGCTATTCGTTTGCTGATATTGGTGGAATTGTTGACCATCACTGTTTAGAGGTGGTTATTCGTTTGTTGATATTGGTGGAATTGTTGACCATCACTGTTTAGAGGTGGTTATTCGTTTGTTGATATTGGTGGAATTGTTGACCATCACTGTTTAGAGGTGGCTATTCGTTGGTGGAATTGTTGACCATCACTGTTTAGAGGTGGCCATTCGTTTGTTGATATTGGTGGTATTGTTGACCATCACTGTTTAGAGGTGGTTATTCGTTTGTTGATATTGGTGGTATTGTTGACCATCACTGATTTGAGGTGGTTATTCGTTTGTTGATATTGGTGGTATTATTGACCATCACTGTTTAGAGGTGGCTATTCGTTTATTGATATTGGTGGTATTGTTGACCATCCCTGTTTAGAGGTGGCTATTCGTTTGTTGATATTGGTGGAATTGTTGACCATCACTGTTTAGAGATGGTTATTCGTTTGTGGATATTGGTGGTATTGTTGACCATTACTGTTTAGAGGTGGTTATTCGTTTGTTGATATTGGTGGTATTGTTGACCATCACTGTTTAGAGGTGGTTATTCGTTTGTTGATATTGGTGGAATTGTTGACCATCACTGTTTAGAGGTGGCTATTCGTTTGTTGATATTGGTGGTATTGTTGACCATCACTGTTTAGAGGTGGTTATTCGTTTGTTGATATTGGTGGTATTGTTGACCATCACTGTTTAGAGGTGGTTATTCGTTTGTTGATATTGGTGGTATTGTTGACCATCACTGTTTAGAGGTGGCTATTCGTTTGTTGATATTGGTGGTATTGTTGACCATCACTGTTTAAAGGTGGTTATTCGTTTGTTGATATTGGTGGAATTGTTGACCATCACTGTTTAGAGGTGGTTATTCGTTTGTTGATATTGGTGGAATTGTTGACCATCACTGTTTAGAGGTGGTTATTCGTTTGTTGATATTGGTCGTATTGTTGACCATCACTCTTTAGAGGTGGTTATTCGTTTGTTGATATTGGTGGAATTGTTGACCATCACTGTTTAGAGGTGGCTATTCGTTTGTTGATATTGGTGGAATTGTTGACCATCACTGATTTGAGGTGGTTATTCGTTTGTTGATATTGGTGGTATTATTGACCATCACTGTTTAGAGGTGGCTATTCGTTTATTGATATTGGTGGTATTGTTGACCATCCCTGTTTAGAGGTGGCTATTCGTTTGTTGATATTGGTGGAATTGTTGACATCACTGTTTAGAGGTGGTTATTCGTTGGTGGAATTGTTGACCATCACTGTTTAGAAGTGGCTATTCGTTTGTTGATATTGGTGGTATTGTTGACCATCACTGTTTAGAGGTGGCTATTCGTTTGTTGATATTGGTGGAATTGTTGACCATCACTGATTTGAGGTGGTTATTCGTTTGTTGATATTGGTGGTATTATTGACCATCACTGTTTAGAGGTGGCTATTCGTTTATTGATATTGGTGGTATTGTTGACCATCCCTGTTTAGAGGTGGCTATTCGTTTGTTGATATTGGTGGAATTGTTTACCATCACTGCTTAGAGGTGGTTATTCGTTTGTGGATATTGGTGGTATTGTTGACCATCACTGTTTAGAGGTGGTTATTCGTTTGTTGATATTGGTGGTATTGTTGACCATCACTGTTTAGAGGTGGTTATTCGTTTGTTGATATTGGTGGTATTGTTGACCATCACTGTTTAGAGGTGGCTATTCGTTTGTTGATATTGGTGGTATTGTTGACCATCACTGTTTAGAGGTGGTTATTCGTTTGTTGATATTGGTGGTATTGTTGACCATCACTGTTTAGAGGTGGTTATTCGTTTGTTGATATTGGTGGTATTGTTGACCATCACTGTTTAGAGGTGGCTATTCGTTTGTTGATATTGGTGGTATTGTTGACCATCACTGTTTAAAGGTGGTTATTCGTTTGTTGATATTGGTGGTATTGTTGACCATCACTGTTTAGAGGTGGTTATTCGTTTGTTGATATTGGTGGTATTGTTGACCATCACTGTTTAGAGGTGGTTATTCGTTTGTTGATATTGGTGGAATTGTTGACCATCACTGCTTAGAGGTGGTTATTCGTTTGTTGATATTGGTGGAATTGTTGACCATCACTGTTTAGAGGTGGTTATTCGTTTGTTGATATTGGTGGTATTGTTGACCATCACTGCTTAGAGGTGGTTATTCGTTTGTTGATATTGGTGGAATTGTTGACCATCACTGTTTAGAGGTGGTTATTCGTTTGTTGATATTGATGGAATTGTTGACCATCACTGTTTAGAGGTGGCTATTCGTTTGTTGATATTGGTGGTATTGTTGACCATCACTGTTTAGAGGTGGTTATTCGTTTGTTGATATTGGTGGTATTGTTGACCATCACTGTTTAGAGGTGGTTATTCGTTTGTTGATATTGATGGAATTGTTGACCATCACTGCTTAGAGGTGGCTATTCGTTTGTTGATATTGATGGAATTGTTGACCATCACTGTTTAGAGGTGGTTATTCGTTTGTTGATATTGATGGAATTGTTGACCATCACTGTTTAGAGGTGGTTATTCGTTTGTTGATATTGGTGGTATTGTTGACCATCACTGTTTAGAGGTGGCTATTCGTTTTCCTTTCCATAAATATATAGTAGCAATGACAACTGAAGACGTAAAGCGAAGAAAATGTTACTCCCATAAAAAAATCGTAAATACAGCTAAACTTGATATCCCAAGTACACATGTTTTAGGATCTGTAATGTTTACACGTACCAATTAATTTATGAAACTACAACAATTGTAAAAAAACACTCTTACTTCCAATAGTATGATCTCCTTCTGGTCCTGATGTTGGATCAGGTGAACGTAGGTGTGTTATTTGCCAATCGAAATCATCAGTTATGTTGTCTTGGCGCCAGTGACAAAGCCCATTTTCAAAGTTGCAACTTAAGTCTATCCCTGTTTTAAAAATAGAGTAATAAGTAAATAGCGGCGTTTCAGTACAACATATAATTATTGAACGGTAGTCTAAAACAGCAATGCGTACTGTAAAGCGAGAAGTCGTTTGTAGGTTAAATCTTATGAAATGATCTGCGAAATATGGGACAAAATGAAAAAAAAATACCACAGTGTCTGAACATTTCTAAAATCTTATAGAACAATAGTAGAAAGATGTAGAATGAAGATTTCAATTTTTAGGTGAATATAATAAAATCTCAATTGATATGAATAATTCACGTTAATACAAGCTACTAAGGAATGACAGGTAGAGATTCTTAAAATAAAGGTTCATCCTGAAACATGTTAAACTCTCGTTATTTTTTAAAACCTGCAGCAAGTCAGTAAAATTAGCAGTAGGGATTTGATGTGGTAGATTGATGTGATCATTTGTACTTCGTCTCGTGAAAGCTTATTTGTCACAATGTCAGATATAAAATTCGCAGTTAATTGCACTTTTATATACTTTTTATTTAGTCTTTTTTAATTTTCAAATATGCATAGATGATTTCAAATAAATTCACAAAACATGGTTTCATATGTTTACAAGAAAGAAAATGGTATCTACCGTTTGGTATACTAGTATCTGTTGTTGTTTCTATTGTACTGGTAGGGACTGGTGTTGTATACACTGAAATACAAGCAGTTTTACTATAAAACAAATAGAACTTCTTTGCAGAGTAACTATTCCTTATTAGTTATTGTATGTCAAATTTATATATATCCACTTGCGCGGCCACTGCCTTAAATTTCTTGCAACAAACAATCGGCATTCCTATATGTACCAACTGTGCTCCTCTTTTCATCGAATTTTATATTTCTTCGTAAAGACAAACGAAATGAAGCTAGCCCGGTCCTTTGGTTCTACATTCCGCTATGTCACTAAATAATTCAATGCTCGGTGAGTATGTTGATCGCGTCCATCCCACTGAACTTGACAGAGGGTTGCTGCTAACAAGGAAGCCACTGAACGAAGGGTTCCTCTTGGCTAAATCATCACTTCGGAAGTTTTACGGTTGCCACCATGACTTGGTTGACCGTTGGAATATCTGTGTCACAAATGACCACGAAAATGTTCCACTTGTCGTAAACACTTCCCGGTCCTTTCCTCATTCATGACTTATCACAGGGTTTGTAACTAGACTACCACGACGGGTGTCACTAGTAGTGCAGGACCTGCTCACTCTTCCGGAGCACCCGATTCACCCCCGGTTTTTAGTGGGGTTCGTGTTACTCGATCTTTAGTCTACTTCATATCTTGACATCCAACTAGATATTCGGAGGAGTGTTTGAAAAAGAAAACTGACGACAAAAAATGATTGCAATTTTCCCATTGCGCACTTTCTATTTATAAGTAGTAAATTTTCAGCAACATCTAGAAACTGAGTATATGTATCTTAGTTGATAAGTTATTCCAGAGCCTTGTGTTTCTACTAGGCTACCTTGATATGGGGGTTTTGCTAACAATAAAACAACAGTAGTACTATGCGTTTCTAGTGGAAAGTTGGAGTTGTTACATCGAAAGATTTATTTGGATTATCGTTACGGAATATTTGTGATGACCACGGATATGTTCTGGTTGTCTTACTCATAATCCCAATATGACTTATGATATGCTATAGTGGATTTTGAAAATGAGCAACATTACAAGTGCCACTAATGTAGCAAGAACTACCTACCCTTCTGTGGCACCTGAATTCAAACCCTGGTTTTAGTGGGGTTCGTGTTGCTCAATGTTTGATTTTCTGCAGTGTTTATCTTTTTGTTCTTTTTTTTGTAGGGTATTGTATAGTGTATATGTACGCATCCTTCATTTGTATCAACCGAGAACGACCGCCACACTTAGTTTGAGCTTGAGATTCATACTCAATGGAATCACGAAATCTCACGCTTGTTTTATTTCATTTTTTGTTAATTTTGTTTGAGTTTGTGTACCCTAACTTTTTAAATTTTAGAATTCTACTTGATTCTTGTGTTCAAATTGTGGTTTTTGTGTCACTAGATATGACATTTATATTCCACATTGGTATTTATATGAGTCACAAGTACACATTTTTAGATAAGGAAACATAACAAATTGTTTACCACAAGTCGTATACGACATATTTACCTGTCGGTTCCTTTGATATTGTGATGTCGTCCAGTGCTATGTCCGCACCATAGTGCAATTTTATACTTCCTTCAAATGTTATCTGCAAAATCAAAGTATATCATACTATGCTTATAATAAAAACACCATGTGCGTATGCTTTAAAAACTTACAAAACTGCCTACCCCTCCGGAGCACCCGAGTTTGACCCTGATTTATAGTGGGTTAGTGTTGCTCAATCTTTAGTTTTCTGCGTAATGTTTCGCAGATAATTGTTTGTCCCTTTACCCTTTTTCTTTTGGCCATTGTATTGTCTGTCCTTCATTTTACTACTTCTAATTAGCCTTTGGTATCTTCAAATTTTCCTTGCAGCAGTTTTAATAAGGAATTTGACGGTCGGCATCTCTTCAAATACAATACTTTTATTTCTATTATTATGCAAGTCAATAATATTTTAACTAAGCTTTAGAAAATAAGGGTAATAACAAAATTACCGAACTCCGAACAACAACCGGAAAACTGTGAAAGCCGTAATGACCCTGACTTGGTACAGGAATTTCTAAAGAAATGGTGGGTTGAATCAGATATTAAAGCGCCAAACCTCCCGCTTTCATTACGGGTGAAAGGTTCCGGCTGTCACTATAACAGTATTTATAACAATACTGGAACAAAATAGGTAAAATAGTTGTCAAAGCAGTACCAAATTCAGTGAAGTAAATGTCAAAGACACTTTTACGTCACACATTGATAACAAAATATTTTTGACATTTTTGTTGACTTCCTTATCTTTATACATTTTCACTATATGAAAATGCATCGTTTATTATCGTCTCTGCAGAGACGGAATGTATTTCTACAAGATCTTGGTATCGGAATATAAACTTTTTAAGAGATCGAATAAGGCGAATCTTTTAATAGCCCTGGTCCAGTAGCCTGTTTCTCAGATGAAGATGACGTTTCAGGAATTCAGAATAATTGCTATTGGCCCTTGCATAACGAATCAATTGCGAGATGTAAACACCATATGCAGGAGAAGCTGATATATTGCTGCACATATTTGGAAAATTTATGATTTTAGAATTGAAGTCGTCCCGTTTATCATAAATTTTAGTACTGAATTGACCACTGTCGTCAAATTCGAAGTATAAGCCAAAAAATGATGTGGACGAAGCTGTATCGGTGGTCTCTTTAACTTCCAGCTCTGGAGGATATATCAATGGAAGAAATTCTGCAAATCTAGAATTATTGATAGATAAAACGTCATCAATATACCTGTATGTGAAATTAAAGGCTCTATCCTCATGAATCTTCTTATCTTTTACAAGCTTTTGAAGAAACTCCGACTCATATGAGTATAAAAATAAATCGGCTAGAAGAGGGGCACAATTCGTACCCATTGGTATGCCGACGACCTGCTGAAACAGTGTCCCTCCAAAGGAGACAAATATGTTATCAATGAGAAACTCCAGCATACTGATCACTTGTTCCTCGGAGTAGAATGTTTTACCTTTTTGAATTTTGTTTGAAAAATATGTGGAATAGTAGCCTAACACAACACATGTTGAGCCATAGTTTCTATGACTGAAAACGTCAAAAAATTGGAAAAACGTTGAATTTCCGAGAAATATTACCTTTCGCACATACAGGTCAAATGATTTACAACTATTTTCCCAAACCTCAACAGGCAAAACACAAAAGGGGTACCAGAAAGCTATATTTCGGTCAGTGACCGTATATAACAAGCAATTGCATAGTGGGTCAAATAGAACAAATGCAGAATAAACAAATACCAAAAAAGTATATAATAATAATATAATGCTCTGGTAATATTCACATGTCCCGCCTCCCTATTCATGCTTAGAGGCTTTATAAACCCCAATATCGCATGTCTTAATTTGTACTTGCACTGTCTCTATTACATTGAATAGCTACGCCTAAAACCTGATAATGGGCCTGACAAGTAGATGTTTTTCAATGACAAAGGTATAATATATATATATATCAGATGGATATAAGAAAATCATGTTTATAACCACTAACTCTAGTAGATGTTAGAACGGTTTTTATACCAGAAAACAGGAACCTGCACATTCCCATAAAGATATATAACTTTATTAGGATATATGCAGCACATACCAACGACTCGTGGTGCAGGGGGGGTTACAAATACCTTTGAAATAAAGATTTGTATTTTTTTACAAATATTTTAACGTCTGTAGTGTACCAACGGTGTGGGTTTTAATCTCGTTGAAGGAGGAACAAACAATTTGTCAACTAAACATTTAATTTTAAGACTGTTGGAATGGATGTTCAAACGTTCATATGAGTACAGATTTTCTGATACGGATTCAAAATTAAATTTGTGCATATGTGATTCTTAGTTCCATGTTGTGATGTCCTCATTAAAACGATGTTCGATTTGTCTTTACCACAGTTGTTTGTTGGAGAGCTCATGTCTTATTTATATTGTATGTGTTTGTTTGCGGATAGTGGTGTCCTATACGACTTGACTATATGAGTAACATGGCGGGTTTCTTAGGAGAAGCAGGAACTGCTTACAATGCGCGAGCACCTGGGTTGACCCCTGGTTTTTTTGGTGGGGGTCCGTTGTTTATCTTTTTAGTTATTTTTGTGTTGTGTTGTGTTTTTGTGCTTTGTTTGTTTTTTATTATCATACAAAAGAAGACAAATGTATAAGACACAAGTTGTAAATTTATGAAGTCTTCTCCGGAAATAAGAATGTTGCTAGCGTTTCTGGATCGTCCATTCCTGATTGCCCCTTCGGTTTTCTCTAACGTGTATTTACTTGTACATATATTCGCCATTATCTAATAAAACTTATAAACATTATTTCAATGCTTATTAAGACCCTTCAATGAAATGGATGCATTTATATAATCAAGATTATTAATAGATATCAAATCTATACAAATATAGCGTGTTGTATATAATGTACTTACAAATGAAGTCAGAATACCTAAGGATACCGTAGCTCTTTGCCAGTCGGCTGACTGTCTCCCATGTTTGTGCCATATATTAGTTTTTCCTCCATACCTATCAGTTACAATTACACTAAGGTTCCCTATCCCAGCACCATTCATATAGTACCAAAATGTCATATTGATTTCACGTGTCACAAAAAGATATGGACTAGATAAATCTGCTTTCCACCCTAATCGATGTGATTTCCCTGATACCAGAAGATATTTACCCTCTGTAATAGATAAAGAAATGCTACTGAAGTGTTTGATTATCAAAAGAAAGTTTGGCATAGAATTCCACTAATATCAACAAAGAAGAGTTTGAAGATATCAAAGGGGCAATCAGAATCCGTAAATAGGAGAAGAACAGACAGCACAATGGCCAAAAGAAAAAGTACAAAAGGACAAACAACGATCTACAAAACATACATATAAAACTAAAGATCGAGTAACAATGAACCATTTCTCCCATTACAACCATTGGATACAAAACAGATCGTAACATATGGTGTTTGAAATCTAATTCCAGGCTTGGTACAGGTATTTATTTATTTAGCAATATTTAGTTGTAATGTTGGTATTTAAAAACCATTTTGACATTCCTCACCACCATTTTATTTTTATTGCATATACCCATCGTGACAATAACTAAACCGAAAACAATGATGTAATAAAAACATTGATATCTAATTTAATGTGCACGACACGTTTCCGGAATAATTTTCATCATATACGCTCTTAGTCAAAAGATCCGGAATAATTTTCTTCATATACGCTCTTAGTCAAAAGATCCGGAATAATTTTCATCATATACGCTCTTAGTCAAAAGATTGTAAAGGCAAAATTGTGAAAGTCGTTGGAAGCAAGTGATCCAAAGTGCTCAAACAGGATAGCCAAATCAGTTAAGGGTACCTAGAGTTAGGGTGCTTAAAACCACTTTCAACAATTTTTCAGTTTTATCGTGGCAGTCAGTTTTATTGGTGGAGAGAACCGGAGTACCCGAAGAAATATACCGACCTGTCACAAGTCACTGACAAACTTTATTGCATATGTTGTATCAAGTACACCTCGTCATCATGAACGGGATTCGAAATCCATACCTTAGTAGTGATAAGCTCTGATTGCACAGGTAGATGTAAATCCGACTATCATACGATCACGAATATTGAATTTTACGTTTTATATATAGATTACTACTATCAGTTAACATGTTGGCAATTTCACTGCTTATTTATAAAATACAGACATGAGGTATGTCCTAAAGATCCAAAAGTATTGAATAAAAACGTAGATAGCAAATTTAGTGCACACGACGCGTTTCTTTTGTAACCTTCATCAAGTACCTTAACGTCAAAAGATTGGAAAGCCAAATAATTTAAAAATCTTTGAGAGCAAGAAAATTAAAGGGCTTAAACAGGACATAACCGACTGTCACCTATGTCTGAGAGAGGAGAACACAGGATAGCCATAACCGACTGTCACCTATGTCTGAGGGAGGAGAACACAGGATAGCCATATCCGACTGTCACCTATGTCTGAGGGAGAACACAGGATAGCCATAGCCGACTGGCATATATGTCTGAGAGAGGAGAACACAGGATAGCCATAGCTGACTGTCACTTATGTCTGAGGGAGGAGAACACAGGATAGCCATAGCTGACTATCACCTATGTCTGAGGGAGAACACAGGATAGCCATAGCCGACTGTCATCTATGTCTGAGAGAGAAGAACACCGGATAGCCATAATCGACTTTCACCTATGTCTGCGGGAGCAGAACACGGGATAGCCATATCCGACTGTCACCTATGTCTGAGGGAGGAGAACACAGGATAGCCATAACCGACTGTCACCTATGTCTGAGGGAGGAAAACACAGGATAATCATAACCGACTGTCACCTATGTCTGAGGGAGGAGAACACATGATAGCCATAACCGACTGTCACCTATGTCTGAGGGAGGAGAACACAGGCTAGCCATAACCGACTGTCACCTATGTCTGAGGGTGGAGAACACTGGAAAGTCATAACCTACTGTCACCTATGTCTGAGGGAGGAGAGCACTTGATAGCCATAACCGACTGTCACCTATGTTTGAGGGAGGAGAGCACAGGATAGCCATAACCGAATGTCACCTATGACTGAGAGAGGAGAACACAGGAGAGCCATAACCGACTGTCACCTATATCTGAGGGAGGAGAACACAGGATAGCCATAAGCCATAGCCGACTGTCACCTATGTCTGAGGGAGGAGAACACAGGATAGCCATAGCCGACTGTCACCTATATCTGAGGGAGGAGAACCTTAGTAGTATTTATCAAATACGTTAGTGAGGATTTATAAATGTTAATAATAAATGTATCTAATAAACAATGTCAGTGTCGAAACACTGATAACACTCGGAGACTAATAGTCCACCATAGTTGGTATCTTCTTCAAACACTTACTTCCTGTAGAGTGATCTCTATCAGGTCCGGATGTTGAATCAGATGTACTCCCCGAGTGTTGTATCCAGTCAAATTGATCATCACTACGTTGAGTCCAACTGCACAAATTTCTGTCAAAGTTACATGTTAGTTGTCCCGATGCATCTAAAAACAGATTCAAATAAAACATGATATATCTTTAAAATCATAATTACTTGTTTTTTGAGAGTATTCTTAATTTCGAGCAATAACAGACGGACACAAAAATAATTGTGAATTATTATGACGGGATTACGGTCATTGAATTCAGAAACAACAATATAAATACGTGCAAAACGAACCAGTTGAGGAATGTTAACTTCATATGATGTCACCAAAGCAACGTCACCACACCATCTTGAGAAATGAAATGTCTAAATCCAAACATTGACACGAGTCGCTTGTAATTTTCGCCTTCTATAATGTAGGTTCCTGGAGAGAAGAAGAGTTGGGGTAATCAGAAATGGAAGAAGAACAGACAACACAATGGCCAAAAGAAAAAGTACAAAGGGACAAACAACGATAAGTTTGTTTTTAAATATTAATATATCGTCTAAGTATAAGTATTTTGGTGTTTAGCCATAAATCACTAAGTTGGATATCTAGCGTTTTATATTGAGATTTATACCAGTATAAAACAAATCAGGAATGTGAGGAGCACCATTCGTTTCCATGAGAATTCAAACAATTTAAATAAAGAATGTATTGATAAAAGAAGAAAAAAAGTTGTCTAGCAATGTACATGTATTAATAGCATAAATCGTGTCATCACACGTCCAATTAGAATAATTTTGTTTAAAGAAAATGATCTTTATTCGATACAGCATATGTAATGACATGAAGCAATCACTCTATCAATATGATTTACAAAATTATATCAATATCGTCTCATTAATGCACCAATCTAATAATATGTTATTGAGTAAAACTATTTTTTCTTCAAACTTAAAGAGGTCCATAATAAGATAATTTACATCCCCCTGCTGATACATTATATATAGATACATACCATTTAAGAAGACAACGAGAATAGAAATTAGACATATATGCGACATGTTCGTGTGTTTATAAATATATGATCACTTCTCTGTCTTATCATAGAGATGTCAAGGTGCTGTCGGTCATGTCAAATTGTATTTAGTACATGTCAAGCTTCCAATGTGTTTGTAAAAAGAATCACGTTTGTTGTTTAACGCCCAGTGGCCACGTTTGTTACTTAGCGCCCAGTGGCCACGTTTGTTACTTAACGCCCAGTGACAACTATTGTATGCATATTCAGGACGAGAACAAGTTCAATAATATCTACAACATACAGAAATAAGGGAATGATGGGACAACCCGGGCAACGACTTTTGACTGCCACTTGAAAAGTATAGAGATTTGGGTAGGGACGACATTATTTTCTCACTTTTGAGACAGATCAGTTCCTATTTTTAGCGATGTGAGATTTTCTTATCTTGCACTAGTGCAAGACAAAAAAATCACGTGCGTTTTACCGGCAAATGCATGCTGTACAGTTTATGTCAACTGCCCCCCGAATTCTCCATGCTTTTCCTTTTTAAAATAAACAATTCACTGTATATAAGTTTTCAATCTTTTATAAACACACAAATCCTAACAATCAGCTATATTATTACATAATAACCTTCACGCAATACACAAAAATACGGAATTACTTTTTTGATTGACATGAAGGGGAAATAACTCACATTGTTTACATGATTATCTGCTAAAAGTACATAGCTGTCAAACAATACACAACTACTGATAAAAGTGAGAAATAAAATCAAACACCGGCAAAATGTGCAAGACATAGAAATCTCCGACACCCTTGGGTAAGATTTCAATCGTTCGCTGACTCGGCGAGCCTCTCTCAGCGAAAGATTGAAATATTACCCTCGAATGTCGGAGATTTTCCTGTCTTGCACTTTTGCCGGTGTTAGATTCTATATATCCTACTCTTTTTTTTTAAATCTGCAAAGTTGTCTTTGACATGCAGTGGGCGTGACGAACACATTACCCACTATGGTCTACTTATTTTGATTAGGTTTTGAAACTACTCCTACAGTGTGTTAATTTTTGTTTATCATTTTATAGTTTAATAAACAGGTAATGTATATTTAAAAACCATTTTACTATATACATGCAGGTATACATGTTTGTAGCCACCGCAGTCAATTTAGATAAGAATATGATAACAAACGTCATTTCCATGGTTTATGAACTTTGACTTTATAGTTATCGATTGATATATTTTCAAAAAATATCTACTTTCATTTTCTTTTCTCAGGTAATTGTGTATCAACAATGATATATTATTCAAATTAAAATATATATATACTTTCATTTTCATTTTTCAGGTAATTGTATATCAACAATGATATATTATTCAAATTAAATATAATGAATTCTTCATTATCCTATCCAATATATTAAAAATTGTTGAGTTAGATTGCTGTCAAATTATAATATTAAATATATATGTACCATCTACACACGCTTATACACATGTGTTACGTTTATCCCTAGATTTTTTTTCTAAAAAAATATTCTGATTCCCAATGTTGCTGAAAAAATTATTCTGATTTTGGTGGAGGAAAAAAAAATTTGATTCAGAGTTTTTGTCATATAACCTAATGTTAAATACTGGAAAAAAAATTCGCGCTTTGCACGAAAAAAAAAAATTCTAACTTCAAAAAAATATCTACTTCCATTTTCATTTCTTAGGTAATAGTGTGAAAATCAATAATGATAAAATATTCAAATATACTACAAATTTGAGTGGAAAATACTAAAACGATCTGTCAAATTCATGTTTATTTTACAGTATATCTGAGATCTTGGATGCCTAACGATTTTTTATTTATCTATAGGGTTAGGGGTTAGGGTTATGGTGCTTAACGCCACTTTCAACAGTATATCAGTTATTTCGTGGCGCAAGTCACTGACAAACTTTATCACATGTTGTATCGAGTACACCCCGCCATAAGTGAGATCGAACTCACAATTTAAGTGGTAATAGGCACTGATTGCACAGGTAGTTGTAAATGTAAATCCAACTACCCTATGACCGCGACCACGACCGCCCCTTATATTCGTAAATCATTCAAGTCGTTAGTGTTTCAGCACTGCCATGATTTACAAGATACTATTATTATTATTGATATTATCAGTTCCTCTATTCGATGAAGCAAAAATACATATAAATCATTTACCTGAATGTGGTAATACAGTTTGTCTTCTACTTTATCAGACATTCCGACGAATTGTTTAAGAACTATACCGCCACGATATAACTAAGGGAACGACCATTTAACTTGAAGGGGGTTATGGTTTTTTTCTAAAAAAATATTCTGATTCCCAATGTTGCTGAAAAAAATATTCTGATTTTGGTGGAGGAAAAAAAAAATCTGATTCAGAGTTTTTGTCATATAAGCTAATGTTGAATTCTGGAAAAAAAATTCGCGACAAAAAAAATAAATATACTAACTCGTGTTGTCCGAAAAAAAATTTCTGAACGAAACAGAAAACCATAATCCCCCCCCCCCCCTTGCAAGTTAAATGGTCGGTCCCTTAAATATTGTTGAAAGTGGCGTTAAACACCATAGCCCTAACCCTCTTAAATGAGATTCTCTATTTTCCTGAAGAATCACATGTTTATTAAAATTGGGAACACATTTTGGTGAATTTAAATAAAACATGGAATAATATGTACTGAATTTCGTATGAAAACCTTACATGTTTATGGATATGTAATAATTTCTTCAACATTTCAATTTATTTCAATTTATTTCTGTAAAATTGAAATGCCAGTATTATATATCTCAATTTAGGATTATATAGTACCTGTTTTGTGTGGTTTTTGAACTCGTGACCATGGGTTTTCAGAAAATCAAGGATAGGACAAGTATGTCGTAATAATTTACATTGGGTATAATGTTATAATGGTATTACACAACACTGATTCATATGATTTATTTTTATCTCGGTTTTTCGGAAATGTACTTCTACTTTCGTTTTCATATCTTGATAATAACAGATATGAGATATAAATCATTTTAGTTTTGGTACACCTCTCTTAGAGAAAGGTAAGACTAATAATTTATATATCCAATATTTGTAAGAACCAGTATATAAATATGTACTGAAGAAGCACATCTGTAATGCAGAATATATATTGTTTTATATGTGCTTTTATTAGACTTTTTTTATGATCAGAGGCGTAGGTCGTCAACCGGAGAGGGGCAAGCTTCAGGGTTATACCAGAAAGTAGCAGGTAAGTCGTGTGATTGTGAGTCGACCGGAAAGTGGGGAAGATCTTCATTTGAAGTGAACAAGAAAGTGGGGGAAGTTTCAGGAGAGAACCAGAAAGCGTGTGTGTGTGTGTGTTGTGTGTTTGTGTGGAGAGGGGGGGGGGGGGGTTTCAAAACTGACAAGCAAAAGAAAAAAGGTAATTTGGCTTCAAAGCCTTCCCTTCAACATCTTGATCAATTGAATATTTTCTGCTTCCATGCTATAAATTCAGCTTGGTCTGATCTTTTGCCCAAAATTTTGGGGAGGGTGTCAAAAACATAGTCATAGTAAATACATATGCCTCTTTACCACGACTCCTACGCCCGTGATGATATTGTTCTAGACGTGAAAGTGAGTATTATGCCCCCCAAACTTCGTTTGGGAGACATATTGTGTTTGCTCCGTTTCTTATTATTATTAGTATTCTTCTTCCTCTTCCTTTCTTTCTTTCTTCCGTCAAAAGTTTGTCCGACACATTTCTCGGCAACTACTGAACGGAAATCAATGAAACTTCACAGGAATGTTAAGCAATATGAGTAGATGTGCAAACTGCTTTCGGAATTTTCAAAATGCCCGCCTTTGCCATGGAAACGGCCAAAATGCTAAAAAATTGAAAAACACAAAAATGATCATAGCAGGTTACTTGCAGAACAGAAATTGATGAAACTTGTTAGGAACAACATCCACATTTAGTGGAAGGAGATAAGCCAAAAAAATCGTAATCGATTGTGCAAACTTTGCCGCAGTTGCCATATAAACAAAAAAGGGGGATTAAAATTTGTTTTTGATTCCTTTCATCAAACTTCATGAAACTTTGTAAGAATATCCACCGTAGTGTGTGGCAGCTTTTGGGTGGTTGAAAAAATTCAAAATGGCGGCCGTTGTTATGGTAACTAAGGTGCAAAAAATGTAAAATTCAAACCGTACAGCGGATCCTTTTGAAACTTGACACAAAAATAGATCATCACTCAAAGTTGTGCTCTTTGTTTTTAAAATGTTCAAAATGGCCACCAATATAAAAATTAAAAAAATCGTTAAAAATTCTAAAATGATTAGATTTCAATGGAAATGGATATTTACAGGGAGTAAGACATGCTGCACCATATGGTGACCATTTTGGTTTGCTATGGTGGCTATTTTGAACCAAAGATGGCCGCCAAACATAAAAAAATCCTCCGATTTGGGAGAAATTTGGTTTCCAAGTAGATTATGAAGTACTTGAATTGTTCGTTTGGAGGACATTTGTAACGCTCTGCGTTACAGTAACCAATATTTAGTATTGAATTTGTATTATCCCGACAGCTTATGTGAGAAAGTGTATTTCTCCTGGTTCTACTGCAAATGCAGTCGACCAAAACACAATCAAGATTTCTTTGGCCGACTGGCCAATTGTAGTACACTTTGTTGTTCTCTCTTTTCTCTGTCATATTTGGACCTACTATTGTAGGGTGCTTTCCTCTGGTACTATTGGTAGTTTGTCGGTATTGTTAATGGTTCATTATCATATACATTGTGGTTTGTGTAGTGTCCGTAGACCATACATGAATTTATTGAATTTCATTGTTTATTATAATAATATAGCAAAATAGATTTTTGATGAAGATTTATGGTAACAATGTATACTAAGCATTACTCGTTCATTTGTCTACTGTAAGAAATTGTATAATTTACTCATGTTTTACACAACAGAATGAGTATGTAGCAAATTACCCATATTTGTTTTATTTTGTACAAAATAAGATGACTAATCAATTAATAACCCTTATTTAAAGATGGAAACACCATTTTATAATTGTAAGATACATAATTTGAGTTCTAGGACAATGTTTTCCTCAACTCAGAGAAAAGCCTTGTCACATCTATCAAACACTTTGCTGCTTTCTACAATATATATCTTGGTCTGATATAGAAAATAATAAAATATTAATCTGAAGCGCAATGTGATGTAGTCATGTGATCTAAAAACTATGATCTACGGACACTACCTAAAGCATACATATTTAACATTTCCTTTTTTTTAAGGTTATGGTCTGTAGATTTAATTTCGTTGTAAAAATGAATTAGTGTAGAACTTTTATGTTTAAACTAGTTTCAAATATGTCTTACTTTATCACTATTTTATCATACCGTGCCGTTATGTGAATACCTCTAGAAATTTGAAAAAAACATAGCAAATGCCACTTTTGCAGTTTTTTTTCCATTAAATCACTACTTGTTCTGTTTTTATTCTGTAAAGGTCAGTAGATGACTAAATTATCACTTTATAAAGTCACAAAAGACACATTTTTTTTAATACAGTAGCATTTCTATTATACTAAGCTGACACAACATAACACAGGAAATGTAGCAATTTTTCAGCCTTGAAATGCATTATCCGCTGCTATGAAAGCACAAACCCCATGGTATGATATACCATTACAAAGAGGAAATTATCAGCTAGCCCAATATGTAGATTACAACTTGTTTCCTCTTAATATTTACGAGTACCAGCTCCATAACATGCTAATGTTTAAATAGTAACACCTGATTGTGTTTTAGCCGAGTCAATATTTGTTAAGTTATACAGATCACAAAATGGAGTATTTTGAAGAGGAATGTGCAATTAAATTTATGGCCACCCAAGTTTATTATAAACATATATAGTTTTCGACTCGCGATTACAACAGTTAAACCTTCTTATTATGAACTTGTATCTCGACACAGTAATTAAGGGACCTGCTGCTTGACCCGTTTTCATATTTTTTAGACGAACATAAGCATATGTCAATTGATTTTATTTTGATATAAAACTTTCTTTTCTGAACAATACATCTTTTTTAATAAATAATTAGCTAAACAATTAAAGTATTCCAGCATGCAAAAGTAGCAATAGTATTTTTTAATTTCAAGTAAGATAATACAAATAAAGGTTCGATTATAAACGTAGTGTCTTCGTACCTACACGATGTTTTCAACGATTAAATCTAAGAGTCGACCCGGACCATCCGCAATTATCATTTAAAGAGTATTAGTCCTCTAGAGTATCGTATGTCCAGTAGTCGGTGTTTTAGCACCGAAACCCTTTATACAATATATTTGATATTAGAATTGACATAATAAACATTGAGAAAATAATTTCTTTGTTATTAAAATAAAACATAGCTACAAAATTTAGTGCGCACGACGCGTTGTAATAACCTTCATTGGACACGATCACAGTCGAAAGGTTGTAAAGCCAAATACATGGAGGTTCAAATCACCAAAGCATGTGTGACCATAACATTTTGTGGCTGTACTGTGTAGGAACTGTGAAGGTTGAAATCACCCAAGTATGTGTGACCATAACATTTTGTGGCTGTACTGTGTAGGAACTGTGAAGGTTGAAATCACCCAATCATGTGTAATCATAACATTCTGTGGCTGTCCTGTGTAGGAACTGTGAAGGTTGAAATCACCCAATCATGTGTAACCATAACATTCTGTGGCTGTCCTGTGTAGGAACTGTGAAGGTTGAAATCACCCAAGCATGTGTAACCATAACATTCTGTGGCTGTCCTGTGTAGGAACTGTGAAGGTTCAAATCACCAAAGCATGTGTGACCATAACATTTTGTGGCTGTACTGTGTAGGAACTGTGAAGGTTGAAATCACCCAAGTATGTGTGACCATAACATTTTGTGGCTGTACTGTGTAGGAACTGTGAAGGTTGAAATCACCCAATCATGTGTAATCATAACATTCTGTGGCTGTCCTGTGTAGGAACTGTGAAGGTTGAAATCACCCAATCATGTGTAACCATAACATTCTGTGGCTGTCCTGTGTAGGAACTGTGAAGGTTGAAATCACCCAAGCATGTGTAACCATAACATTCTGTGGCTGTCCTGTGTAGGAACTGTGAAGGTTCAAATCACCAAAGCATGTGTGACCATAACATTTTGTGGCTGTACTGTGTAGGAACTGTGAAGGTTGAAATCACCCAAGTATGTGTGACCATAACATTTTGTGGCTGTACTGTGTAGGAACTGTGAAGGTTGAAATCACCCAAGTATGTGTAACCATAACATTCTGTGGCTGTCCTCTGTAGGAACTGTGAAGGTTCAAATCACCCAAGCATGTGTAACCATAACATTCTGTGGCTGTCCTCTGTAGGAACTGTGAAGGTTCAAATCACACAAGTATGTGTAATCATAACATTCTGTGGCTGTCCTGTGTAGGAACTGTGAAGGTTGAAATCACCCAATCATGTGTAACCATAACATTCTGTGGCTGTCCTGTGTAGGAACTGTGAAGGTTGAAATCACCCAAGCATGTGTAACCATAACATTCTGTGGCTGTCCTCTGTAGGAACTGTGAAGGTTCAAATCACCCAAGCATGTGTAACCATAGCATTCTGTGGCTGTCCTGTGTAGGAACTGTGAAGGTTGAAATCACCCAATCATGTGTAACCATAACATTCTGTGGCTGTCCTCTGTAGGAACTGTGAAGGTTCAAATCACACAAGTATGTGTAATCATAACATTCTGTGGCTGTCCTGTGTAGGAACTGTGAAGGTTGAAATCACCCAATCATGTGTAACCATAACATTCTGTGGCTGTCCTGTGTAGGAACTGTGAAGGTTGAAATCACCCAATCATGTGTAACCATAACATTCTGTGGCTGTCCTGTGTAGGAACTGTGAAGGTTGAAATCACCCAAGCATGTGTAACCATAACATTCAGTGGCTGTCCTCTGTAGGAACTGTGAAGGTTCAAATCACCCAAGCATGTGTAACCATAGCATTCTGTGGCTGTCCTGTGTAGGAACTGTGAAGGTTGAAATCACCCAATCATGTGTAACCATAACATTCTGTGGCTGTCCTGTGTAGGAACTGTGAAGGTTGAAATCACCCAATCATGTGTAACCATAACATTCTGTGGCTGTCCTCTGTAGGAACTGTGAAGGTTCAAATCACCCAAGCATGTGTAACCATAGCATTCTGTGGATGTCCTCTGTAGGAACTGTGAAGGTTCAAATCACCCAAGTATGTGTAACAATAACATTCTGTGGCTGTACTGTGTAGGAACTGTGAAGGTTCAAATCACCCAAGCATGTGTAACCATAACATTCTGTGGCTGTCCTCTGTAGGAACTGTGAAGGTTCAAATCACCCAAGCATGTATAACCATAACATTCTGTGGCTGTTCTCTGTAGGAACTGTGAAGGTTCAAATCACCCAAGCATGTGTAACCATAGCATTCTGTGGATGTCCTCTGTAGGAACTGTGAAGGTTCAAATCACCCAAGTATGTGTAACCATAACATTCTGTGGCTGTACTGTGTAGGAACTGTGAAGGTTCAAATCACCCAAGCATGTGTAACCATAACATTCTGTGGCTGTCCTCTGTAGGAACTGTGAAGGTTCAAATCACCCAAGCATGTATAACCATAACATTCTGTGGCTGTCCTGTGTAGGATCTGTGAAGGTTGAAATCACCCAAGTATGTGTAACCATAACATTCTGTGGCTGTCCTGTGTAAGAACTGTGAAGGTTGAAATCACCCAAGTATGTGTAACCATAACATTATGTGGCTGTCCTCTGTAGGAACTGTGAAGGTTCAAATCACCCAAGTATGTGTAACCATAAAATTCTGTGGCTGTCCTCTGTAGGAACTGTGAAGGTTCAAATCACCCAAGCATGTGTAACCATAACATTCTGTGGCTGTCCTGTGTAGGAACTGTGAAGGTTCAAATCACCCAAGCATGTGTAACCATAACATTCTGTGGCTGTCCTGTGTAGGAACTGTGAAGGTTCAAATCACACAAGCATGTGTAACCATGACATTTTTTGGATGTCCTCTGTAGGAACTGTGAAGGTTCAAATCACCCAAGCATGTATAACCATAGCATTCTGTGGCTGTCCCCTGTAGTAACTGTGAAGGTTCAAATCACCCAAGCATGTGTAACCATAACATTCTGTGGCTGCCCTCTGTAGGAACTGTAAAGGTTCAAATCACCCAAGCATGTTTATACTATAACATTTTGTGACTGTCCTCTGTAGGAACTGTGAAGGTTCAAATCACCCACGCATGTGTAACCATAACATTCTGTGGCTGTCCTCTGTAGGAACTGTGAAGGTTCAAATCACCCAAGCATGTGTAGCCATAATATTCTGTGGCTGTCCTCTGTAGGAACTGTGAAGGTTCAAATCACCCAAGCATGTGTAACCATAGCATTCTGTGGCTGTCCTCTAGGAACTAAAGGTTTAAATCACCCAAGCATGTGTAACCATAACATTCTGTGGCTGTACTCTGTAGGAACTGTGAAGGTTCAAATCACCCAAGCATGTGTAACCATCACATTCTGTGGCTGTCCTCTAGGAACTGTAAAGGTTCAAATCACCCAAGCATGTGTAACCATAACATTCTGTGGCTGTCCTCTGTAGGAACTGTGAAGGTTCAAATCACCCAAGCATGTGTAACCATAACATTCTGTGGCTGCCCTCTGTAGGAACTGTGAAGGTTCAAATCACCCAAGCATGTGTAACCATAACATTCTGTGGCTGTCCTCTAGGAACTGTGAAGGTTCAAATCACCCAAGCATGTGTAACCATAAAATTCTGTGGCTGTCCTTTGTAGGAACTGTGAAGGTTCAAATCACCCAAGCATGTGTAACCATAACATTCTGTGGCTGTCCTCTAGGAACTGTAAAAGTTCAAATCACCCAAGCATATGTAACCATAGCATTCTGTGGCTGTCCTCTGTAGGAACTGTGAAGGTTCAAATCACCCAAACATGTGTAACCATAACGTTCCGTGGCTGTCCTCTGTAGGAACTGTGAAGGTTCAAATCACCCAAGCATGTGTAACCATAACATTCTGTGGCTGTCCTCTGTAGGAACTGTGAAGGTTCAAATCACCCAAGTATGTGTAACCATAACATTCTGTGACTGTCCTGTGTAGGAACTGTGAAGGTTCAAATCACCCAAGCATGTGTAACCATAACATTCTGTGGCTGTCCTCTAGGAACTGTGAAGGTTCAAATCACCCAAGCATGTGTAACCATAACATTCTGTGGCTGTACTGTGTAGGAACTGTGAAGGTTCAAATCACCTAAGTATGTGTAACCATAACATTCTGTGGCTGTCCTCTGTAGGAACTGTGAAGGTTCAAATCACCCAAGCATGTGTAACCATAACATTCTGTGGCTGTACTCTGTGGGAACTGTGAAGGTTCAAATCACCCAAGCATGTGTAACCATAACATTCTGTGGCTGTACTCTGTGGGAACTGTGAAGGTTCAAATCACCCAAGCATGTGTAACCATAACAATCTGTGGCTGTACTGTGTAGGAACTGTGAACGTTCAAATCACCCAAGTATGTGTAACTATAACATTCTGTTGCTGTTCTGTGTAGGAACTGTGAAGGTTGAAATCACCCAAGCATGTGTAACCATAACATTCTGTGGCTGTCCTCTGTAGGAATTGTGAAGGTTCAAATCACCCAAGCATGTGTAACCATAACATTCTATGGCTGTCCTCTGTAGGAACTGTGAAGGTTCAAATCACCCAAGCATGTGTAACCATAACATTCTGTAACTGTCCTGTGTAGGAACTGTGAAGGTTCAAATCACCCAAGCATGTGTAACCATAGCATTCTGTGGCTGTCCTCTGTGTAGGAACTGTGAAGGTTCAAATCACCCAAGCATCTGTAACCATAACATTATGTGGCTGTCCTCTGTAGGAACTGTGAAGGTTCAAATCACCCAAACATGTGTAGCCATAACATTCTGTGGCTGTCCTCTGTTGGAACTGTGAAGGTTCAAATCACCCAAGCATGTGTAACCATAACATTCTGTGGCTGTCCTCTGTAGGAACTGTGAAGGTTCAAATCACCCAAGCATGTGTAACCATAACATTCTGTGGCTGTCTTCTGTAGGAACTGTGAAGGTTCAAATCACCCAAGCATGTGTAACCATAACATTCTATGGCTGTCCTCTGTAGGTACTGTGAAGGTTCAAATCATCCAAGCATGTGTATACTATAACATTTTGTGACTGTCCTCTGTAGGAACTGTCAAGGTTCAAATCACCCAAGCATGTGTAATCATAACATTCTGTGGCTCTCCTCTGTAGGAACTGTGAAGGTTCAAATCACCCAAGCATGTGTAACCATACAATTCTGTGGCTGTCCTCTGTAGGAACTGTGAAGGTTCAAATCACCCAAGCATGTGTAACCATAGCATTATGTGGCTGTCCTCTAGGAACTGTGAAGGTTCAAATCACCCAAGCATATGTAACCATAGCATTCTGTGGCTGTCCTCTGTAGGAACTGTGAAGGTTCAAATCACCCAAACATGTGTAACCATAACGTTCCGTGGCTGTCCTCTGTAGGACATGTGAAGGTTCAAATCACCCAAGCATGTGTAACCATAACATTCTGTGGCTGTCCTCTGTAGGAACTGTGAAGGTTCAAATCACCCAAGTATGTGTAACCATAACATTCTGTGGCTGTCGTCTGTAGGAACTGTGAAGGTTCAAATCACCCAAGCATGTGTAACCATAACATTCTGTGGCTGTCCTCTAGGAATTGTGAAGGTTCAAATCACCCAAGAATGTGTAACCATAACATTCTGTGGCTGTACTGTGTAGGAACTGTGAAGGTTCAAATCACCCAAGTATGTGTAACCATAACATTCTGTGGCTGTTCTGTGTAGGAACTGTGAAGGTTGAAATCACCCAAGTATGTGTAACCATAACATTCTGTGGCTGTCCTCTGTATAAACTGTGAACGTTCAAATCACCCAAGTATGTGTAACCATAACATTCTGTGGCTGTCCTGTGTAGGAACTGTGAAGGTTGAAATCACCCAAGCATGTGTAACCATAACATTCTGTGGCTGTCCTCTGTAGGAACTGTGAAGGTTCAAATCACCCAAGCATGTGTAACCATAACATTTTGTGGATGTCCTCTGTAGGAACTGTGAAGGTTCAAATCACCCAAGCATGTGTAACCATAACATTCTGTGGCTGTTCTCTGTAGTAATTGTTAAGATTCAAATCACCCAAGCATGTGTAACCATAACATTCGGTGGCTGTACTCTGTAGGAACTGTGAAGGTTCAAATCACCCAAGCATGTGTAACCATAACATTCTGTGGTTGTCCTCTGTAGGAACTGTGAAGGTTCAAATCACCCAAGCATGTGTAACCATAACATTCTGTGGCTGTCCTCTGTAGGAACTGTGAATGTTCAAATCACCCAAGCATGTGTAACCATAACATTCTGTGGCTGTCCTCTGTAGGAACTGTGAAGCTTCAAATCACCCAAGCATGTGTAACCATAACATTCTGTAGCTGTCCTCTGTAGGTACTGTGAATGTTCAAATCACCCAAGCATGTGTAACCATAGCATTCTGTGGCTGTCCTCTGTGTAGGAACTGTGAAGGTGCAAATCACCCAAGCATGTGTAACCATAACATTCTGTGGCTGTCCTCTGTTGGAACTGTGAAGGTTCAAATCACCCAAGCATGTGTAACCATAACATTCTGTGGCTGTCCTCTGTAGGAACTGTGAAGGTTCAAATCACCCAAGCATGTGTAACCATAACATTCTGTGGCTGTCCTGTATAGGAACTGTGAAGGTTCAAATCACCCAAGCATGTGTAACCATAACATTCTGTGGCTGTCCTGTGTAGGAACTGTGAAGGTTCAAATCACACAAGCATGTGTAACCATAGCATTTTGTGGATGTCCTCTGTAGGAACTGTGAAGGTTCAAATCACCCAAGCATGTATAACCATAGCATTCTGTGGCTGTCCCCTGTAGTAACTGTGAAGGTTCAAATCACCCAAGCATGTGTAACCATAACATTCTGTGGCTGCCCTCTGTAGGAACTGTGAAGGTTCAAATCACCCAAGCATGTGTAGCCATAACATTCTGTGGCTGTCCTCTGTAGGTACTGTGAAGGTTCAAATCACCCAAGCATGTTTATACTATAACATTTTGTGACTGTCCTCTGTAGGAACTGTGAAGGTTCAAATCACCCAAGCATGTGTAGCCATAATATTCTGTGGCTGTCCTCTGTAGGAACTGTGAAGGTTCAAATCACCCAAGAATGTGTAAACATAGCATTCTGTGGCTGTCCTCTAGGAACTAAAGGTTCAAATCACCCAAGCATGTGTAACCATAACATTCTGTGGCTGTCCTCTGTAGGAACTGTGAAGGTTCAAATCACCCAAGCATGTGCAACCATAACATTCTGTGGCTGTCCTCTGTAGGAACTGAAGGTTCAAATCACCCAAGCAGGTGTAACCATAACATTCTGTGGCTGCCCTCTGTAGGAACTGTGAAGGTTCAAATCACCCAAGCATGTGTAACCATAAAATTCTGCGGCTGTCCTCTGTAGGAACTGTGAAGGTTCAAATAACCCAAGTATGTGTAACCATAACATTCTGTGGCTGTCCTGTGTAGGAACTGTGAAGGTTCAAATCACCCAAGCATGTGTAACCATAACATTCTGTGGCTGTCCTCTGTAAGAACTGTGAAGGTTCAAATCACCCAAGCATGTGTAACCATAACATTCTGTGGCTGTACTGTGTAGGAACTGTGAACGTTCAAATCACCCAAGTATATGTAACCATAGCATTCTGTGGCTGTCCTGTGTAGGAACTGTGAAGGTTCAAATCACCCAAGTATGTATAACCATAACATTCTGTGGCTGTCCTCTGTAGGAACTCTGAAGGTTCAAATCACCCAAGCATGTGTAACCATAACATTCTGTGGCTGTCCTCTGTAGGAACTGTGAAGGTTCAAATCACCCAAGCATGTGTAACCATAACATTCTGTGGCTGTACTGTGTAGGAACTGTGAAGGTTCAAATCACCTAAGTATGTGTAACTATAACATTCTGTGGCTGTTCTGTGTTGGAACTGTGAAGGTTGAAATCACCCAAGCATGTGTAACCATAACATTCTATGGCTGTCCTCTGTAGGAACTGTGAAGGTTCAAATCACCCAAGCATGTGTAACCATAACATTCTGTGGCTGTCCTCTGTAGGAACTGTGAAGGTTCAAATCACCCAAGTATGTGTAACTATAACATTCTGTAACTGTCCTGTGTAGGAACTGTGAAGGTTCAAATCACCCAAGCATTTGTAACCATAGCATTCTGTGGCTGTCCTCTGTGTAGGAACTATGAAGGTTCAAATCACCCAAGCATCTGTAACCATAACATTATGTGGCTGTCCTCTGTAGGAACTGTGAAGGTTCAAATCACCCAAACATGTGTAACCATAACATTCTGTGGCTGTCCTCTGTTGGAACTGTGAAGGTTCAAATCACCCAAGCATGTGTAACCGTAACATTTTGTGGCTCTCCTCTGTAGGAACTGTGAAGGTTCAAATCACCCAAGCATGTGTAACCATAACATTCTGTGGCTGTCTTCTGTAGGAACTGTGAAGGTTCAAATCACCCAAGCATGTGTAACCATAACATTCTGTGGCTCTCCTCTGTAGGTACTGTGAAGGTTCAAATCACCCAAGCATGTGTATACTATAACATTTTGTGACTGTCCTCTGTAGGAACTGTGAAGGTTCAAATCACCCAAGCATGTGTAATCATAACATTCTGTGGCTGTCCTTTGTAGGAACTGTGAAGGTTCAAATCACCCAAGCATGTGTAACCATAAAATTCTGTGGCTGTCCTCTGTAGGAACTGTGAAGGTTCAAATCACCCAAGCATGCGTAACCATAACATTATGTGGCTGTCCTCTAGGAACTGTGAAGGTTCAAATCACCCAAGCATATGTAACCATAGCATTCTATGGCTGTCCTCTGTAGGAACTGTGAAGGTTCAAATCACCCAAACATGTGTAACCATAACGTTCCGTGGCTGTCCTCTGTAGGACATGTGAAGGTTCAAATCACCCAAGCATGTGTAACCATAACATTCTGTGGCTGTCCTCTGTAGGAACTGTGAAGGTTCAAATCACCCAAGTATGTGTAACCATAACATTCTGTGGCTGTCGTGTGTAGAAACTGTGAAGGTTCAAATCACCCAAGCATGTGTAACCATAACATTCTGTGGCTGTCCTCTAGGAACTGTGAAGGTTCAAATCACCCAAGCATGTGTAACCATAACATTCTGTGGCTGTACTGTGTAGGAACTGTGAAGGTTCAAATCACCCAAGTATGTGTAACCATAGCATTCTGTGGCTGTTCTGTGTAGGAACTGTGAAGGTTGAAATCACCCAAGTATGTGTAACCATAACATTCTGTGGCTCTCCTCTGTAGGAACTGTGAAGGTTCAAATCACCCAAGCATGTGTAGCCATAACATGTTGTGGATGTCCTCTGTAGGAACTGTGAAGGTTCAAATCACCCAAGCATGTGTAACCATAACATTCTGTGGCTGTCCTCTGTAGTAATTGTTAAGATTCAAATCACCCAAGCATGTGTAACCATAACATTCGGTGGCTGTACTCTGTAGGAACTGTGAAGGTTCAAATCACCCAAGCATGTGTAACCATAACATTCTGTGGTTGTCCTCTGTAGGAACTGTGAAGGTTCAAATCACCCAAGCATGTGTAACCATAACATTCTGTGGCTGTCCTCTGTAGGAACTGTGAATGTTCAAATCACCCAAGCATGTGTAACCATAACATTCTGTGGCTGTCCTCTGTAGGAACTGTGAAGTTTCAAATTACCCAAGCATGTGTAACCATAACATTCTGTAGATGTCCTGTGTAGGTACTGTGAATGTTCAAATCACCCAAGCATGTGTAACCATAGCATTCTGTGGCTGTCCTCTGTGTAGGAACTGTGAAGGTGCAAATCACCCAAGCATGTGTAACCATAACATTCTGTGGCTGTCCTCTGTTGGAACTGTGAAGGTTCAAATCACCCAAGCATGTGTAACCATAACATTCTGTGGCTGTCCTCTGTAGGAACTGTGAAGGTTCAAATCACCCAAGCATGTGTAACCATAACATTCTGTAGCTGTCTTCTGTAGGAACTGTGCAGGTTCAAATCACCCAAGCATGTGTAACCATAACATTCTGTAGCTGTCCTGTGTAGGAACTGTGAATGTTCAAATCACCCAAGCATGTGTAACCATAGCATTCTGTGGCTGTCCTCTGTAGGAACTGTGAAGGTTTGAAATCACCCAAGCATGTGTAACCATAACATTCTGTGGCTGTCCTCTGTAGGAACTGTGAAGGTTCAAATCACCCAAGCATGTGTAACCATAACATTCTGTGACTGTCCTCTGTGTAGGAACTGTGACGGTTGAAATCACCCAAGCGTGTGTAACCATAACATTCTGTGGCTGTCCTGTGTAGGAACTGTGAAGGATCACATCACCCAAGTATGTGTGACCATAACATTTTTGTGGATGTACTGTGTAGAAACTGTGAAGGTTGAAATCACCCAAGTATGTGTAACCATAGCATTCTGTGGCTGTCCTCTGTAGGAACTTTGAAGGTTCAAATCACCCAAGTATGTGTAACCATAACATTCTGTGGCTGTCCTCTGTAGGAACTGTGAAGGTTCATATCACCCAAGGATGTGTAACCATAACATTCTGTGGCTGTCCTGTGTAGGAACTGTGAAGGTTCAAATCACCCAAGCATGTGTAACCATAACATTTTGTGGATGTCCTCAGTAGGAAATGTGAAGGTTGAAATCACCCAAGTATGCGTAACCATAACATTTTGTGGCTGTCCTCTGTAGGAACTGTGAAGGTTAAAATCACCCAAGTATGTGTAACCATAACATTTTGTGGCTGTCCTGTGTAGGAAGTGTGAATGTTGAAATCACCCAAGTATGTGTAACCATAGCATTCTGTGGCTGTCCTCTGTAGGAACTGTGAAGGTTCAAATCACCCAAGTATGTGTAACCATAACATTCTGTGGCTGTCCTCTGTAGGAACTGTGAAGGTTCAAATCAACCAAGTATGTGTAACCATAACATTCTGTGGCTGTCCTCTGTAGGAACTGTGAAGGTTCAAATCACCCAAGCATGTGTAGCCATAACATGTTGTGGATGTCCTCTGTAGGAACTGTGAAGGTTCAAATCACCCAAGCATGTGTAACCATAACATTCTGTGGCTGTCCTCTATGGTAATTGTTAAGATTCAAATCACCCAAGCATGTGTAACCATAACATTCGGTGGCTGTACTCTGTAGGAACTGTGAAGGTTCAAATCACCCAAGCATGTGTAACCATAACATTCTGTGGTTGTCCTCTGTAGGAACTGTGAAGGTTCAAATCACCCAAGCATGTGTAACCATAACATTCTGTGGCTTCCTCTGTAGGAACTGTGAATGTTCAAATCACCCAAGCATGTGTAACCATAACATTCTGTGGCTGTCCTCTGTAGGAACTGTGAAGTTTCAAATCACCCAAGCATGTGTAACCATAACATTCTGTAGATGTCCTGTGTAGGTACTGTGAATGTTCAAATCACCCAAGCATGTGTAACCATAGCATTCTGTGGCTGTCCTCTGTGTAGGAACTGTGAAGGTGCAAATCACCCAAGCATGTGTAACCATAACATTATGTGGCTGTCCTCTGTTGGAACTGTGAAGGTTCAAATCACCCAAGCATGTGTAACCATAACATTCTGTGGCTGTCCTCTGTAGGAACTGTGAAGGTTCAAATCACCCAAGCATGTGTAACCATAACATTCTGTAGCTGTCCTGTGTAGGAACTGTGAATGTTCAAATCACCCAAGCATGTGTAACCATAGCATTCTGTGGCTGTCCTCTGTAGGAACTGTGAAGGTTTGAAATCACCCAAGCATGTGTAACCATAACATTATGTGGCTGTCCTCTGTAGGAACTGTGAAGGTTCAAATCACCCAAGCATGTGTAACCATAACATTCTGTGACTGTCCTCTGTGTAGGAACTGTGACGGTTGAAATCACCCAAGCGTGTGTAACCATAACATTCTGTGGCTGTCCTGTGTAGGAACTGTGAAGGATCACATCACCCAAGTATGTGTGACCATAACATTTTTGTGGATGTACTGTGTAGAAACTGTGAAGGTTGAAATCACCCAAGTATGTGTAACCATAGCATTCTGTGGCTGTCCTCTGTAGGAACTTTGAAGGTTCAAATCACCCAAGTATGTGTAACCATAACATGCTGTGGCTGTACTGTGTAGGAACTGTGAAGGTTCATATCACCCAAGGATGTGTAACCATAACATTCTGTGGCTGTCCTGTGTAGGAACTGTGAAGGTTCAAATCACCCAAGTATGTGTAACCATAACATTCTGTGGCTGTCCTGTGTAGGAAGTGTGAATGTTGAAATCACCCAAGTATGTGTAACCATAGCATTCTGTGGCTGTCCTCTGTAGGAACTGTGAAGGTTCAAATCACCCAAGCATGTGTAACCATAACATTTTGTGGCTGTCCTCTGTAGGAACTGTGAAGGTTCAAATCACCCAAGTATGTGTAACCATAACATTTTGTGGCTGTCCTCTGTAGGAACTGTGAAGGTTAAAATCACCCAAGTATGTGTAACCATAACATTTTGTGGCTGTCCTGTGTAGGAAGTGTGAATGTTGAAATCACCCAAGTATGTGTAACCATAGCATTCTGTGGCTGTCCTCTGTAGGAACTGTGAATGTTGAAATCACCCAAGTATGTGTAACCATAGCATTCTGTGGCTGTCCTCTGTAGGAACTGTGAAGGTTCAAATCACCCAAGGATGTGTAACCATAACATTCTGTGGCTGTCCTGTGTAGGAACTGTGAAGGTTCAAATCACCCAAGCATGTGTAACCATAACATTTTGTGGATGTCCTCAGTAGGAAATGTGAAGGTTGAAATCACCCAAGTATGCGTAACCATAACATTTTGTGGCTGTCCTCTGTAGGAACTGTGAAGGTTCAAATCACCCAAGTATGTGTAACCATAAGATTCTGTGGCTGTCCTGTGTAGGAAGTGTGAATGTTGAAATCACCCAAGTATGTGTAACCATAGCATTCTGTGGCTGTCCTCTGTAGGAACTGTGAAGGTTCAAATCACCCAAGCATGTGTAACCATAACATTTTGTGGCTGTCCTCTGTAGGAACTGTGAAGGTTCAAATCACCCAAGCATGTGTAACCATAACATTCTGTGGCTGTCCTCTGTAGGAACTGTGAAGGTTAAAATCACCCAAGTATGTGTAACCATAACATTTTGTGGCTGTCCTCTGTAGGATCTGTGAAGGTTCAAATCACCCAAGTATGTGTAACAATAACATTCTGTGGCTGTCCTCTGTAGGAACTGTGAAGGTTCAAATCACCCAAGTATGTGTAACCATAGCATTCTGTGGCTGTCCTCTGTAGAAACTGTGAAGGTTAAAATCACCCAAGTATGTGTAACAATAACATTCTGTGGCTGTCCTCTGTAGGAACTGTGAAGGTTCAAATCACCCAAGTATGTGTAACCATAGCATTCTGTGGCTGTCCTCTGTAGAAACTGTGAAGGTTAAAATCACCCAAGTATGTGTAACAATAACATTCTGTGGCTGTCCTCTGTAGGAACTGTGAAGGTTCAAATCACCCAAGTATGTGTAACCATAACATTTTGTGGCTGTCCTCTGTAGGAACTGTGAAGGTTCAAATCACCCAAGCATGTGTAACCATAACATTCTGTGGCTGTCCTCTGTAGGAACTGTGAAGGTTAAAATCACCCAAGCATGTGTAACCATAACATTCTGTGGCTGTCCTCTGTAGGAACTGTGAAGGTTCAAATCACCCAAGCATGTGTAACCATAACATTCTGTGGCTGTCCTCTGTAGGAACTGTGAAGGTTAAAATCACCCAAGCATGTGTAACCATAACATTTTGTGGCTGTCCTCTGTAGGAACTGTGAAGGTTCAAATCACCCAAGCATGTGTAACCATAACATTCTGTGGCTGTCCTCTGTAGGAACTGTGAAGGTTCAAATCACCCAAGCATGTGTAACCATAACATTTTGTGGCTGTCCTCTGTAGGAACTGTGAAGGTTCAAATCACCCAAGCATGTGTAACCATAACATTCTGTGGCTGTCCTCTGTAGGAACTGTGAAGGTTCAAATCACCCAAGCATGTGTAACCATAACATTCTGTGGCTGTCCTCTGTAGGAACTGTGAAGGTTCAAATCACCCAAGCATGTGTAACCATAACATTTTGTGGCTGTCCTCTGTAGGAACTGTGAAGGTTCAAATCACCCAAGTATGTGTAACCATAACATTTTGTGGCTGTCCTCTGTAGGAACTGTGAAGGTTCAAATCACCCAAGCATGTGTAACCACAACATTCTGTGGCTGTCCTCTGTAGGAACTGTGAAGGTTAAAATCACCCAAGTATGTGTAACAATAACATTCTGTGGCTGTCCTCTGTAGAAACTGTGAAGGTTCAAATCACCCAAGTATGTGTAACCATAACATTTTGTGGCTGTCCTCTGTAGGAACTGTGAAGGTTCAAATCACCCAAGTATGTGTAACCATAACATTCTGTGGCTGTCCTCTGTAGAAACTGTGAAGGTTCAAATCACACAAGTATGTGTAACCATAACATTCTGTGGCTGTCCTCTGTAGAAACTGTGAAGGTTCAAATCACACAAGTATGTGTAACCATAGCATTCTGTGGCTGTCCTCTGTAGGAACTGTGAAGGTTCAAATCAACCAAGTATGTGTAACCATAGCATTCTGTGGCTGTCCTCTGTAGAAACTGTGAAGGTTGATATCACCCAAGTATGTGTAACCATAACATTTTGTGGCTGTACTGTTTGGAACTGTGAAGGTTCAAATCACCCAAGTATGTGTAACCATAACATTTTGTGGCTGTACTGTGTAGGAACTGTGAAGGTTGAATCACCCAAGCATGTGTAACCATAGTATTTTGTGACTGTACTGTGTAGGCACTGTGAAGGTTGAAATCACCCAAGCATGTGTAGCCATAACATTTTGTGGCTGTACTGTGTAGGAACTGTGTTTTTCTTGCTCCCAAAGACTTTGAAGATTTTTTACACAATGCCTTTGTTCAGAATATCCAGGTTAGTTTGACATTGTCTGTTGGGCAATTTAAGGTTGAGCTATGCCACTTAATTTATTGACAAAATTGGAAATTTGTGGTTTTTGAGGTCCAACTTTAGTTTCCTTGACAGAATATTTTGAAATTTTATTTACACAATACAGAGACCAGGTGGGATATTGGATGTAATGTCAAATACTGTTGCTGTGTTATGCCACCTAATAATTTGAAGAAAACGTTTTCCCGTTGGCCAATATACAAGCCAAGTTATATTCTAATGCAATTGGTTATGTAACATTACTTGGTTAATTGCATTTACGCGTCAGAGTAAATTTCATGTTTTGCCTGGATGGAAATATTGATTTGAAGTGACACACGTTAAATTTGTTATTGCAAGGGTTATTTAAATTCAATAAAATTTTAGGGTTGATATTTTCGGTTATGATTACATAATCGATAATTGAATATGTTATAAAGCGTTTGATATCTATTTGAAAAGGTTTGTAACTACGGAACTATTTTAACAAATATGCTATGTGAAAAAGTGCAAGGTATTTTAAGTGTTGCCGACGTAAATCGTCGGTTTTGCTGTCACAAATATGCGTTTAGTAAAATCAGCATGCAACACTAAAACCAACTACTTACGTCGAAAACACTTCAAATACAATACAGTTATTCCCTAATTCTGGCTGCAAGGTTTTTACCATTTACAGTTTCCAAGATATGACACTTAATCAATTGATTAAATTGCAGTTTGTGGTTTTTGTGCTTTTAGTTTCCAATGTTCATGTGTTGAAATGTTTACACAGTGATTGTAACCGTTCACGCTTGCTTTTGGATAGTACATCCCTCAATTTCATAATCCAATGGCTTAGTTTATATTGCAGCAACATTTTACACAAGCAATAGCAGGGACATATTGTATACACTTGTTATGATGTAAACACATGGTTATTTTAACTATTAAAATACCTTACTAGAATTACTATAATTGCTTCATCGATATAACTAACAAGTGAATATAAATAACGAAATTGTTCTAACACTCACCTTTATCATGATAACGGACAACGGAATCAAAATAACGGATTAAAAAAATCAAGGTAACGACCTAACAAATTGCAATAACGGATAAAAGTGATGTGTCTCCCAATTTAAGGTTTCTGTAATAAAGAGATGAAAATCGTTAAATGTCGATATGTTCCCCCATGCCAAAATTAATCAATCTCCACCTCCACAAAAGAACACTAACACAAATATTCAAGAATGTCCATTCGAGATTATTCACGTCGTGTTATTTCGTATTAAATTGCACAATATTATATCCACTGCTGTGAATGGTTCAAGCAAGTTGTAGTTCTGAATTGCAAATTTAATTTAGAAGAAAAAACCAAAAGGGCATTATTGAATTATTGACAGACGCCAACACAATGCATGCAAAAGAAATGACCAAATTTAGATGCATTCGGTGCTTCAGATGAGTAGAATATTTAACTCTTTTTCGCTCATAGTAATTAAACACATTTTATGCACATGTAGTATATTGATTTACCTAATTTTTTTTTATTAAGGGGTGATCATCGCCGTGATTATTTGATAGCTGGATTGACATATATCCATCCAATGACCACTAGAGTTGAGAGTTTGTCCCTCCATGGAGACGTATGATAGCGTTTGTCAGTGACTTATAACAGATAGGTACATTTTGTGGTTACAAGTAAAACTGCCCGCTACGATATAGCTTAAATGAGCGTAGCCAAATTCCCTTGTATTATTTCGTTCATATATAAGACACATGTTGTGGATACAATAACTGATGCTATATTTATGCAATAAACGACACCCACGTCAACATGTGATTCTTTTAACATTGAACACTATTTATCTTAAAGTGGCATTTAACACTCATAACCCTACACTTCACATTATTATCCCCTCGCCAACGAAGTTGCGAAGGGATATAGTAACGCTACCGTCCGTCCTCCCGTCCATCCGTCCGTCCTTTCTTCCATCCGTCCATCCTTCCGTAACATCATTGTGAACACTCTAGAATCAACATCCTTCAATGGATTTTGACCAAACCTGGTACATACTTAGTCCTTAAGAGAATCTGGAACCCTATTGATTTCCAAGGTCAAAGGTCAAGTTCACCGGGTCAAATTATTAGGCGAGGGGATACGCCACGCTTTGCACTGCACTTGTTAATTTTAATATGGCGTTAAACTCCCACCACCCCGCCATTAACCATATATATTTTAAAGTGACATTATCCACCCACCACTACACCACTAACCTTATTTATTTTTAAGATGGCATTAAGCTCCCAGCACCACCACACCACTAACATTATTTATTTTTAAGATGGCATTAAGCTCCCAGCACCACCACACCACTAACATTATTTATTTTTAAGATGGCATTAAGCTCCCAGCACCACCACACCACTAACATTATTTATTTTAGGATGGCACTAAGCTCCAACCACACTACCACTAACATTGTTTTTTAAAGGTAGCATTAAACTCCTGCCACTAACCTCGTGTATTTTAAAGTGGCATTAAGCTTCCACCACCACACCACTAATCTTATTTATTTAAAGGTTGCATTAAGCTCCCACCACTAACCATATTTAATTTAAGGTAGCATTAGACTCCTACCACTAACCTTATTTATTTCAAAGTGGCATTAAGTTCCCACCACCACTAACCTGATTATCCCCTCGCCAACGAAGTTGCGATATAGTAACGATACCGTCCGTCCGTCCGTCCTTCCTTCCGTTCGTCCTTCCTTCCTTCCGTTCATCCGTCCTTCCGTAACATCCTTGTGAACACTAGGATCAAAATGGATTTTGACCAAACTTGGTACATACATAGTCCTTAGGAGAGTCTGGAACCCTATTGATTTTCAAGGTCAAAGGGTCAAATTTTTACGTCGTAACATCCTTGTGAACACTCTAGAATCAACATCCTTCAATGGATTTCAGCCAAGCTTGGTACATATTTAGTCCTTAGTAGAGTCTGGAACCCTATTGATTTGCAAGGTCATCTGCCAAAGGTCAATGTCACCGGGTCAAATTTTTACCGCGTAACATCCTTGTGAACACTAGAATCAACATCCTTCAATGGATTTTGACCAAACTTGGTACATACTTAGTCCTTAGGAGAGTCTGGAACCCTATTGATTTTCAAGATCAAAGGGTCAAATTTTTACCTCGTAACATCCTTGTGAACACTCTAGAATCAACATCCTTCAATGGATTTTGACCAAGCTTGGTACATACATAGTCCTTACCAGAGTCTGGAACCCTATTAATTTTCAAGGTCAAAGGTCAAGGGGTAAACATTTTTACCGCGTAACATCCTTGTGAACACTCTAGAATCAACATCCTTCAATGGATTTTGACCAAACTTGGTACATATTTAGACCTTAAGAGAATTTGGAACCCTATTGATTTTCTAGGTCAAAGGTCAAGGTCACAGGGTCTAATTTTTAGGCGAGGGAATACGCCACGCTTTGCGTTGTCCTTGTTTATTTTAAAGTGGCATTAAGTTCCCACCACCACTAACCTTATTTATTTTAAGATGACATTAAACTCCCATCATCCCACCATTAACCATATTTATTTTAAAGTGACATTAAATTCCCACCACTACACCACTAATCTTATTTATTTTAAAGTGGCATCAAGCTCCCACCACCCCACCATTAACATTATTTATTTTAAAGTGGCATTAAAATCACTTACAATAGCCACATTCCATTAAAACAAATATGTACAAATTATTTCATTTCAGACATCCAGTTTACAAATATAAACAACTATGGCAGCCTCCAGTGCAGGGCGACCTATTGAAAACATGTATAAATCAAAGATGAAACCAGATGAAATCATTGAACATCTGCTTAAATGGTTTAAAACTTTCAACCGTTTAATAAATAACGACAGACTCTCAGACGACACCTTGTCGTTACTTGTTCATATAATTGCACAGGCATCAACATGTTCAAGCCAGTTAAAGAGACCAGACGTATTGAATCTATTACAAAAGGTGTCTGAGTCGAAGCTATTAAATTTAACAGGCTATCGACTTTTGGTTGGGGTAACATGCACAAACAAAGATACACACAGCTTTCCATGCATATTGGCTGATTTTGTGACAATCCTTCAAGAACTAGTTTTAGGAATGCCTACTTTGTGTGCAACGCCTCAAATAATTGGATTGGTTGACTTTCTAATTGAACAGATATCAGAATGCGACCAACTAGATGCTAAAACGACCATGAGAGATGATATATTGCAGATAAAAAAAGATATTCTATCAACTGTTGAAGTACGATCCAAGTCTTTACATACGAGACGTTCGAAAAATCGTGAGGACGGGTGGATACCACCGGAATACTTTAAAGAATTATCAATAATGCCGAGCGAGCAAGATCTGTTTTTTCCCGTATACTTTTTAAGACGCAACAAATCGGTTGGAAAATATATGGATTTAGATCATTATCTTGACGTGCAGTTCAGATTATACAGGGAAGACTGTATATCGCCATTAAGAGATGCACTGTCAGAGTTTTTGGTAAAACAAACAGAAAATCGAAGGTTTCGTTTGGAAAACGGTTTGATCTATAGAGATGTACAAATAGTCCAACAAGAGGTCTCCTTGGCATCGGGAGAAGTATTTCAAATTAAGCTTGATAGAGAGCATTGTAGGCGTATAAATTGGATAAAATCCAAACGCCTTATCTATGGATCCTTGTTGCTTTTATCATTTGATTGTTTTAAAACTATTTCCTTGGCTGTAGTTGCAGAAAGTGACAGAGAAACATTACAGAGAAAAAGGTGTTTCTCGGTACAAATATTTCGATCAAGGAATAAAGAAAAACTACCAAAACAAACAAATGGCATAATGATAGAAGCAACATCTGCATACTTTGAAGCTTACAGGCATGTGCTAAAAGCTTTGCAAGCCATCAATCAGACAACCTTTCCGTTTCAAAGACACCTTGTATATTGTGAGGCTGACATTAACCCACCAAAATACCTTACAGCAGATAGCACATATGACTTAGAACCTGTCATCACTGGATGCCGCATTGAATTACAACAAACTCAAAATATCTTCAAGCGAACACAGAACACAAAGCAAAAACGTGAAGTTATGTTGTTTGATGACAGTGCTTGGCCAACAAAGAAAGAACTTCGAATGGACGAGTCACAAAGACAGGCCTTTATTTCAGCACTAACAAAGGAATTTGTTCTAATTCAAGGTCCTCCTGGTACTGGAAAGACATATCTTGGACTACAGATTGCAAAAGCTTTACTACACAACAGTTGCAATTGGGAAGATACCAATACAGATACCGATGTCGTAAATATAACACCCTATATAAACAAGGAAAATCGTCAACCACGGAAGCCATGTATGTTAGTTGTCTGCTATTCAAATCATGCCTTGGACCAGTTTGTAGAGGGCATTGTTGATTTTTTGCCCCAAGAATCGAATCGTAGAGGATATCCTAATGTGGTACGTTTTGGTCGTCAATGTAAGAATCCAAAGGTTGCTGAATTTTCTATACAAAATGTTAAAAAGAATGTAAGACGACACTTTCCTAATCGACGATTTGGTGTTTTAGAAAGAGCGATGGATATTAAGAAACGCATCAAAGAAATTAGAGAACTACTGGAATTAATTATCAACAGAAATATCGTATTAAGTTTTAACACTATACAATGTGCCCTAGACGAACGTCATAGGAACAATTTTGGAAATAGTAACATGAATCAAGCTTGGTTACAGTGGCTTCATGTCTCAGAACAGTCTTGGTTTAAAGAAGTAGACAAACAATACCAAAACCAGGACATTGGCATAGAGGTACAGGCCAATATCCCAGTAGTAAATAATGAACATGAATTATTTGTCAACGTTGTATCGGAGGCTGAATTTGCATTTAATGAACGGTATTTTGAGGTTGACGACGTAGAAGTAAAGCTCCAAATAGAAAGCGTTGGACTTGATTTAGAAAAGCAACTAGACCTGCAATTTAAAAGGAAACCACAACTAGAGAAGAAATGTCTTCGAATTTTACAAACGGAAAAAGAAAAAGCAGAAAGGGAAATTCATCATGGACAATGCATGACTGAAGATAATGCTAGTGGACTTACCAACCTTTGGAAACTGAACATGGAAGATCGATGGAAAATGTATAGATACTGGCTAAAGAAATTCATAAATATTCAACACGAACAGTTACAAAATAATGAAAAACGGTACATTGAAATATTTGAAGAATACACAAGAGCCAGTAGGGAATTAGACGAAGATATAATGTCTAATACAACTGTTATAGCGATGACAACAACCAGCGCTGCCAGATACAATGAATCGCTAAACAAAGTAGGTCCTACTGTAGCAATTGTTGAAGAAGCAGCAGAAGTTCCTGAACCCCATATTGTAGCCGCCATCAACCACAAATGTCAACATGTCATACTTATTGGTGACCACAAACAATTAGAACCCAAACCAGCTGTATATAAACTCGCTAAGAAATTCAACCTTTCAGTTTCTTTATTCGAAAGAATGCTGAATAATAAACTTGGTTACCATTGCTTACAACGACAACATCGCATGCGACCAGAGATATCCGCGTTAGTTCGTCATATTTACCCTGTTTTAGAAGACAACGAAAATGTGTGTATGTATCAACCAATTCAAGGTGTACGGAGAAGTCTATACTTTATTTCCCATGAGAAGGAAGAAACATTCAATGATGAAGGCAGGAGTTTTTCGAACAACTACGAAGCTGAGTATCTCAAAGAACTGTGTCTATACTTAACAAAGCAAGGATATAAGCAGACTGAAATCACTATTATTGCAGCCTATTCGGGACAAATGTATTGCATTAGGGAAAAAATGCCAAGATCAACCTTTGGTGGCGTGAACATATGTATCCTTGACAACTATCAAGGTGAGGAAAATGAAATTATACTCATATCGTTAGTTAGAAGTAACAAGAAGGGAGATATTGGGTTTCTAAATAGAGAAAATAGGATATGTGTGGCCTTGTCGAGAGCTAAGCAAGGTCTTTATATAATCGGAAATCGCACAACCTTGACAAATAGATCCAGCCACTGGAATACTGTATTCGAAACATTGGACAAAGTGGATAAGATAAACACACATGACGACAACTATAGTACATTCAGTTTTTGCGGGAAGGCTTTACCACTATATTGTCAGAATCATCCCGAAAATGACGGAATTTTAGCAAAATTTCCAAATGATTTCTTGAAAGCACCGGAAGGAGGGTGTGAACTGGAATGCGATTTCCGGCTTGATTGTGGTCATGCATGCCGCCTTAAATGTCACCCGATCGATAAAGAACACACGAAATACAAATGTAAAAAACCTTGCTTAAAACGCTGCAAAGAAGACCATGAATGTAAAAGAACATGTCATTATGGTGCCGATTGTGAGTGCAATGTAATTATGGTTCGAGAACTGAAATGTTCTCACATCGTAAACCTGAAATGTTATATAAACATATCTGAATATAAATGTATAGTAGACGTTTCTAGAACTCTATTATGTGGACATCCAGCAACTATGAAATGTCACACTAACCCAGACGATTTTTTTTGTCAGGTTATTGTAGAAAGGACACTCAAATGTGGACATCCAGCAACTATGAAATGTCATATTAACCCAGACGAATTTGTTTGCCAGGTCACTGTAGAAAAGACACTTAAATGTGGGCATTCAACAGAACTAAGATGTCACTTAGACCCAGAGATGCACAAATGTAATGAGGTCATTACAGAAACAAGATCCAAATGTGGACATAGCTTCACACGTCAATGTTACGATACACGTTACGAAAGACTTAATTCTTGTAAGACTGTTATTGTAGACCAAAGGTCAAAGTGTGATCATGAATTTGAACGCCAGTGTCATGACACGATGTATGAAGTGCGTAACAATTGTAAAATTGTCATAACACTGGAAAGGTCATCATGTAAGCATATATACCAGCGTCAATGTTTCGATAGTACGTTTGAAGAAAGGTTTTTATGTAATGAATTACTGACAGAGAAATGGCCCTTATGTGACCATAGTTATCAAAGACAATGCTTCGATAAGGAATTTTCGTCTCGATTGAAATGTGAGGTAAGCGTGCAAAAGATCTTTCCAGTATGTGACCATGAAATCAGTCTCGCTTGCCATGTTAATATTACAACAATCAAATGTAAAGAATTAATCAGTACACAATTTAGTTGTGGTCATTCTATAGCACACAAATGTTATGAAAGCGGAACTATAGTCTGCTCATCCAAATGCCACAAAATATGTAAAAATGGTCATTTATGCAATAAGACGTGTCATGTTCCAAACCCCTGTAATTGTAAGATACTTGTAGAGGTTGTTTTATTGAACTGTAAGCATAAGCAAAACATTCCATGTTCAACTGATGAAAAGGACTTTGATTGTGTTGAAATTGTCACGAAAATAATGCCGCTTTGTGGCCATAAACAACGAATAATGTGTCATATGGATCCTAACGATTTCAAATGTATGAGTTCGGTTCTCAAACCTTTCCCAGCTTGTGAGCATAAGAAAATTGTTGCATGTTTTGCACCTATCAACGGCTTCAAATGCTGCAAAGAGGTAGAAATCATTTTAGACAGATGTAAGCATACAGCTAATGTAGAGTGTTGGGAAAAAGAGTCGGAAAACTTAACTGTTGAGTGCAAAGCAACTATATCGTATATAAGACCAGAATGTGAGCATACAATGGACATTAAATGTTTTGAAAAAGATAGCAAGAAGAAATTTCCACCATGCAAAACTCTAGTAAACACCCATCTAAAATGCGGACACATCTCGAAACGCGTCTGCAGCGAACCCGCCCAAAAGCAAACATGCGAGATGAAATGTGAAAAGTCGTTATTCTGTGGCCATCCTTGTCCAAAGTTCTGTCAAGCATGTCAAAACGATAACCGTCATGGTGAATGCCGAAAGTCATGTGATAAAGAATTATTGTGTGGACATCAGTGTAGGAGTAAAATATGTATGAATTGCAGTCCATGTCAAAAAGCATGTTCATATTCATGTTCACACACTGTATGTTTCTTAGAATGTTGTGATCCCTGCAAACCATGCAAGGAGAAATGTTCGTGGCAGTGTCCCCACTTCGAATGTACAAAATACTGTGATGAAATATGTAATCGGCCAAGATGCGAAAAGCTTTGTAAGAAAACTCTACAATGTGGTCATCGGTGTACAGGGTACTGCGGAGAACCATGTCCGGATTCCTGTATCAAATGTAAACCCACGATATACATTTTGAGCGATATTTCGAAGGTTGATAGAACCGTAACATTGCTTCAATGTGGCCACACGTTTGACTGCAGTTTTCTTGACGAATACATACACAAAAGAAGCAGCAACATATTGTCAAGATGTCCTTCTTGTAAAATAATAATTCAATACCATCCGAGATATAATGTTATTCTTAAACGAAACAAAGCTTTACTAGAGGAATCAAAGCAGCACATTCTAGATAGAATACAACCGGGATCAGAAGTCGTATTTCCAGCCTGTATTCCAAGCTATGCCCAAGACGTTGAACGATACTCGAGGAGCTTAGCGACGTTTCTGCAAATTGTACGGTGTATTGGTAACGAGGCTGACTTTTTGGAGATAGTTCATTTAGCAGAGAATTTAATCAAAGACATTCAATCGGAAATAGGAAACAAAGCAAAAGATAACTTTCACCACTGGTTGAATATATCCCAGAAAACATTCTTAATGTATATTTATTGGATGGTATGTCTGATGTCAACCAAATCTGACATATTATCAAAAACGTACGTTATTTCTAATATCACGATCAGTACCCTACAAATGGTTGACAACATGAACGGCTCCTGTCCATCCTCAACACAAGACAAGGATACACGGTCTGCTTACAAAATGACTGGAGCAAAAGTACTGAAAATGGTTATCGAATTGGCAAATGAATTGAAAAATGACGAATTACAGGCGATGCTACGACCACTGGTTGCTGACATTAAAGGAGACGTTCATTTGTCTAATGCCAAAAGGTATCCACAACTGACACACGCTATCGGAGTTCACAGTGACGATTGGACTTTGTGCAAAAAGGGTACGTAGATTTATTATTTTATTTGTTTTCAGTATACAGGTATATTGATTTATAGAAAAATAGCAGTTATCAATTAGATACTAAAACTACTTACTCTAATATCGGTTACTGGTGACAATACACTTAGAAAATAATACTTAAATTTAATGACATAAAAGCCTTTGATTTTGTTCATTAAGCAATATAACTGTATACATTTGACAATATGAAGACATTAACACCTTGTGATCTATAACATTACTTCATTGAAACTAAAAGGTACGTAGCTTCGTGGTTATACTTGGTATTTGTTCATCAACAAATATTCTCAAGATTGTGGACGAATCGATCAAGGCATTTATATTTATAAATGAAAACGTATAAATATGTCAACCCATGGGTATTTATCGGGTAAATGAAATAGACTTCATTATCCATAGCCGTTTGTACATGGTGGATTTGGTTGAGGGTGCTAAATAGTTCGTGATAATGCTAACTGCATCAGTATTGCAGTGTACCAACGGTGTGGTTTCGATTTGAAATACAACATTAATGTTAAAATTCAGCAAAGCTTATACAATACTATGTTAATGGCGTATTGTCAGTGATTAAGTCATCAAGTGATTACCCACATCTGCGCCATGAAGTAATGAGAAATTGCAAAAATTTTCCCGGGTATAAAGGAATACCTTAACACTAATTATGAAAATCGGCAATAATCAGATGTTTTTGAAAATTCAAAAAGAAATATCACATGTGTTTGAAAAACATTGACATATCAGAGACTAATAAAATGAAAAACAAAAATATCACACTGTCGGAACAGTCCCTAAATCTAGTAGGAACATCATAGAAAGAGGCAAAATCTTAATACCCCAACACACAAATACATGACCGCTCAATATATTGGCCCAACACACAAATACATGACCGCGCAATGTATTGGCTTGGTATACACACTTTAATAAAAAGTGTCAGGGCTGAACTAGTTCTATAGGACGAAAACTGATGAAAGAAAGAATTATAGTCTTCGTAGAATTCAGTGAAACTGACATTTTGAAAGTTTTGTAGTTGACGTAAAAAATGGATGTAATCAATGCTAGTTGGGGGGTACTTGTTTGTTAGATGTTTGTCTACGTTTCTTTCTTTTATTTGTAGGTCATATTACGTCTTCTGTAGTAGATACGTCTTGTCGTATATGTAACAGGAATAAGGACCAAGACAGAAATGATTTTAAAATTGCGGATGAAGGAGGCGTGGGTTTGGAAAAACCAATATGTCATTCAAATCAAGCACCAGAAAGGAGACGTCGTGGTAGACGAGAAAAAGGCGGGAAAGGCCGAGGACACAATTGCGATATGAATTGTAAAATTACATCTGAAGACACAAAACGAACAAGTCAATCTCATCAATCACGAAGCGACAAGACAGAGACATGCGAAAATAATAGCAACATACATGTGCAAAATGAATACCCAAAGCATACTATAGTCACCAATATTGGTACTTCTAATACAGCGGGCTCTTCGTTAAATAATCACCCGCGAGGTCACCGTAAAAGAGGAGGACGAGGAGAAGTTAAGAGTCAAAATACTGAGAGTGATCAGAATACAAAAACAGGTGGTGGTGATAGCAGGGGTCGTGGTGGGGATAGAGGTCGTGGTGGTAACAGTGGTCGTGGTGGTAGCAGGCGTCGTGGTGGTAACAGAGGTCGTGGCGGTAGTAGAGATCGTAATGGTACCAGAGATGGTAGTGATAACAGGGGAGGTGGGGGTACCAGAGGTGGTGGTGTTAACAGGGGCGGTGGGGGTACCAGAGGTGGTGGTGTTAACAGGGGCGGTGGGGGTACCAGAGGTGGTGGTGATAACAGGAGTGGTGGTGATAATAGGAGTCGTGGTGGTGATGACAAGGGTGGTGGTGATAACAGGGGAGGTGGGGGTACCAGAGATGGTGGGGATACCAGAGGTGGTGGTGTTAACAGGGGCGGTGGGGGTACCAGAGGTGGTGGTGATAACAGGAGTGGTGGTGATAGAGATGGCGGTGATAATAGGAGTCGTGGTGGTGATGACAAGGGTGGTGGTGATAACAGGGGAGGTGGGGGTACCAGAGGTGGTGGGGATACCAGAGGTGGTGGTGATAACAGGGGCGGTGGGGGTACCAGAGGTGGTGGTGATAACAGGAGTGGTGGTGAAAGAGATGGCGGTGATAATAGGAGTCGTGGTGGTGATGACAAGGGTGGTGGTGGTGATAGGCGTCGTGGTGGTAACAGGGTTGGTAGTGATAACAGAAGTGGTGGTGATAACAGGGGTGTTGGTGATTGCAGAGGTGGTGGTGAAAACAGGGGTGGAGGTGATAATAGAGATAGTGGTGATAACAGGAGTCGTGGTGGTGGTAACAGAAATTGTGGTGGTGATAGAAAGGGTGATGGTGATAACAGGGATGGTGGTGATAGCAGGGGTGGTGGTGATAACAGGAGTCGTGGTGGTGATAACAGGAGTCGTGGTGGTGATAACAGGAGTCGTGGTGGTGATAACAAGGGTGGTGGTGATAACAGGGGTGGTGGTGATAACAGGAGTCCTGGTGGTGATAACAGGAGTCGTGGTGGTGATAAAGGTCATGGTAGTAACAGAAATCGTAGCAGTAGTAGAGATCGTGGTGATAACAGAGGGGGTGGTGGTGATAACTGGGAACGTGGAGGTGAAAGAGGTCGTGGTGGTAACAGGGGTCGTGGTAGTAATAGAGGTCGTGGTGGTAACAGAGGTCGTGTTTATAGCAGAGGTCATGGTAATACAGGGAATCGTGTTGGGAGGAGAGATGAAAAAAACTGGTGAAATGAAACAAGTACAAACAAAAATTCTAAATCACCAAAACTAGAATAATGTAAATGTAATGTTATTATTGTCATCAGATATTAATCACCCATCTTAACATAATATTGAAATACATGTAGATTTATTAGAATATCTTATTATATTGAAATTATAATTTGTTAATGAATGTCACATAATTTAATAAACTGTGCCTTACTAAAAATAGATATTTATATACCTTAGATAACTAAAAATAGATTATAGAGTCTAGCATTCAATAGGTGATTTTTTAAATCTATATATGGTTGGAATTTCGGCCAAAGTCAAACTTTCATTCGCATTCCGGAAACTACTTTGTTGACGTAAACAAAAATGACATCAGAAATATGAGACACTTTAGGAGAATGTTGAATAAAACTACACTTTAGAGAGCCACCGTTTTCTTGCTTAATTAATGTTATATCTTAATGAAATTAGTGTTTTTTCTCAAAATGTGAATGGAGTCATGAAGAATACAAAGCAAAACGTTTGAATATAATATTCTAATAAAACAGAAGTAGCCTTTATATGTCGGTCAATGCAAGTTGTATACCCCCTTGAAAGCATATTGACCTCTTCGGGCTTCGTCCTCTATCGTTATACTTTCATCGGATAGATAAAAATATATACCGACGTCATTTAAAAGCTATAATTGTTTAATATATTGAATCTAGAAAGAGCATATTATATACTAAATTGTTATTCGTACTTTTACTTTTTATGTTTTGTCTCATTATTGTTGAGGTCTTTTGAATTCCAGTTAAAGTAGAAATACAATTTCTTCCTATTATTAGATTTCCCAATTTCCTTTGAAAGAATACTTTTCATTTTGTCTCAATATTATTTGGTCTGTCTATTGCAAGTAAAAGTACGTATATCATTTCTTCTTATTATTATTAGGTTTTCTGATTGCCAGTGGAAGAACATATTCCATGTTTTATTATTATATTGTCCATTTCTTTCTGATTGCCAGTGGAAACACGCATTCCATTTTTTCCTGACTTTTATTACATCTTCTGATAACCAGTGGAAGGCGCAGCTTATAAAATACTTTATAATTATTTTACCTCTGTATTTTTTGACTTTTCACATTGAGTTTTGGAAAGCCGTTCCTATCATTAAGACTATCCACACTTGATATACGAATAACTAAATATCTTCATGACAAACACCGAATATCAGGTACGATATGACACTTTGTTTGTTGACCCCACGATTTGACTGAATAATGTCAGAAATTTGGCTTTAAACATTTTATCTGTACATTGTAATATCAATACATGCGTCCTAATTAAAAAGAAATACCATGTAAAGGAGAGGGACATTTATTTTTTGCTTCGTATATAGGGTCTGTTTCACTTAATTTGGCCAACATCATTTGTTTTTCTCGTATGATTTTTTTTTTTGGTTTGTTTGTACAATGTATATTCAAAAACAGTTTATGAAGTTCTCATCGTACTTATTATTGTCTATACAAAAGTACTTATGTATATAAAATATGAAAAAATGTATTTTTAAGTTGATTTTGATGTTGTACTGGTATGTATGGTATGGTACAACACTGACTGGTCTACAAATGTAGAAATCAAACTATGTTTTATATGTTATTCAGTGTTCATATTACATAATGGGGATTGTAAGTCTGAGAACCAGTTTTGACTTTTGATTATCTCTTTTGTATCTTCAAACTGTTTTTGACTGAATTATGTGGGATAAACATGTTATACGGTGAGACCTTCTACACAATAACAAATGTATGCAGTTTAATATCTTGTTGATAAAATTCCTTCTTTGTATAGTAGAGCCAGCAGTTAGTAGGTAAATGTGATACGTTGTAGTAAGGTCATGCCGGGATGACACACAATTTTATAGTAAATAAACAACAGCAACGTGTATTCAATCTGGTATTCACTCCATATAATTCATTTTATGCTATATAACATATTTTGTTGCCAGTTTCTCTGGATTGTCCATTTTTGATTGCCCCTTCGGTATTCTCTAACGTTATATATAGAGCTGTTTCTGATAGTAGACGAACATGATATAAAGTCAACTCTTTAACATATGTGTTTACAAATGTCGTAGAGGATGTACTTTTACGTAAATGAAATCAGTAGTGTATATTCAGATAGAGACTTGTGTTATATTTCTATTCTTCTAGTTTCTAATATTATTTTTATTCTGTTAATTTAACGTTTTTATATGTTGCTTTTAATTTATAGCTATACATAGGTAATGTCTTAGCTCACATATCCTTGTTTGCTTACCCCACGATTTGACTGAATAATGTCAGAGATTTGGCTTTAAACAGACAATAACATGTGAACATATGAAATATGCTTCTTACTGTTTTGTCTTTGATTGTGTGTAGCTAATATGATGGACGTAGAAGAATTACATATTTATGTATCAGTCTGAATAAGTATAGGTTGGCGTTGAAGAAGAGTTGTGTTTGTTTACACATAACATTGTTGATTATTAGTTTATGGTATAACAAATGTATATGATTTTACTTGTCAAAATGTTGCATCAGAAATTAAAATTACTTTTGAACATTTATATTATTTTGCTTTATGATATATCATTTGTTATATCTTTATTATTACTTACTTGTTTTTTATAATTTATACAGACTAAACAAAATAAAGGTCGTACCTATTATGAAGAATATGGTTATGGTTTTTAATGCCACTTTCAGCAATATTTCAGTTATATCGTGGCGGAAACCGGGGTACCCGAAGAAAACCACCGACCTGCCGTAAGTCATTGACATACTTTATCACATGCTCTTGTATCGAGTACACCTCGCCATGAGCGGGATTCGAACCCACAACTTTAGTGGTGATATGCACTCATTGCACAGGTAGTTGTAAATCCAACTATCATACGATCATACCACGACGGCCCCTCTTATTGTGAAGACAAGTTTGAAGATACCATAGGGTTAATTACAAGCCGTAATTCAAAGGACCAGACAATACAATAGCCAAGATACCATAGGGTTAATTACAAGCCGTAATTCAAAGGACAGACAATACGATAGCCAAAAGATACCATAGGGTTAATTACAAGCCGTAATTCAAAGGACAGACAATACAATAGCCAAAAGATACCATAGGGTTAATTACAAGCCGTAATTCAAAGGACAGACAATACAATAGCCAAAAGATACCATAGGGTTAATTACAAGCCGTAATTCAAAGGACAGACAATACAATAGCCAAAAGATACCATAGGGTTAATTACAAGCCGTAATTCAAAGGACAGACAATACAATGGTCAAAAGATACCATACGGTTAATTACAAGCCGTAATTCAAAGGACAGACAATACAATAGCCAAAAGATACCATAGGGTTAATTACAAGCCGTAATTCAAAGGACAGACAATACAATAGCCAAAAGATAAAAGATCAACGGACAAACAATGATCTACAAAACACTACAATAACAGAAAACTAAAGATCGAGCAACACGATCTCAACTAAATTAACAACATCGGTAGTGTAGTTGTAAGTGTGTCCACCTCGAGTGTTGTAGATCGTGAGCCCCTGTGGGGTCTATTGTAAGTGTGTCCATCTCGAGTGTTGTAGGTCGTGAGCCCCTGTGGGGTCAATTGTAAGTGTGTCCACCTCGAGTGTCGTAGATCATGGAATTGAGCCCCTGTGGGGTCAATTGTAACTGTGTCCACCTCGAGTGTTGTAGATCGTGGAATTGAGCCCCTGTGGTGTCAATTGTAAGTGTCCACCTCGAGTGTTGTAGATCGTGAGCCCCTGTGGGGTCTATTGTAAGTGTGTCCACCTCGAGTGTTGTAGATCGTGAGCCCCTGTGGGGTCTATTGTAGGTGTGTCCACCTCGAGTGTTGTAGATTGTGAGCCCCTGTGGTGTCTATTGTAAGTGTGTCCACCTCGAGTGTTGTAGATCGTGGAATTGAGCCCCTGTGGGGTCAATTGTAAGTGTGTCCACCTCGAGTGTTGTAGATCGTGGAATTGAGCCCCTGTGATGTCAATTGTAAGTGTCCACCTCGAGTGTTGTAGATCGTGAGCCCCTGTAGAATCTATTGTAAGTGTGTCCACCTCGCGTGTTGTACATCGTGGAATTGAGCCCCTGTGGGGTCAATTTGTAAGTGCGTCCACCTCGAGTGTTGTAGGTCGTGGAATTGAACCCCTGTGGGGTCAATTGCAAGTGTGTCCACTTCGAGTGTTGTAGATCGTGAGCCACTGTGGTGTCAATTGTAAGTGTGTCCACCTCGAGTGTTGTAGATCGTGGAATTGTGCCCCTGTGGGGTCAATTGTAAGTGTCCACCTCGAGTGTTGTAGGTCGTGAGCCCCAGTGGGGTCTATTGTAAGTGTGTTCACCTCGAGTGTTGTAGATCGTGAGCCCCTGTGGGGTCTATTGTAGGTGTGTCCACCTCGAGTGTTGTAGATCGTGGAATTGAGCCCCTGTGGGGTCAATTGTAAGTGTGTCCACTTAGAGTGTTGTAGATCGTGAGCCCCTGTGGTGTCTATTGTAAGTGTGTCCACCTCGAGTGTTGTAGATCGTGGAATTGTGCCCCTGTGGGGTCAATTGTAAGTGTGTCCACCTCGGGTGTTGTAGGTCGTGGAATTGAGCCCCTGTTGGGTCAATTGTAAGTGTGTCCACCTCGAGTGTTGTAGGTCGTGGAATTGAGCCCCTGTGGGTCAATTGTAAGTGTGTCCACCTCGTGTGTTGTAGGTCGTGGAATTTAGTCCCTGTGGGGTCTATTGTAACTGTCCACCTCGAGTGTTGTAGATCGTGGAATTGAGCCCCTGTGGTGTCAATTGTAAGTGTCCACTTCGAATGTTGTAGATCGTGAGCCCCTGTGGGGTCTATTGTAAGTGTGTTCACCTCGAGTGTTGTATATTGTGAGCCCCTGTGAGGTCTATTGTAGGTGTGTCCACCTCGAGTGTTGTAGATCGTGGAATTGAGCCCCTGTGGGGTCAATTGTAAGTGTGTCCACTTCGAGTGTTGTAGATCGTGAGCCCTTGTGGGGGTCTATTGTAAGTGTGTCCACCTCGAGTGTTGTAGATCGTGGAATTGAGCCCCTGTGGGGTCAATTGTAACTGTGTCCACCTCGAGTGTTGTAGGTCGTGGAATTGAGCCCATGTGGGGTCAATTGTAAGTGGGTCCACTTCGAGTGTTGTAGATCGTGAGCCCCTGTCGGGTCAATTGTAAGTGTGTCCACCTCGAGTGTTGTAGGTCGTGGAATTGAGCCCCTGTGGGGTCAATTGTAAGTGTGTCCACCTCAAGTGTTTTAGGTCGTGGAATTGAGCACCTGTGGGGTCAATTGTAAGTGTGTCCACCTCGAGTGTTGTAGGTCGTGGAATTTAATCCCTGTGGGGTCAATTGTAACTGTGTCCACCTCGAGTGTTGTAGATCGTGGAATTGAGCCCCTGTGGTGTCAATTGTAAGTGTCCACCATGAGTGTTGTAGATCGTGAGCCCCTGTGGGGTTTATTGTAAGTGTGTCCACCTCGAGTGTTGTAGATCGTGAGCCCCTGTGGATCTATTGTAAGTGTGTCCACCTCGAGTGTTGTAGATCGTGGAATTGAGCCCCTGTGGGGTCAATTGTAAGTGTGTCCACTTCGAGTGTTGTAGATCGTGAGCCCCTGTGGGGTCTATTGTAAGTGTGTCCACCTCTAGTGTTGTAGATCGTGGAATTGAGCCCCTGTGGGGTCAATTGTAAGTGTGTCCACCTCGAGTGTTGTAGGTTTAGGAACTGAGCCCATGTGGGGTCAATTGTAAGTGTATCCACCTCGAGTGTTGTAGGTCGTGGAATTTAGTCTCTGTGCGGTCTATTGTAAGTGTGTCCATCTCGAGTGTTGTAGATCGTGAGTCCATGTGGGTGTTAATTGTAAGTGTGTCCACCTCGAGTGTTGTAAATCGTGGAATTGAGCCCCTGTGGGGTCAATTGTAAGTGTGTCCACCTCGAGTGTTGTAGGTCGTGGAATTGAACCCCTACGGGGTCAATTGTAAGTGTGTCCACCTCGAGTGTTGTAGGTCGTGGAATTTAGTCCCTGTGGGGTCAATTGTAAGTGTCAACCTCGAGTGTTGTAGATCGTGAGCCCCTGTGGGGTCTATTGTAAGTGTGTCCACCTCGAGTGTTGTAGATCGTGAGCACCTGTGGGGTCTATTGTAGGTGTGTCCACCTCCAGTGTTGTAGATCGTGGAATTGAGACCCTGTGGGGTCAATTGTAAGTGTGTCTACCTCGAGTGTTGTAGGTTTAGGAATTGAGCCCATGTGGGGTCAATTGTAAGTGTACCCACCTGGAGTGTTGTAGGTCGTGGAATTTAGTCCCTGTGCGGTCTATTGTAAGTGTGTCCATCTCAAGGGTTGTAGATCGTGAGCCCATGTGGGGTTAATTGTAAGTGTGTCCACCTCGAGTGTTGTAAATCGTGGAATTGAGCCCCTCTGGGGTCAATTGTAAGTGTGTCCACTTCGAGTGTTGTACGTCGTGGAATTGAGCCCCTACGGGGTCAATTGTAAGTGTGTCCAACTCGAGTGTTGTAGGTCGTGGAATTTAGTCCCTGTGGGGTCAATTGTAACTGTGTCCACCTCGAGTTGTGTAGATCGTCGAATTGAGCCCCTGTGGTGTCAATTGTAAGTGTCAACCTCGAGTGTTGTAGATCGTGGAATTGAGCCCCTGTGGTGTCAATTGTAAGTGTCCACCTCGAGTGTTGTAGATCGTGAGCCCCTGTGGGGTCTATTGTAAGTGTGTCCACCTCGAGTGTTGTAGATCGTGAGCCCCTGTGGGTTCTATTGTAGGTGTGTCCACCTCGCGTGTGGTAGATCGTGGAATTGAGCCCCTGTGGGGTCAATTGTAAGTGTGTCCACTTAGAGTGTTGTAGATCGTGAGCCCCTGTGGTGTCTATTGTAACTGTGTCCACCTCGAGTGTTGTAGATCGTGGAATTGTGCCCCTGTGGGGTCAATTGTAAGTGTGTCCACTTTGAGTGTTGTAGGTCGTGGAATTGAGCCCCTGTGGGGTCAATTGTAAGTGTGTCCACCTCGAGTGTTGTAGGTTGTTGAATTTAGCCCGTGTGGGTTCAATTGTAAGTGTGTCCACTTCGAGTGTTGTAGATCGTGAGCCCCTGTGGGGTCAATTGTAAGTGTGTCCACCTCGAGTGTTGTAGGTCGTGGAATTGAACCCCTGTGGGGTCAATTGTAAGTGTGGCCACCTCAAGTGTTGTAGGTCGTGGAATTGAGCCCCTGTGGGGTCAATTGTAAGTGTGTTCACCTCGAGTGTTGTAGGTCGTGGAATTTAGCCCCTGCGGTGTCAATTGTAAGTGTGTCCACCTCGAGTGTTGTAGATCGTGGAATTGAACCCCTGTGGTGTCAATTGTAAGTGTCCACCTCGAGTGTTGTAGATCGTGAGCCCCTGTGGGGTCTATTGTAAGTGTGTCCACCTCGAGTGTTGTAGATCGTGAGCCCCTGTAGAATCTATTGTAAGTGTGTCCACCTCGAGTGTTGTACATCGTGGAATTGAGCCCCTGTGGGGTCAATTTGTAAGTGCGTCCACCTCGAGTGTTGTAGGTCGTGGAATTGAGCCCCTGTGGGATCAATTGCAAGTGTGTCCACTATGAGTGTTGTAGATCGTGAGCCACTGTGGTGTCAATTGTAAGTGTGTCCACCTCGAGTGTTGTAGATCGTGGAATTGTCCCCCTTTGGGGTCAATTGTAAGTGTCCACCTCGAGTGTTGCAGGTCGTGAGCCCCAGTGGGGTCTATTGTAAGTGTGTTCACCTCGAGTGTTGTAGATCGTGAGCCCCTGTGGGGTCTATTGTAGGTGTGTCCACCTAGAGTGTTGTAGATCGTGGAATTGAGCCCCTGTGGGGTCAATTGTAAGTGTGTCCACTTAGAGTGTTGTAGATCGTGAGCCCCTGTGGTGTCTATTGTAAGTGTGTCCACCTCGAGTGTTGTAGATCGTGGAATTGAGCCCCTGTTGGGTCAATTGTAAGTGTGTCCACCTCGAGTGTTGTAGGTCGTGGAATTGAGTCCCTGTGGGTCAATTTTAAGTGTGTCCACCTCGAGTGTTGTAGGTCGTGGAATTGAGTCCCTGTGGGGTCAATTGTAACTGTCCACCTCGAGTGTTGTAGATCGTGGAATTGAGCCCCTGTGGTGTCAATTGTAAGTGTCCACCTCGAGTGTTGTAGATCGTGAGCCCCTGTGGGGTCTATTGTAAGTGTGTCCACCTCGAGTGTTGTAGATCGTGAGCGCCTGTGAGGTCTATTGTAGGTGTGTCCACCTCGAGTGTTGTAGATCGTGGAATTGAGCCCCTGTTGGGTCAATTGTTAGTGTGTCCACTTCGAGTGTTGTAGATCGTGAGCCCTTGTGGGGGTCTATTGTAAGTGTGTCCACCTCGAGTGTTGTAGATCGTGGAATTGAGCCCCTGTGGGGTCAATTGTAACTGTGTCCACCTCGAGTGTTGTAGGTCGTGGAATTGAGCCCATGTGGGATCAATTGTAAGTGGGTCCAATTCGAGTGTTGTAGATCGTGAGCCCCTGTCGGGTCAACTGTAAGTGTGTCCACCTCGAGTGTTGTAGGTCGTGGAATTGAGCCCCTGTGGGGTCAATTGTAAGTGTGTCCACCTCAAGTGTTTTAGGTCGTGGAATTGTGCCCCTGTGAGATCAATTGTAAGTGTGTCCACCTCGAGTGTTGTAGGTCGTGGAATTTAATCCCTGTGGGGTCAATTGTAACTGTGTCCACCTCGAGTGTTGTAGATCGTGGAATTGAGCCCATGTGGTGTCAATTGTAAGTGTCCACCACGAGTGTTGTAGATCGTAAGCCCCTGTGAGGTCTATTGTAAGTGTGTCCACCTCGAGTGTTGTAGATCGTGAGCCCTGTGGATCTATTGTAAGTGTGTCCACCTCGAGTGTTGTAGATCGTGGAATTGAGCCCCTGTGGGGTCAATTGTAAGTGTGTCCACCTCGAGTGTTGTAGGTCGTGAAATTGAGCCCCTGTGGGGTCAATTGTAAGTGTGTCCACTTCGAGTGTTGTAGATCGTGAGCCCCTGTGGGGTCTATTGTAAGTGTGTCCACCTCGAGTGTTGTAGATCGTGGAATTGAGCCCCTGTGGGGTCAATTGTAAGTGTGTCCACCTCGAGTGTTGTAGGTTTAGGAATTGAGCCCATGTGGGGTCAATTGTAAGTGTATCCACCTCAAGTGTTGTAGGTCGTGGAATTTAGTCCCTGTGGGGTATATTGTAAGTGTGTCCATCTCGAGTGTTGTAGATCGTGAGTCCATGTGGGTGTTAATTGTAAGTGTGTCCACCTCGAGTGTTGTAAATCGTGAGTCCATGTGGGTGTTAATTGTAAGTGTGTCCACCTCGAGTGTTGTAAATCGTGGAATTGAGCCCATGTGGTGTCAATTGTAAGTGTCCATCACGAGTGTTGTAGATCGTGAGCCCCTGTGAGGTCTATTGTAAGTGTGTCCACCTCGAGTGTTGTAGATCGTGAGCCCCTGTTGATCTATTGTAAGTGTGTCCACCTCGAGTGTTGTAGATCGTTGAATTGAGCCCCTGTGGGGTCAATTGTAAGTGTGTCCACCTCGAGTATTGTAGGTCGTGAAATTGAGCCCATGTGGGGTCAATTGTAAGTGTGTCCACCTCGAGTATTGTAGATCGTGAGCCCCTGTGGGGTCTATTGTAAGTGTGTCCACCTCGAGTGTTGTAGATCGTGGAATTGAGCCCCTGTGGGGTCAATTGTAAGTGTGTCCACCTCGAGTGTTGTAGGTTTAGGAATTGAGCCCATGTGGGGTCAATTGTAAGTGTATCCACCTCGAGTGTTGTAGGTCGTGGAATTTAGTCCCTGTGGGGTCTATTGTAAGTGTGTCCACCTCGAGTGTTGTAGATCGTGAGTCCATGTGGGTGTTAATTGTAAGTGTGTCCACCTCGAGTGTTGTAAATCGTGGAATTGAGCCCATGTGGGGTCAATTGTAAGTGTGTCCACCTCTAGTGTTGTAGGTCGTGGAATTGAAATCCTACGGGGTCAATTGTAACTGTGTCCACCTCGAGTGTTGTAGGTCGTGGAATTTAGTCCCTGTGGGGTCAATTGTAACTGTGTCCACCTCGAGTGTTGTAGATCGTGAGCCCCTGTGAGGTCTATTGTAAGTGTGTCCACCTCGAGTGTTGTAGATCGTGAGCACCTGTGGGGTCTATTGTAGGTGTGTCCACCTCGAGTGTTGTAGGTCGTGGAATTGAACCCCTACGGGGTCAATTGTAACTGTGTCCACCTCGAGTGTTGTAGGTCGTGGAATTTAGTCCCTGTGGGGTCAATTGTAACTGTGTCCACCTCGAGTGTTGTAGATCGTGGAATTGAGCCCCTGTGGTGTCAATTGTAAGTGTCAACCTCGAGTGTTGTAGATCGTGAACCCCTGTGAGGTATATTGTAAGTGTGTCCACCTCGAGTGATGTAGATCGTGAGCACCTGTGGGGTCTATTGTAGGTGTGTCCACCTCGAGTGTTGTAGATCGTGGAATTGAGCCCCTGTGGGGTCAATTGTAAGTGTGTCTACCTCGAGTGTTGTAGGTTTAGGAATTGAGCCCATGTGGGGTCAATTGTAAGTGTATCCACCTCGAGTGTTGTAGGTCGTGGAATTGAGTCCCTGTGGGGTCTATTGTAAGTGTGTCCACCTCGAGTGTTGAAAATCGTGGAATTGAGCCCCAGTGGGGTCAATTGTAAGTGTGTCCACCTCGAGTGTTGTAGGTCGTGGAATTGAGCCTCTACAGGGTCAATTGTAAGTGTGTCCACCTCGAGTTTTGTAGATCGTGGAATTGAGCCCCTGTGGTGTCAATTGTAAGTGTCAACCTCGAGTTTTGTAGATCGTGGAATTGAGCCCCTGTACGTGGTGTCAATTGTAAGTGTCCACCTCGAGTGTTGTAGATCGTGAGCCCCTGTGGGGTCTATTGTAAGTGTGTCCACCTCGAGTGTTGTAGATCGTGAGCCCCTGTGAGGTCTATTGTAGCTGTGTCCACCTCGAGTGTTGTAGATCGTGGAATTGAGCCTCTGTGGTGTCAATTGTAAGTGTCAACCTCGAGTGTTGTAGATCGTGGAATTGAGCCCCTGTACGTGGTGTCAATTGTAAGTGTCCACCTCGAGTGTTGTAGATCGTGAGCCCCTGTGAGGTCTATTGTAGCTGTGTCCACCTCGAGTGTTGTAGGTCGTGGAATTTAGTCTCTGTGGGGTCTATTGTAAGTGTGTCCATCTCAAGTGTTGTAGATCGTGAGTCCATGTGGGTGTTAATTGTAAGTGTGTCCACCTCGAGTGTTGTAAATCGTGGAATTGAGCCCCTATGGGGTCAATTGTAAGTGTGTCCACCTCGAGTGTTGTAGGTCGTGGAATTGAACCCATACGGGGTCAATTGTAAGTGTGTCCACCTCGAGTGTTGTAGGTCGTGGAATTTAGTCCCTGTGGGGTCAATTGTAAGTGTCAACCTCGAGTGTTGTAGATCGTGAGCCCCTGTGGGGTCTATTGTAAGTGTGTCCACCTCGAGTGTTGTAAATCGTGAGCCCCTGTGGGGTCTATTGTAAGTGTGTCCACTTAGAGTGTTGTAGATCGTGAGCCCCTGTGGTGTCTATTGTAACTGTGTCCACCTCGAGTGTTGTAGATCGTGGAATTGTGCCCCTGTGGGGTCAATTGTAAGTGTGTCCACCTCGAGTGTTGTAGGTCGTGGAATTGAGCCCCTGTGGGGTCAATTGTAAGTGTGTCCACCTCGAGTGTTGTAGGTTGTTGAATTTAGCCCATGTGGGTTCAATTGTAAGTGTGTCCACTTCGAGTGTTGTAGATCGTGAGCCCCTGTGGGGTCAATTGTAAGTGTGTCCACCTCGAGTGTTGTAGGTCGTGGAATTTAGTCCCTGTGGGGTCAATTGTAACTGTGTCCACCTCGAGTTTTGTAGATCGTGGAATTGAGCCCCTGTGGTGTCAATTGTAAGTGTCAACCTCGAGTTTTGTAGATCGTGGAATTGAGCCCCTGTACGTGGTGTCAATTGTAAGTGTCCACCTCGAGTGTTGTAGATCGTGAGCCCCTGTGGGGTCTATTGTAAGTGTGTCCACCTCGAGTGTTGTAGATCGTGAGCCCCTGTGGGGTCTATTGTAGCTGTGTCCACCTCGAGTGTTGTAGGTCGTGGAATTTAGTCTCTGTGGGGTCTATTGTAAGTGTGTCCATCTCAAGTGTTGTAGATCGTGAGTCCATGTGGGTGTTAATTGTAAGTGTGTCCACCTCGAGTGTTGTAAATCGTGGAATTGAGCCCCTGTGGGGTCAATTGTAAGTGTGTCCACCTCGAGTGTTGTAGGTCGTGGAATTTAGTCCCTGTGGGGTCAATTGTAAGTGTCAACCTCGAGTGTTGTAGATCGTGAGCCCCTGTGGGGTCTATTGTAAGTGTGTCCACCTCGAGTGTTGTAAATCGTGAGCACCTGTGGGGTCTATTGTAGGTGTGTCCACCTCCAGTGTTGTAGATCGTGGAATTGAGCCCCTGTGGGGTCAATTGTAAGTGTGTCTACCTCGAGTGTTGTAGGTTTAGGAATTGAGCCCATGTGGGGTCAATTGTAAGTGTACCCACCTCGAGTGTTGTAGGTCGTGGAATTGAGTCCCTGTGGGATCTATTGTAAGTGTGTCCACCTCGAGTGTTGTAGATCGTGAGCACCTGTGGGGTATATTGTAGGTGTGTCCACCTCGAGTGTTGTAGATCGTGGAATTGAGCCCCTGTGGGGTCAATTGTAAGTGTGTCTACCTCGAGTGTTGTAGGTTTAGGAATTGAGCCCATGTGGGGTCAATTGTAAGTGTATCCACCTCGAGTGTTGTAGGTCGTGGAATTTAGTCGCTGTGGGGTCTATTGTAAGTGTGTCCACCTCGAGTGTTGAAAATCGTGGAATTGAGCCCCTGTGGGGTCAATTGTAAGTGTGTCCACCTCGAGTGTTGTAGGTCGTGGAATTGAGCCTCTACGGGGTCAATTGTAAGTGTGTCCACCTCGAGTGTTGTAGGTCGTGGAATTTAGTCCCTGTGGGGTCAATTGTAACTGTGTCCACCTCGAGTTTTGTAGATCGTGGAATTGAGCCTCTGTACGTGGTGTCAATTGTAAGTGTCCACCTCGAGTGTTGTAGATCGTGAGCCCCTGTGGGGTCTATTGTAAGTGTGTCCACCTCGAGTGTTGTAGATCGTGAGCCCCTGTGAGGTCTATTGTAGCTGTGTCCACCTCGAGTGTTGTAGATCGTGGAATTGAGCCCCTGTGGTGTCAATTGTAAGTGTCAACCTCGAGTGTTGTAGATCGTGGAATTGAGCCCCTGTACGTGGTGTCAATTGTAAGTGTCCACCTCGAGTGTTGTAGATCGTGAGCCCCTGTGGGGTCTATTGTAAGTGTGTCCACCTCGAGTGTTGTAGATCGTGAGCCCCTGTGAGGTCTATTGTAGCTGTGTCCACCTCGAGTGTTGTAGATCGTGGAATTGAGCCCCTGTGGTGTCAATTGTAAGGTTCAACCTCGAGTGTTGTACATCGTGGAATTGAGCCCCTGTGGGGTCAATTTGTAAGTGCGTCCACCTCGAGTGTTGTAGGTCGTGGAATTGAGCCCCTGTGGGGTCAATTGCAAGTGTGTCCACTATGAGTGTTGTAGACCGTGAGCCACTGTGGTGTCAATTGTAAGTGTGTTCACCTCGAGTGTTGTAGGTCGTGGAATTTAGCCCCTGCGGTGTCAATTGTAAGTGTGTCCACCTCGAGTGTTGTAGATCGTGGAATTGTGCCCCTGTGGGGTCAATTGTAAGTGTCCACCTCGAGTGTTGTACGTCGTGAGCCCCAGTGGGGTCTATTGTAAGTGTGTCCACCTCGTGTGTTGTAGATCGTGAGCCCCTGTGGATCTATTGTAAGTGTGTCCACCTCGAGTGTTGTAGATCGTGGAATTGAGCCCCTGTGGGGTCAATTGTAAGTGTGTCCACCTCGAGTGTTGTAGGTCGTGAAATTGAGCCCCTGTGTGGTCAATTGTAAGTGTGTCCACTTCGAGTGTTGTAGATCGTGAGCCCCTGTGGGGTCTATTGTAAGTGTGTCCACCTCGAGTGTTGTAGATCGTGGAATTGAGCCCCTGTGGGGTCAATTGTAAGTGTGTCCACCTCGAGTGTTGTAGGTTTAGGAATTGAGCCCATGTGGGGTCAATTGTAAGTGTATCCACCTCGAGTGTTGTAGGTCGTGGAATTTAGTCTCTGTGGGGTCTATTGTAAGTGTGTCCATCTCGAGTGTTGTAGATCGTGAGTCCATGTGGGTGTTAATTGTAAGTGTGTCCACCTCGAGTGTTGTGAATCGTGGAATTGAGCCCCTGTGGGGTCAATTGTAAGTGTGTCCACCTCGAGTGTTGTAGGTCGTGGAATTGAACCCCTACGGGGTCAATTGTAAGTGTGTCCACCTCGACTGTTGTAGGTCGTGGAATTTAGTCCATGTGGGGTCAATTGTAAGTGTCAACCTCGAGTGTTGTGGATCGTGAGCCCCTGTGGGGTCTATTGTAGGTGTGTCCACCTCGAGTGTTGTAGATCGTGAGCACCTGTGGGGTCTATTGTAGGTGTGTCCACCTCCAGTGTTGTAGATCGTGGAATTGAGCCCCTGTGGGGTCAATTGTAAGTGTGTCTACCTCGAGTGTTGTAGGTTTAGGAATTGAGCCCATGTGGGGTCAATTGTAAGTGTACCCACCTCGAGTGTTGTAGGTCGTGGAATTTAGTCCATGTGGGGTCTATTGTAAGTGTGTCCATCTCAAGTGTTGTAGATCGTGAGCCCATGTGGGGTTAATTGTAAGTGTGTCCACCTCGAGTGTTGTAAATCGTGGAATTGAGCCCCTGTGGGGTCAATTGTAAGTGTGTCCACCTCGAGTGTTGTACGTCGTGGAATTGAGCCTCTACGGGGTCAATTGTAAGTGTGTCCACCTCGAGTGTTGTAGGTCGTGGAATTTAGTCCCTGTGGGGTCAATTGTAAGTTTCCACCTCGAGTGTTGTAGATCGTGAGCCCCTGTGGGGTCTATTGTAAGTGTGTCCGCCTCGAGTTTTGTAGATCGTGAGCCCCTGTGGGGTCTATTGTAGGTGTGTCCACCTCGAGTGTGGTAGATCGTGGAATTGAGCCCCTGTGGGGTCAATTGTAAGTGTGTCCACTTAGAGTGTTGTAGATCGTGAGCCCCTGTGGTGTCTATTGTAACTGTGTCCACCTCGAGTGTTGTAGATCGTGGAATTGTGCCCCTGTGGGGTCAATTGTAAGTGTGTCCACCTCGAGTGTTGTAGGTCGTGGAATTGAGCCCCTGTGGGGTCAATTGTAAGTGTGTCCACCTCGAGTGTTGTAGGTTGTTGAATTTAGCCCATGTGGGTTCAATTGTAAGTGTGTCCACTTCGAGTGTTGTAGATCGTGAGCCCCTGTGGGGTCAATTGTAAGTGTGTCCACCTCGAGTGTTGTAGGTCGTGGAATTTAGTCCCTGTGGGGTCAATTGTAACTGTGTCCACCTCGAGTTTTGTAGATCGTGGAATTGAGCCCCTGTGGTGTCAATTGTAAGTGTCAACCTCGAGTTTTGTAGATCGTGGAATTGAGCCCCTGTACGTGGTGTCAATTGTAAGTGTCCACCTCGAGTGTTGTAGATCGTGAGCCCCTGTGGGGTCTATTGTAAGTGTGTCCACCTCGAGTGTTGTAGATCGTGAGCCCCTGTGAGGTCTATTGTAGCTGTGTCCACCTCGAGTGTTGTAGATCGTGGAATTGAGCCCCTGTGGTGTCAATTGTAAGTGTCAACCTCGAGTGTTGTAGATCGTGGAATTGAGCCCCTGTACGTGGTGTCAATTGTAAGTGTCCACCTCGAGTGTTGTAGATCGTGAGCCCCTGTGGGGTCTATTGTAAGTGTGTCCACCTCGAGTGTTGTAGATCGTGAGCCCCTGTGAGGTCTATTGTAGCTGTGTCCACCTCGAGTGTTGTAGGTCGTGGAATTTAGTCTCTGTGGGGTCTATTGTAAGTGTGTCCATCTCAAGTGTTGTAGATCGTGAGTCCATGTGGGTGTTAATTGTAAGTGTGTCCACCTCGAGTGTTGTAAATCGTGGAATTGAGCCCCTGTGGGGTCAATTGTAAGTGTGTCCACCTCGAGTGTTGTAGGTCGTGGAATTTAGTCCCTGTGGGGTCTATTGTAAGTGTGTCCATCTCAAGTGTTGTAGATCGTGAGCCCATGTGGGGTTAATTGTAAGTGTGTCCACCTCGAGTGTTGTAAATCGTGGAATTGAGCCCCTGTGGGGTCAATTGTAAGTGTGTCCACCTCGAGTGTTGTACGTCGTGGAATTGAGCCCCTACGGGGTCAATTGTAAGTGTGTCCAACTCGAGTGTTGTAGGTCGTGGAATTTAGTCCCTGTGGGGTCAATTGTAACTGTGTCCACCTCGAGTTGTGTAGATCGTGGAATTGAGCCCCTGTGGTGTCAATTGTAAGTGTCAACCTCGAGTGTTGTAGATCGTGGAATTGAGCCCCTGTGGTGTCAATTGTAAGTTTCCACCTCGAGTGTTGTAGATCGTGAGCCCCTGTGGGGTCTATTGTAAGTGTGTCCGCCTCGAGTTTTGTAGATCGTGAGCCCCTGTGGGGTCTATTGTAGGTGTGTCCACCTCGAGTGTGGTAGATCGTGGAATTGAGCCCCTGTGGGGTCAATTGTAAGTGTGTCCACTTAGAGTGTTGTAGATCGTGAGCCCCTGTGGTGTCTATTGTAACTGTGTCCACCTCGAGTGTTGTAGATCGTGGAATTGTGCCCCTGTGGGGTCAATTGTAAGTGTGTCCACCTCGAGTGTTGTAGGTCGTGGAATTGAGCCCCTGTGGGGTCAATTGTAAGTGTGTCCACCTCGAGTGTTGTAGGTTGTTGAATTTAGCCCATGTGGGTTCAATTGTAAGTGTGTCCACTTCGAGTGTTGTAGATCGTGAGCCCCTGTGGGGTCAATTGTAAGTGTGTCCACCTCGAGTGTTGTAGGTCGTGGAATTTAGTCCCTGTGGGGTCAATTGTAACTGTGTCCACCTCGAGTTTTGTAGATCGTGGAATTGAGCCCCTGTGGTGTCAATTGTAAGTGTCAACCTCGAGTTTTGTAGATCGTGGAATTGAGCCCCTGTACGTGGTGTCAATTGTAAGTGTCCACCTCGAGTGTTGTAGATCGTGAGCCCCTGTGGGGTCTATTGTAAGTGTGTCCACCTCGAGTGTTGTAGATCGTGAGCCCCTGTGAGGTCTATTGTAGCTGTGTCCACCTCGAGTGTTGTAGATCGTGGAATTGAGCCCCTGTGGTGTCAATTGTAAGTGTCAACCTCGAGTGTTGTAGATCGTGGAATTGAGCCCCTGTACGTGGTGTCAATTGTAAGTGTCCACCTCGAGTGTTGTAGATCGTGAGCCCCTGTGGGGTCTATTGTAAGTGTGTCCACCTCGAGTGTTGTAGATCGTGAGCCCCTGTGAGGTCTATTGTAGCTGTGTCCACCTCGAGTGTTGTAGGTCGTGGAATTTAGTCTCTGTGGGGTCTATTGTAAGTGTGTCCATCTCAAGTGTTGTAGATCGTGAGTCCATGTGGGTGTTAATTGTAAGTGTGTCCACCTCGAGTGTTGTAAATCGTGGAATTGAGCCCCTGTGGGGTCAATTGTAAGTGTGTCCACCTCGAGTGTTGTAGGTCGTGGAATTTAGTCCCTGTGGGGTCAATTGTAAGTGTCAACCTCGAGTGTTGTAGATCGTGAGCCCCTGTGGGGTCTATTGTAAGTGTGTCCACCTCGAGTGTTGTAAATCGTGAGCACCTGTGGGGTCTATTGTAGGTGTGTCCACCTCCAGTGTTGTAGATCGTGGAATTGAGCCCCTGTGGGGTCAATTGTAAGTGTGTCTACCTCGAGTGTTGTAGGTTTAGGAATTGAGCCCATGTGGGGTCAATTGTAAGTGTACCCACCTCGAGTGTTGTAGGTCGTGGAATTGAGTCCCTGTGGGATCTATTGTAAGTGTGTCCACCTCGAGTGTTGTAGATCGTGAGCACCTGTGGGGTCTATTGTAGGTGTGTCCACCTCGAGTGTTGTAGATCGTGGAATTGAGCCCCTGTGGGGTCAATTGTAAGTGTGTCCAACTCGAGTGTTGTAGGTCGTGGAATTTAGTCCCTGTGGGGTCAATTGTAACTGTGTCCACCTCGAGTTGTGTAGATCGTGGAATTGAGCCCCTGTGGTGTCAATTGTAAGTGTCAACCTCGAGTGTTGTAGATCGTGGAATTGAGCCCCTGTGGTGTCAATTGTAAGTTTCCACCTCGAGTGTTGTAGATCGTGAGCCCCTGTGGGGTCTATTGTAAGTGTGTCCGCCTCGAGTTTTGTAGATCGTGAGCCCCTGTGGGGTCTATTGTAGGTGTGTCCACCTCGAGTGTGGTAGATCGTGGAATTGAGCCCCTGTGGGGTCAATTGTAAGTGTGTCCACTTAGAGTGTTGTAGATCGTGAGCCCCTGTGGTGTCTATTGTAACTGTGTCCACCTCGAGTGTTGTAGATCGTGGAATTGTGCCCCTGTGGGGTCAATTGTAAGTGTGTCCACCTCGAGTGTTGTAGGTCGTGGAATTGAGCCCCTGTGGGGTCAATTGTAAGTGTGTCCACCTCGAGTGTTGTAGGTTGTTGAATTTAGCCCATGTGGGTTCAATTGTAAGTGTGTCCACTTCGAGTGTTGTAGATCGTGAGCCCCTGTGGGGTCAATTGTAAGTGTGTCCACCTCGAGTGTTGTAGGTCGTGGAATTTAGTCCCTGTGGGGTCAATTGTAACTGTGTCCACCTCGAGTTTTGTAGATCGTGGAATTGAGCCCCTGTGGTGTCAATTGTAAGTGTCAACCTCGAGTTTTGTAGATCGTGGAATTGAGCCCCTGTACGTGGTGTCAATTGTAAGTGTCCACCTCGAGTGTTGTAGATCGTGAGCCCCTGTGGGGTCTATTGTAAGTGTGTCCACCTCGAGTGTTGTAGATCGTGAGCCCCTGTGAGGTCTATTGTAGCTGTGTCCACCTCGAGTGTTGTAGATCGTGGAATTGAGCCCCTGTGGTGTCAATTGTAAGTGTCAACCTCGAGTGTTGTAGATCGTGGAATTGAGCCCCTGTACGTGGTGTCAATTGTAAGTGTCCACCTCGAGTGTTGTAGATCGTGAGCCCCTGTGGGGTCTATTGTAAGTGTGTCCACCTCGAGTGTTGTAGATCGTGAGCCCCTGTGAGGTCTATTGTAGCTGTGTCCACCTCGAGTGTTGTAGGTCGTGGAATTTAGTCTCTGTGGGGTCTATTGTAAGTGTGTCCATCTCAAGTGTTGTAGATCGTGAGTCCATGTGGGTGTTAATTGTAAGTGTGTCCACCTCGAGTGTTGTAAATCGTGGAATTGAGCCCCTGTGGGGTCAATTGTAAGTGTGTCCACCTCGAGTGTTGTAGGTCGTGGAATTTAGTCCCTGTGGGGTCTATTGTAAGTGTGTCCATCTCAAGTGTTGTAGATCGTGAGCCCATGTGGGGTTAATTGTAAGTGTGTCCACCTCGAGTGTTGTAAATCGTGGAATTGAGCCCCTGTGGGGTCAATTGTAAGTGTGTCCACCTCGAGTGTTGTACGTCGTGGAATTGAGCCCCTACGGGGTCAATTGTAAGTGTGTCCAACTCGAGTGTTGTAGGTCGTGGAATTTAGTCCCTGTGGGGTCAATTGTAACTGTGTCCACCTCGAGTTGTGTAGATCGTGGAATTGAGCCCCTGTGGTGTCAATTGTAAGTGTCAACCTCGAGTGTTGTAGATCGTGGAATTGAGCCCCTGTGGTGTCAATTGTAAGTTTCCACCTCGAGTGTTGTAGATCGTGAGCCCCTGTGGGGTCTATTGTAAGTGTGTCCGCCTCGAGTTTTGTAGATCGTGAGCCCCTGTGGGGTCTATTGTAGGTGTGTCCACCTCGAGTGTGGTAGATCGTGGAATTGAGCCCCTGTGGGGTCAATTGTAAGTGTGTCCACTTAGAGTGTTGTAGATCGTGAGCCCCTGTGGTGTCTATTGTAACTGTGTCCACCTCGAGTGTTGTAGATCGTGGAATTGTGCCCCTGTGGGGTCAATTGTAAGTGTGTCCACCTCGAGTGTTGTAGGTCGTGGAATTGAGCCCCTGTGGGGTCAATTGTAAGTGTGTCCACCTCGAGTGTTGTAGGTTGTTGAATTTAGCCCATGTGGGTTCAATTGTAAGTGTGTCCACTTCGAGTGTTGTAGATCGTGAGCCCCTGTGGGGTCAATTGTAAGTGTGTCCACCTCGAGTGTTGTAGGTCGTGGAATTTAGTCCCTGTGGGGTCAATTGTAACTGTGTCCACCTCGAGTTTTGTAGATCGTGGAATTGAGCCCCTGTGGTGTCAATTGTAAGTGTCAACCTCGAGTTTTGTAGATCGTGGAATTGAGCCCCTGTACGTGGTGTCAATTGTAAGTGTCCACCTCGAGTGTTGTAGATCGTGAGCCCCTGTGGGGTCTATTGTAAGTGTGTCCACCTCGAGTGTTGTAGATCGTGAGCCCCTGTGAGGTCTATTGTAGCTGTGTCCACCTCGAGTGTTGTAGATCGTGGAATTGAGCCCCTGTGGTGTCAATTGTAAGTGTCAACCTCGAGTGTTGTAGATCGTGGAATTGAGCCCCTGTACGTGGTGTCAATTGTAAGTGTCCACCTCGAGTGTTGTAGATCGTGAGCCCCTGTGGGGTCTATTGTAAGTGTGTCCACCTCGAGTGTTGTAGATCGTGAGCCCCTGTGAGGTCTATTGTAGCTGTGTCCACCTCGAGTGTTGTAGGTCGTGGAATTTAGTCTCTGTGGGGTCTATTGTAAGTGTGTCCATCTCAAGTGTTGTAGATCGTGAGTCCATGTGGGTGTTAATTGTAAGTGTGTCCACCTCGAGTGTTGTAAATCGTGGAATTGAGCCCCTGTGGGGTCAATTGTAAGTGTGTCCACCTCGAGTGTTGTAGGTCGTGGAATTTAGTCCCTGTGGGGTCAATTGTAAGTGTCAACCTCGAGTGTTGTAGATCGTGAGCCCCTGTGGGGTCTATTGTAAGTGTGTCCACCTCGAGTGTTGTAAATCGTGAGCACCTGTGGGGTCTATTGTAGGTGTGTCCACCTCCAGTGTTGTAGATCGTGGAATTGAGCCCCTGTGGGGTCAATTGTAAGTGTGTCTACCTCGAGTGTTGTAGGTTTAGGAATTGAGCCCATGTGGGGTCAATTGTAAGTGTACCCACCTCGAGTGTTGTAGGTCGTGGAATTGAGTCCCTGTGGGATCTATTGTAAGTGTGTCCACCTCGAGTGTTGTAGATCGTGAGCACCTGTGGGGTCTATTGTAGGTGTGTCCACCTCGAGTGTTGTAGATCGTGGAATTGAGCCCCTGTGGGGTCAATTGTAAGTGTGTCCAACTCGAGTGTTGTAGGTCGTGGAATTTAGTCCCTGTGGGGTCAATTGTAACTGTGTCCACCTCGAGTTGTGTAGATCGTGGAATTGAGCCCCTGTGGTGTCAATTGTAAGTGTCAACCTCGAGTGTTGTAGATCGTGGAATTGAGCCCCTGTGGTGTCAATTGTAAGTTTCCACCTCGAGTGTTGTAGATCGTGAGCCCCTGTGGGGTCTATTGTAAGTGTGTCCGCCTCGAGTTTTGTAGATCGTGAGCCCCTGTGGGGTCTATTGTAGGTGTGTCCACCTCGAGTGTGGTAGATCGTGGAATTGAGCCCCTGTGGGGTCAATTGTAAGTGTGTCCACTTAGAGTGTTGTAGATCGTGAGCCCCTGTGGTGTCTATTGTAACTGTGTCCACCTCGAGTGTTGTAGATCGTGGAATTGTGCCCCTGTGGGGTCAATTGTAAGTGTGTCCACCTCGAGTGTTGTAGGTCGTGGAATTGAGCCCCTGTGGGGTCAATTGTAAGTGTGTCCACCTCGAGTGTTGTAGGTTGTTGAATTTAGCCCATGTGGGTTCAATTGTAAGTGTGTCCACTTCGAGTGTTGTAGATCGTGAGCCCCTGTGGGGTCAATTGTAAGTGTGTCCACCTCGAGTGTTGTAGGTCGTGGAATTTAGTCCCTGTGGGGTCAATTGTAACTGTGTCCACCTCGAGTTTTGTAGATCGTGGAATTGAGCCCCTGTGGTGTCAATTGTAAGTGTCAACCTCGAGTTTTGTAGATCGTGGAATTGAGCCCCTGTACGTGGTGTCAATTGTAAGTGTCCACCTCGAGTGTTGTAGATCGTGAGCCCCTGTGGGGTCTATTGTAAGTGTGTCCACCTCGAGTGTTGTAGATCGTGAGCCCCTGTGAGGTCTATTGTAGCTGTGTCCACCTCGAGTGTTGTAGATCGTGGAATTGAGCCCCTGTGGTGTCAATTGTAAGTGTCAACCTCGAGTGTTGTAGATCGTGGAATTGAGCCCCTGTACGTGGTGTCAATTGTAAGTGTCCATCTCGAGTGTTGTAGATCGTGAGCCCCTGTGGGGTCTATTGTAAGTGTGTCCACCTCGAGTGTTGTAGATCGTGAGCCCCTGTGAGGTCTATTGTAGCTGTGTCCACCTCGAGTGTTGTAGGTCGTGGAATTTAGTCTCTGTGGGGTCTATTGTAAGTGTGTCCATCTCAAGTGTTGTAGATCGTGAGTCCATGTGGGTGTTAATTGTAAGTGTGTCCACCTCGAGTGTTGTAAATCGTGGAATTGAGCCCCTGTGGGGTCAATTGTAAGTGTGTCCACCTCGAGTGTTGTAGGTCGTGGAATTTAGTCCCTGTGGGGTCAATTGTAAGTGTCAACCTCGAGTGTTGTAGATCGTGAGCCCCTGTGGGGTCTATTGTAAGTGTGTCCACCTCGAGTGTTGTAAATCGTGAGTACCTGTGGGGTCTATTGTAGGTGTGTCCACCTCCAGTGTTGTAGATCGTGGAATTGAGCCCCTGTGGGGTCAATTGTAAGTGTGTCTACCTCGAGTGTTGTAGGTTTAGGAATTGAGCCCATGTGGGGTCAATTGTAAGTGTACCCACCTCGAGTGTTGTAGGTCGTGGAATTGAGTCCCTGTGGGATCTATTGTAAGTGTGTCCACCTCGAGTGTTGTAGATCGTGAGCACCTGTGGGGTCTATTGTAGGTGTGTCCACCTCGAGTGTTGTAGATCGTGGAATTGAGCCCCTGTGGGGTCAATTGTAAGTGTGTCTACCTCGAGTGTTGTAGGTTTAGGAATTGAGCCCATGTGGGGTCAATTGTAAGTGTATCCACCTCGAGTGTTGTAGGTCGTGGAATTTAGTCCCTGTGGGGTCTATTGTAAGTGTGTTCACCTCGAGTGTTGAAAATCGTGGAATTGAGCCCCTGTGGGGTCAATTGTAAGTGTGTCCACCTCGAGTGTTGTAGGTCGTGGAATTGAGCCTCTACGGGGTCAATTGTAAGTGTGTCCACCTCGAGTGTTGTAGGTCGTGGAATTTAGTCCCTGTGGGGTCAATTGTAACTGTGTCCACCTCGAGTTTTGTAGATCGTGGAATTGAGCCCCTGTGGTGTCAATTGTAAGTGTCAACCTCGAGTGTTGTAGATCGTGGAATTGAGCCTCTGTACGTGGTGTCAATTGTAAGTGTCCACCTCGAGTGTTGTAGATCGTGAGCCCCTGTGGGGTCTATTGTAAGTGTGTCCACCTCGAGTGTTGTAGATCGTGAGCCCCTGTGAGGTCTATTGTAGCTGTGTCCACCTCGAGTGTTGTAGATCGTGGAATTGAGCCCCTGTGGTGTCAATTGTAAGTGTCAACCTCGAGTGTTGTAGATCGTGGAATTGAGCCCCTGTACGTGGTGTCAATTGTAAGTGTCCACCTCGAGTGTTGTAGATCGTGAGCCCCTGTGGGGTCTATTGTAAGTGTGTCCACCTCGAGTGTTGTAGATCGTGAGCCCCTGTGAGGTCTATTGTAGCTGTGTCCACCTCGAGTGTTGTAGATCGTGGAATTGAGCCCCTGTGGTGTCAATTGTAAGTGTCAACCTCGAGTGTTGTAGATCGTGGAATTGAGCCCCTGTGGGGTCAATTTGTAAGTGCGTCCACCTCGAGTGTTGTAGGTCGTGGAATTGAGCCCCTGTGGGGTCAATTGCAAGTGTGTCCACTATGAGTGTTGTAGACCGTGAGCCACTGTGGTGTCAATTGTAAGTGTGTTCACCTCGAGTGTTGTAGGTCGTGGAATTTAGCCCCTGCGGTGTCAATTGTAAGTGTGTCCACCTCGAGTGTTGTAGATCGTGGAATTGTGCCCCAGTGGGGTCTATTGTAAGTGTGTCCACCTCGTGTGTTGTAGATCGTGAGCCCCTGTGGATCTATTGTAAGTGTGTCCACCTCGAGTGTTGTAGATCGTGGAATTGAGCCCCTGTGGGGTCAATTGTAAGTGTGTCCACCTCGAGTGTTGTAGGTCGTGAAATTGAGCCCCTGTGTGGTCAATTGTAAGTGTGTCCACTTCGAGTGTTGTAGATCGTGAGCCCCTGTGGGGTCTATTGTAAGTGTGTCCACCTCGAGTGTTGTAGATCGTGGAATTGAGCCCCTGTGGGGTCAATTGTAAGTGTGTCCACCTCGAGTGTTGTAGGTTTAGGAATTGAGCCCATGTGGGGTCAATTGTAAGTGTATCCACCTCGAGTGTTGTAGGTCGTGGAATTTAGTCTCTGTGTGGTCTATTGTAAGTGTGTCCATCTCGAGTGTTGTAGATCGTGAGTCCATGTGGGTGTTAATTGTAAGTGTGTCCACCTCGAGTGTTGTGAATCGTGGAATTGAGCCCCTGTGGGGTCAATTGTAAGTGTGTCCACCTCGAGTGTTGTAGGTCGTGGAATTGAACCCCTACGGGGTCAATTGTAAGTGTGTCCACCTCGAGTGTTGTAGGTCGTGGAATTTAGTCCATGTGGGGTCAATTGTAAGTGTCAACCTCGAGTGTTGTAGATCGTGAGCCCCTGTGGGGTCTATTGTAAGTGTGTCCACCTAGAGTGTTGTAGATCGTGAGCACCTGTGGGGTCTATTGTAGGTGTGTCCACCTCCAGTGTTGTAGATCGTGGAATTGAGCCCCTGTGGGGTCAATTGTAAGTGTGTCTACCTCGAGTGTTGTAGGTTTAGGAATTGAGCCCATGTGGGGTCAATTGTAAGTGTACCCACCTCGAGTGTTGTAGGTCGTGGAATTTAGTCCCTGTGGGGTCTATTGTAAGTGTGTCCATCTCAAGTGTTGTAGATCGTGAGCCCATGTGGGGTTAATTGTAAGTGTGTCCACCTCGAGTGTTGTAAATCGTGGAATTGAGCCCCTGTAGGGTCAATTGTAAGTGTGTCCACCTCGAGTGTTGTACGTCGTGGAATTGAGCCCCAACGGGGTCAATTGTAAGTGTGTCCAACTCGAGTGTTGTAGGTCGTGGAATTTAGTCCCTGTGGGGTCAATTGTAACTGTGTCCACCTCGAGTTGTGTAGATCGTGGAATTGAGCCCCTGTGGTGTCAATTGTAAGTGTCAACCTCGAGTGTTGTAGATCGTGGAATTGAGCCCCTGTGGTGTCAATTGTAAGTTTCCACCTCGAGTGTTGTAGATCGTGAGCCCCTGTGGGGTCTATTGTAAGTGTGTCCGCCTCGAGTTTTGTAGATCGTGAGCCCCTGTGGGGTCTATTGTAGGTGTGTCCACCTCGAGTGTTGTAGGTCGTGGAATTGAGCCCCTGTGGGGTCAATTGTAAGTGTGTCCACTTAGAGTGTTGTAGATCGTGAGCCCCTGTGGTGTCTATTGTAACTGTGTCCACCTCGAGTGTTGTAGATCGTGGAATTGTGCCCCTTTGGGGTCAATTGTAAGTGTGTCCACCTCGAGTGTTGTAGGTCGTGGAATTGAGCCCCTGTGGGGTCAATTGTAAGTGTGTCCACCTCGAGTGTTGTAGGTTGTTGAATTTAGCCCATGTGGGTTCAATTGTAAGTGTGTCCACTTCGAGTGTTGTAGATCGTGAGCCCCTGTGGGGTCAATTGTAAGTGTGTCCACCTCGAGTGTTGTAGGTCGTGGAATTGAGCCCCTGTGGGGTCAATTGTAAGTGTGGCCACCTCAAGTGTTGTAGGTCGTGGAATTGAGCCCCTGTGGGGTCAATTGTAAGTGTGTTCACCTCGAGTGTTGTAGGTCGTGGAATTTAGCCCCTGCGGTGTCAATTGTAAGTGTGTCCACCTCGAGTGTTGTAGATCGTGGAATTGAACCCCTGTGGTGTCAATTGTAAGTGTCCACCTCGAGTGTTGTAGATCGTGAGCCCCTGTGGGGTCTATTGTAAGTGTGTCCACCTCGAGTGTTGTAGATCGTGAGCCCCTGTAGAATCTATTGTAAGTGTGTCCACCTCGAGTGTTGTACATCGTGGAATTGAGCCCCTGTGGGGTCAATTTGTAAGTGCGTCCACCTCGAGTGTTGTAGGTCGTGGAATTGAGCCCCTGTGGGGTCAATTGCAAGTGTGTCCACTATGAGTGTTGTAGATCGTGAGCCACTGTGGTGTCAATTGTAAGTGTGTCCACCTCGAGTGTTGTAGATCGTGGAATTGTCCCCCTTTGGGGTCAATTGTAAGTGTCCACCTCGAGTGTTGCAGGTCGTGAGCCCCAGTGGGGTCTATTGTAAGTGTTTTCACCTCGAGTGTTGTAGATCGTGAGCCCCTGTGGGGTCTATTGTAGGTGTGTCCACCTAGAGTGTTGTAGATCGTGGAATTGAGCCCCTGTGGGGTCAATTGTAAGTGTGTCCACTTAGAGTGTTGTAGATCGTGAGCCCCTGTGGTGTCTATTGTAAGTGTGTCCACCTCGAGTGTTGTAGATCGTGGAATTGTGCCCCTGTGGGGTCAATTGTAAGTGTGTCCACCTCGGGTGTTGTAGGTCGTGGAATTGAGCCCCTGTTGGGTCAATTGTAAGTGTGTCCATCTCGAGTGTTGTAGGTCGTGGAATTGAGTCCCTGTGGGTCAATTTTAAGTGTGTCCACCTCGAGTGTTGTAGGTCGTGGAATTTAGTCCCTGTGGGGTCAATTGTAACTGTCCACCTCGAGTGTTGTAGATCGTGGAATTGAGCCCCTGTGGTGTCAATTGTAAGTGTCCACCTCGAGTGTTGTAGATCGTGAGCCCCTGTGGGGTCTATTGTAAGTGTGTCCACCTCGAGTGTTGTAGATCGTGAGCGCCTGTGAGGTCTATTGTAGGTGTGTCCACCTCGAGTGTTGTAGATCGTGGAATTGAACCCCTGTTGGGTCAATTGTTAGTGTGTCCACTTCGAGTGTTGTAGATCGTGAGCCGTTGTGGGGGTCTATTGTAAGTGTGTCCACATCGAGTGTTGTAGATCGTGGAATTGAGCCCCTGTGGGGTCAATTGTAACTGTGTCCACCTCGAGTGTTGTAGGTCGTGGAATTGAGCCCATGTGGGATCAATTGTAAGTGGGTCCACTTCGAGTGTTGTAGATCGTGAGCCCCTGTCGGGTCAATTGTAAGTGTGTCCACCTCGAGTGTTGTAGGTCGTGGAATTGAGCCCCTGTGGGGTCAATTGTAAGTGTGTCCACCTCAAGTGTTTTAGGTTGTGGAATTGTGCCCCTGTGAGATCAATTGTAAGTGTGTCCACCTCGAGTGTTGTAGGTCGTGGAATTTAATCCCTGTGGGCTCAATTGTAACTGTGTCCACCTCGAGTGTTGTAGATCGTGGAATTGAGCCCATGTGGTGTCAATTGTAAGTGTCCACCACGAGTGTTGTAGATCGTGAGCCCCTGTGAGGTCTATTGTAAGTGTGTCCACCTCGAGTGTTGTAGATCGTGAGCCCTGTGGATCTATTGTAAGTGTGTCCACCTCGAGTGTTGTAGATCGTGGAATTGAGCCCCTGTGGGGTCAATTGTAAGTGTGTCCACCTCGAGTGTTGTAGGTCGTGAAATTGAGCCCCTGTGGGGTCAATTGTAAGTGTGTCCACTTCGAGTGTTGTAGATCGTGAGCCCCTGTGGGGTCTATTGTAAGTGTGTCCACCTCAAGTGTTGTAGATCGTGGAATTGAGCCCCTGTGAGGTCAATTGTAAGTGTGTCCACCTCGAGTGTTGTAGGTTTAGGAATTGAGCCCATGTGGGGTCAATTGTAAGTGTATCCACCTCGAGTGTTGTAGGTCGTGGAATTTAGTCCCTGTGGGGTATATTGTAAGTGTGTCCATCTCGAGTGTTGTAGATCGTGAGTCCATGTGGGTGTTAATTGTAAGTGTGTCCACCTCGAGTGTTGTAAATCGTGAGTCCATGTGGGTGTTATTTGTAAGTGTGTCCACCTCGAGTGTTGTAAATCGTGGAATTGAGCCCATGTGGTGTCAATTGTAAGTGTCCACCACGAGTGTTGTAGATGGTGAGCCCCTGTGAGGTCTATTGTAAGTGTGTCCACCTCGAGTGTTGTAGATCGTGAGCCCCTGTTGATCTATTTTAAGTGTGTCCACCTCGAGTGTTGTAGATCGTTGAATTGAGCCCCTGTGGGGTCAATTGTAAGTGTGTCCACCTCGAGTGTTGTAGGTCGTGGAATTTAGCCCCTGCGGTGTCAATTGTAAGTGTGTCCACCTCGAGTGTTGTAGATCGTGGAATTGTGCCCCAGTGGGGTCTATTGTAAGTGTGTCCACCTCGTGTGTTGTAGATCGTGAGCCCCTGTGGATCTATTGTAAGTGTGTCCACCTCGAGTGTTGTAGATCGTGGAATTGAGCCCCTGTGGGGTCAATTGTAAGTGTGTCCACCTCGAGTGTTGTAGGTCGTGAAATTGAGCCCCTGTGTGGTCAATTGTAAGTGTGTCCACTTCGAGTGTTGTAGATCGTGAGCCCCTGTGGGGTCTATTGTAAGTGTGTCCACCTCGAGTGTTGTAGATCGTGGAATTGAGCCCCTGTGGGGTCAATTGTAAGTGTGTCCACCTCGAGTGTTGTAGGTTTAGGAATTGAGCCCATGTGGGGTCAATTGTAAGTGTATCCACCTCGAGTGTTGTAGGTCGTGGAATTTAGTCTCTGTGGGGTCTATTGTAAGTGTGTCCATCTCGAGTGTTGTAGATCGTGAGTCCATGTGGGTGTTAATTGTAAGTGTGTCCACCTCGAGTGTTGTGAATCGTGGAATTGAGCCCCTGTGGGGTCAATTGTAAGTGTGTCCACCTCGAGTGTTGTAGGTCGTGGAATTGAACCCCTACGGGGTCAATTGTAAGTGTGTCCACCTCGAGTGTTGTAGGTCGTGGAATTTAGTCCATGTGGGGTCAATTGTAAGTGTCAACCTCGAGTGTTGTAGATCGTGAGCCCCTGTGGGGTCTATTGTAAGTGTGTCCACCTAGAGTGTTGTAGATCGTGAGCACCTGTGGGGTCTATTGTAGGTGTGTCCACCTCCAGTGTTGTAGATCGTGGAATTGAGCCCCTGTGGGGTCAATTGTAAGTGTGTCTACCTCGAGTGTTGTAGGTTTAGGAATTGAGCCCATGTGGGGTCAATTGTAAGTGTACCCACCTCGAGTGTTGTAGGTCGTGGAATTTAGTCCCTGTGGGGTCTATTGTAAGTGTGTCCATCTCAAGTGTTGTAGATCGTGAGCCCATGTGGGGTTAATTGTAAGTGTGTCCACCTCGAGTGTTGTAAATCGAGGAATTGAGCCCCTGTAGGGTCAATTGTAAGTGTGTCCACCTCGAGTGTTGTACGTCGTGGAATTGAGCCCCAACGGGGTCAATTGTAAGTGTGTCCAACTCGAGTGTTGTAGGTCGTGGAATTTAGTCCCTGTGGGGTCAATTGTAACTGTGTCCACCTCGAGTTGTGTAGATCGTGGAATTGAGCCCCTGTGGTGTCAATTGTAAGTGTCAACCTCGAGTGTTGTAGATCGTGGAATTGAGCCCCTGTGGTGTCAATTGTAAGTTTCCACCTCGAGTGTTGTAGATCGTGAGCCCCTGTGGGGTCTATTGTAAGTGTGTCCGCCTCGAGTTTTGTAGATCGTGAGCCCCTGTGGGGTCTATTGTAGGTGTGTCCACCTCGAGTGTGGTAGATCGTGGAATTGAGCCCCTGTGGGGTCAATTGTAAGTGTGTCCACTTAGAGTGTTGTAGATCGTGAGCCCCTGTGGTGTCTATTGTAACTGTGTCCACCTCGAGTGTTGTAGATCGTGGAATTGTGCCCCTGTGGGGTCAATTGTAAGTGTGTCCACCTCGAGTGTTGTAGGTCGTGGAATTGAGCCCCTGTGGGGTCAATTGTAAGTGTGTCCACCTCGAGTGTTGTAGGTTGTTGAATTTAGCCCATGTGGGTTCAATTGTAAGTGTGTCCACTTCGAGTGTTGTAGATCGTGAGCCCCTGTGGGGTCAATTGTAAGTGTGTCCACCTCGAGTGTTGTAGGTCGTGGAATTGAGCCCCTGTGGGGTCAATTGTAAGTGTGGCCACCTCAAGTGTTGTAGGTCGTGGAATTGAGCCCCTGTGGGGTCAATTGTAAGTGTGTTCACCTCGAGTGTTGTAGGTCGTGGAATTTAGCCCCTGCGGTGTCAATTGTAAGTGTGTCCACCTCGAGTGTTGTAGATCGTGGAATTGAACCCATGTGGTGTCAATTGTAAGTGTCCACCTCGAGTGTTGTAGATCGTGAGCCCCTGTGGGGTCTATTGTAAGTGTGTCCACCTCGAGTGTTGTAGATCGTGAGCCCCTGTAGAATCTATTGTAAGTGTGTCCACCTCGAGTGTTGTACATCGTGGAATTGAGCCCCTGTGGGGTCAATTTGTAAGTGCGTCCACCTCGAGTGTTGTAGGTCGTGGAATTGAGCCCCTGTGGGGTCAATTGCAAGTGTGTCCACTATGAGTGTTGTAGATCGTGAGCCACTGTGGTGTCAATTGTAAGTGTGTCCACCTCGAGTGTTGTAGATCGTGGAATTGTCCCCCTTTGGGGTCAATTGTAAGTGTCCACCTCGAGTGTTGCAGGTCGTGAGCCCCAGTGGGGTCTATTGTAAGTGTTTTCACCTCGAGTGTTGTAGATCGTGAGCCCCTGTGGGGTCTATTGTAGGTGTGTCCACCTAGAGTGTTGTAGATCGTGGAATTGAGCCCCTGTGGGGTCAATTTTAAGTGTGTCCACTTAGAGTGTTGTAGATCGTGAGCCCCTGTGGTGTGTATTGTAAGTGTGTCCACCTCGAGTGTTGTAGATCGTGGAATTGTGCCCCTGTGGGGTCAATTGTAAGTGTGTCCACCTCGGGTGTTGTAGGTCGTGGAATTGAGCCCCTGTTGGGTCAATTGTAAGTGTGCTCATCTCGAGTGTTGTAGGTCGTGGAATTGAGTCCCTGTGGGTCAATTTTAAGTGTGTCCACCTCGAGTGTTGTAGGTCGTGGAATTTAGTCCCTGTGGGGTCAATTGTAACTGTCCACCTCGAGTGTTGTAGATCGTGGAATTGAGCCCCTGTGGTGTCAATTGTAAGTGTCCACCTCGAGTGTTGTAGATCGTGAGCCCCTGTGGGGTCTATTGTAAGTGTGTCCACCTCGAGTGTTGTAGATCGTGAGCGCCTGTGAGGTCTATTGTAGGTGTGTCCACCTCGAGTGTTGTAGATCGTGGAATTGAGCCCCTGTTGGGTCAATTGTTAGTGTGTCCACTTCGAGTGTTGTAGATCGTGAGCCGTTGTGGGGGTCTATTGTAAGTGTGTCCACCTCGAGTGTTGTAGATCGTGGAATTGAGCCCCTGTGGGGTCAATTGTAACTGTGTCCACCTCGAGTGTTGTAGGTCGTGGAATTGAGCCCATGTGGGATCAATTGTAAGTGGGTCCACTTCGAGTGTTGTAGATCGTGAGCCCCTGTCGGGTCAATTGTAAGTGTGTCCACCTCGAGTGTTGTAGGTCGTGGAATTGAGCCCCTGTGGGGTCAATTGTAAGTGTGTCCACCTCAAGTGTTTTAGGTTGTGGAATTGTGCCCCTGTGAGATCAATTGTAAGTGTGTCCACCTCGAGTGTTGTAGGTCGTGGAATTTAATCCCTGTGGGCTCAATTGTAACTGTGTCCACCTCGAGTGTTGTAGATCGTGGAATTGAGCCCATGTGGTGTCAATTGTAAGTGTCCACCACGAGTGTTGTAGATCGTGAGCCCCTGTGAGGTCTATTGTAAGTGTGTCCACCTCGAGTGTTGTAGATCGTGAGCCCTGTGGATCTATTGTAAGTGTGTCCACCTCGAGTGTTGTAGATCGTGGAATTGAGCCCCTGTGGGGTCAATTGTAAGTGTGTCCACCTCGAGTGTTGTAGGTCGTGAAATTGAGCCCCTGTGGGGTCAATTGTAAGTGTGTCCACTTCGAGTGTTGTAGATCGTGAGCCCCTGTGGGGTCTATTGTAAGTGTGTCCACCTCAAGTGTTGTAGATCGTGGAATTGAGCCCCTGTGAGGTCAATTGTAAGTGTGTCCACCTCGAGTGTTGTAGGTTTAGGAATTGAGCCCATGTGGGGTCAATTGTAAGTGTATCCACCTCGAGTGTTGTAGGTCGTGGAATTTAGTCCCAGTGGGGTATATTGTAAGTGTGTCCATCTCGAGTGTTGTAGATCGTGAGTCCATGTGGGTGTTAATTGTAAGTGTGTCCACCTCGAGTGTTGTAAATCGTGAGTCCATGTGGGTGTTATTTGTAAGTGTGTCCACCTCGAGTGTTGTAAATCGTGGAATTGAGCCCATGTGGTGTCAATTGTAAGTGTCCACCACGAGTGTTGTAGATGGTGAGCCCCTGTGAGGTCTATTGTAAGTGTGTCCACCTCGAGTGTTGTAGATCGTGAGCCCCTGTTGATCTATTGTAAGTGTGTCCACCTCGAGTGTTGTAGATCGTTGAATTGAGCCCCTGTGGGGTCAATTGTAAGTGTGTCCACCTCGAGTGTTGTAGGTCGTGAAATTGAGCCCCTGTGTGGTCAATTGTAAGTGTGTCCACCTCGAGTGTTGTAGATCGTGAGCCCCTGTGGGGTCTATTGTAAGTGTGTCCACCTCGAGTGTTGTAGATCGTGGAATTGAGCCCCTGTGGGGTCAATTGTAAGTGTGTCCACCTCGAGTGTTGTAGGTTTAGGAATTGAGCCCATGTGGGGTCAATTGTAAGTGTATCCACCTCGAGTGTTGTAGGTCGTGGAATTTAGTCCCTGTGGGGTCTATTGTAAGTGTGTCCATCTCGAGTGTTGTAGATCGTGAGTCCATGTGGGTGTTAATTGTAAGTGTGTCCACCTCGAGTGTTGTAAATCGTGGAATTGAGCCCCTGTGGGGTCAATTGTAAGTGTGTCCACCTCGAGTGTTGTAGGTCGTGGAATTGAAACCCTACGGGGTCAATTGTAACTGTGTCCACCTCGAGTGTTGTAGGTCGTGGAATTTAGTCCCTGTGGGGTCAATTGTAACTGTGTCCACCTCGAGTGTTGTAGATCGTGAGCCCCTGTGAGGTCTATTGTAAGTGTGTCCACCTCGAGTGTTGTAGATCGTGAGCACCTGTGGGGTCTATTGTAGGTGTGTCCACCTCGAGTGTTGTAGATCGTGGAATTGAGCCCCTGTGGGGTCAATTGTAAGTGTGTCCACCTCGAGTGTTGTAGGTTTAGGAATTGAGCCCATGTGGGGTCAATTGTAAGTGTATCCACCTCGAGTGTTTTAGGTCGTGGAATTTAGTCCCTGTGGGGTCTATTGTAAGTGTGTCCATCTCGAGTGTTGTAGATCGTGAGTCCATGTGGGTGTTAATTGTAAGTGTGTCCACCTCGAGTGTTGTAAATCGTGGAATTGAGCCCCTGTGGGGTCAATTGTAAGTGTGTCCACCTCGAGTGTTGTAGGTCGTGGAATTGAACCCCTACGGGGTCAATTGTAACTGTGTCCACCTCGAGTGTTGTAGGTCGTGGAATTTAGTCCCTGTGGGGTCAATTGTAACTGTGTCCACCTCGAGTGTTGTAGATCGTGGAATTGAGCCCCTGTGGTGTCAATTGTAAGTGTCAACCTCGAGTGTTGTAGATCGTGAACCCCTGTGAGGTATATTGTAAGTGTGTCCACCTCGAGTGTTGTAGATCGTGAGCACCTGTGGGGTCTATTGTAGGTGTGTCCACCTCGAGTGTTGTAGATCGTGGAATTGAGCCCCTGTGGGGTCAATTGTAAGTGTGTCTACCTCGAGTGTTGTAGGTTTAGGAATTGAGCCCATGTGGGGTCAATTGTAAGTGTATCCACCTCGAGTGTTGTAGGTCGTGGAATTTAGTCCCTGTGGGGTCTATTGTAAGTGTGTCCACCTCGAGTGTTAAAAATCGTGGAATTGAGCCCCTGTGGGGTCAATTGTAAGTGTGTCCACCTCGAGTGTTGTAGGTCGTGGAATTGAGCCTCTACGGGGTCAATTGTAAGTGTGTCCACCTCGAGTGTTGTAGGTCGTGGAATTTAGTCCCTGTGGGGTCAATTGTAACTGTGTCCACCTCGAGTTTTGTAGATCGTGGAATTGAGCCCCTGTGGTGTCAATTGTAAGTGTCAACCTCGAGTGTTGTAGATCGTGGAATTGAGCCCCTGTACGTGGTGTCAATTGTAAGTGTCCACCTCGAGTGTTGTAGATCGTGAGCCCCTGTGGGGTCTATTGTAAGTGTGTCCACCTCGAGTGTTGTAGATCGTGAGCCCCTGTGAGGTCTATTGTAGCTGTGTCCACCTCGAGTGTTGTAGATCGTGGAATTGAGCCCCTGTGGTGTCAATTGTAAGTGTCAACCTCGAGTGTTGTAGATCGTGGAATTGAGCCCCTGTACGTGGTGTCAATTGTAAGTGTCCACCTCGAGTGTTGTAGATCGTGAGCCCCTGTGGGGTCTATTGTAAGTGTGTCCACCTCGAGTGTTGTAGATCGTGAGCCCCTGTGAGGTCTATTGTAGCTGTGTCCACCTCGAGTGTTGTAGGTCGTGGAATTTAGTCTCTGTGGGGTCTATTGTAAGTGTGTCCATCTCAAGTGTTGTAGATCGTGAGTCCATGTGGGTGTTAATTGTAAGTGTGTCCACCTCGAGTGTTGTAAATCGTGGAATTGAGCCCCTGTGGGGTCAATTGTAAGTGTGTCCACCTCGAGTGTTGTAGGTCGTGGAATTGAACCCCTACGGGGTCAATTGTAAGTGTGTCCACCTCGAGTGTTGTAGGTCGTGGAATTTAGTCCCTGTGGGGTCAATTGTAAGTGTCAACCTCGAGTGTTGTAGATCGTGAGCCCCTGTGGGGTCTATTGTAAGTGTGTCCACCTCGAGTGTTGTAGACCGTGAGCACCTGTGGGGTCTATTGTAGGTGTGTCCACCTCCAGTGTTGTAGATCGTGGAATTGAGCCCCTGTGGGGTCAATTGTAAGTGTGTCTACCTCGAGTGTTGTAGGTTTAGGAATTGAGCCCATGTGGGGTCAATTGTAAGTGTACCCACCTCGAGTGTTGTAGGTCGTGGAATTTGGTCCCTGTGGGGTCTATTGTAAGTGTGTCCACCTCGAGTGTTGTAGATCGTGAGCACCTGTGGGGTCTATTGTAGGTGTGTCCACCTCGAGTGTTTTAGATCGTGGAATTGAGCCCATGTGGGGTCAATTGTAAGTGTGTCTACCTCGAGTGTTGTAGGTTTAGGAATTGAGCCCATGTGGGGTCAATTGTAAGTGTATCCACCTCGAGTGTTGTAGGTCGTGGAATTTAGTCCCTGTGTGGTCAATTGTAAGTGTGTCCACCTCGAGTGTTGAAAATCGTGGAATTGAGCCCCTGTGGGGTCAATTGTAAGTGTGTCCACCTCGAGTGTTGTAGGTCGTTGAATTGAGCCTCTACGGGGTCAATTGTAAGTGTGTCCACCTCGAGTGTTGTAGGTCGTGGAATTTAGTCCCTGTGGGGTCAATTGTAACTGTGTCCACCTCGAGTTTTGTAGATCGTGGAATTGAGCCCCTGTGGTGTCAATTGTAAGTGTCAACCTCGAGTGTTGTAGATCGTGGAATTGAGCCCCTGTACGTGGTGTCAATTGTAAGTGTCCACCTCGAGTGTTGTAGATCATGAGCCCCTGTGGGGTCTATTGTAAGTGTGTCCACCTCGAGTGTTGTAGATCGTGAGCCCCTGTGAGGTTTATTGTAGCTGTGTCCACCTCGAGTGTTGTAGATCGTGGAATTGAGCCCCTGTGGTGTCAATTGTAAGTGTCAACCTCGAGTGTTGTAGATCGTGGAATTGAGCCCCTGTACGTGGTGTCAATTGTAAGTGTCCACCTCGAGAGTTGTAGATCGTGAGCCCCTGTGGGGTCTATTGTAAGTGTGTCCACCTCGAGTGTTGTAGATCGTGAGCCCCTGTGAGATCTATTGTAGCTGTGTCCACCTCGAGTGTTGTAGGTCGTGGAATTTAGTCTCTGTGGGGTCTATTGTAAGTGTGTCCATCTCAAGTGTTGTAGATCGTGAGTCCATGTGGGTGTTAATTGTAAGTGTGTCCACCTCGAGTGTTGTAAATCGTGGAATTGAGCCCCTGTGGGGTCAATTGTAAGTGTGTCCACCTCGAGTGTTGTAGGTCGTGGAATTGAACCCCTACGGGGTCAATTGTAAGTGTGTCCACCTCGAGTGTTGTAGATCGTGGAATTTAGTCCCTGTGGGGTCAATTGTAAGTGTCAACCTCGAGTGTTGTAGATCGTGAGCCCCTGTGGGGTCTATTGTAAGTGTGTCCACCTCGAGTGTTGTAGACCGTGAGCACCTGTGGGGTCTATTGTAGGTGTGTCCACCTCCAGTGTTGTAGATCGTGGAATTGAGCCCCTGTGAGGTCAATTGTAAGTGTGTCCACCTCGAGTGTTGTAGGTTTAGGAATTGAGCCCATGTGGGGTCAATTGTAAGTGTATCCACCTCGAGTGTTGTAGGTCGTGGAATTTATTCCCTGTGGGGTATATTGTAAGTGTGTCCATCTCGAGTGTTGTAGATCGTGAGTCCATGTGGGTGTTAATTGTAAGTGTGTCCACCTCGAGTGTTGTAAATCGTGAGTCCATGTGGGTGTTATTTGTAAGTGTGTCCACCTCGAGTGTTGTAAATCGTGGAATTGAGCCCATGTGGTGTCAATTGTAAGTGTCCACCACGAGTGTTGTAGATGGTGAGCCCCTGTGAGGTCTATTGTAAGTGTGTCCACCTCGAGTGTTGTAGATCGTGAGCCCCTGTTGATCTATTGTAAGTGTGTCCACCTCGAGTGTTGTAGATCGTTGAATTGAGCCCCTGTGGGGTCAATTGTAAGTGTGTCCACCTCGAGTGTTGTAGGTCGTGGAATTTAGCCCCTGCGGTGTCAATTGTAAGTGTGTCCACCTCGAGTGTTGTAGATCGTGGAATTGTGCCCCAGTGGGGTCTATTGTAAGTGTGTCCACCTCGTGTGTTGTAGATCGTGAGCCCCTGTGGATCTATTGTAAGTGTGTCCACCTCGAGTGTTGTAGATCGTGGAATTGAGCCCCTGTGGGGTCAATTGTAAGTGTGTCCACCTCGAGTGTTGTAGGTCGTGAAATTGAGCCCCTGTGTGGTCAATTGTAAGTGTGTCCACTTCGAGTGTTGTAGATCGTGAGCCCCTGTGGGGTCTATTGTAAGTGTGTCCACCTCGAGTGTTGTAGATCGTGGAATTGAGCCCCTGTGGGGTCAATTGTAAGTGTGTCCACCTCGAGTGTTGTAGGTTTAGGAATTGAGCCCATGTGGGGTCAATTGTAAGTGTATCCACCTCGAGTGTTGTAGGTCGTGGAATTTAGTCTCTGTGGGGTCTATTGTAAGTGTGTCCATCTCGAGTGTTGTAGATCGTGAGTCCATGTGGGTGTTAATTGTAAGTGTGTCCACCTCGAGTGTTGTGAATCGTGGAATTGAGCCCCTGTGGGGTCAATTGTAAGTGTGTCCACCTCGAGTGTTGTAGGTCGTGGAATTGAACCCCTACGGGGTCAATTGTAAGTGTGTCCACCTCGAGTGTTGTAGGTCGTGGAATTTAGTCCATGTGGGGTCAATTGTAAGTGTCAACCTCGAGTGTTGTAGATCGTGAGCCCCTGTGGGGTCTATTGTAAGTGTGTCCACCTAGAGTGTTGTAGATCGTGAGCACCTGTGGGGTCTATTGTAGGTGTGTCCACCTCCAGTGTTGTAGATCGTGGAATTGAGCCCCTGTGGGGTCAATTGTAAGTGTGTCTACCTCGAGTGTTGTAGGTTTAGGAATTGAGCCCATGTGGGGTCAATTGTAAGTGTACCCACCTCGAGTGTTGTAGGTCGTGGAATTTAGTCCCTGTGGGGTCTATTGTAAGTGTGTCCATCTCAAGTGTTGTAGATCGTGAGCCCATGTGGGGTTAATTGTAAGTGTGTCCACCTCGAGTGTTGTAAATCGTGGAATTGAGCCCCTGTAGGGTCAATTGTAAGTGTGTCCACCTCGAGTGTTGTACGTCGTGGAATTGAGCCCCAACGGGGTCAATTGTAAGTGTGTCCAACTCGAGTGTTGTAGGTCGTGGAATTTAGTCCCTGTGGGGTCAATTGTAACTGTGTCCACCTCGAGTTGTGTAGATCGTGGAATTGAGCCCCTGTGGTGTCAATTGTAAGTGTCAACCTCGAGTGTTGTAGATCGTGGAATTGAGCCCCTGTGGTGTCAATTGTAAGTTTCCACCTCGAGTGTTGTAGATCGTGAGCCCCTGTGGGGTCTATTGTAAGTGTGTCCGCCTCGAGTTTTGTAGATCGTGAGCCCCTGTGGGGTCTATTGTAGGTGTGTCCACCTCGAGTGTGGTAGATCGTGGAATTGAGCCCCTGTGGGGTCAATTGTAAGTGTGTCCACCTCGAGTGTTGTAGATCGTGAGCCCCTGTGGTGTCTATTGTAACTGTGTCCACCTCGAGTGTTGTAGATCGTGGAATTGTGCCCCTGTGGGGTCAATTGTAAGTGTGTCCACCTCGAGTGTTGTAGGTCGTGGAATTGAGCCCCTGTGGGGTCAATTGTAAGTGTGTCCACCTCGAGTGTTGTAGGTTGTTGAATTTAGCCCATGTGGGTTCAATTGTAAGTGTGTCCACTTCGAGTGTTGTAGATCGTGAGCCCCTGTGGGGTCAATTGTAAGTGTGTCCACCTCGAGTGTTGTAGGTCGTGGAATTGAGCCCCTGTGGGGTCAATTGTAAGTGTGGCCACCTCAAGTGTTGTAGGTCGTGGAATTGAGCCCCTGTGGGGTCAATTGTAAGTGTGTTCACCTCGAGTGTTGTAGGTCGTGGAATTTAGCCCCTGCGGTGTCAATTGTAAGTGTGTCCACCTCGAGTGTTGTAGATCGTGGAATTGAACCCCTGTGGTGTCAATTGTAAGTGTCCACCTCGAGTGTTGTAGATCGTGAGCCCCTGTGGGGTCTATTGTAAGTGTGTCCACCTCGAGTGTTGTAGATCGTGAGCCCCTGTAGAATCTATTGTAAGTGTGTCCACCTCGAGTGTTGTACATCGTGGAATTGAGCCCCTGTGGGGTCAATTTGTAAGTGCGTCCACCTCGAGTGTTGTAGGTCGTGGAATTGAGCCCCTGTGGGGTCAATTGCAAGTGTGTCCACTATGAGTGTTGTAGATCGTGAGCCACTGTGGTGTCAATTGTAAGTGTGTCCACCTCGAGTGTTGTAGATCGTGGAATTGTCCCCCTTTGGGGTCAATTGTAAGTGTCCACCTCGAGTGTTGCAGGTCGTGAGCCCCAGTGGGGTCTATTGTAAGTGTTTTCACCTCGAGTGTTGTAGATCGTGAGCCCCTGTGGGGTCTATTGTAGGTGTGTCCACCTAGAGTGTTGTAGATCGTGGAATTGAGCCCCTGTGGGGTCAATTGTAAGTGTGTCCACTTAGAGTGTTGTAGATCGTGAGCCCCTGTGGTGTCTATTGTAAGTGTGTCCACCTCGAGTGTTGTAGATCGTGGAATTGTGCCCCTGTGGGGTCAATTGTAAGTGTGTCCACCTCGGGTGTTGTAGGTCGTGGAATTGAGCCCCTGTTGGGTCAATTGTCAGTGTGCTCATCTCGAGTGTTGTAGGTCGTGGAATTGAGTCCCTGTGGGTCAATTTTAAGTGTGTCCACCTCGAGTGTTGTAGGTCGTGGAATTTAGTCCCTGTGGGGTCAATTGTAACTGTTCACCTCGAGTGTTGTAGATCGTGGAATTGAGCCCCTGTGGTGTCAATTGTAAGTGTCCACCTCGAGTGTTGTAGATCGTGAGCCCCTGTGGGGTCTATTGTAAGTGTGTCCACCTCGAGTGTTGTAGATCGTGAGCGCCTGTGAGGTCTATTGTAGGTGTGTCCACCTCGAGTGTTGTAGATCGTGGAATTGAGCCCCTGTTGGGTCAATTGTTAGTGTGTCCACTTCGAGTGTTGTAGATCGTGAGCCGTTGTGGGGGTCTATTGTAAGTGTGTCCACCTCGAGTGTTGTAGATCGTGGAATTGAGCCCCTGTGGGGTCAATTGTAACTGTGTCCACCTCGAGTGTTGTAGGTCGTGGAATTGAGCCCATGTGGGATCAATTGTAAGTGGGTCCACTTCGAGTGTTGTAGATCGTGAGCCCCTGTCGGGTCAATTGTAAGTGTGTCCACCTCGAGTGTTGTAGGTCGTGGAATTGAGCCCCTGTGGGGTCAATTGTAAGTGTGTCCACCTCAAGTGTTTTAGGTTGTGGAATTGTGCCCCTGTGAGATCAATTGTAAGTGTGTCCACCTCGAGTGTTGTAGGTCGTGGAATTTAATCCCTGTGGGCTCAATTGTAACTGTGTCCACCTCGAGTGTTGTAGATCGTGGAATTGAGCCCATGTGGTGTCAATTGTAAGTGTCCACCACGAGTGTTGTAGATCGTGAGCCCCTGTGAGGTCTATTGTAAGTGTGTCCACCTCGAGTGTTGTAGATCGTGAGCCCTGTAGATCTATTGTAAGTGTGTCCACCTCGAGTGTTGTAGATCGTGGAATTGAGCCCCTGTGGGGTCAATTGTAAGTGTGTCCACCTCGAGTGTTGTAGTTCGTGAAATTGAGCCCCTGTGGGGTCAATTGTAAGTGTGTCCACTTCGAGTGTTGTAGATCGTGAGCCCCTGTGGGGTCTATTGTAAGTGTGTCCACCTCAAGTGTTGTAGATCGTGGAATTGAGCCCCTGTGAGGTCAATTGTAAGTGTGTCCACCTCGAGTGTTGTAGGTTTAGGAATTGAGCCCATGTGGGGTCAATTGTAAGTGTATCCACCTCGAGTGTTGTAGGTCGTGGAATTTAGTCCCTGTGGGGTATATTGTAAGTGTGTCCATCTCGAGTGTTGTAGATCGTGAGTCCATGTGGGTGTTAATTGTAAGTGTGTCCACCTCGAGTGTTGTAAATCGTGAGTCCATGTGGGTGTTATTTGTAAGTGTGTCCACCTCGAGTGTTGTAAATCGTGGAATTGAGCCCATGTGGTGTCAATTGTAAGTGTCCACCACGAGTGTTGTAGATGGTGAGCCCCTGTGAGGTCTATTGTAAGTGTGTCCACCTCGAGTGTTGTAGATCGTGAGCCCCTGTTGATCTATTGTAAGTGTGTCCACCTCGAGTGTTGTAGATCGTTGAATTGAGCCCCTGTGGGGTCAATTGTAAGTGTGTCCACCTCGAGTGTTGTAGGTCGTGAAATTGAGCCCCTGTGTGGTCAATTGTAAGTGTGTCCACCTCGAGTGTTGTAGATCGTGAGCCCCTGTGGGGTCTATTGTAAGTGTGTCCACCTCGAGTGTTGTAGATCGTGGAATTGAGCCCCTGTGGGGTCAATTGTAAGTGTGTCCTCCTCGAGTGTTGTAGGTTTAGGAATTGAGCCCATGTGGGGTCAATTGTAAGTGTATCCACCTCGAGTGTTGTAGGTCGTGGAATTTAGTCCCTGTGGGGTCTATTGTAAGTGTGTCCATCTCGAGTGTTGTAGATCGTGAGTCCATGTGGGTGTTAATTGTAAGTGTGTCCACCTCGAGTGTTGTAAATCGTGGAATTGAGCCCCTGTGGGGTCAATTGTAAGTGTGTCCACCTCGAGTGTTGTAGGTCGTGGAATTGAAACCCTACGGGGTCAATTGTAACTGTGTCCACCTCGAGTGTTGTAGGTCGTGGAATTTAGTCCCTGTGGGGTCAATTGTAACTGTGTCCACCTCGAGTGTTGTAGATCGTGAGCCCCTGTGAGGTCTATTGTAAGTGTGTCCACCTCGAGTGTTGTAGATCGTGAGCACCTGTGGGGTCTATTGTAGGTGTGTCCACCTCGAGTGTTGTAGATCGTGGAATTGAGCCCCTGTGGGGTCAATTGTAAGTGTGTCCACCTCGAGTGTTGTAGGTTTAGGAATTGAGCCCATGTGGGGTCAATTGTAAGTGTATCCACCTCGAATGTTTTAGGTCGTGGAATTTAGTCCCTGTGGGGTCTATTGTAAGTGTGTCCATCTCGAGTGTTGTAGATCGTGAGTCCATGTGGGTGTTAATTGTAAGTGTGTCCACCTCGAGTGTTGTAAATCGTGGAATTGAGCCCCTGTGGGGTCAATTGTAAGTGTGTCCACCTCGAGTGTTGTAGGTCGTGGAATTGAACCCCTACGGGGTCAATTGTAACTGTGTCCACCTCGAGTGTTGTAGGTCGTGGAATTTAGTCCCTGTGGGGTCAATTGTAACTGTGTCCACCTCGAGTGTTGTAGATCGTGGAATTGAGCCCCTGTGGTGTCAATTGTAAGTGTCAACCTCGAGTGTTGTAGATCGTGAACCCCTGTGAGGTATATTGTAAGTGTGTCCACCTCGAGTGTTGTAGATCGTGAGCACCTGTGGGGTCAATTGTAAGTGTGTCCACCTCGAGTGTTGTAGGTCGTGAAATTGAGCCCCTGTGTGGTCAATTGTAAGTGTGTCCACCTCGAGTGTTGTAGATCGTGAGCCCCTGTGGGGTCTATTGTAAGTGTGTCCACCTCGAGTGTTGTAGATCGTGGAATTGAGCCCCTGTGGGGTCAATTGTAAGTGTGTCCTCCTCGAGTGTTGTATGTTTAGGAATTGAGCCCATGTGGGGTCAATTGTAAGTGTATCCACCTCGAGTGTTGTAGGTCGTGGAATTTAGTCCCTGTGGGGTCTATTGTAAGTGTGTCCATCTCGAGTGTTGTAGATCGTGAGTCCATGTGGGTGTTAATTGTAAGTGTGTCCACCTCGAGTGTTGTAAATCGTGGAATTGAGCCCCTGTGGGGTCAATTGTAAGTGTGTCCACCTCGAGTGTTGTAGGTCGTGGAATTGAAACCCTACGGGGTCAATTGTAACTGTGTCCACCTCGAGTGTTGTAGGTCGTGGAATTTAGTCCCTGTGGGGTCAATTGTAACTGTGTCCACCTCGAGTGTTGTAGATCGTGAGCCCCTGTGAGGTCTATTGTAAGTGTGTCCACCTCGAGTGTTGTAGATCGTGAGCACCTGTGGGGTCTATTGTAGGTGTGTCCACCTCGAGTGTTGTAGATCGTGGAATTGAGCCCCTGTGGGGTCAATTGTAAGTGTGTCCACCTCGAGTGTTGTAGGTTTAGGAATTGAGCCCATGTGGGGTCAATTGTAAGTGTATCCACCTCGAGTGTTTTAGGTCGTGGAATTTAGTCCCTGTGGGGTCTATTGTAAGTGTGTCCATCTCGAGTGTTGTAGATCGTGAGTCCATGTGGGTGTTAATTGTAAGTGTGTCCACCTCGAGTGTTGTAAATCGTGGAATTGAGCCCCTGTGGGGTCAATTGTAAGTGTGTCCACCTCGAGTGTTGTAGGTCGTGGAATTGAACCCCTACGGGGTCAATTGTAACTGTGTCCACCTCGAGTGTTGTAGGTCGTGGAATTTAGTCCCTGTGGGGTCAATTGTAACTGTGTCCACCTCGAGTGTTGTAGATCGTGGAATTGAGCCCCTGTGGTGTCAATTGTAAGTGTCAACCTCGAGTGTTGTAGATCGTGAACCCCTGTGAGGTATATTGTAAGTGTGTCCACCTCGAGTGTTGTAGATCGTGAGCACCTGTGGGGTCTATTGTAGGTGTGTCCACCTCGAGTGTTGTAGATCGTGGAATTGAGCCCCTGTGGGGTCAATTGTAAGTGTGTCTACCTCGAGTGTTGTAGGTTTAGGAATTGAGCCCATGTGGGGTCAATTGTAAGTGTATCCACCTCGAGTGTTGTAGGTCGTGGAATTTAGTTCCTGTGGGGTCTATTGTAAGTGTGTCCACCTCGAGTGTTGAAAATCGTGGAATTGAGCCCCTGTGGGGTCAATTGTAAGTGTGTCCACCTCGAGTGTTGTAGGTCGTGGAATTGAGCCTCTACGGGGTCAATTGTAAGTGTGTCCACCTCGAGTGTTGTAGGTCGTGGAATTTAGTCCCTGTGGGGTCAATTGTAACTGTGTCCACCTCGAGTTTTGTAGATCGTGGAATTGAGCCCCTGTGGTGTCAATTGTAAGTGTCAACCTCGAGTGTTGTAGATCGTGGAATTGAGCCCCTGTACGTGGTGTCAATTGTAAGTGTCCACCTCGAGTGTTGTAGATCGTGAGCCCCTGTAGGGTCTACTGTAAGTGTGTCCACCTCGAGTGTTGTAGATCGTGAGCCCCTGTGAGGTCTATTGTAGCTGTGTCCACCTCGAGTGTTGTAGATCGTGGAATTGAGCCCCTGTGGTGTCAATTGTAAGTGTCAACCTCGAGTGTTGTAGATCGTGGAATTGAGCCCCTGTACGTGGTGTCAATTGTAAGTGTCCACCTCGAGTGTTGTAGATCGTGAGCCCCTGTGGGGTCTATTGTAAGTGTGTCCACCTCGAGTGTTGTAGATCGTGAGCCCCTGTGAGGTCTATTGTAGCTGTGTCCACCTCGAGTGTTGTAGATCGTGGAATTTAGTCTCTGTGGGGTCTATTGTAAGTGTGTCCATCTCAAGTGTTGTAGATCGTGAGTCCATGTGGGTGTTAATTGTAAGTGTGTCCACCTCGAGTGTTGTAAATCGTGGAATTGAGCCCCTGTGGGGTCAATTGTAAGTGTGTCCACCTCGAGTGTTGTAGGTCGTGGAATTGAACCCCTACGGGGTCAATTGTAAGTGTGTCCACCTCGAGTGTTGTAGGTCGTGGAATTTAGTCCCTGTGGGGTCAATTGTAAGTGTCAACCTCGAGTGTTGTAGATCGTGAGCCCCTGTGGGGTCTATTGTAAGTGTGTCCACCTCGAGTGTTGTAGACCGTGAGCACCTGTGGGGTCTATTGTAGGTGTGTCCACCTCCAGTGTTGTAGATCGTGGAATTGAGCCCCTGTGGGGTCAATTGTAAGTGTGTCTACCTCGAGTGTTGTAGGTTTAGGAATTGAGCCCATGTGGGGTCAATTGTAAGTGTACCCACCTCGAGTGTTGTAGGTCGTGGAATTTGGTCCCTGTGGGGTCTATTGTAAGTGTGTCCACCTCGAGTGTTGTAGATCGTGAGCACCTGTGGGGTCTATTGTAGGTGTGTCCACCTCGAGTGTTTTAGATCGTGGAATTGAGCCCATGTGGGGTCAATTGTAAGTGTGTCTACCTCGAGTGTTGTAGGTTTAGGAATTGAGCCCATGTGGGGTCAATTGTAAGTGTATCCACCTCGAGTGTTGTAGGTCGTGGAATTTAGTCCCTGTGTGGTCAATTGTAAGTGTGTCCACCTCGAGTGTTGAAAATCGTGGAATTGAGCCCCTGTGGGGTCAATTGTAAGTGTGTCCACCTCGAGTGTTGTAGGTCGTGGAATTGAGCCTCTACGGGGTCAATTGTAAGTGTGTCCACCTCGAGTGTTGTAGGTCGTGGAATTTAGTCCCTGTGGGGTCAATTGTAACTGTGTCCACCTCGAGTTTTGTAGATCGTGGAATTGAGCCCCTGTGGTGTCAATTGTAAGTGTCAACCTCGAGTGTTGTAGATCGTGGAATTGAGCCCCTGTACGTGGTGTCAATTGTAAGTGTCCACCTCGAGTGTTGTAGATCATGAGCCCCTGTGGGGTCTATTGTAAGTGTGTCCACCTCGAGTGTTGTAGATCGTGAGCCCCTGTGAGGTTTATTGTAGCTGTGTCCACCTCGAGTGTTGTAGATCGTGGAATTGAGCCCCTGTGGTGTCAATTGTAAGTGTCAACCTCGAGTGTTGTAGATCGTGGAATTGAGCCCCTGTACGTGGTGTCAATTGTAAGTGTCCACCTCGAGAGTTGTAGATCGTGAGCCCCTGTGGGGTCTATTGTAAGTGTGTCCACCTCGAGTGTTGTAGATCGTGAGCCCCTGTGAGGTCTATTGTAGCTGTGTCCACCTCGAGTGTTGTAGGTCGTGGAATTTAGTCTCTGTGGGGTCTATTGTAAGTGTGTCCATCTCAAGTGTTGTAGATCGTGAGTCCATGTGGGTGTTAATTGTAAGTGTGTCCACCTCGAGTGTTGTAAATCGTGGAATTGAGCCCCTGTGGGGTCAATTGTAAGTGTGTCCACCTCGAGTGTTGTAGGTCGTGGAATTGAACCCCTACGGGGTCAATTGTAAGTGTGTCCACCTCGAGTGTTGTAGATCGTGGAATTTAGTCCCTGTGGGGTCAATTGTAAGTGTCAACCTCGAGTGTTGTAGATCGTGAGCCCCTGTGGGGTCTATTGTAAGTGTGTCCACCTCGAGTGTTGTAGACCGTGAGCACCTGTGGGGTCTATTGTAGGTGTGTCCACCTCCAGTGTTGTAGATCGTGGAATTGAGCCCCTGTGGGGTCAATTGTAAGTGTGTCTACCTCGAGTGTTGTAGGTCTAGGAATTGAGCCCATGTGGGGTCAATTGTAAGTGTACCCACCTCGAGTGTTGTAGGTCGTGGAATTTAGTCCCTGTGGGGTCTATTGTAAGTGTGTCCATCTCGAGTGTTGTAAATCGTGAGCCCATGTGGGGTTAATTGTAACTGTGTCCACCTCGAGTGTTGTAGGTCGTGGAATTTAGTCCCTGTGGGGTCAATTGTAACTGTGTCCACCTCGAGTGTTGTAGATCGTGGAATTGAGCCCCTGTGGTGTCAATTGTAAGTGTCAACCTCGAGTGTTGTAGATCGTGAACCCCTGTGAGGTATATTGTAAGTGTGTCCACCTCGAGTGTTGTAGATCGTGAGCACCTGTGGGGTCTATTGTAGGTGTGTCCACCTCGAGTGTTGTAGATCGTGGAATTGAGCCCCTGTGGGGTCAATTGTAAGTGTGTCTACCTCGAGTGTTGTAGGTTTAGGAATTGAGCCCATGTGGGGTCAATTGTAAGTGTATCCACCTCGAGTGTTGTAGGTCGTGGAATTTAGTCCCTGTGGGGTCTATTGTAAGTGTGTCCACCTCGAGTGTTGAAAATCGTGGAATTGAGCCCCTGTGGGGTCAATTGTAAGTGTGTCCACCTCGAGTGTTGTAGGTCGTGGAATTGAGCCTCTACGGGGTCAATTGTAAGTGTGTCCACCTCGAGTGTTGTAGGTCGTGGAATTTAGTCCCTGTGGGGTCAATTGTAACTGTGTCCACCTCGAGTTTTGTAGATCGTGGAATTGAGCCCCTGTGGTGTCAATTGTAAGTGTCAACCTCGAGTGTTGTAGATCGTGGAATTGAGCCCCTGTACGTGGTGTCAATTGTAAGTGTCCACCTCGAGTGTTGTAGATCGTGAGCCCCTGTAGGGTCTATTGTAAGTGTGTCCACCTCGAGTGTTGTAGATCGTGAGCCCCTGTGAGGTCTATTGTAGCTGTGTCCACCTCGAGTGTTGTAGATCGTGGAATTGAGCCCCTGTGGTGTCAATTGTAAGTGTCAACCTCGAGTGTTGTAGATCGTGGAATTGAGCCCCTGTACGTGGTGTCAATTGTAAGTGTCCACCTCGAGTGTTGTAGATCGTGAGCCCCTGTGGGGTCTATTGTAAGTGTGTCCACCTCGAGTGTTGTAGATCGTGAGCCCCTGTGAGTTCTATTGTAGCTGTGTCCACCTCGAGTGTTGTAGATCGTGGAATTTAGTCTCTGTGGGGTCTATTGTAAGTGTGTCCATCTCAAGTGTTGTAGATCGTGAGTCCATGTGGGTGTTAATTGTAAGTGTGTCCACCTCGAGTGTTGTAAATCGTGGAATTGAGCCCCTGTGGGGTCAATTGTAAGTGTGTCCACCTCGAGTGTTGTAGGTCGTGGAATTGAACCCCTACGGGGTCAATTGTAAGTGTGTCCACCTCGAGTGTTGTAGGTCGTGGAATTTAGTCCCTGTGGGGTCAATTGTAAGTGTCAACCTCGAGTGTTGTAGATCGTGAGCCCCTGTGGGGTCTATTGTAAGTGTGTCCACCTCGAGTGTTGTAGACCGTGAGCACCTGTGGGGTCTATTGTAGGTGTGTCCACCTCCAGTGTTGTAGATCGTGGAATTGAGCCCCTGTGGGGTCAATTGTAAGTGTGTCTACCTCGAGTGTTGTAGGTTTAGGAATTGAGCCCATGTGGGGTCAATTGTAAGTGTACCCACCTCGAGTGTTGTAGGTCGTGGAATTTGGTCCCTGTGGGGTCTATTGTAAGTGTGTCCACCTCGAGTGTTGTAGATCGTGAGCACCTGTGGGGTCTATTGTAGGTGTGTCCACCTCGAGTGTTTTAGATCGTGGAATTGAGCCCATGTGGGGTCAATTGTAAGTGTGTCTACCTCGAGTGTTGTAGGTTTAGGAATTGAGCCCATGTGGGGTCAATTGTAAGTGTATCCACCTCGAGTGTTGTAGGTCGTGGAATTTAGTCCCTGTGTGGTCAATTGTAAGTGTGTCCACCTCGAGTGTTGAAAATCGTGGAATTGAGCCCCTGTGGGGTCAATTGTAAGTGTGTCCACCTCGAGTGTTGTAGGTCGTGGAATTGAGCCTCTACGGGGTCAATTGTAAGTGTGTCCACCTCGAGTGTTGTAGGTCGTGGAATTTAGTCCCTGTGGGGTCAATTGTAACTGTGTCCACCTCGAGTTTTGTAGATCGTGGAATTGAGCCCCTGTGGTGTCAATTGTAAGTGTCAACCTCGAGTGTTGTAGATCGTGGAATTGAGCCCCTGTACGTGGTGTCAATTGTAAGTGTCCACCTCGAGTGTTGTAGATCATGAGCCCCTGTGGGGTCTATTGTAAGTGTGTCCACCTCGAGTGTTGTAGATCGTGAGCCCCTGTGAGGTTTATTGTAGCTGTGTCCACCTCGAGTGTTGTAGATCGTGGAATTGAGCCCCTGTAGTGTCAATTGTAAGTGTCAACCTCGAGTGTTGTAGATCGTGGAATTGAGCCCCTGTACGTGGTGTCAATTGTAAGTGTCCACCTCGAGAGTTGTAGATCGTGAGCCCCTGTGGGGTCTATTGTAAGTGTGTCCACCTCGAGTGTTGTAGATCGTGAGCCCCTGTGAGGTCTATTGTAGCTGTGTCCACCTCGAGTGTTGTAGGTCGTGGAATTTAGTCTCTGTGGGGTCTATTGTAAGTGTGTCCATCTCAAGTGTTGTAGATCGTGAGTCCATGTGGGTGTTAATTGTAAGTGTGTCCACCTCGAGTGTTGTAAATCGTGGAATTGAGCCCCTGTGGGGTCAATTGTAAGTGTGTCCACCTCGAGTGTTGTAGGTCGTGGAATTGAACCCCTACGGGGTCAATTGTAAGTGTGTCCACCTCGAGTGTTGTAGATCGTGGAATTTAGTCCCTGTGGGGTCAATTGTAAGTGTCAACCTCGAGTGTTGTAGATCGTGAGCCCCTGTGGGGTCTATTGTAAGTGTGTCCACCTCGAGTGTTGTAGACCGTGAGCACCTGTGGGGTCTATTGTAGGTGTGTCCACCTCCAGTGTTGTAGATCGTGGAATTGAGCCCCTGTGGGGTCAATTGTAAGTGTGTCTACCTCAGAGTGTTGTAGGTCTAGGAATTGAGCCCATGTGGGGTCAATTGTAAGTGTACCCACCTCGAGTGTTGTAGGTCGTGGAATTTAGTCCCTGTGGGGTCTATTGTAAGTGTGTCCATCTCGAGTGTTGTAGATCGTGAGCCCATGTGGGGTTAATTGTAAGTGTGTCCACCTCGAGTGTTGTAAATCGTGGAATTGAGCCCCTGTGGGGTCAATTGTAAGTGTGTCCACCTCGAGTGTTGTAGGTCGTCGAATTGAGCCCCTACGGGGTCAATTGTAAGTGTGTCCACCTCGAGTGTTGTAGGTCGTGGAATTTAGTCCCTGTGGGGTCAATTGTAACTGTGTCCACCTCGAGTTTTGTAGATCGTGGAATTGAGCCCCTTGTGGTGTCAATTGTAAGTGTCAACCTCGAGTGTTGTAGATCGTGAGCCCCTGTGGGGTCTATTGTAAGTGTGTCCACCTCGAGTGTTGTAGATCGTGAGCCCCTGTGGGGTCTATTGTAGGTGTGTCCACCTCGAGTATTGTAGATCGTGGAATTGAGCCCCTGTGGGGTCAATTGTAAGTGTGTCCACCTCGAGTGTTGTAGATCGTGGAATTGTGCCCCTGTGGGGTCAATTGTAAGTGTATCCACCTCGAGTGTTGTAGGTCGTGGAATTGAGCCCCTGTGGGGTCAATTGTAAGTGTGTCCACCTCGAGTGTTGTAGGTTGTGGAATTTAGCCCATGTGGGGTCAATTGTAAGTGTGTCCACTTCGAGTGTTGTAGATCGTGAGCCCCTGTGGGGTTAATTGTAAGTGTGTCCACCTCGAGTGTTGTAGGTCGTGGAATTGAGCCCCTGTGGGGTCAATTGTAAGTGTGTCCACCTCAAGTGTTGTAGGTCGTGGAATTGAGCCCCTGTGGGGTCAATTGTAAGTGTGTTCACCTCGAGTGTTGTAGGTCGTGGAATTTAGCCCCTGCGGGGTCAATTGTAAGTGTGTCCACCTCGAGTGTTGTAGATCGTGGAATTGAGCCCCTGTGGTGTCAATTGTAAGTGTGTCCACCTCGAGTGTTGTAGATCGTGAGCCCCTGTAGAATCTATTGTAAGTGTGTCCACCTCAAGTGTTGTACATCGTGGAATTGAGCCCCTGTGGGGTCAATTTGTAAGTGCGTCCACCTCGAGTGTTGTAGGTCGTGGAATTTAGTCCCTGTGGGGTCAATTGTAAGTGTCAACCTCGAGTGTTGTAGATCGTGAGCCCCTGTGGGGTCTATTGTAAGTGTGTCCACCTCGAGTGTTGTAGATCGTGAGCACCTGTGGGGTCTATTGTAGGTGTGTCCACCTCCAGTGTTGTAGATCGTGGAATTGAGCCCCTGTGGGGTCAATTGTAAGTGTGTCTACCTCGAGTGTTGTAGGTCTAGAAATTGAGCCCATGTGGGGTCAATTGTAAGTGTACCCACCTCGAGTGTTGTAGGTCGTGGAATTTAGTCCCTGTGGGGTCTATTGTAAGTGTGTCCATCTCGAGTGTTGTAGATCGTGAGGCCATGTGGGGTTAATTTTAAGTGTGTCCACCTCGAGTGTTGTAAATCGTGGAATTGAGCCCCTGTGGGGTCAATTGTAAGTGTGTCCACCTCGAGTGTTGTAGGTCGTCGAATTGAGCCCCTACGGGGTCAATTGTAAGTGTGTCCACCTCGAGTGTTGTAGGTCGTGGAATTTAGTCCCTGTGGGGTCAATTGTAACTGTGTCCACCTCGAGTTTTGTAGATCGTGGAATTGAGCCCCTTGTGGTGTCAATTGTAAGTGTCAACCTCGAGTGTTGTAGATCGTGGAATTGAGCCCCTGTGGTGTCAATTGTAAGTGTCCACCTCGAGTGTTGTATATCGTGAGCCCCTGTGGGGTCTATTGTAAGTGTGTCCACCTCGAGTGTTGTAGATCGTGAGCCCCTGTGGGGTCTATTGTAGGTGTGTCCACCTCGAGTGTTGTAGATCGTGGAATTGAGCCCCTGTGGGGTCAATTGTAAGTGTGTCCACCTCGAGTGTTGTAGATCGTGGAATTGTGCCCCTGTGGGGTCAATTGTAAGTGTGTCCACCTCGAGTGTTGTAGGTCGTGGAATTGAGCCCCTGTGGGGTCAATTGTAAGTGTGTCCACCTCGAGTGTTGTAGGTTGTGGAATTTAGCCCATGTGGGGTCAATTGTAAGTGTGTCCACTTCGAGTGTTGTAGATCGTGAGCCCCTGTGGGGTTAATTGTAAGTGTGTCCACCTCGAGTGTTGTAGGTCGTGGAATTGAGCCCCTGTGGGGTCAATTGTAAGTGTGTCCACCTCAAGTGTTGTAGGTCGTGGAATTGAGCCCCTGTGGGGTCAATTGTAAGTGTGTTCACCTCGAGTGTTGTAGGTCGTGGAATTTAGCCCCTGCGGGGTCAATTGTAAGTGTGTCCACCTCGAGTGTTGTAGATCGTGGAATTGAGCCCCTGTGGTGTCAATTGTATGTGTCCACCTCGAGTGTTGTAGATCGTGAGCCCCTGTGGGGTCTATTGTAAGTGTGTCCACCTCGAGTGTTGTAGATCGTGAGCCCCTGTAGAATCTATTGTAAGTGTGTCCACCTCAAGTGTTGTACATCGTGGAATTGAGCCCCTGTGGGGTCAATTTGTAAGTCCGTCCACCTCGAGTGTTGTAGGTCGTGGAATTGAGCCCCTGTGGAGTCAATTGCAAGTGTGTCCACTATGAGTGTTGTAGATCGTGAGCCACTGTGGTGTGAATTGTAAGTGTGTCCACCTCGAGTGTTGTAGATCGTGGAATTGTCCCCCTGTGGGGTCAATTGTAAGTGTCCACCTCGAGTGTTGTACGTCGTGAGCCCCAGTGGGTTCTATTGTAAGTGTGTCCACCTCGTGTGTTGTAGATCGTGAGCCCCTGTGGATCTATTGTAAGTGTGTCCACCTCGAGTGTTGTAGATCGTGGAATTGAGCCCCTGTGGGGTCAATTGTAAGTGTGTCCACCTCGAGTGTTGTAGGTCGTGAAATTGAGCCCATGTGGGGTCAATTGTAAGTGTGTCCACTTCGAGTGTTGTAGATCGTGAGCCCCTGTGGGGTCTATTGTAAGTGTGTCCACCTCGAGTGTTGTAGATCGTGGAATTGAGCCCCTGTGGGGTCAATTGTAAGTGTGTCTACCTCGAGTGTTGTAGGTTTAGGAATTGAGCCCATGTGGGGTCAATTGTAAGTGTACCCACCTCGAGTGTTGTAGTTCGTGGAATTTAGTCCCTGTGCGGTCTATTGTAAGTGTGTCCATCTCGAGTGTTGTAGATCGTGAGCCCATGTGGGGTTAATTGTAAGTGTGTCCACCTCGAGTGTTGTAAATCGTGGAATTGAGCCCCTGTGGAGTCAATTGTAAGTGTGTCCACCTCGAGTGTTGTAGGTCGTGGAATTGAGCCCCTACGGGGTCAATTGTAAGTGTGTCCACCTCGAGTGTTGTAGGTCGTGGAATTTAGTCCCTGTGGGGTCAATTGTAACTGTGTCCACCTCGAGTTTTGTAGATCGTGAGCCCCTGTGGGGTCTATTGTAGGTGTGTCCACCTCAAGTGTTGTAGATCGTGGAATTGAGCCCCTGTGGTGTCAATTGTAAGTGTCCACCTCGAGTGTTGTAGATCGTGAGCCCCTGTGGGGTCTATTGTAAGTGTGTCCACCTCGAGTGTTGTAGATCGTGAGCCCCTGTGGGGTCTATTGTAGGTGTGTCCACCTCGAGTGTTGTAGATCGTGGAATTGAGCCCCTGTGGGGTCAATTGTAAGTGTGTCCACTTAGAGTGTTGTAGATCGTGAGCCCCTGTGGTGTCTATTGTAAGTGTGTCCACCTCGAGTGTTGTAGATCGTGGAATTGTGCCCCTGTGGGGTCAATTGTAAGTGCGTCCACCTCGAGTGTTGTAGGTCGTGGAATTGAGCCCCTGTGGGGTCAATTGTAAGTGTGTCCACCTCGAGTGTTGTAGGTTGTGGAATTTAGCCCATGTGGGGTCAATTGTAAGTGTGTCCACTTCGAGTGTTGTAGATCGTGAGCCCCTGTGGGGTCAATTGTAAGTGTGTCCACCTCGAGTGTTGTAGGTCGTGGAATTGAGCCCCTGTGGGATCAATTGTAAGTGTGTCCACCTCAAGTGTTGTAGGTCGTGGAATTGAGCCCCTGTGGGGTCAATTGTAAGTGTGTTCACCTCGAGTGTTGTAGGTCGTGGAATTTAGCCCCTGCGGGGTCAATTGTAAGTGTGTCCACCTCGAGTGTTGTAGATCGTGGAATTGAGCCCCTGTGGTGTCAATTGTAAGTGTCCACCTCGAGTGTTGTAGATCGTGAGCCCCTGTGGGGTCTATTGTAAGTGTGTCCACCTCGAGTGTTGTAGATCGTGAGCCCCTGTAGAATCTATTGTAAGTGTGTCCACCTCGAGTGTTGTACATCGTGGAATTGAGCCCCTGTGGGGTCAATTTGTAAGTGCGTCCACCTCGAGTGTTGTAGGTCGTGGAATTGAGCCCATGTGGGGTCAATTGCAAGTGTGTCCACTATGAGTGTTGTAGATCGTGAGCCACTGTGGTGTCAATTGTAAGTGTGTCCACCTCGAGTGTTGTAGATCGTGGAATTGTGCCCCTGTGGGGTCAATTGTAAGTGTCCACCTCGAGTGTTGTAGGTCGTGAGCCCCAGTTGGGTCTATTGTAAGTATGTTCACCTCGAGTGTTGTAGATCGTGAGCCCCTGTGGGGTCTATTGTAGGTGTGTCCACCTAGAGTGTTGTAGATCGTGGAATTGAGCCCCTGTGGGGTCAATTGTAAGTGTGTCTACTTAGAGTGTTGTAGACCGTGAGCCCCTGTGGTGTCTATTGTAAGTGTGTCCACCTCGAGTGTTGTAGATCGTGGAATTGTGCCCTTGTGGGGTCAATTGTAAGTGTGTCCACCTCGGGTGTTGTAGGTCGTGGAATTGAGCCCCTGTTGGGTCAATTGTAAGTGTGTCCACCTCGAGTGTTGTAGGTCGTGGAATTGAGTCCCTGTGGGGTCAATTTTAAGTGTGTCCACTTCGAGTGTTGTAGGTCGTGGAATTTAGTCTCTGTGGGGTCAATTGTAACTGTCCACCTCGAGTGTTATAGATCGTGGAATTGAGCCCCTGTGGTGTCAATTGTAAGTGTCCACCTCGAGTGTTGTAGATCGTGAGCCCCTGTGGGTTCTATTGTAAGTGTGTCCACCTCGAGTGTTGTAGATCGTGGAATTGAGCCCCTGTGGGGTCAATTGTAACTGTGTCCACCTCGAGTGTTGTAGGTCGTGGAATTGAGCCCATGTGGGGTCAATTGTAAGTGGGTCCACTTCGAGTGTTGTAGATCGTGAGCCCCTGTCGGGTCAATTGTAAGTGTGTCCACCTCAAGTGTTTTAGGTCGTGGAATTGTGCCCCTGTGGGGTCAATTGTAAGTGTGTCAACCTCGAGTGTTGTAGGTCGTGGAATTTAATCCCTGTGGGGTCAATTGTAACTGTGTCCACCTCGAGTGTTGTAGATCGTGGAATCGAGCCCATGTGGTGTCAATTGTAAGTGTCCACCACGAGTGTTGTAGATCGTGAGCCCCTCTGAGGTCTATTGTAAGTGTGTCCACCTCGAGTGTTGTAGATCGTGAGCCCCTGTGGATCTATTGTAAGTGTGTCCACCTCGAGTGTTGTAGATCGTGGAATTGAGCCCCTGTGGGGTCAATTGTAAGTGTGTCCACCTCGAGTGTTGTAGGTCGTGAAATTGAGCCCCTGTGGGGTCAATTGTAAGTGTGTTCACCTCGAGTGTTGTAGGTCGTGGAATTTAGCCCCTGCGGGGTCAATTGTAAGTGTGTCCACCTCGAGTGTTGTAGATCGTGGAATTGAGCCCCTGTGGGGTCAATTGTAAGTGTCCACCTCGAGTGTTGTAGATCGTGAGCCCCTGTGGGGTCTATTGTAAGTGTGTCCACCTCGAGTGTTGTAGATCGTGAGCCCCTGTAGAATCTATTGTAAGTGTGTCCACCTCGAGTGTTGTACATCGTGGAATTGAGCCCCTGTGGGGTCAATTTGTAAGTGCGTCCACCTCGAGTGTTGTAAGTCGTGGAATTGTGCCCCTGTGGGGTCAATTGTAAGTGTGTCAACCTCGAGTGTTGTAGGTCGTGGAATTTAATCCCTGTGGGGTCAATTGTAACTGTGTCCACCTCGAGTGTTGTAGATCGTGGAATCGAGCCCATGTGGTGTCAATTGTAAGTGTCCACCACGAGTGTTGTAGATCGTGAGCCCCTGTGAGGTCTATTGTAAGTGTGTCCACCTCGAGTGTTGTAGATCGTGAGCCCCTGTGGATCTATTGTAAGTTTGTCCACCTCGAGTGTTGTAGATCGTGGAATTGAGCCCCTGTGGGGTCAATTGTAAGTGTGTCCACCTCGAGTGTTGTAGGTTTAGGAATTGAGCCCATGTGGGGTCAATTGTAAGTGTATCCACCTCGAGTGTTGTAGGTCGTGGAATTTAGTCCCTGTGGGGTCTATTGTAAGTGTGTCCATCTCGAGTGTTGTAGATCGTGAGTCCATGTGGGTGTTAATTGTAAGTTTGTCCAACTCGAGTGTTGTAAATCGTGAGTCCATGTGGGTGTTAATTGTAAGTGTGTCCACCTCGAGTGTTGTAAATCGTGGAATTGAGCCCTTGTGGTGTCAATTGTAAGTGTCCACCACGAGTGTTGTAGATCGTGAAATTGAGCCCCTGTGGTGTCAATTGTAAGTGTCAACCTCGAGTGTTGTAGATCGTGAGCCCCTGTGGGGTCTATTGTAAGTGTGTCCACCTCGAGTGTTGTAGATCGTGAGCACATGTGGGGTCTATTGTAGGTGTGTCCACCTCGAGTGTTGTAGATCGTGGAATTGAGCCCCTGTGGGGTCAATTGTAAGTGTGTCTACCTCGAGTGTTGTAGGTTTAGGAATTGAGCCCATGTGGGGTCAATTGTAAGTGTGTCTACCTCGAGTGTTGTAGGTTTAGGAATTGAGTCCATGTGGGGTCAATTGTAAGTGTATCCACCTCGAGTGTTGTAGGTCGTGGAATTTAGTCCCTGTGGGGTCTATTGTAAGTGTGTCCATCTCGAGTGTTGTAGATCGTGAGCCCATGTGGGGTTAATTGTAAGTGTGTCCACCTCGAGTGTTAAAAATCGTGGAATTGAGCCCCTGTGGGGTCAATTGTAAGTGTGTCTACCTCGAGTGTTGTAGGTCGTGGAATTGACCCTCTACGGGGTCAATTGTAAGTCTGTCCACCTCGAGTGTTGTAGGTCGTGGAATTTAGTCCCTGTGGGGTCAATTGTAACTGTGTCAACCTCGAGTTTTGTAGATCGTGGAATTGAGCCCCTGTGGTGTCAATTGTAAGTGTCAACCTCGAGTGTTGTAGATCGTGGAATTGAGCCCCGGTACGTGGTGTCAATTGTAAGTGTCCACCTCGAGTGTTGTTGATCGTGAGCCCCTGTGGGGTCTATTGTAAGTGTGTCCACCTCGAGTGTTGTAGATCGTGAGCCCCTGTGAGGTCTATTGTAGCTGTGTCCACCTCGAGTGTTGTAGATCGTGGAATTGAGCCCCTGTGGGGTCTATTGTAAGTGTGTCCACCTCGAGTGTTGTAGATCGTGAGCCCCTGTGGGGTCTATTGTAGGTGTGTCCACCTCGAGTGTTGTAGATCGTGGAATTGTGCCCCTGTGGGGTCAATTGTAAGTGTGTCCACCTCGATTGTTGTAGGTCGTGTAATTGAGCCCCTGTGGGGTCAATTGTAAGTGTGTCCACCTCGAGTGTTGTAGATCGTGAGCCCCTGTGGGGTCTATTGTAGGTGTGTCCACCTCGAGTGTTGTAGATCGTGGAATTGTGCCCCTGTGGGGTCAATTGTAAGTGTGTCCACCTCGATTGTTGTAGGTCGTGTAATTGAGCCCCTGTGGGGTCAATTGTAAGTGTGTCCACTTAGAGTGTGGTAGATCGTGAGCCCCTGTGGTGTCTATTGTAAGTGTGTCCACCTCGAGTGTTGTAGATCGTGGAATTGTGCCCCTGTGGGGTCAATTGTAAGTGTGTCCACCTCGATTGTTGTAGGACGTGTAATTGAGCCCCTGTGGGGTCAATTGTAAGTGTGTCCACCTCGAGTGTTGTAGGTCGTGGAATTTAGTCCCTGTGGGGTCAATTGTAACTGTCCACCTCGAGTGTTGTAGATCGTGGAATTGAGCCCCTGTGGTGTCAATTGTAAGTGTCCACCTCGAGTGTTGTAGATCGTGAGCCCCTGTGGGGTCTATTGTAAGTGTGTCCACCTCGAGTGTTGTAGATCGTGAGCCCCTGTGAGGTCTATTGTAGGTGTGTCCACCTCGAGTGTTGTAGGTCGTGGAATTGAGCCCCTGTGTGGTCAATTGAAAGTGTGTCCACTTCGAGTGTTGTAGATCGTGAGCCCTTGTGGCGGTCTATTGTAAGTGTGTCCACCTCCAGTGTTGTAGATCGTGGAATTGTCCCCCTGTGGGGTCAATTGTAAGTGTCCACCTCGAGTGTTGTACGTCGTGAGCCCCAGTGGGGTCTATTGTAAGTGTGTCCACCTCGTGTGTTGTAGATCGTGAGCCCCTGTGGATCTATTGTAAGTGTGTCCACCTCGAGTGTTGTAGATCGTGGAATTGAGCCCCTGTGGGGTCAATTGTAAGTGTGTCCACCTCGAGTGTTGTAGGTCGTGAAATTGAGCCCATGTGGGGTCAATTGCAAGTGTGTCCACTTCGAGTGTTGTAGATCGTGAGCCCCTGTGGGGTCTATTGTAAGTGTGTCCACCTCGAGTGTTGTAGGTCGTGGAATTGAGCCCCTGTGGGGTCAATTGTAAGTGTGTCCACCTCGAGTGTTGTAGGTTTAGGAATTGAGCCCATGTGGGGTCAATTGTAAGTGTATTCACCTCGAGTGTTGTAGGTCGTGGAATTTAGTCTCTGTGGGGTCTATTGTAAGTGTGTCCATCTCGAGTGTTGTAGATCGTGAGTCCATGTGGGTGTTAATTGTAAGTGTGTCCATCTTGAGTGTTGTAAATCGTGGAATTGAGCCCCTGTGGGGTCAATTGTAAGTGTGTCCACCTCGAGTGTTGTAGGTCGTGGAATTGAACCCCTACGGGGTCAATTGTAAGTGTGTCCACCTCGAGTGTTGTAGGTCGTGGAATTTAGTCCCTGTGGGGTCAATTGTAAGTGTCAACCTCGAGTGTTGTAGATCGTGAGCCCCTGTGGGGTCAATTGTAAGTGTGTCTACCTCGAGTGTTGTAGGTTTAGGAATTGAGCCCATGTGGGGTCAATTGTAAGTGTACCCACCTCGAGTGTTGTAGGTCGTGGAATTTAGTCCCTGTGGGGTCTATTGTAAGTGTGTCCATCTCGAGTGTTGTAGATCGTGAGCCCATGTGGGGTTAATTGTAAGTGTGTCCACCTCGAGTGTTGTAAATCGTGGAATTGAGCCCCTGTGGAGTCAATTGTAAGTGTGTCCACCTCGAGTGTTGTAGGTCGTGGAATTGAGCCCCTACGGGGTCAATTGTAACTGTGTCCACCTCGAGTGTTGTAGGTCGTGGAATTTAGTCCCTGTGGGGTCAATTGTAACTGTGTCCACCTCGAGTTTTGTAGATCGTGAGCCCCTGTGGGGTCTATTGTAGGTGTGTCCACCTCGAGTGTTGTAGATCGTGGAATTGAGCCCCTGTGGTGTCAATTGTAAGTGTCCACCTCGAGTGTTGTAGATCGTGAGCCTTTGTGGGGTCTATTGTAAGTGTGTCCACCTCGAGTGTTGTAGATCGTGAGCCCCTGTGGGGTCTATTGTAGGTGTGTCCACCTCGAGTGTTGTAGATCGTGGAATTGAGCCCCTGTGGGGTCAATTGTAAGTGTGTCCACTTAGAGTGTTGTAGATCGTGAGCCCCTGTGGTGTCTATTGTAAGTGTGTCCACCTCGAGTGTTGTAGATCGTGGAATTGTGCCCCTGTGGGGTCAATTGTAAGTGCGTCCACCTCGAGTGTTGTAGGTCGTGGAATTGAGCCCCTGTGGGGTCAATTGTAAGTGTGTCCACCTCGAGTGTTGTAGGTTGTGGAATTTAGCCCATGTGGGGTCAATTGTAAGTGTGTCCACTTAGAGTGTTGTAGGTTGTGGAATTTAGCCCATGTGGGGTCAATTGTAAGTGTGTCCACTTAGAGTGTTGTAGATCGTGAGCCCCTGTGGGGTCAATTGTAAGTGTGTCCACCTCGAGTGTTGTAGGTCGTGGAATTGAGCCCCTGTGGGATCAATTGTAAGTGTGTCCACCTCAAGTGTTGTAGGTCGTGGAATTGAGCCCCTGTGGGGTCAATTGTAAGTGTGTTCACCTCGAGTGTTGTAGGTCGTGGAATTTAGCCCCTGCGGGGTCAATTGTAAGTGTGTCCAGCTCGAGTGTTGTAGATCGTGGAATTGAGCCCCTGTGGTGTCAATTGTAAGTGTCCACCTCGAGTGTTGTAGATCGTGAGCCCCTGTGGGGTCTATTGTAAGTGTGTCCACCTCGAGTGTTGTAGATCGTGAGCCCCTGTAGAATCTATTGTAAGTGTGTCCACCTCGAGTGTTGTACATCGTGGAATTGAGCCCCTGTGGGGTCAATTTGTAAGTGCGTCCACCTCGAGTGTTGTAGGTCGTGGAATTGAGCCCATGTGGGGTCAATTGCAAGTGTGTCCACTATGAGTGTTGTAGATCGTGAGCCACTGTGGTGTCAATTGTAAGTGTGTCCACCTCGAGTGTTGTAGATCGTGGAATTGTGCCCCTTTGGGGTCAATTGTAAGTGTCCACCTCGAGTGTTGTAGGTCGTGAGCCCCAGTGGGGTCTATTGTAAGTATGTTCACCTCGAGTGTTGTAGATCGTGAGCCCCTGTGGGGTCTATTGTAGGTGTGTCCACCTAGAGTGTTGTAGATCGTGGAATTGAGCCCCTGTGGGGTCAATTGTAAGTGTGTCTACTTAGAGTGTTGTAGACCGTGAGCCCCTGTGGTGTCTATTGTAAGTGTGTCCACCTCGAGTGTTGTAGATCGTGGAATTGTGCCCCTGTGGGGTCCATTGTAAGTGTGTCCACCTCGGGTGTTGTAGGTCGTGGAATTGAGCCCCTGTTGGGTCAATTGTAAGTGTGTCCACCTCGAGTGTTGTAGGTCGTGGAATTGAGTCCCTGTGGGTCAATTTTAAGTGTGTCCACTTCGAGTGTTGTAGGTCGTGGAATTTAGTCTCTGTGGGGTCAATTGTAACTGTCCACCTCGAGTGTTATAGATCGTGGAATTGAGCCCCTGTGGTGTCAATTGTAAGTGTCCACCTCGAGTGTTGTAGATCGTGAGCCCCTGTGGGTTCTATTGTAAGTGTGTCCACCTCGAGTGTTGTAGATCGTGGAATTGAGCCCCTGTGGGGTCAATTGTAACTGTGTCCACCTCGAGTGTTGTAGGTCGTGGAATTGAGCCCATGTGGGGTCAATTGTAAGTGGGTCCACTTCGAGTGTTGTAGATCGTGAGCCCCTGTCGGGTCAATTGTAAGTGTGTCCACCTCGAGTGTTGTAGGTCGTGGAATTGAGCCCCTGTGGGGTCAATTGTAAGTGTGTCCACCTCAAGTGTTTTAGGTCGTGGAATTGTGCCCCTGTGGGGTCAATTGTAAGTGTGTCAACCTCGAGTGTTGTAGGTCGTGGAATTTAATCCCTGTGGGGTCAATTGTAACTGTGTCCACCTCGAGTGTTGTAGATCGTGGAATCGAGCCCATGTGGTGTCAATTGTAAGTGTCCACCACGAGTGTTGTAGATCGTGAGCCCCTGTGAGGTCTATTGTAAGTGTGTCCACCTCGAGTGTTGTAGATCGTGAGCCCCTGTGGATCTATTGTAAATGTGTCCACCTCGAGTGTTGTAGATCGTGGAATTGAGCCCCTGTGGGGTCAATTGTAAGTGTGTCCACCTCGAGTGTTGTAGGTCGTGAAATTGAGCCCCTGTGGGGTCAATTGTAAGTGTGTTCACCTCGAGTGTTGTAGGTCGTGGAATTTAGCCCCTGCGGGGTCAATTGTACGTGTGTCCACCTCGAGTGTTGTAGATCGTGGAATTGAGCCCCTGTGGTGTCAATTGTAAGTGTCCACCTCGAGTGTTGTAGATCGTGAGCCCCTGTGGGGTCTATTGTAAGTGTGTCCACCTCGAGTGTTGTAGATCGTGAGCCCCTGTAGAATCTATTGTAAGTGTGTCCACCTCGAGTGTTGTACATCGTGGAATTGAGCCCCTGTGGGGTCAATTTGTAAGTGCGTCCACCTCGAGTGTTGTAGGTCGTGGAATTGAGCCCATGTGGGGTCAATTGCAAGTGTGTCCACTATGAGTGTTGTAGATCGTGAGCCACTGTGGTGTCAATTGTAAGTGTGTCCACCTCGAGTGTTGTAGATCGTGGAATTGTGCCCCTGTGGGGTCAATTGTAAGTGTCCACCTCGAGTGTTGTAGGTCGTGAGCCCCAGTGGGGTCTATTGTAAGTATGTTCACCTCGAGTGTTGTAGATCGTGAGCCCCTGTGGGGTCTATTGTAGGTGTGTCCACCTAGAGTGTTGTAGATCGTGGAATTGAGCCCCTGTGGGGTCAATTGTAAGTGTGTCTACTTAGAGTGTTGTAGACCGTGAGCCCCTGTGGTGTCTATTGTAAGTGTGTCCACCTCGAGTGTTGTAGATAGTGGAATTGTGCCCCTGTGGGGTCAATTGTAAGTGTGTCCACCTCGGGTGTTGTAGGTCGTGGAATTGAGCCCCTGTTGGGTCAATTGTAAGTGTGTCCACCTCGAGTGTTGTAGGTCGTGGAATTGAGTCCCTGTGGGTCAATTTTAAGTGTGTCCACTTCGAGTGTTGTAGGTCGTGGAATTTAGTCTCTGTGGGGTCAATTGTAACTGTCCACCTCGAGTGTTATAGATCGTGGAATTGAGCCCCTGTGGTGTCAATTTTAAGTGTCCACCTCGAGTGTTGTAGATCGTGAGCCCCTGTGGGTTCTATTGTAAATGTGTCCACCTCGAGTGTTGTAGATCGTGGAATTGAGCCCCTGTGGGGTCAATTGTAACTGTGTCCACCTCGAGTGTTGTAGGTCGTGGAATTGAGCCCATGTGGGGTCAATTGTAAGTGGGTCCACTTCGAGTGTTGTAGATCGTGAGCCCCTGTCGGGTCAATTGTAAGTGTGTCCACCTCGAGTGTTGTAGGTCGTGGAATTGAGCCCCTGTGGGGTCAATTGTAAGTGTGTCCACCTCAAGTGTTTTAGGTCGTGGAATTGTGCCCCTGTGGGGTCAATTGTAAGTGTGTCAACCTCGAGTGTTGTAGGTCGTGGAATTTAATCCCTGTGGGGTCAATTGTAACTGTGTCCACCTCCAGTGTTGTAGATCGTGGAATCGAGCCCATGTGGTGTCAATTGTAAGTATCCACCACGAGTGTTGTAGATCGTGAGCCCCTGTGAGGTCTATTGTAAGTGTGTCCACCTCGAGTGTTGTAGATCGTGAGCCCCTGTGGATCTATTGTAAGTGTGTCCACCTCGAGTGTTGTAGATCGCGGAATTGAGCCCCTGTGGGGTCAATTGTAAGTGTGTCCACCTCGAGTGTTGTAGGTCGTGAAATTGAGCCCCTGTGGGGTCAATTGTAAGTGTGTCCACTTCGAGTGTTGTAGATCGTGAGCCCCTGTGGGGTCTATTGTAAGTGTGTCCACCTCGAGTGTTGTAGATCGTGGAATTGAGCCCCTGTGGGGTCAATTGTAAGTGTGTCCACCTCGAGTGTTGTAGGTTTAGGAATTGAGCCCATGTGGGGTCAATTGTAAGTGTATCCACCTCGAGTGTTGTAGGTCGTGGAATTTAGTCCCTGTGGGGTCTATTGTAAGTGTGTCCACCTCGAGTGTTGTAGGTCGTGGAATTGAGCCCATGTGGGGTCAATTGTAAGTGTGTCCACTTCGAGTGTTGTAGATCGTGATCCCCTGTGGAGTCAATTGTAAGTGTGTCCACCTCGAGTGTTGTGGGTCGTGGAATTGAGCCCCTGTAGGGTCAATTGTAAGTATGTCCACCTCAAGTGTTGTAGGTCGTGGAATTGAGCCCCTGTGGGGTCAATTGTAAGTATGTCCACCTCGAGTGTTGTAGGTCGTGGAATGAAATCCCTGTGGGGTCAATTGTAACTGTGTCCACCTCGAGTGTTGTAGATCGTGAGCCCCTGTGGGGTCTATTGTAAGTGTGTCCACCTCGAGTGTTGTAGATCGTGAGCCCCTGTGGGATCTATTGTAAGTGTGTCCACCTCTAGTGTTGTAGATCGTGGAATTGAGCCCCTGTGGGGTCAATTGTAAGTGTGTCCACCTCGAGTGTTGTAGGTCGTGAAATTGAGCCCCTGTGGGGTCAATTGAAAGTGTGTCCACCTCGAGTGTTGTAGGTTTAGGAATTGAGCCCAAGTGGGGTCAATTGTAAGTGTATCCACCTCGAGTGTTGTAGGTCGTGGAATTGATCCCCTGTGGGGTCAATTGTAAGTGTGTCCACTTAGAGTGTTGTAGATCGTGAGCCCCTGTGGTGTCTATTGTAAGTGTGTCCACCTCGAGTATTGTAGATCGTGGAATTGTGCCCCTGTGGGGTAAATTGTAAGTGTGTCCACCTCGGGTGTTGTAGGTCGTGGAATTGAGCCCCTGTGAGGTCAATTGTAAGTGTGTCCACCTTGAGTGTTGTAGGTCGTAGAATTGAGCCCCTGTGGGGTCAATTGTAAGTGTGTCCACCTCGAGTGTTGTAGGTCGTGGAATTTAGTCCCTGTGGGGTCAATTGTAACTGTCCACCTCGAGTGTTGTAGATCGTGGAATTGAGCCCCTGTGGTGTCAATTGTAAGTGTCCACCTCGAGTGTTGTAGATCGTCAGCCCCTGTGGGGTCTATTGTAAGTGTGTCCACCTCGAGTGTTGTAGATCGTGAGCCACTGTGAGGTCTATTGTAAGTGTGTCCACCTCGAGTGTTGTAGATCGTGGAATTGAGCCCCTGTGGGATCAATTGTAAGTGTCCATCTCGAGTGTTGTAGATCGTGAGCCCCTGTGGGGTCTATTGTACGTGTATCCACCTCGAGTGTTGTAGATCGTGAGCCCTTATGTGGCTATTGTAGGTGTGTCCACCTCGAGTGTTGTAGATCGTGGAATTGAGCCCCTGTGGGGTCTATTGTAAGTGTGTCCACCTCGATTGTTGTAGATCGTGAGCCCCTTTGAGGTCTATTGTAGGTGTGTCCACCTAGAGTGTTGTAGATCGTGGAATTGAGCCCCTGTGGGGTCAATTGTAAGTGTGTCCACTTCGAGTGTTGTAGATCGTGAGCCTTTGTGGGGGTCTATTGTAAGTGTGTCCACCTCGAGTGTTGTAGAACGTGGAATTGAGCCCATGTGGGGTCAATTGTAAGTGTGTCCATCTCGAGTGTTGTAGATCGTGAGCCCCTGTGGGGTCAATTGTAAGTGTGTCCACCTCGAGTGTTGTAGGTCGTGGAATGGAGCCACTGTGGGGTTAATTGTAAGTGTTTCCACCTCAAGTGTTGTAGGTCGTGGAATTGAGCCCCTGTGGGGTCAATTGTAAGTATGTCCACCTCGAGTGTTGTAGATCGTGGAATTTAGTCCCTGTGGGGTCAATTGTAACTGTCCACCTCGAGTGTTGTAGATCGTGGAATTGAGCCCCTGTGGTGTCAATTGTAAGTGTCCACCTCGAGTGTTGTAGATCGTGAGCCCCTGTGGGGTCTATTGTAAGTGTGTCCACCTCGAGTGTTGTAGATCGTGAGCCACTGTGAGGTCTATTGTAAGTGTGTCCACCTTGAGTGTTGTAGATCGTGGAATTGAGCCCCTGTGGGGTCTATTGTAAGTGTGTCCACCTCGAGTGTTGTAGATCGTGAGCCCCTGTGGGGTCTATTGTAGGTGTGTCCACCTCGAGTGTTGTAGATCGTGGAATTGAACCCCTGTGGGGTCAATTGTAAGTTTGTCCACTTAGAGTGTTGTAGATCGTGAGCCCCTGTGGTGTCTATTGTAAGTGTGTCCACCTCGAGTTTTGTAGATCGTGGAATTGTGCCCCTGTGGGGTCAATTGTAAGTGTGTCCACCTCGATTGTTGTAGGTCGTGTAATTGAGCCCATGTGGGGTCAATTGTAAGTGTGTCCACCTCGAGTGTTGTAGGTCGTGGAATTTAGTCCCTGTGGGGTCAATTGTAACTGTCCACCTCGAGTGTTGTAGATCGTGGAATTGAGCCCCTGTGGTGTCAATTGTAAGTGTCCACCTCGGGTGTTGTAGATCGTGAGCCCCTGTGGGGTCTATTGTAAGTGTGTCCACCTCGAGTGTTGTAGATCGTGAGCCCCTGTGAGGTCTATTGTAGGTGTGTCCACCTCGAGTGTTGTAGGTCGTGGAATTGAGCCCCTGTGTGGTCAATTGTAAGTGTGTCCACTTCGAGTGTTGTAGATCGTGAGCCCTTGTGGCGGTCTATTGTAAGTGTGTCCACCTCCAGTGTTGTAGATCGTGGAATTGAGCACCTGTGGGGTCAATTGTAAGTGTGTCCACCTCGAGTGTTGTAGGTCGTGGAATTGAGCCCATGTGGGGTCAATTGTAAGTGTGTCCACTTCGAGTGTTGTAGATCGTGATCCCCTGTGGAGTCAATTGTAAGTGTGTCCACCTCGAGTGTTGTGGGTCGTGGAATTGAGCCCCTGTAGGGTCAATTGTAAGTATGTCCACCTCAAGTGTTGTAGGTCGTGGAATTGAACCTCTGTGGGGTCAATTGTAAGTATCTCCACCTCGAGTGTTGTAGGTCGTGGAATGTAATCCCTGTGGGGTCAATTGTAACTGTGTCCACCTCGAGTGTTGTAGATCGTGAGCCCCTGTGGGGTCTATTGTAAGTGTGTCCACCTCGAGTGTTGTAGATCGTGAGCCCCTGTGGGATCTATTGTAAGTGTGTCCACCTCGAGTGTTGTAGATCGTGGAATTGAGCCCCTGTGTGGTCAATTGTAAGTGTGTCCACCTCGAGTGTTGTAGGTCGTGAAATTGAGCCCCTGTGGGGTCAATTGAAAGTGTGTCCACCTCGAGTGTTGTAGGTTTAGGAATTGAGCCCATGTGGGGTCAATTGTAAGTGTATCCACCTCGAGTGTTGTAGGTCGTGGGATTTAGTCCCTGTGGGGTCTATTGTAAGTGTGTCCATCTCGAGTGTTGTAGATCGTGGAATTGATCCCCTGTGGGGTCAATTGTAAGTGTGTCCACTTAGAGTGTTGTAGATCGTGAGCCCCTGTGGTGTCTATTGTAAGTGTGTCCACCTCGAGTATTGTAGATCGTGGAATTGTGCCCCTGTGGGGTCAATTGTAAGTGTGTCCACCTCGGGTGTTGTAGGTCGTGGAATTGAGCCCCTGTGAGGTCAATTGTAAGTGTGTCCACCTTGAGTGTTGTAGGTCGTAGAATTGAGCCCCTGTGGGGTCAATTGTAAGTGTGTCCACCTCGAGTGTTGTAGGTCGTGGAATCTAGTCCCTGTGGAGTCAATTGTAACTGTCCACCTCGAGTGTTGTAGATCGTGGAATTGAGCCCCTGTGGTGTCAATTGTAAGTGTCCACCTCGAGTGTTGTAGATCGTCAGCCCCTGTGGGGTCTATTGTAAGTGTGTCCACCTCGAGTGTTGTAGATCGTGGAATTGAGCCCCTGTGGGATCAATTGTAAGTGTCCACCTCGAGTGTTGTAGATCGTGAGCCCCTGTGGGGTCTATTGTACGTGTGTCCACCTCGAGTGTTGTAGATCGTGAGCCCTTATGAGGCTATTGTAGGTGTGTCCACCTCGAGTGTTGTAGATCGTGGAATTGAGCCCCTGTGGGGTCTATTGTAAGTGTGTCCACCTCGATTGTTGTAGATCGTGAGCCCCTTTGAGGTCTATTGTAGGTGTGTCCACCTCGAGTGTTGTAGATCGTGGAATTGAGCCCCTGTGGGGTCAATTGTAAGTGTGTCCACTTCGAGTGTTGTAGATCGTGAGCCTTTGTGGGGGTCTATTGTAAGTGTGTCCACCTCGAGTGTTGTAGAACGTGGAATTGAGCCCATGTGGCGTCAATTGTAAGTGTGTCCACCTCGAGTGTTGTAGGTCGTGGAATTGAGCCCATGTGGGGTCAATTGTAAGTGTGTCCATCTCGAGTGTTGCAGATCGTGAGCCCATGTGGGGTCAATTGTAAGTGTGTCCACCTCGAGTGTTGTAGGTCGTGGAATGGAGCCCCTGTGGGGTTAATTGTAAGTGTTTCCACCTCAAGTGTTGTAGGTCGTGGAATTGAGCCCCTGTGGGGTCAATTGTAAGTATGTCCACCTCGAGTGTTGTAGATCGTGGAATTTAGTCCCTGTGGGGTCAATTGTAACTGTCCACCTCGAGTGTTGTAGATCGTGGAATTGAGCCGCTGTGGTGTCAATTGTAAGTGTCCACCTCGAGTGTTGTAGATCGTGAGCCCCTGTGGGGTCTATTGTAAGTGTGTCCACCTCGAGTGTTGTAGATCGTGAGCCACTGTGAGGTCTATTGTAAGTGTGTCCACCTCGAGTGTTGTAGATCGTGGAATTGAGCCCCTGTGGGGTCAATTGTAAGTGTGTCCACTTCGAGTGTTGTAGATCGTGAGCCCTTGTGGGGGTCTATTGTAAGTGTGTCCACCTCGAGTGTTGTAGATCGTGGAATTGAGCCACTGTGGGGTAAATTGTAAGTGTGTCCACCTCGAGGGTTGTAGGTCGTGGAATTGAGCCCATGTGGGGTCAATTGTAAGTGTGTCCACTTCGAGTGTTGTAGATCGTGAGCCCCTGTGGGGTCAATTGTAAGTGTGTCCACCTCGAGTGTTGTAGGTCGTGGAATTGAGCCCCTGTGGGGTCAATTATAAGTGTGTCCACCTCAACTGTTGTAGGTCGTGGAATTGAGCCCCTGTGGGGTCAATTGTAAGTGTGTCCACCTCGAGTGTTGTAGGTCGTGGAATTGAGCCCCTGCGGGGTCAATTGTAAGTATGTCCACCTCGAGTGTTGTAGGTCGTGGAATTTAATCCCTGTGGGGTCAATTGTAAGTGTGTCCACCTTGAGTGTTGTAGATCGTGGAATTGAGCCCCTGTGGTGTCAATTGTAAGTGTCCACCTCGAGTGTTGTAGATCGTGAGCCCCTGTGGGGTCTATTGTAAGTGTGTCCACCTCGAGTGTTGTAGATCGTGAGCCCCTGTGGGATCTATTGTAAGTGTGTCCACCTCGAGTGTTGTAGATCGTGGAATTGAGCCCCTGTGGGGTCAATTGTAAGTGTGTCCGATTCGAGTGTTGTAGATCGTGAGCCCTTGTGGGGGTCTATTGTAAGTGTGTCCACCTCGAGTGTTGTAGAACGTGGAATTGAGCCCCTGTGGGGTCAATTGTAAGTGTGTCCACCTCGAGTGTTGTAGGTCGTGGAATTGAGCCCATGTGGGGACAATTGTAAGTGTGTCCACTTAGAGTGTTGTAGATCGTGAGCCCCTGTGGGGTCAATTGTAAGTGTGTCCACCTCGAGTGTTGTAGGTCGTGGAATGGAGCCCCTGTGGGGTCAATTGTAAGTGTTTCCACCTCAAGTGTTGTAGGTCGTGGAATTGAGCCCCTGTGGGGTCAATTGTAAGTATGTCCACCTCGAGTGTTGTAGGTCGTGAAATTTAATCCCTGTGGGGTCAATTGTAAGTGTGTCCACCTCGAGTGTTGTAAGTCATGGAATTGAGCCCCTGCGGGGTCAATTGTAAGTGTGTCCACCTCGAGTGTTGTAGGTTGTGGAATTTAGTCCCTGTGGGGTCTATTGTAAGTGTGTCCATCTCGAGTGTTGTAGATCGTGAGCCCATGTGGGGTTAATTGTAAGTGTGTCTACCTCGAGTGTTGTAGGTCGTGGAATTGAGCCCCTACGGGGTCCATTGTAAGTGTGTCCACCTCGAGTGTTGTAGATCGTGAGTCCCTGTTGTTTCTATTGTAAGTGTGTTCACCTCGAGTGTTGTAGATCGTGGAATTGAGCCCTTGTGGGGTCAATTGCAAGTGTGTCCACCTCGAGTGTTGTAGGTCGTGGAATTGAGCCCCTGTGGGGTCAATTGTAAGTGTGTCCACTTCGAGTGTTGTAGATCGTGAGCCCTTGTGTGGGTATATTGTAAGTGTGTCCACTTCGAGTGTTGTAGGTCGTGTAATTGAGCCCCTGTGGGGTCAATTGTAAGTGTGTCCACCTCGAGTGTTGTAGGTCGTGGAATTGAGCCCCTGTGGGGTCAATTGTAAGTGTGTCCACTTCGAGTGTTGTAGATCGTGAGACCCTGTGGGGTCAATTGTAAGTGTGTCCACCTCGAGTGTTGTAGGTCGTGGAATTGAGCCCCTGTGGGGTCAATTGTAAGTGTGTCCACCTCGAGTGTTGTAGGTCGTGGAATTGAGCCCCTGTGGGGTCAATTGTAAGTGTGTCCACCTCGAGTGTTGTAGGTCGTGGAATTGAGCCCATGTGGGGTCAATTGTAAGTGTGTCCACCTCGAGTGTTGTAGGTCGTGGAATTGAGCTCCTGTGGGGTCAATTGTAAGTGTGTCCACCTCGAGTGTTGTAGGTCGTGGAATTGAGCCCCTGTGGGGTCAATTGTAAGTGTGTCCACTTCGAGTGTTGTAGATCGTGAGCCCCTGTGGGGTCTATTGTAAGTGTGTCCACCTCGACCGTTGTAGATCGTGAGCCCCTGTGGGGTGAATTGTAAGTGTGTCCACCTCGAGTGTTGTAGGTCGTGGAATTGAGCCCATGTGGGGTCAATTGTAAGTGTGTCCACCTCGAGTGTTGTAGGTCGTGGAATTTAGTCCCTGTGGGGTCTATTTTAAGTGTGTCCATCTCGAGTGTTGTAGATCGTGGAATTGAGCGCATGTGGGGTCAATTGTAAGTGTGTCTACCTCGAGTGTTGTAGGTCGTGGAATTGAGCCCCTACGGGGTCCATTGTAAGTGTGTCCACCTCGAGTGTTGTAGATCGTGAGTCCCTGTTGTTTCTATTGTAAGTGTGTTCACCTCGAGTGTTGTAGATCGTGGAATTGAGCCCTTGTGGGGTCAATTGCAAGTGTGTCCACCTCGAGTGTTGTAGGTCGCGGAATTGAGCCCCTGTGGGGTCAATTGTAAGTGTGTCCACTTCGAGTGTTGTAGATCGTGAGCCCTTGTGTGGGTATATTGTAAGTGTGTCCACTTCGAGTGTTGTAGGTCGTGTAATTGAGCCCCTGTGGGGTCTATTGTAAGTGTGTCCACCTCGACCGTTGTAGATCGTGAGCCCCTGTGGGGTGAATTGTAAGTGTGTCCACCTCGAGTGTTGTAGGTCGTGGAATTGAGCCCATGTGGGGTCAATTGTAAGTGTGTCCACCTCGAGTGTTGTAGGTCGTGGAATTTAGTCCCTGAGGGGTCTATTTTAAGTGTGTCCATCTCGAGTGTTGTAGATCGTGGAATTGAGCGCATGTGGGGTCAATTGTAAGTGTGTCCACCTCGAGTGTTGTAGGTCGTGGAATTTAGTCCCTGTGGGGCTATTTTAAGTGTGCCCATCTCGAGTGTTGTAGATCGTGAGCCCATCATCTCATCAAATACAATCTGGTCTCACTATGAGATAGCTGCAACCTGGTCTCACCATGAGATAGCTGCAACCTGTCTCACCAAGAGATAGCTGCAATCTGGTCTCACCATGAGATAGCTGCAACAATCGTTCACGCACGCTCACTAAAAACGGGAGAGAAGCGGTGTGCACGAGAAAGGTAAACCGTTCCCGGTCCACTAATGACACCCGGTGTGTTACTCTTGTAAAGTCATTAATGAGAAAAGGACGACGGGATTGAAATTATGGAACATATCCTTGGTCATGTATGACACAGATATTCCGTAATGGTTAACCAAATCATTTTGGCGACCGTAAAAATATAATTTTAATATCGACGAAATTGTACTGCACCCCCCGGAAAGGGGTCCGTTTTTTGTCCGTTAGTTATGCGAGACAAATACTATCCAGATCTCGCCCTTAGAATGGGACGTTAATGAGCGTCCCGTCAACATTTAATGTCGCACGCATTACAAGTAGAAGATAAATGCAACAGTTGCTAATCAACAACAGTTTAAGAGTCCTCATTTATGCATAGAAACATTTCCCGACTATATCCATTATATACCCATAGCAATCTAAGCTTCCGTCTATTCGTCCGTCACAGAATCGTGTTTTACCGACATGAGCAAGTGAGTGATTGTTGTTTAACGCCAACTCAGCAATTTTTCAGCTATATCATGGTGACAACAAGTTAATTTTCAATGAGATGATGATGAGGTTCGCTTTGTGCTAGAAAAACACGCTGAGTTGGATTTTTAAAGCGCTAGCTCACTGAAACAAGTCAGCGGGCAGACATGTTGCTCCACTCGGAAACATTATTCTAATTCCGAACCAACCAGCATTTCCTTTCTCCTTAATGCTGCGTACTTAGCGGAGAAGCAACAAATGCCAGTTTAATAGTCTTTGATTTGACCCGATCCGCGCTCGAACCCACGATCTATCGCACTCGAGGCGAGCACACAAACCATTACGCCACCGATGCGGTTTTTTACTTACAAAATTAATTATTTCAAAACTTATAATTGTGTCATGAATATAACTTTAAGACTGCCCACTTGGATTCAATTAAGCATTATCCTCTATGTTTACAATGTATATTACTTTGACTCGATATCGATTCCAATACAGCTTTGTAAATTACAAAAGAGGGTGCACTCGACTTGCAGCCGCAAATGATAAAGTTTACCAGTTCCTTGCCCAGGGTCGGTGGTTCTCTCCGGGTACTCCGGCTTCCTCCACCACTAAAACTGGTCGCCATGATATAGCTGAAATATTGCTGAAAGTGGCGTTAAACACCAAAATTCAAAATTCAAATTCAATTCCAATAAAGTTTAAGGATACCAAAGGGGTAATCAGAAGCCGTAAATCGAAAAAGAACACAAAATGCAATGCTCAAAAGGACAAACAATAATATACATGATTTGTTTTATTGCGTAATGTGGTGCACATCATGACTTATGCATATGAGAAACACGGTCGATTTAATGCAGGAACTACTAGTACTTGATACAGCTGACACTCAAAATATGTTTATTACCTTGTCAATCACCTTAAAATCGACAATGGAGGAATATTAACCACTAAATTCGACGGCAAATTTGATGACTTCATTTATGGAATAGTTTTCCTTTCATCAGTAGCAATATTCCAGCAGCACCAGCGTATGTAATTTATATTTCACAACACCTATGTTATTTTAGGGCATGTGTCAAGTACAGTTATTTTCTTCTGGGCAGTGCTCGGTCGCTAACGCAAAATGTATTACTCATACAAGGCTACGTTGCTCCTCGGTTGAAATAATTGCTGCAAAATTCCAAGGTTGCCATCACGAACTTGGTGGATCGTTACGAAATATCTATAGCACCAATGACAATGGATCTTTTCCTTTATTCGTAAATTTTTTTCTTTCTTTTATCATCGAGAAGTCTTTTACCGGAATTGACTTTATACGAGTAACACAGTTGGTGTTTTATTAAAAATAGGATCTTCTAACCCTTCGCGAACATCTGCTTTCATCCCCGATGTTTTGGTGAAGTCCGACCATGTTGCTTATTTTTATAGTTTTCTGTGGTGTTTTGTGTTTTCTTTTTGCTTTGTTTGTCTTCATCCAGTGTCGTGTTTGCGCAATTTTGCCAGTGTCCCTGGATTGTCCGTTCTTGGAAAAAACACTAAACAGTACCCTAAAGTTTGAGCGATACGAGCCCCACAAATAACTGAGGGTGAGCCTATCAACAAATTAAGAGTGTGTACAAACAAGGAGGAAGCTATGACATGTCAAACTCATCTTTTATAATACCGCTTGTATTTCTACCTAACATTGTATCACCATCCATAGAGCACTGTGTGATATACAGCCCTACCATACATAATGCAGAGTGGAACATCATCAACAATTCAACACACTCTAATACAAACCTTAAACTTCTAAGAAGAGTTTGAAGATACCAAGGGGATAATCAAAATCCGTAAATCGAAGAACAGACAACACAATGGCCAAAAAAACCAGAGGCTCTCAAGAGCCTGTATCGTTCACCTGGTTATAAAAAGAACCAATTGGTCCTATGTAAAAACTATGTCCTGCAGTGGTAGTCATCTTGGAATTCCGATTAACATAAAAAACACAAAGTTTGTAAAGGACCTTCTAATGATTGATGCACAGTTTAGGTTCAATCAGTGCAATAGCTTCAGAGAAGAAAATATTTCTGTATTTTCCCATATCATGCAGGGGTTTCAAAGTGGGCCGGTACCCGGTACTTTTACCCGTCTGAGATCGTGTATAGTACCGGCAGAAATTACTGAATCCCCAAAATTAGCGGTGGTCAAAACCACAAGTACGATAGGCTTGTGGAATATTTTTCATAAAAAAATAATGATCATGTCAATTGCGTCACGACCAAGTTGATGGGATATTCCCTGTTTTAAAAATAACTTTATCTTAGAATCGTAAATAGCAGTTTGCGCATGCGGTAAATAGATATGTTTTCGCCCCAATATCTTTTCATCCTTGTGTAAAACTCGGACCGGAACAAAGCCGACATCATTTCAAAATAAAAAATGACCGATTACAAATTATGTTCAAACACAATTTAGTGTAATCTTCAGTAATATAAGCATGATCATTATGTATTATGAATATGTGACTACACAATATTTTGTGCGATTTTTTTTATCCATTTAAAACCCAGGGTCGAATCATTCTGGGGCGTACTGTCGTGTTGCTTAACTCCGTCCATATTGTTTAACTTCCGGTATAAAAAAATAAAAAGCTATGGCTAAATAAATAAATAAATATAAATAAATAAAGTTTTATTTAGAGTCGATACATATCACAACATACATAAAAAAACACAAGCTCTACAGAGCTTTTCAAATCGACTATGCATAAAACAAAAACAACATACATGCATACATACAAGGTACATAAAAATACTAGCTAATTTATTTACATATTATGACGGTGCCCTACCGCGGTTGTTCACAGAAAGTGTGCTGAAAAACATTTTTAAAAGGGGGTACGAGGAGATAAGGGATAGAACATTACTAGAAATCTTGAAAAAGGACCGGACATGGCTCAAATACGAATTACATTGTAATGTCAAAACACCGGCCCCACTTGTTTTCCAAAATAATTTAACTTTTGCGATTCAAAAGTTAATAAATGTCTTCCCGCGAATCGTTTTTGTTCGAACATTTTTTTTGCATATATGTCGTGAAAGTAACAATATATATTGTTTTTGTTTAATTATATTTGTATTGATCTATTAAAATTATAAATTTTATTAAAGATTGATGATTGCAAATTAAATTTATATGTTTCATTAATTAGGACACTTATATGTCTTGATCCGTGCCAATGGTCTTTGATGAGTTTAATTACTGGTAATAAAGTAAGAAAACACACAAGCCAAGGTATTGTGAAAAAGAAAAGGACAAAGCCAACAAAAGAATTTTGAGAAGTTTAAGCTGTGATAACAATGGCTTGGTCAAGCCTAGCTGCGGAACCGTAGCTCTTAATGGTCCTTTTGGTTTTTTTAAGATATGGCGGACTATCTATGAATATTCTTGGCTGAAGTCTGTAAACTGAAATATTCAATAAAGAAATTGGGGGGGGGGGGGGGGGGGGGGGGGGGGGAGGGAAATCCAGGCATTATGCATGGTCTTCACTCTTGGTGAAATCTGAACTCTAAAGTTAATGGGATTTTTCTTTCAAAAACACTTAATGTTTTGCAGTCTCTGAAGTACATTTTTTGGTCCACAAAATGCTAGATTTCAGGAGCTTCCGCACCCTGAACCCCTTACGGCTCTCAGCCTAAATTTTTAGGTACCTCCTAAAATTTAAGAAGTACCTCCTATTATAAACCAGAAGCTCCCAGGAGCCTGTAATCGCTCACCTGGATCAAAGCTGCTTTCAATAACAACGCAATTGCACAGTGGTGGCCATTTTGGGGGGAGAACGCGACTGCCGGACACAATTTTGGAAGAGGACCATCCAATGACTATTCCATCCAAGTTTGGTTCTAATTGAGCTACTGGTTTCAGACAAGAAGATTTTTATGTGAATTTCCCATAGGTTCCTATGTTAAACTAAGTTCGGCTGTGGGGGCCATCTTGGTCGAAGGGCCGAACCGCCTGACATATTTTTGGAAGAGAACCATCCAATGACTATTTCATCAACATTTAGTTCTTATTGAGCAAATGGTTTCAACCAAGAAGATTTTTATGGGAATTTCCCATAGGGTCCTATGTTAAATTAAGTTCGGCTGTGGTGGCCATCTTGGTCGGAGGTCTGGAATGCTAGACATAATTTTGGAAGGGGACCACCCAAGGATCATTTCAGCAAAGCTTGGTTGAGATTTGCTCAGTAGTTTCAGAGGAGAAGATTTTTTTTTAATTTCATCCCCCCTTTTTTCTATTTCTAGCTTAGTGGCCATCTTGGTTGGAAGTCGGGATCACCGGACACAATTTTGGAAGGGGGCCATCCAAGGACTATTCCACCAAAGTTTTGTTGCAATTGGCCCAGTGGTTTCTGAGGAGAAGATTTCTATGTGAATTTCCCATAGGTTCCTATGCTAAGCTAAGTTCGGCTGTCGGGGCCATCTTGGTCAAAGGGTCGAATCGCCAGACACATTTTTGGAAGAGAATCATCCAATGACTATTTCATCAAAATTTTGTTGTTATTGAGCAAAGGGTTTCAGACGAGAAGATTTTTATAGGAATTTCCCATAGGGTCCTATGTTAAATTAACTTCGGCTGTGGTGGCCATCTTGGTCGGAGTTCTGAAATGCTGGACACAATTTTGGAAGAGGACCACCCAAGAATCATTTCAGCAAAATTTGGTTGAGATTGGCTCAGTAGTTTCAGAGGAGAAGATTTTTTTTAAATTTCATCCCCCCCCCCTTTTTTTCTAATTTGCATAATTGGTCAAAATCGGCAAAAGTTCAAAGTTCATAAAAAATCCAGTAATATATGTTAAAAATCTCATCATTATGCTTATACAGTTCAAATTTGGGCACATTCTGGCTTAAAATAGAGCTGTTTTGGCCATTTGAAGAAATTTCTATTTTTAGTAATGGTGGCCATCTTGGATACAGGACGGCGCTGACGGACACAATTTTGAAAGGGACCCACCCAGGGACCATCCCTGCCAGGTTTGATTTAATTTGGTTCAGCGGTTTCAGAGGAGAAGATTTAAATGTGATCTTTTATCAAAATATGCCTAATTTGCATAATCGGTATAAATCGGCTGAAAGAAAAATTTCAAACAAAAACCCCAAACATATGCTAAACTACTCCCTGCCATGTAGCTGCAGTTAAAATTTGAGCTCATTTTGACTTATACTAAAGCAGCAATGGACAATTGAAGAAATTTCTATTTTTAGTAACAGCAGCCATCTTGAATGGAGAGCAGGGCTGTTAGACACAATTTTGAAAGGGACCCAGCCAGGGACCATCCCTGCCAGGTTTGGTTTAATTTGGTTCAGCGGTTTCAGAGGAGAAGATTTAAATGTGATCTTTTATCAAAATATGCCTAATTTGCATAATCGGTATATATCGGCTGAAAGAAAAATTTCACCAAAAAAACACCCGGAATATATGTTAAACTACACCTTGTCATGTAGCTGCAGCAAAAATTTTAGCTCATTTTGACTTACACTAAAGCAGCAATGGACAATTAAAATTTCATCCCCCCTTTTCTCTATTTTTAGCTTGGCGGCCATCTTGGTTGGAAATCGGGATCACCGGACACAATTTTGGAAGGGGGCCATCCAAGGACCATTCCACCAAAGTTTGGTTGCATTTGGTCCAGTGGTTTCTGAGGAGAAGATTAAAATATGAAATGTTGACGGACGGACGACGGACGAAAAATGATGACAATAGCTCACATGGCCTAAAGGCCAGGTGAGTTAAAAACTTTGAAATCCCTGCATATGGTCCTGTGTTAATATTATAACCTGTGGTGGCAGCCATCTTGGATTTCGGATCGGCATAAAAAACCCAAACTTTATAGAGGACCTTCAAATGATTATTCCTGGCCAGTTTGGTTTCAGAGAAGAAGCGTTTTGAAACATTTTTCCCATAGGGTCCAATGCTAAACTAAGTCCTGCTGTAGCTGCCATCTTCCATTTTATATCAGAACAAAAAACCTAAACTTTGTAGAGGACCATCCAAAGAACATTCCTGTCTAGTTTGGATAATGATTCAGTCTGATTTGTAGTTTCTGAGAAGAAGGCATTTGAACATTTTCCCATAGGGTTCAATGTTAATCTATGTTCTGCGGTGGTGGCCATTTTGGATTTCCGATCAGCATAAAAAACAGAAACTTTATAGAGGACCTTCCAATGATCATTCCTGGGCAGTTTGGTTTCAATTGTCCAGTGGGTTTCAGAGAAGAAGCGTTTTGAAACATTTTCCCCATAAGGTTCAATGTTAAACTAAGTCCTGCCGTAGCCACCATTTTGAATTTTATATCGGAACAAAAAACCTACAGTTTGTAGAGGACCATCCAATGAACATTCATGTACAGTTTGGCTTTAATCATATTTGTAGTTTCTGAAAAGAAGGCATTTGAACATTTTCCCATAGGATCCAATGGTAATCTATGTCCTGCGGTGGCGGCCATCTTGGATTTCCGATCAACATAAAACACAGTAACTTTATAGAGGACCTTCCAATGATCATTCCTGGGCAGTTTGGTTTCAATTGTCCAAGTGGTTTCAGAGAAGAAGCGTTTTGAAACATTTTCCCCATAGGGTTCAATGTTAAACTACGTCCTGCCGTAGCGGGCGTAGTGGTCGCCATTTTGAATTTCATATTGGAACAAAAAACCTAAAGTTTGTAGAGGACCATCCAATGAACATTCATGTACAGTTTGGCTTTAATCATATTTGTAGTTTCTGAAAATTTCCCATTAGGGTCCAATGTTAATCTATGTCCTGCGGTGGTGGCCATCTTGGATTTCCGATCGGCATAAAAAACAGAAACTTGGTAAAGGACATTCCAATGATCATCCATTTACAGTTTGGGTTCAGTCAGTTCATTAGTTTCAGAGAAGAAGAAATTTGAAATTTCAGCCAATCAGAGCATATTATTGGCCCTGGCAGCCATGTTGAATATCCGACTGGAACGAAAAACAAAAATGTGTAGATGACCATCCAAGGAACATTCCTGCTAGGTTTGGTTCCAATTGGCCCTGTGGTTTCAGAGAAGAAGCTTGAAATGTGAAAAGCTTACAGACGACGGACGCCAAGTGATGGCAATAGTTCACATGGATCTTTGGTCCAGGTGAACTAAAAAGGACAAAAGGACAAACAACGATTTAAAAAACATGCACATACAACTAAAAATCGAGTAACACAAACCTCACTAAAAACCGGGGGTGAACACAGATGCTCCGGAAGGGTAAGCAGTTCCTGCTCCACTAGTGGCACCCGTCATATTAATCTAGTTAGCAACCCGGTGATAAGTCATGAATGAGGAAAGGAGTGTGAAGTGTTTACGACAAGTGGAACATATCCGTGGTCATTTGTAACACAGATATTCCATAATGGTCAAACAAGTCTAAACACAGAAATGAAATGAAATCGATGGATATCTGAGTATTGGCTTAGTACACACACAACATAGTGGCAGGGTTAAACCAGCAAGTGAGATCCCAATTCCTCCTCCTCATATTTAAATCTAAATTAAAAATAAATAAATAAATAAATAGATAAAAAATAAATTAAATTGAAAAAAAAACAAACAAACAAACAAACAAACAAGACAAAGCTGTCCAAATTGGCTTCCACTCAAAACACCAAACATTATTCAGAAAAATTACCATAACAGTCAGTGCCCATTGGATGTAGACCATTGCTATAAGGAGTAAAAATCTTAATTAAATTATTCTAGTAGATTTAATATTAAAAAAAATCACAAACATATTTGCCCTACTTATGTGTAAGTCAATGAAATATCACATTTTTATCTCATTTAAGTTTTAATTATACATATTTGAAAAAAATAGTGATTGCAAAAAATTGTACAATACATATTCAATATATAACAAGCATGAAATGTTTATTGTTTAAAAAATATATAAGTATACATATGTATATTTGCTCCAAGAAGTATATATGTAAGATGAGCAAAACATCCAACGTTTTTCCCATAGTGTATCATAATGACAAATATATTTGCTTAAAGTGAAATCCTAGCTTCAAATGCAACACAGGATGGATATTGAAAATTTTACAGCATATATTATTCTTTAAGGAAATATAGCAGTGTTATTGAGCATTTCTTGTTTAACGAAAAGTATATAATATATCTAAAATGAGTAAAACATCCTATATCGCCCCCTAAAAAAAAAATTCTTCAGCAATCTGTAAATTAAGTTTTCAAACGTAACTCCCCTACTGTCAATAACATATATACATATTGGATTTCTTAAAAGCACAATTTTTTTAATTTTGGAAAATAAATATCATTGCTACTGCAAATTTCTTGTTCTAAAAAGTACATATAACATCCAAGATAAAGAAAATATCCAACGCGTTTCTATAAATTAAGCTTTCTAATGTTACACATCAACTGCGATTAACTTCTAGTATAATTAATGACAATCTTATTTTTTTTTTATTATATTGATACTTACTGGGCATTTCTATTTCAAAATTATATACAGAACATGAGTAACGTACATGTAATTAAAACGTAGATACAAAATTATATACAGGACATGAGTAACGTACATGTAATTAAAATGTAGATACAAAATTATATACAGGACATGAGTAACGTACATGTAATTAATACGTAGATACAAAATTATATACAGAACATGAGTAACGTACATGTAATTAAAACGTAGATACAAAATTTAGTGCACGCAACATGTCAACAGATGATGTCTTCAGCAATTTGATAATGTAGTTTTCTAAAGGGAATAACATATGATTGTTGTAGTATGAATATTGGAAAAAGCATAAATTGATATTTTGTGGATGAAATATCAGTGTGACTGGGCATTTCCTGCTCTAAAAAGTACACAAAATATATAAGATGATATATTAATTACACAAGGTCTACAAAATATATAAGATGATATATTAATTACACAAGGTTTATAAAATATATAAGATGATATATTAATTACACAAGGTTTATAAAATATACAAAGGCTGTTAAGCTGCATTTGTAATAATTATATTCAAACTTTGGTCTTCAAGTTACCTTCAAACTTTACATATCCACCTGTTTCAAGCACATTTTTCGTATTCTAAACAAGTGATGGCATACGTTTGATTGCATCTTTCCAATACTCAAAGAGAGCTCAATTTTTTTGTGGATAGGTTCCAATTCATCATCTAAAACCTTAAAATTCATCACCTCTATATAAAAAAGGATCAATCGAATCTGAAGACCAATCATTGTTAGTGTAAACGGATATTAAGAGACAGACCATTTTGATTCCAAGTTAAGGGATTTCAAAATTATGGAAAAAATTATAGTACACTTTTAAACCTACCAATATCTAAACATTTGTTTTCATGTTGATGAATATCAGATGATATTCATTTTCTGTAAGTAATCTGATTAAGACAGGCACAGTACATATTGAACAGTTATACAGTAACTACTACAATATAATACTTATTAAGACAGGCACAGTACATATTGAACAGTTATACAGTAACTACTACAATATAATACTTATTAAGACAGGCACAGTACATATTGAACAGTTATACAGTAACTACTACAATATAATACTTATTAAGACAGGCACAGTACATATTGAACAGTTATACAGTAACTACTACAATATAATACTTATTAAGACAGGCACAGTACATATTGAACAGTTATACAGTAACTACTACAATATAATACTTATTAAGACAGGCACAGTACATATTGAACAGTTATACAGTAACTACTACAATATAATACTTATTAAGACAGGCACAGTACATATTGAACAGTTATACAGTAACTACTACAATATAATACTTATTAAGACAGGCACAGTACATATTGAACAGTTATACAGTAACTACTACAATATAATACTTATTAAGACAGGCACAGTACATATTGAACAGTTATACAGTAACTACTACAATATAATACTTATTAAGACAGGCACAGTACATATTGAACAGTTATACAGTAACTACTACAATATAATAGTCCTTCCTTCTTATTTCTCTGAAATTCACAGAAACATGGTAAAATAGATTGTACATACAACTTAGAAATAAAGATATATCTCAAAACAAAGTCCTGCACAATTTAACTACAAAGGAGGTTATAATATTTATTTCTCTTTGAGACGAACAAAGAGGCAGAGTTGGAACAACAAACACTTTGGTCTTTCGCTGCATGATATTACAATATCAAATAGAAAACTAGAGGCTCCCAGGAGCCTGTATAGCTTACCTGGGTATAATAACAACATCAGTCAATAAAACTTGATAACTTCGGTCAAAAAATAAATTTAGGCAGGGGGTTCCCCCTTTAATGTAAGTTATCAACATTGCTGTAAAAAAACATTTTTAAATGTGAATGATTCTCAAAATTTAGCTTTTGCTACTTCACATTTTGTAATAGAGTTGCTTCCCTTTGATTATTTGAGTAACCAAAAGCAGTGAAAGTCAACAAAAAAAATGCATTTCAAGAGGAATAACTCTTCACACAGTTGTCGGACATGTCAGATTTCTGATATTATGAAAATTTTTTGAGTTATTACCCAAAAACCTGCAATTTGACCATATGTTCTATTTTTAGTAACAACGGCCATGTTGGTTGGTGCACGGCATCACCGGACACAATTTTGAAACTAGACACCCTAGTGATCATTCAGACCAAGTTTGGTTTCAATTGATCTAGTAGTTTCAGAGGAGAAGATTTTTTAAAAAGTTTACGACGTATGACGGACACCAAGTGATGGCAATAGCTCACCTGGTGAGCTAAAAATGTAAGAGAAGCAAAATATAGCTTGGATATAAGTTACTCAAATACTGACATAAAAATACAATACTTAATATAATACAATATTTGTGTAGCATATAATTGATTCGTTAAAATTTGAAGTAAAAAATACATGTCGTAATTAAAAAATCTAACTTTGAACAAACGACTACATTTCATTTATTTCTTAAAATCCTAAAATATGCTGCAAACTACAGAACTAGTTTCAATGAGATTGTATTCACATTTGAAGGTTACATGTAGTAAAAACATTTTACTGTAGAAGTGAGCATATGACGTCATATATTTATTACAACCTCTATAAATAAATGTGATATGGACGAACAATGCATTTCGCAAAATTGAATTTTGTAAAACTATATTGTTCCGCTCTGTTGAAAAAACAAGGAGGCGAAGACACTTTTGCTTATCATGTATCACATTCAAATGATGGATTACAATTTGTTATGAAATATCGCAAGTTAAAAATTTATAATTTTTGGGAACTTGCCAAGAATAGCTAGAAGATACCAATGGGGGTGATCGTAAATTAAATAAGGTCAAACAATGATCTACAAAACACTACACAGAAAACTAACGATTGAGCAATACGAACCACCCCCAGGAAACTCATGTTATCCAGAAGGGTGAGCAGTTCCTGCTTCACTAGTGGCCAATGTTCATAAAAAAAAACAATTAAATATTAACTCGATTTGATAGCAAACCCTAATCCACCATCAATCGTGATAAAACCTGTGCACATATATGTTTTACAGTTTTTTTCTCTATGAAGTATTTCCAAGTAAGCAGACAATCTTACAAAGTTCACATCAGTTTTTCGCCTTTTTCTTCTTCTGTTTCCATGCTCCTAATATAGGCGTGTCGTGTTTGTTTCTGTAAAATTTCAAGTTGCCATCTGATTCCTTGTTCGTAGCAGTCAAACTTGGGAATTCATCTGCTGTCTTCACACCTTCAGTTTCCATTGATTTAGTATCTTCACTATGTACTTTCCCGTCAAGTACATGATCCAATGATACTAACTTGTCACTTTCAATTGAGTTTGGGCTGATAAAATCGATTAGAGACAACGGTCGAGACTCTCTTTGCGGAACACGTTCTTTACGGTTTTTGTTACGTCTTCTAACAAATCCACTTGAATTGTGCTTCACTTGTTTCTCCGTAGTGTTATAATCTATTCTACTAGATACTTCAGGTTTTATATCCACTTTAGGTTTTATCTCTTTCCAGTTGTGTTCATCAGGATTAGACTGCCCTTTATTCGGATTCTTTCGCACGCTATCATTAGCTAGTCGGGAATTGAATTCAGCCAGTGTATCTCTGCTATTACGAAATTGTATGTTGTCTTTCCTCTTCGCTAAATTCTGTGATACATCGCCATCTTCATTTTGTTTGCCTGTTGCCGGTACAGTAGAACATACTGGTGGTTTATGACATACATTACATGTAGTATTTACTGTTGATGGAAACACATGTCCTACAATAATAGTAGATCAAAGTTTGCTTGATGTTGAGTAATGGCTATATATTTCTTGAGAAATTTATCCTTAATTTTCAACTTTTATTTTTAACATTTGGTATAGATCTGCATACTTTCTTGAAGAAAATCTGAACTAAATGAACCATTATGTAGACATCTTGGTATTATAATGGAATTATCTGTTAGTTGTTATACTAAGCTATGTAAGTGTTTATATAATATATTTTATCCTGCAATCAGTACATTTGCTGTAGAAATATGCTATACGAATAAATTTTTGTTTTATTCGTACTAGACGAATAAACTTTTCAGCCTACGAATAAATTTTCCTGGTACCCTGTAGCTATGTGCAGCGGAGGGCGCAGACAAGTATGAAACTGGTACTAATGTAACGCGGACCACGAAGAAGACACCCTTGACAACATTTATGAAAGGCGGGGAATGACGCTAGTTTCTGTCCTTTTTGTTTAAATCTGACAAGTTTTCCGACTTTTTTGACATTGTAGGATAAACACAATATACGTACATTGTCGTTAAATATAAAATTAATTTGTACTCGCTGCGAAACAGGCTTGAAAAGCTTGCCGAAGGCTCGCTATTCTGGCTGTTTCTAAAGCTCGTACAAATAAATTATATATTTACCGACAATGTACGTATATTGTATATTTATACTTTCTTCATTATCACACATTACATATTTGTCATTTTAATATCACCCTTTCTTCTACTTCTATAAAAAGCAGAACATCTCCAACAAGTTAAGGATTATGTCAGAGGTTGCACATTACAACTGAAAAAGGTTAAAACTATTGACACATTTCACAAAATAGTATTTGATAGAGAGAAAACAGCATTGAATGTTACAACTGAGAGAGACATAACTAGGCACTATAACTTGAATGTTACAACTGAGAGACACATAGCTAGGTACTATAACTTGAATGTTACAACTGAGTCACATAACTAGGTACTATAACTTGAATGTTACAACTGAGAGACACATAGCTAGGTACTATAACTTGAATGTTACAACTGAGAGACACATAACTAGGTACTATAACTTGAATGTTACAACTGAGAGACACATAACTAGGTACTATAACTTGAATGTTACAACTGAGACACATAACTAGGTACTATAACTTGAATGTTACAACTGAGACACATAACTAGGTACTATAACTTGAATGTTACAACTGAGACACATAACTAGGTACTATAACTTGAATGTTACAACTGAGAGACACATAACTAGGTACTATAACTTGAATGTTACAACTGAGAGACACATAACTAGGTACTATAACTTGAATGTTACAACTGAGACACATAACTAGGTACTATAACTTGAATGTTACAACTGAGAGACACATAACTAGGTACTATAACTTGAATGTTACAACTGAGACACATAACTAGGTACTATAACTTGAATGTTACAACTGAGAGACACATAGCTAGGTACTATAACTTGAATGTTACAACTGAGAGACACATAGCTAGGTACTATAACTTGAATGTTACAACTGAGAGACACATAACTAGGTACTATAACTTGAATGTTACAACTGAGAGACACATAACTAGGTACTATAACTTGAATGTTACAACTGAGACACATAACTAGGTACTATAACTTGAATGTTACAACTGAGACACATAACTAGGTACTATAACTTGAATGTTACAACTGAGAGACACATAACTAGGTACTATAACTTGAATGTTACAACTGAGACACATAACTAGGTACTATAACTTGAATGTTACAACTGAGAGACACATAACTAGGCACTATAACTTGAATGTTACAACTGAGAGACACATAACTAGGTACTATAACTTGAATGTTACAACTGAGACACATAACTTGGTACTATAACTTGAATGTTACAACTGAGAGACACATAGCTAGGTACTATAACTTGAATGTTACAACTGAGACACATAACTAGGTACTATAACTTGAATGTTACTACTAAGAGACACATAACTAGGTACTATAACTTGAATGTTACAACTGAGAGACACATAGCTAGGTACTATAACTTGAATGTTACAACTGAGACACATAACTAGGTACTATAACTTGAATGTTACAACTGAGAGACACATAACTAGGTACTATAACTTGAATGTTACAACTGAGACACATAACTAGGTACTATAACTTGAATGTTACAACTGAGACACATAACTAGGCACTATAACTTGAATGTTACAACTGAGAGACACATAGCTAGGTACTATAACTTGAATGTTACAACTGAGACACATAACTAGGCACTATAACTTGAATGTTACAACTGAGACACATAACTAGGCACTATAACTTGAATGTTACAACTGAGAGACACATAGCTAGGTACTATAACTTGAATGTTACAACTAAGAGACACATAGCTAGGTCCTATAACTTGAATGTTACAACTGAGACACATAACTAGGCACTATAACTTGAATGTTACAACTGAGAGACACATAGCTAGGTACTATAACTTGAATGTTACAACTGAGACACATAACTAGGCACTATAACTTGAATGTTACAACTGAGAGACACATAGCTAGGTACTATAACTTGAATGTTACAACTGAGACATAACTAGGTACTATAACTTGAATGTTACAACTGAGAGACACATAGCTAGGTACTATAACTTGAATGTTACAACTGAGACACATAGCTAGGTACTATAACTTGAATGTTACAACTGAGACACATAACTAGGCACTATAACTTGAATGTTACAACTGAGAGACACATAGCTAGGTACTATAACTTGAATGTTACAACTAAGAGACACATAACTAGGTACTATAACTTGAATGTTACAACTGAGAGACACATAGCTAGGTACTATAACTTGAATGTTACAACTGAGACACATAACTAGGTACTATAACTTGAATGTTACAACTGAGAGACACATAACTAGGTACTATAACTTGAATGTTACAACTGAGACACATAACTAGGTACTATAACTTGAATGTTACAACTGAGAGACACATAACTAGGTACTATAACTTGAATGTTACAACTGAGACACATAGCTAGGTACTATAACTTGAATGTTACAACTAAGAGACACATAACTAGGTACTATAACTTGAATGTTACAACTAAGAGACACATAACTAGGTACTATAACTTGAATGTTACAACTGAGACACATAACTAGGTACTATAACTTGAATGTTACAACTGAGAGACACATAACTAGGTACTATAACTTGAATGTTACAACTAAGAGACACATAACTAGGTACTATAACTTGAATGTTACAACTGAGAGACACATAGCTAGGTACTATAACTTGAATGTTACAACTGAGACACATAACTAGGTACTATAACTTGAATGTTACAACTGAGAGACACATAACTAGGTACTATAACTTGAATGTTACAACTGAGACACATAACTAGGTACTATAACTTGAATGTTACAACTGAGAGACACATAACTAGATACTATAACTTGAATGTTACAACTGAGAGACACATAACTAGGTACTATAACTTGAATGTTACAACTGAGACATAACTAGGTACTATAACTTGAATGTTACAACTGAGAGACACATAACTAGGTACTATAACTTGAATGTTACAACTGAGAGACACATAACTAGGTACTATAACTTGAATGTTACAACTGAGACACATAACTAGGTACTATAACTTGAATGTTACAACTGAGACATAACTAGGTACTATAACTTGAATGTTACAACTGAGAGACACATAACTAGGTACTATAACTTGAATGTTACAACTGAGAGACACATAACTAAGTACTATAACTTGAATGTTACAACTGAGAGACACATAACTAGGTACTATAACTTGAATGTTACAACTGAGAGACACATAACTAGGTACTATAACTTGAATGTTACAACTGAGAGACACATAACTAGGTACTATAACTTGAATGTTACAACTGAGACACATAACTAGGTACTATAACTTGAATGTTACAACTGAGAGACACATAACTAGGTACTATAACTTGAATGTTACAACTAAGAGACACATAACTAGGTACTATAACTTGAATGTTACAACTGAGAGACACATAACTAGGTACTATAACTTGAATGTTACAACTGAGAGACACATAACTAGGTACTATAACTTGAATGTTACAACTGAGACACATAACTAGGCACTATAACTTGAATGTTACAACTGAGAGACACATAGCTAGGTACTATAACTTGAATGTTACAACTGAGACACATAACTAGGCACTATAACTTGAATGTTACAACTGAGACACATAACTAGGCACTATAACTTGAATGTTACAACTGAGAGACACATAGCTAGGTACTATAACTTGAATGTTACAACTAAGAGACACATAGCTAGGTCCTATAACTTGAATGTTACAACTGAGACACATAACTAGGCACTATAACTTGAATGTTACAACTGAGAGACACATAGCTAGGTACTATAACTTGAATGTTACAACTGAGACACATAACTAGGCACTATAACTTGAATGTTACAACTGAGAGACACATAGCTAGGTACTATAACTTGAATGTTACAACTGAGACATAACTAGGTACTATAACTTGAATGTTACAACTGAGAGACACATAGCTAGGTACTATAACTTGAATGTTACAACTGAGACACATAGCTAGGTACTATAACTTGAATGTTACAACTGAGACACATAACTAGGCACTATAACTTGAATGTTACAACTGAGAGACACATAGCTAGGTACTATAACTTGAATGTTACAACTAAGAGACACATAACTAGGTACTATAACTTGAATGTTACAACTGAGAGACACATAGCTAGGTACTATAACTTGAATGTTACAACTGAGACACATAACTAGGTACTATAACTTGAATGTTACAACTGAGAGACACATAACTAGGTACTATAACTTGAATGTTACAACTGAGACACATAACTAGGTACTATAACTTGAATGTTACAACTGAGAGACACATAACTAGGTACTATAACTTGAATGTTACAACTGAGACACATAGCTAGGTACTATAACTTGAATGTTACAACTAAGAGACACATAACTAGGTACTATAACTTGAATGTTACAACTAAGAGACACATAACTAGGTACTATAACTTGAATGTTACAACTGAGACACATAACTAGGTACTATAACTTGAATGTTACAACTGAGAGACACATAACTAGGTACTATAACTTGAATGTTACAACTAAGAGACACATAACTAGGTACTATAACTTGAATGTTACAACTGAGAGACACATAGCTAGGTACTATAACTTGAATGTTACAACTGAGACACATAACTAGGTACTATAACTTGAATGTTACAACTGAGAGACACATAACTAGGTACTATAACTTGAATGTTACAACTGAGACACATAACTAGGTACTATAACTTGAATGTTACAACTGAGAGACACATAACTAGATACTATAACTTGAATGTTACAACTGAGAGACACATAACTAGGTACTATAACTTGAATGTTACAACTGAGACATAACTAGGTACTATAACTTGAATGTTACAACTGAGAGACACATAACTAGGTACTATAACTTGAATGTTACAACTGAGAGACACATAACTAGGTACTATAACTTGAATGTTACAACTGAGACACATAACTAGGTACTATAACTTGAATGTTACAACTGAGACATAACTAGGTACTATAACTTGAATGTTACAACTGAGAGACACATAACTAGGTACTATAACTTGAATGTTACAACTGAGAGACACATAACTAGGTACTATAACTTGAATGTTACAACTGAGAGACACATAACTAGGTACTATAACTTGAATGTTACAACTGAGAGACACATAACTAGGTACTATAACTTGAATGTTACAACTGAGAGACACATAACTAGGTACTATAACTTGAATGTTACAACTGAGACACATAACTAGGTACTATAACTTGAATGTTACAACTGAGAGACACATAACTAGGTACTATAACTTGAATGTTACAACTAAGAGACACATAACTAGGTACTATAACTTGAATGTTACAACTGAGAGACACATAACTAGGTACTATAACTTGAATGTTACAACTGAGAGACACATAACTAGGTACTATAACTTGAATGTTACAACTAAGAGACACATAGCTAGGCACCATAACAGATAGTTCCATTCAGATAGCGTACAAGGTTGTATTATATGGTACATTATATGGTTACTCTGACGGATCTCCTGGTCAAGATAATGCGAGGCATATTTTATTTTTCCTCTTATTTGATTGTCTTTCTTTCCCTTCTAATTATTCATTAATTTGATGTATATATGTTTGTCTTTTGCTTACTCATTTGTTTTAGTAAACTTTCAATTCTTCACATTTTAATAGGTGTGCATGTTTACACCGATAAACACAAAATGTTATATTTCAATTATATTTGATAGAATATGTTCTTAGTTTTGATCCACCATGGTCTTGGATGTATCTATGCTTGTTTCATAATGATACCTTTATAGCCATTTTAATTGGATTTGTCATATGAAATTTAATAGAAATATATTTAAATACTTCTTACCTTTTCTACAAATTTTCCATTCATCCTCATGAATACCAATCATATCAGGAAGCAGTGGGTATGATTTTGCATTTTCAAGATGGATGTCAACCTCCGTGATATCCATCAGACATGATAACAGTTTGTCAACAACCATCCGATCAAAATCAGAGTCTTCAATGGTGTCTTTTAAAACATTTATGATATCAAGTCCAGAAACATCTCTTCTATCCATCACAGGTCTAGTAGATCTTGTGCTTTTATCCTTCGGTCGAGCACCCATTTCATCATACGATTTTTCACATTCAGTGTCATTGCTCAACATATTCTCAGTTGAAGGTGTTCTGTCTAAGATGAATTGCTGAATTCCGGAAATCGCATTTGTGCTGAATTTGAAATCTAACACTTCTGACTTCCCTGTACATATACACAACATCCAATAAACATATAATTTGTACAATTGCCGATATACATCAGTAATAACTTGTACATCTTTTGTTGAACTTCTTTCAATTATTTGTTGTATTTTGGTTGCAAAACATGTGGCGTCTGCCAGTCTTTGAACAAAATATTCTTCAGTATTTATAAAACGTACAATATGTCTGTAGGTTGTAAATTTCATCATGTAGTCTTCTATAGACTTAACTGGGTCACTGGTAAAAATGGGCGAAATGATTCTTCCACTAACACTAGTTTCTAAAAGTTTCTTTTTAGCATCTTCAATAAATCGTTTCTTGCATTTCAAAATTCGATCATATCTCGGATGTTTTTGAATGACAACTTTGCACACCGGGCATTTTGTTACTAATTCATCTTTCATTTTCCTCATAAAATCATCTAGATATTTGTCTATAAATGTATGTCCACATTTTTTCAATGTGACCGTTCTTGACCATTTAAGACAAGGATTGCTATCGTCCAATGGAAAAATATCTGGTCTACAACCTATGCAAGCTTCTGGACATGGTTCACTGCAAAATCCCAAACACTTATGGCCACAATCTAATATTTTTTTACATGGATGGGGACATTTTGGACGGTTGCATATTTCATTGCATAATTTTGTGCATTTGTAATGGGAACACTGCCATGTGCATTGTTTTAAGCATGGTTTACATTGGTCACTACAAAGGGAATTGCATCTACTGTGTTCACATGCGTATAAACATTGTTTTTTGCACAATTTACATTTCAAGCATGCATTGTCAATGCATTTATGTCCACATATTTGTTCCCTTTCACATTTTTTTATGCATGTCCTGTGAAAATCACCACCAAGACAATTGATACACTGCTTCAAACAATCATGTCCACAAAAAAGTAGCTTGTCGCATTTAAGGTTGCATTTTGTCTTCATTCCAATCTCATGACATTCTATAGGCAAAACATGTCCACAAGACAATCGTTGGAGTACTTCGTGTCGGCATGGTGGAATATTTATTTTCTTTGGTGTGTCTGTATGTTCTAAAGTTGTTTTTATATTACATGCTATGGTGCTATTATGCTTACATGCTGGATATGTGTAAGGGACGAGAGTTTCGCAAATGTGCTCTACTCCTGGTTTCGTTTCCCAGCATTTAACTTTAATTGTATGTCCACATTTATCCAGAACAACTTCATTTTCTGACTCACAATGTACCATGGTAACTAACGGATCCGTTCCACAAGGAATTAGTTGTTCATGGTTACAACTTGGCATTCGTTTTGTCACAGGAACTTGACATGGAATTGTATCAGGATCTTTAAAGCACTCAATTGCATTTGTGTGCCCACATCTGGTAGATGTTTTATTTACAATTAACTGACATTTAAAAGACTCAGGGTCAGTAGAACATGCCATTTCTTGCTTATGTTCACATCCAGGTAGTATTTTTTCAACAGGCTCAGTGCATTTGCAAGGTGAACGAAAATGACATTTGAAGGGACAAATGTGACCCATTTCACAAATCTTATTACATCTTTCAGTACAAGCTTGTTTAGTTGCTCTAAAACAGATTGTTTCAATGGAATGACCACATCTAAATTCCTTTACAATATTTTCCCTACATTCAATTATGCTAACATCCATATGACAGTCAACTGTAATGCTATGCCCACATGATTTGATTACCCTTTCTACTTGAATTTGACATTTGTTTTTACGTTCATAAGACTCTTTTAATTTGTGGCATATTCTTTGGTATGTATGGTTACATTTAGACCAAGTGTCAGTGACAATCTCTTTACATTTATACGCATTGATATCTTCGTGACAATACATTGAAGCTGTATGTCTACACCGTCGTAATTTTCTTTCTATTTGTGTTTTGCAAGAGTGTTCACTTGGCTTCACGTGACATTTTACGAAGTTGATATGTCCACATGGAAGACTTTTCTCAAGTAACATGGGGCATTTGCAGTCATCTGGTTCATGACATATCTGTTGACATTTGTGACCCTCAGAACACGTCTTAGGACAGTGCTTGTCACATTGGTATTCCTCATGCTCTCTATCAAAGGAATGACATTTATGACGACATGCATGACCACAATTCAGTCTGAATTCACATGGTATACCACATCCACCATTTGGTGTTTTATGAAAGTCCAGCGCGCAGGCCACCTGAATATCTGGTTTGTCTGGATGATTTTGACAATACAATAGCAATTCTTTTCCGATGAAACTTCTCTGTACACCACAGTGTGCTTCTGAATATTTTTTATCTTCTCTTTTTAGTTTCTGATGTATCGTTTCCCAATGTCTTGATTTATGTGTCAGTGTATCCATATTTCCCAGAATATAAAAACCTTTCCTAGCACGCGATAAGGCTACACATATTCTATTTTCTTTATTCAAAAAACCGATGTCCCCTTTTTTGTTGCTTCTTACTAAAGATAATATAATGATTTCATTTTCTTCACCCTGGTAATTGTCTAACACACATATGGTGATCCCCTCAAAATCATCTCTCGGCATTTTTTCACGGATACAGAACATCTGACCAGAATAAGCTGCTAAAATAGTAATTTCGCTGGATTTATAGCCTTGGTTCAACAAATATCTACACAATTCTTTAGAGTACTCTGCTTCAAATTCATTCGAATAACTCCGTCCGTCATCGTTGTAAGCTTCTGGGACTGAGTGGGTTAAAAAGAACAGATTTTGACGAACACCACCAATGTCACCGTAACTTACAACATTATCGTTGTCTTGGAGAACTGGATATATATGTCTTATAAGTTCTGATATTTCTGGTCTCATACGATGTTGTCTCTGGAGACAGTAATATGGTAACCCATTGTTGATCATTCGTTCAAAAAGGGATATTGACAAATTGTATTTGACAGCCAATTCGTAAACAGCTGGTTTTGGTTCTAGCTGTTTGTGGTCTCCAATTAAAATAACATGCTCACAATGTCTACTCAGAGCTGTAATAATATGAGCTTCTAATACTTCAGCTGCCTCTTCAATAATTGTTATTGTTGGTCTTAATTGTGATAAAGTATTATAATATCTTGCAGCCGCTGTAGTTGTTAGTGCAATGACGGTCGCCCTTTCCATTATTTCTTGATCTAATTGAAGTCTGGCTTCCTTATATTGATCAAATAAAGAATTCAGTAGTTTTTCAGCTTGCTCAAGTCTGTCTTTTAAATTCTTGATGTATTGTTTCACCCACAGTCTATAAAATTTCCAACGTTCATCTAGATCTAACTCCCAGAGATTGGTAACTAAATCGGAAACATCTAGACTTATCGTCTCTCCAGATCGAATATTTTGCTTTGCTTTTTCTGCTTCCATTCTCAGTACCATATGACATTTTTCCTCTAAATTTTTTCGTTCATTTTTCTCTAACTGGATTGTGATGTCTAAACCTATTTCGTCTTTCACACTATATGGGCCATCGCCCATACTATCGCCTTCAATATGCCTTTCAGTGAATTCGTATTCTGCCTCGCTTATGACATCAATGTAATTAGTTTTTCTTCTAGGCTTGGGTAATGTGCCTCTTTGATATATTACAGATGCCTTTGATATTGCACGCCCTTGGTAAAATTCTTCCACCGCTTTAAACCAACAATCTTCTGTAACCTGTAACCACTGAAAAAACGTGCTAATAGGTTGCGTCCCGAATTCCGCTCTATGTTGTGTTGAAATCACATCCTTCAACGTATGGAAATTAAGTACTATGTACTCTGTCTGTAGCGTCTGCAATATTAATCTAATACTTCCAATTCTATATTTCAGAGTGCGGACTAAACGTATTGTTTCGTACTTGATATCTTTTGCCTTATTCAGGGCACGTGCCTTGCCAGTATTCTCTTTCAGTAGTCTATGCCGATGATTGGACAGTGTATAATCTTCAATTTGCTTATTCTTACAGCGACTACCAATTCTAACAATGTACTCTCGAGTTTCTGAATTTGAAAATTGTATTATTCCTTCGAGAAACTGATCTAATGCGTGATTTGTAAAACAAACGATCAACATACAACCTCTTGGTGTATCATCTAGATAACTACCATTCCATTTTAATTTGTTATGCAAGAGTGTCTTTGCTATTTGTAATCCTATGTGCGTTTTTCCCGTTCCCGGGGGTCCCTGAATAACAACATACTCTTGGGTTAGAGCCGCATGAAACGCTTCCCATTGTGCCTCGTCTAGCTGTAGATCTTCCATACTCGGCCATTCTTCGATATCTAGAACATTTACCAAAGATCGAGATGACGATCTGTGAAGACGTTTGGAAATAATGGATGTAAAATCATAAGTGCTTGAGCTACACGTTAAATATTTAGGTTGGCAGATTTCTTTTTGACAGTCGACAATATACCGTTCAAATGGCAATTCACCGTGAATGTTCTTCAGTGCTTCCAGAACATGACGATAAGCTTCAAAATAAGCTGATGATGATTCTATCATTACACCACTTAGTTGAGATTTGACTATCTGATCTCTGTGCGTTATGAATATCTGGGCTTTAAATATACCTGCATGTTGTAAATTTTTTCTATCTGAATCCGTAATAACTGCAAAAATAACAGTTCTGAAATCATCAAATGATAAACAAACTAAAGATCCATAAATAAGTCGCTTTGAAGTGAACCAGTCTATGTGACGTGAATGATTGTGATCTAACTGTATTTCATAAACTTCACCACATTCTTCTGACATAGTAGTTCCAGTAATCATAACATTTTGATACAACCTTCCATCTTCCAGACGAATGCTACGCCCATGTTGTCCTCGTTGTATTTGAGTAAACTGCATGTATTCTTTCATTGCATTTCGCAAAGGAGAAATAAAGTCTTCTCTGTATAATCTAAACTGAACATCAAGATAATGCTCCAAGTTTAGATATTTTCCTTCTTTTTTGTTACGACGAAGAAATTCAGGATTCCTGAAAATATCACAGTCTCTTGGCAGGACAGAAATTCGTCGAAAGTCATCAGGTGGTAGTAATTTGTCCTCGCTTTCGTCTATGTATTTTGGTTTCGCCTTAACCTTTGATCTGTCCTTTAACATTTGGATTATAGCATCTTTAAGTCGTGTTACTGTTTCTGATTTTGAATCTTTGTTACGAAGTTCTTTGCAGGAAAGTACAAGTTCGCTTAAGAAATCAAGTATCCCAATGATCTTTGGAGTAATTGTTGAACTTGGTAGACATATGAAAAGTTGATTAAGTATCACAATGAAATCATCTACTAGACAATCAAATGAATGATACTTTGCAGATAATTTAGTACTATGCTGTAGTAGTCTCAATCCGTTCAGTCCCAATAGAGGAGAATCAACGAGCATACATAGTAACTCTAAACATGGGCCAGCCTGACCGATACATTGTAAGCCAACAGCACATAAATGTAATAATAATGAAGCCGATTCGCTTGTCATGTTTGGATTACTTACAAACGACTTTAAATTGACCGCCGAAGTCAGAATCAGCAGTACTTCTTTTTTCTCAAGTCTAGAGCTGTATACATGAACCAAGTACCTATCTGTCAGGTGTTGACCAGGGCTGTTGGATTCCATTTTCTAAAAATGGTACAATAACAAGTTATTTTTATATCAGAAATGGATTGATATAGAATGTCCTTTCTAATGTTCAACTTCACAAACAGAGAAGCTGCAGATTGGAGGGTATGAAATGTGAATTATATTTGGAGCTCCAAAAAACCCTATTGAAAAAAAATAATAAAACAATAATGCACAGATACACTGTGCATCAAGTATGCTATATATAAGTTTAATTTCAATCCCTTCATTTGTTATAGAGGAGTTGTGGATTCCAGGATGTATCTGCATACATTATATTGGGTTACCATATATAATAAATATATCTAATAAACCATGTCTCTGCTGAAACACATATTACTGTGCGGATGGTACCCTCAGGGTTAACTACAGTAGCTAAGATAAATGGGGATTCCCTACTGATTCTGTCTCTATACCATTATATACACTTTTCAACCTAGTAAAGGCACAAGAGAGATTTCAAGAAAATAGAAATGGTCAATGGTTAAATTCCCAGTTTTAGCTTTTCCTCGACGGAAGTAAGGAGTACCGTTAAATTACAAGCTAAGAGCCGTTTCACACTCATGTTAGGGTATGAGTAATTCTCATTGCTGAAGACGCTACTGTGACTGAAATGCAGAACAGCAATAAAAGCGCTGTTTCATTAATTTAATTTGTGTCCAAGTGTAATGCTTGAAAGTCTCTCTTGTTTATTTACATCCATATATCCTTTCTTACTACATGCTGCTCTATTAATTGAATGTATGTCTAAGTGTAATGTTGGATAGTCTACTGTGTTCATTTACATCCATATACCTTCTTACTAATTAAATATATAAAAGGTTATAACCACTTACAGTAAACTTATAGATCAGACCTCTTCTGTGTACTATTGTGTGAGTATTTTGTCTAATAATATTTAACCAATCAATTGTTGTCCAAATATTAACTGTACAAATAGTAGTCTGGTTTTACATCATAGTATTCCACCAATCACAAACTTCTGGAAATAATTCATATTATATAATTAGCGCAAGCTGTTTACTTTTTCTTTTTTTTATATAAAGATGATTTTAATTCAGTACGGAATGATAACAAAATATTAAAAAGTCTTGGACTTGAACGTTACACTCATTGTACAAAATTTCGATTTTCAAAAGGAATAAGCAGCTGTTGATAAAAAAAAATCAGTGGTACACCATTCAGAATCTTGAGTTTCTTAACTCTGTTATTCCTCATATATAATAACCATATACCAAATAATATAGATTTCTTTACTCTCCTTATTGGTGAATGATACTTCATTGATATATAGTCCAACGTCAACAATGTTGTTATAAAGTGATACTTCATTGATATATAGTCCAACGTCAACAATGTTGTTATAAAGTGATACATGTACTTCATTGATATATAGTCCAATGTCAACAATGTTGTTATAAAGTGATACTTCATTGATATATAGTTCAACGTCAATAATGTTGTTATAAAGTGATACTTCATTGATATATAGTCCAACGTCAACAATGTTGTTATAAAGTGATACTTCATTGATATATAGTCCAACGTCAACAATGTTGTTATAAAGTGATACTTCATTGATATATAGTCCAATGTCAACAATGTTGTTATAAAGTGATACTTCATTGATATATAGTCCAATGTCAACAATGTTGTTATAAAGTGATACTTCATTGATATATAGTCCAACGTCAACAATGTTGTTATAAAGTGATACTTCATTGATATATAGTCCAACGTCAACAATGTTGTTATAAAGTAGTCAACAGTTTATGTATGGTACGAAGATGGTGAAAACATATTGAAAACCAATCACACAATCATGGTGTTTAGACAGATATTTTCGGGCTACCTACTTCTACCAAATTATAAATGATCCCAATGGAAGTATTGGTATCAGTGTTACAAGAAAAATTGTAAATGCTAGTTTATTTCATGAAAACATGTTCTAAAATAAACTAACATTATCTAATATTTTATTTACATAAGAATCGTAATGGGATATGGTTGTGAACTGTAGAGTGTTGTGGGATTTAAGTTTTTGATCAGCTAAAATAACCACAATTTTATAGGAGGCTGCTAGAATTGTTACCTTATTCCCAATACATGCTAGCAGTGAACCGCTTTATTCAGTGACTGGTTGGAAAAAGTTACCTGATAAGTAAAGAAAAACATTGCTCAAGTTTGATGAACACAATTATTCATGGAAATAATCCGTCTTACCTTAACAATATTTTACCACCGAATGTTTCATATTGTTCCAATTATGCACTTCAAAATGTGAACATTTCAAACCACCTTCCTCCGATATTCATGTATATACAAATGTATCCATCTTCCATTCGACGCATCTTATGTGGAATTAACTATGATTGGAAAATAGAAATTTCACTACATAAGTCGATTGAAAATGGTATATACCTGTAGCCTCCATACAACTACTTCTGTGTGTTAATTGTCTTTAACACAGAAATTTAATGTAACACACACCAACCTTCGATAAAATTATTGTTCAAATAACATGATTAAATATAAACGCCTTAGTGTTAGTTTAAGAACTCTAGCTGCAGTTGTTAACATTAGTATGTAAATAAGTACAATATTGTTGTTATAATATGTTTTAATTGCACGGTCATGCCTTTAAAATAGTGTTGTAATTTACTGCATTATATACCTAGAAATTAACATTATTGTGATCAAAAGACAGGTTTTTTTTTATAACTGAAGCATATTTTAGTTGACTCTTTAGTCTGTTATTCCTATGGATGTTTTAAAGAACACCTTGCAAAATCTATCTAACTAGAGGTTAAGGTGGTTTGTGTATTCCTGAAAATGATATATTGTCACGATGATCGTCATAACAGTGTTGTTAACCAACTGCCGCAATTTAATGCTCCCCATAAGAATCAGAATAATTAACATTAATTACATACGCGTGATTTCATGCAATACATTCAGTATAATTTTTGTGTAATATTTCATCCATTTGCTTGGTTTATATAACGGTATAATCATTGTTTTTATTGTCTTATTAATTATCCACATATCAAAAGCACGTTAAATAAAACTATTTTAAATATTGATCGTTTTATTACACCCCCTACCCCCCCTCAAACAAAAATCACTTAACAGTAACGATTATCATTCGAAATCGTACACCTGTTAATCTCTCTGTGTGCATGCCTACTATTATCTTCTTTAATTTGCCATTTCTGGGTTTGATTCTAGTTATCTCCCCTTTAACAACTTTTAAGAATATGTTTGTTCTGGACTGAAAATTAATCCGTAACTTACAATATAGTAATAGATACGTGATGTTTGATGCATGGCAATCAGTAATAGATATGTGATGTTTGATGCATGGCAATTGGTAATAGATATGTGATGTTTGATGCATGGCAATCAGTAATACAAACGTAGATATCAAATTTACTGTGCACGATGCGTTTCTCGAAAACCAATGTGTCAATCAGTTCATGTTGATACAACATACAGTCTAATGATACATACATGTATCAGAGTGCATTTATAATATTATCAGCAACACTGCATATTTAAGTGACCACCAAATTAGTTTATAGTTATCGTATTGTGTATTATATTAAATTAAAAACCATACTGTTCATACTTTATTTATTTATATAAACACCACAGAATACCAAAAGGGCAATCAAAAGGAGAGTGGTCTACTAAACACTATCTTATTATGAGTGTATATACTACCCAATGTTTGAATAGGGGTGGGGGTCTATTATACACTAACTTAATAGGTGTGAGGTCTACTATACATTGTCTTAATAGAAGTGTGGTCTATTATACATAGCCTTAATAGGAGTCTGTTTTGCTGTATGCTATCTTAATAGGAGTGGGGTCTACTGTACAATGTCTTAATAGCAGTGTGGTCTATTATACACTGTCTTAACAGGAGTGGGGTCTATTATACACTGTCTTAATAGGAGTGGGGGTCTATTATACACTGTCTTAATAGGAGTGGGATCTACTATACAATGTCTTAATAGGAGTGGTGTCTACTGTACAATGTCTTAATAGGCGTGGGGTCTATTATACAATGCCTTAATAGGATTGGGGTCTATTATACAATGCCTTATTAGGAGTGGGGTCTACTATACACTGTATTAATAGGAGAGGGGTCTATTATACACTGTCTTAATAGGAGAGGGGTCTATTATACACTGTCTTAATAGGAGTGGGGTCTATTATACAATGTCTTAATAGGAGAGGGGTCTATTATATACTGTCTTAATAGGAGAGGGGTCTATTATACACTGTCTTAATAGGAGTGGTGTCTATTATATACTGTCTTATTAGGAGAGGGGTCTATTATACACTGTCTTAATAGGAGAGGGGTCTATTATACACTGTCTTAATAGGAGTGGGGTCTATTATACAATGTCTTAATAGGAGTGGTGTCTACCATACAATGTCTTTATAGGAGTGGGGTCTACTGTACAATGTCTTAATAGGAGTGGTGTCTACTATATACTGTCTTAATAGGAGAGGGGTCTATTATACACTGTCTTAATAGGAGTGGGGTCTATTATACAATGTCTTAATAGGAGTGGTGTCTACCATACAATGTCTTAATAGGAGTGGTGTCTACTGTACAATGTCTTAATAGGAGTGGGATCTACTATACAATGTCTTAATAGGTGTGAAGTCTACTATACAATATCTTAATATGAATGGGGTCTATTATACAATGTCTTAATAGGAGTGGTGTCTACAATGCAATGTCTTAATAGGTATGGGGTGGTCTATTATACAGTGTCTTAATAGGAGTGGGGTCTACTATACACTGTATTAATAGGAGTGGGGTCTATTATACACTGTCTTAATAGGAGAGGGGTCTATTATACACTGTCTTAATAAGAGTGGTGTCTACTGTACAATGTCTTAATAGGAGTGGGGTCTCCTATACACTGTCTTAATAGGAGACGGGTCTATTATACACTGTCTTTATAGGAGTGGGGTCTATTATACAATGTCTTAACTAAGGAGTGGTGTCTACCATACAATGTCTTAATAGGAGTGGGATCTATTATACAGTGTCTTAATAGGCGTGGTGTCTACTATACAATGTATTAATAGGTGTGAAGTCTACTATACAATATCTTAATATGAATGGGGTCTATTATACAATGTCTTATTAGGAGTGGGGTCTATTATACACTGTCTTAATAGGAGTGGGGTCTACTATACACTGTCTTAATAGGAGTGGGATCTACTATACAATGTCTTAATAGGTGTGAAGTCTACTATACTATATCTTAATATGAATGGGGTCTATTATACAATGTCTTAATAGGAGTGGGGTCTACAATGCAATATCTTAATAGACATGGGGTGGTCTATTATACAATGTTTTAATGGGAGTGGGGTCTACTATACACTGTGGTAATAGAAGTGGGGTCTATAATACAATTTCTTAATAGGAGATGGGTCTATTATACACTGTCTTAATAGGAGTGGTGTCTACTGTACAATGTCTTAATACAACTGGGGTCTACTATACACTGTCTTAATAGGAGAGGGGTCTATTATACACTGTCTTAATAAGAGAGGGGTCTATTCTATACTGTATTAATAGGAGTGGGGTCTATTATACACTGTCTTAATAGGAGAGGGGTCTATTATACACTGTCTTAATAAGAGTGGTGTCTACTGTACAATGTCTTAATAGGAGTGGGGTCTCCTATACACTGTCTTAATAGGAGACAGGTCTATTATACACTGTCTTTATAGGAGTGGGGTCTATTATACAATGTCTTAATAGGAGTGGTGTCTACCATACAATGTCTTAATAGGAGTGGGATCTATTATACAGTGTCTTAATAGGCGTGGGGTCTACTATGCAATGTATTAATAGGTGTGAAGTCTACCATACAATATCTTAATATGAATGGGGTCTATTATATAATGTCTTAATAGGAGTGGGGTCTACTATACACTGTCGTAATAGGAGTGGGGTCTATTATACAATGTCTTAATAAGTGTGACGTCTACTATACTATATCTTAATATGAATGGGGTCTGTTATACAATGTCTTAATAGGAGTGGGGTCTACTATACACTGTTGAAATAGGAGTGGGGTCTATTATACAATTTCTTAATAGGATAGGGGTTTACCATACACTGTCTTAATAGGAGTGGGGTCTACTATACAATGTCTTAATAGGAGTGGGGTCTACTATGCAATGTCTTAATGGGAGTGGTGTCTACTATACAGTGTCTTAATAGGAGTGGGGACTACTATACACTGTCTTAATAGGAGTGGTGTCTACTATACAATGTCTTAATAGGAGTAGTGTCTATTATACACTGTTTTTAATAGGAGTGGTGTCTACTATACAATATCTTAATACTATAGTGTCTTAATAGGAGTGGGGACTACTATACACTGTCTTAATAGGAGTGGTGTCTACTATACAATGTCTTAATAGGAGTGGTGTCTATTATACACTGTTTTTAATAGGAGTGGTGTCTACTATGTAATGTCTTAATAGGAGTGGGATCTATTATACAATATCTTAATAGGAGTGGGATTTATTATACAGTGTCTTAATAGGAGTGGTGTCTATTATACAATGTCTTAATAGGAGTGGTGTCTACTATGTAATGTCTTAATAGGAGTGGGATCTATTATACAGTGTCTTAATAGGAGTGGGATCTACTATACACTGTCTTAATAGGTGTGGTGTCTACTATACACTGTCTTAATAGGAGTGGTGTCTACTATACACTGTCTTAATAGGAGTGGGATCTATTATACAGTGTCTTAATAGGAGTGGTGTCTACTATACACTGTCTTAATAGGTGTGGTGTCTACTATACACTGTCTTAATAGGAGTGGTGTCTACTATACACTGTCTTAATAGGAGTGGGATCTATTATACAGTGTCTTAATAGGAGTGGTGCCTACTATACAATGTCTTAATAGGTGTGGTGTCTACTATACACTGTCTTAATAGGTGTGGTGTCTACTATACACTGTCTTAATAGGAGTGGTGTCTACTATACACTGTCTTAATAGGTGTGGTGTCTACTATACACTGTCTTAATAGGAGTGGTGTCTACTATACACTGTCTTAATAGGAGTGGTGTCTACTATACACTGTCTTAATAGGAGTGGTGTCTACTATACACTGTCTTAATAGGAGTGGTGTCTACTATACACTGTCTTAATAGGAGTGGTGTCTACTATACACTGTCTTAATAGGAGTGGTGTCTACTATACACTGTCTTAATAGGAGTGGGATCTATTATACAGTGTCTTAATAGGAGTGGTGTCTACTATACACTGTCTTAATAGGTGTGGTGTCTACTATACACTGTCTTAATAGGAGTGGGGACTACTATACACTGTCTTAATAGGAGTGGGGTCTGCTATACAATGTCTTAATAGGAGTGGTGCCTACTATACAATGTCTTAATAGGAGTGGTGTCTACTATACAATGTCTTAATAGGAGTGGGGTCTATTATACAATGTCTTAATAGGAGTGGGGTCTATTATACACTGTCTTAATAGGAGTGGTGTCTACTATGCAATGTCTTAATAGGAGTGGTGTCTACTATACAATGTCTTAATAGGAGTGGTGTCTACTATACAATGTCTTAATAGGAGTGGGGTCTATTATACACTGTCTTAATAGGAGTGGTGTCTACTATGCAATGTCTTAATAGGAGTGGTGTCTACTATACAATGTCTTAATAGGAGTGGTGTCTACTATACAATGTCTTAATAGGAGTGGGGTCTATTATACACTGTCTTAATAGGAGTGGTGTCTACTATGCAATGTCTTAATAGGAGTGGTGTCTACTATACAATGTCTTAATAGGAGTGGTGTCTACTATACAATGTCTTAATAGGAGTGGTGTCTACTATACAATGTCTTAATAGGAGTGGTGTCTACTATACAATGTCTTAATAGGAGTGGTGTCTACTATACAATGTCTTAATAGGAGTGGGGTCTATTATACACTGTCTTAATAGGAGTGGTGTCTACTATGCAATGTCTTAATAGGAGTGGTGTCTACTATACAATGTCTTAATAGGAGTGGGGTCTACTATACACTGTCTTAATAGGAGTGGTGTCTACTATACAATGTCTTAATAGGAGTGGGGTCTATTATACACTGTCTTAATAGGAGTGGTGTCTACTATGCAATGTCTTAATAGGAGTGGTGTCTACTATACAATGTCTTAATAGGAGTGGTGTCTACTATACAATGTCTTAATAGGAGTGGGGTCTATTATACACTGTCTTAATAGGAGTGGTGTCTACTATGCAATGTCTTAATAGGAGTGGTGTCTACTATACAATGTCTTAATAGGAGTGGTGTCTACTATACAATGTCTTAATAGGAGTGGTGTCTACTATACAATGTCTTAATAGGAGTGGTGTCTACTATACAATGTCTTAATAGGAGTGGTGTCTACTATACAATGTCTTAATAGGAGTGGGGTCTATTATACACTGTCTTAATAGGAGTGGTGTCTACTATGCAATGTCTTAATAGGAGTGGTGTCTACTATACAATGTCTTAATAGGAGTGGGGTCTACTATACACTGTCTTAATAGGAGTGGGGTCTGCTTTACAATGTCTTAATAGGAGTGGTGTCTACTATACAATATCTAAATAGGAGTGGGGTCTACTATACACTGTCTTAATAGAAGTGGGGTCTACTATACACTGTCTTAATAGGAGTGGGGTCTACTATACACTGTCTTAATAGGAGTGGGGCCTACTATACAATGTCTTAAAAGGTGTGGTATCTACTATACAATGTCTTAATAGGAGTGGTGTCTACTATACAATGTCTTAATAGGAGTGGGATCTATTATACAGTGTCTTGATATGAGTGGGGTCTACCATACATTGTCTTAATAGGAGTGGTGTCTACTATACAATGTCTTAATAGGAGTGGTGTGTACTATACAATATCTAAATAGGAGTGGGGTCTAATATACACTGTCTTAATAGGAATGGGGTATACTGTACACTGTCTTAAAAGGTATGGTGTCTACTATACAATGTCTTAATAGGAGTGGTGTGTACTATACAATATCTAAATAGGAGTGGGGTCTAATATACACTGTCTTAATAGGAATGGGGTATACTGTACACTGTCTTAAAAGGTGTGGTGTCTACTATGCAATGTCTTAATAGGTGTGGTGTCTACTATACACAGTCTTAATAGGAGTGGTGTCTACCATACACTGTCTTAATAGGAGTGGGGTCTATTATACAATGTCTTAATGGGAGTGGTGTCTACCATACAATGTCTTAATAGGTGTGGTGTCTACTATACAATGTCTTAATAGGAGTGGTGTCTACTATACACTGTCTTAATAGGAGTGGGGTCTACTATACACAGTCTTAATATGAGTGGTGTCTACTATACACTGTCTTAATAGGAGTGGTGTCTACTATTCAATGTCTTAATAGGAGTGGGGTCTATTATAATTTTGAAAATATGAAAACTGCCGGTAAAAGTAAAAGCTAGTATACATTGTACCAGGGGTTTAAAATCAAGAATGTCATTCTCCAGTGTAATTAGAGGAAAAAGATACATGATAGTGTTCGACTTAATGTATAGAGCACACCCTCTGTCTAGATAAATATTTATCAATTTACATTCCCTTCTAACAAAATATGTCACAATCAAAACAAGTTACAGCAATGCATTGCCATTCTACAAAATGTAAAAATGTTAAATAATTCGGGAAAAAATTACCTCCCCTAAAACAATTGAAGAGACTTCCGGCACAGTTAATTAAAAAACACAACTGAACAGCGCAAATGTGACTATTTAATAATAAATTGTGATCCGATGGACTAACGTGTTGAATAAACGGAACAATATACTAGAAAACGACGACCGCGGCTGTTACGGCGAGAAAGTGACTTTCCACGGAGAAATCTACTATTGAAGCGAGGTAGGTGAAATTTTATGATGTACTGTAACCAAAAAAATGGCAGCGAGTTGCTGGCATTGTTGATATTATAGTATTTATAGAAAAAATGGGTTGTATCAAAATGTGTAAAATACATCAAAATTAGGTGATTCTGTGTAGAGAAGGTTAGAATAGAGGCACTTATTAAGGGAAAATATTTAATTTTAATGAAAATAACGATAATCACAGAGTGTACCCAAGTGCCTGTGAGGGAGATATGAACATTTATTTACGCAAGAGTATCATATTCCCTGAGGGCAACACCCGAGGGGAATATGATACTCGTGGGTGAATAAATTTTCATATTTCCTGAACCCGCATGCTATAAATGTTTTATTATACCGAATGAAACCAAGAAAACACATACATGTGATACGCTTCGAGTGCCTCTGACGTTTTCCTGTCAAAGAACGATAACTCTAGCGGGAAAACTCGCGAGGCTTCCGAGGGGGGAGGGGGAATATGATTTTTATTTCACGGAATATGATTTTTGTCCTGTGTGATCACGTGTTCTGATTTTTACCCATTGTCCAATCCAATTAATCTATTTACGGTAATTAATATATGAGGTATAATAATAACATTTATTATTATACTTTACTATAGAAACTAGATGGAAAATAATAACAGTATTTTCTGTACGTGAAAAGAAATAACTCCCTTTTCCCGGTGCAATGTGCACGTAGGTAAAATATCGGTTTGGGTATCTGCGCGTGGGGGGGGAAATATCCCATAAAAATTTGGCATGCTTTTGCACGTCGATAAAATATCTAATTATTTCCCTTGCATTGTTGTCATCTGGAATCATGGCGGCTGCCGGTCAATTTTGGAGCAGCTCAGATATTGACATTAGACATTGAAGCAATTTTGGCAGATAAGGACTGTAAAAGCACAAAAAATTCAACAAAAGTGGCTTTAATGTGATGGGAAATTCAGCTTTCACGCCATATATAACCGGATGTGTTGTTAATTTCAATGTATCCATGAATAAACAATAGGTCAAATGTTGAATGCAGTAAAAAACTGTTAAAACCCATTGAATTCAAGTTATTTGAAGTTATTTTGTCAGTCACTGATTTTTGTGTTTTAAATTTCATCAAAAATAATAATAGAGTAGAATTCTTGTAGTTTTAGCATGTCCAAAGATTCCTAGTTTTGTTCAGTATAATAATACAATTATGTCTTTCATGATAATGTAATATCCAAAATAATTAAACCTACGGACCTACGAACCTCGGGGAAAGAACCCTTTTCTCGATTTAATAATTTTGGATATTACATTATCATGAAAGCCATAATTGTATATTATATAGTAATAAATATTTTCCTATTAATTTCAATGGAAAATAATCGTGCAATATATCCTTGTATTTGCACGCTGATAAAAAATACTGATAAAATGTATATTGCACTAGTTCAAATATGAATATTTGAAGTACAAATGTAGTTCAAAATTCCACTTAAATATAATAAAATACACAATATTCCTATAAAAAAGGGTACCTGTAAAATGCGAAATGAAATGCGAAATGAAACATGCGAAATGGAACGAAATGAAATGAAACGTAACGGAACAAAATAAAATGAAACGAAAATGGGCCAATCGAGGAGCAAATGTCTATCCCAATTAAAAAATCAAATTTAATAATTAGATAAATCATTTCACAGTTCAAGAGATTTGGTATAATTTCCATGCAATATCAATATTATCACGCTATACATTCACATAACAGTAATGTATTTACCTCTAATAACTGTTGGTGGCACAAATGGACTATTGGGAGTATGAAATTCGCAGTTTGGTGAACACTGCAAGTGTGTCTGTGGGCATTGGTAATATTCAGCTGTGTCACTATAACTTAGTATGGGGGGAAAGCGGGTATTTTCGATGGCACACAATCGATATATATTCATCTAGTTTTAAATAGTACATTATACATTTTCGTAAGCCGCAAGGGATGCCCGGCGGTGGTAGAAATATTATCCCGACCATTCAGTCAGGCTTGCGGGGTACGACCCTTCATTCATGCGAACTCTGAGGGTTGTCGGGGTAGAAACACAATCCGGCCTCCCAGGCTTGCGGGGTTCGACCCCTCCTTCATGGGCGTCCATCGGAAAGTGACGTCCTAGTCCTGCGTTTTGAGAATGCCGAGTTCCATGCACGTTAAAGAATCGTTGTACATCTTATTTTGCTGTGGAAGCCAAAATGTTCTAGAGTACTCGTCGACCGGCAAGGAGGTAAATGGCAGGTTTATTCTAGGCTATTCCTGAACAATACAATGTCTCAAAAAGCTATACTAGTATAAGTTTCCAACAAGGAGTTTGTATATCGAGGGCTCAGTGCATAAAGGGGCTATGTATAGGGCCTATATAGAAAATTATATTAAATACATACACATAGCACCTTTTTGCAGTAAGCCCTCTGCATGATTATTCACATCTTTTTGTATTGAAATTGAAAAGAAAAAAAAGTCAAGCAGTGTTCACCGACAATCACATGAACATCGACAAAAAGAACCACCCACAACTTCTCCGACAAGAACAACCATTTATATGACCAATGGTCATCCAGATCGGGCTTGGAACAGGCATGTATGTTTCGACATATTCTGTTTTGTTCCGTTTCGGTATATTCGTTTCACTAAATTGCATTCCATTCCAGTTTTTGTGTACATTTCATTTTGTTTTGTTTCGTTCCATTTCGCTTTGGTAAATTTTGTTACGCTTCATTTCGTTTCGTTCCGTTTCGTTTTGGTAAATTTCGTTACGTTTCATTTCGTCACGTTTCATTTCGTTTTGGTATATTTCTTTTCGCGTTTCATTTCACGTTTTACAGGTACCCTATAAAAAATGCTTTAGGCATAAATATATTTATTACTATATAATAAAAGGGTTATTGCATGAATTTTGGTGAATATTGTCCCTCGCAATATATCATATTGCATTCACAAGATCGGGCAATATGATATACTGCTCGGGACAATTTTCATCAATATTCATGCAATAATCCTATAGTACGAATGTCAGATTATTGTCTTTCTGGGTTACTAGGGTTCATATATTACCTTTACTCGCTTCAGTCTATGTTCTACACTATTTACACAATGTACTCCCAGAAGTATCATAATACCTCCATGCTCCTGTATACATACGACGTGATGTACTACACGTTTCTTAATTTTAAAGACACAATTTCTTCCACCTCATGCATAGTAACTGTAATATTATTTGTCATATATGTCTTAAATTATACACAAATCATTGTATATAAATTTATTATGCGATTATTCTGCTCTCAAGGGTGTCACTGATGGCAAATAAAGCATTATTGTATTTGTTGTTGTTCTGTATCTGTATCTGTATGGGGTACACTGCTATATCCCAGAAATGGTAATTTTGCAGCGGGTGAGAGATCGTGGATCGAATTAGTCGTGCGATTCGAGGGCTGATCTAAATGCCTCGACACTGTCACATTTAACAAAAGAGTCACTCAGATGGTTCCAATCTAATGTCGTTTTAACGAAATATGAGTTTTTGTACTGGTCGGTCTTACAAGATGGCACAGTGAAGCCTCTACTGTTGTTACAGACTGATCTGTTTATGGTGTAAAAGTCAATAAAGTTTTTTGCTCGAATATTTCTTCCTAGTTTAATTGACAATTGTTTCTGCTTGTCAGGTATTTCTGAGGCTGTTGTATTAAAACACGAGATATTCGAATTTATAATAAAATATGTATGTATCAATTTGTCAGACAAACAAGGATGAGGTACACACATGTTACATTATTAAATACATTCTTTCTGCAGTGAAAAAAGTTCATTCACACTTACCTTCATGAAGAATGGAAAAACGAAAGTGAAAGTAGAATATCAAATTCCAGGTTTGATTAAGATATGACGTAAAACAAGGCCGAAGTTTAAAAAGTTGATATGTACTGATATTATTTTTTCTCTCTGTTATTATCTAAAACCAGGATACATTTGTTAAACAGATGAAGTGACAAACATATATAATAATTAAAAAATTTCTCTCTGCATTTTTAAAAACGAAGCATCATGATCACGGGAAATTTAAAGGTCATATGCACTTACTTGAATCAAGTATGGAAGAAACGAAAGTGGAAGTACAATATCAAATTCTTGGTATTATAAAGACGCTCGACTTTTGTAAAAAATAAATATAATATCAATTTTAATTTTTTTTCCCATACTTAAAACAAAAGAAACCAGAATATACATGCAATGGCATGCGTCGATGAACCTTTCTTACATTTTTTTCAAAAATTACTCTACAATGTACCTACTTAACCAGTTTGAATAATATACATGACCCCTATGTATACTTACGTTTCCAAGTGCAGTAAATACAGTTACAGTCAAACCTGTATATATAAAGGGCACTCAAGGAAATCTGAAAATGTGCCATTTATTAGCAGTTGCTCTTTATAGGACTTTATATACAGGTTAAAATTATATTCTAATACATTATTATTCATGTAAATTTGGAGACTCATATAGTGAACCATTTTTAACAACCCTTGGAGTAAAACAAGGGGATAGCTTAAGCCACATTGTTCAACATATTTGTGGACCGGCGACATTAAGTCAAGTTTTATTGACAACACACAAACTAAACCAGTAAGTTTAGGCGTTCATATATTTAATCATCTATTATACGCAGATGATTTAGTAATCCTTTCAGAATCTCCAACTGGTTTACAACACTGTCTAAATGCCTTGGACAACTATTGTGAGAAGTGGAGGCTCAACATAAATATAAAGAAAACAAAAGTATGATTCTTTCTAAAACTGAAAGGAGAGCAAAAACTGACAGTAATGCATATTTCTTTGATCTTAATGATAATAGATTAGAACTAGTAAAAGAATATAAATATCTAGGTTTAACTGTAACCTGTAGCGGAAAACTTAATTATGCTGCAGAAATCCTAGCTCAAAAAGCTAGGCGGAAAGCATTTTTTGGTTTAAAAGCTAATATACCACCATCTGATAGTTTATCAGTACAAAAATGGTTAAAACTATATAATTCCATGATCACTCCTATTCTAACCTATGGTTCCGAGATTTGGATAGCTGATCATAAAATTAACATAGAAAATTTACATAATTTATCATTCGAAAAAACACAAAATATGATTATGAAACAAATACTTGGTGTACTTTGAATTCTTCTCTATGAATAGCTAATACGGCGTGGGTTCGCGCCCGGCTTTGAAAATTACAAAAAAGGTGTACTCGACTCGCAGCGCAAGTGATAAAGTTTACCAATGTGTCGAGTTCCGACTGGTCGGTGCTTGCGAATGGTCGGTGGTTCTCTCCGGGTACTCCGGCTTCTTTCATCACTAAAACTGGTCGCCATGATATAGCTGAAATATTGCTGAAAGTGGCGTTAAGCACAATAAATCAAATCAAATCAAAGCAATCTATGAATTGCTGAGTATTAATATCCAAGTTCAACAAATTATAGCTAGATAATCAAAGGATTTGTATCAAGTTAAATGTAGATTAAGGATTTATCAACAGGAGCTATTTCATCCAAATATATACGTGTATTAGAATTTTCCAAATGTGACTTTATTCGTAAATCAAATTTGTTAATGATGTTTGGGAGTTTTCATAAACATGTTTATATATATGGGATTAAAACACAATCATCAGCAGGATTTCAAGGATAAGCATTTGGCTTGGTTGCATAGTGCATACAGATCGAGTTTAATTTTGATTTGTCGTTTTTTGCAATGAAGGTTCGTTCGCCTTAACATAAAAACTATCAACTTTTAGATGTTCTAAAAGATGAGAGTCGTAATCTCCGATGATGTAGTGTATCCAGAATTCTTATATATGACGTATAGATGGAGTCATAAACACTCATAATCCAGTGTCTAGTGAATTATCTATCTACATAGATTTAATGTAATTGTACCTCAGTCGGAACTCGACACTCGAACTGTGAGCTCACTGTCGTATTCATTTATTTTCTATCATTAAACGAGCATTTAAAACATAAACTTACTTGTGAGATAATCTCTCTACACTCATCATCAGGTTATTATTGTCAAAAGAGAAAATTACAGAAGTGGCCAGGAATGGTTTTAAAATTAGTTATCATCAAAAGGACTGAAAATAACGGAAGTAATGTCTAAAACGTATTGAATGTGACAAAGCCAATGTTGTCAATATCAAACACAAATCATAAATCCTTGACATAAAATGATAAGGACACGAGTACATATAATTCATTGCTAAGATCAACAAAATGGATCTTCCAGCATTTGAAGTGGTTTTATATAAGATATACTAATATCAATAATACAGTTAAGACGGGTCTCAGGGGCCCCAGACCCAGACGTATGACCTCGGGACAAGGTAAACAAGGTAAAAACATTAATACTGTTAGTGAGGTCCGTTTAAGAACGAAACTATATGATTTAAGAGATGATTTCAATTCTACCATTGTGAACTTTTCATTTATATGTAGTAACCTTTCAGCAAGCACCTCAGTGCATATGGAGTATATATCTTTCAGTTGATCCGAATTCCAGAGGTTGTGGTTCCTGTCATGATTTCCTTGATAGAGGGTTGCTGCTAACAAGGAAGCTACTAAACCAAGGGTTACTAGTGGTTAAGTTGTTGAAGACTTTCACTTCGAAATTGTGTGCGGTCGCCACCATGACCTGGTTAACCGATATGGAATATCTGTGTCACAAATGACCACGGATATGTTCCGTCTGTCGTAATCACTCTCCTTTCCTTTCCTCATTCATGATTTCTCACCGGGTTTGTAACAATAGTAACTCAACGGGTGCCACATGTGGTACAGGAACAGTTTACCCTTCCGGGACACATGACTTCATCCGCGGTTTTTAGTGGGGTTCATGTAGCTCAATCATTTGTTTTCTGTGTAATGTTTTGTAGATCCTTGTTTGTCCTTGTTCTTTTCTTTTGACAATTGTATTCTCTGTTTCTCAATCTTCTGATTACCCCTTTGGTGTCTTCAAACTTTCCTTAATGACAAAAGGATGGATTGTGAAAACATACAAAGTATTTAGGAGAAAAGAAATATAAATGACACAAATATATTAAGGTAAAACAAATTCATATTTTAAAATGATTGAATTAAAAAAATTGGATGGAATATACATGTATTTCATATCAATGAATGTGATTATATGCTGATTATACCTTCTGGGACTAACGGTGTGACAGGATGACTGATCCTTATAAAACGTAGTAGTTACTAAGACAGGGAAAGTGAGCGTCATGTACATGTGTGCTAGTGATATTCATTATTGTTCTCTTTCTACGATTTTCCAGAGACCTGAGTTTATCCCTGCATTATAGTGAGGTTTATATATTCAATATTCACTGTAATGTTTTGTTCACCATTGTTTTATCCTTTCGTTACCTTTCTTTTGACTTTCGTATTGTCTGTCCTCTTTGGTATCTTAAAAATTAACGTCAATGATAATAAACAAAAACGTTGAAAATTAAACAAATGGTTCAATAGTTTCAAAAATCCTTAGAATAAATAAAACAGTAATTACTTATAAAAAAAATTCGTAAAAGATAAACATTTTTTTTGTTTCTGTAAAATTAAAGAAATAAGCAAATCCAAATTAGAACATATTAGATATCAGCCCATGATCTGGAATACATATCAGCCGTGATACATACACATGTGTTGTTTACGTATTAAGCAATTAATGATGTCATTAAAACGGTGAATACTAATACATTTGTCAAACCGTATATACGAACATCACGTCTCAATTGTAATATGCTGTTTTCGTTTAAGATGTGAAAAACTTCCTTGGAGAACTGAAAACTTATTTGACAAGTGTAATATGACTAAAGCTGTTCTTTTTTTTACAAACACAAAACAATTTGTTGTCTACAATCTTTTGTCTTTGTTGGCTTGAAATAAGACACGTGATTTCAAAACACCTGCTCGTTTGGGAAGACAGCAGTTAATGTCTTTAATCACCGAAGCCACACATGAAGGTTAGTGACGAACAAATACATAGTCGTCAATATCTATCTTAATTTTAAAAAGAATTGTCCTACGTCAATTCACCAACATTACTATAAAATGTAAAACAATAATAAAATGAATTACATTTGAGATTGTTTTAAATTTTCAATTACCCTGACACATGTCTCGGTAACATATCTGTTGGTATAGAGATGTCGATCATCTGCAGGCAATGAACGTCTCACGTTCACTTTGATATACTCAATACTCATTTTATTCAATATTGAAGGCTGTATAAGACGAAGAACAACAAGGAAAGCGATGTTCCTTTGCTTTTGCTTTTTAATTGAGAGTTAAGTCCCGGTTTTTGTTAGTGATGTTCGTGTTACTCGATCCTTATTTTTTTGTGCAGTGGTTTGTAGATCGTTGTTTGTCCTCTTGTCCTTTTTCGTTTGGCCATTGTGTTGTCTGTCCTTCTTCGATTTTAGGATTCGGATTATCCCTTTGACATCTTCAAGCTCATCTTCTTTTGCTTAATTTTCACGTCAATTGTTGTTTTCTTTTTATATAATTTTTTAATTAACAATGAATTATGAAAAGAAGTTTAAACAGCTATGGGCAACAATTCGACCAATATTAACAAAACGGGTCCTGGCTTTAAAACCCGTTACGCTTCATTTTTGCACGACCTCAGAGGATACACTAGGAAATAGAAATAGTACATAGCTTCTCCGCTGCGGGGTACAAACCTCCGAACTGGGTATGGTATCCGTTAGCTGTGCGAGTGTGTCCCGCTTTTCAAAGACAGCTTGTAACATACCGTATACGTGGGTTTTTCGCGGGAACCAAATTTGGCGATTTTCTTCTAAATTGGTGGATTTTTTTTAGCGGTATTTAATTTTCACGATCCTGAGTTTTAACCAAATTCAAATTTTAGCGGATTGACCGCTATGTTAGAATAACATTATTTGAATTGTTTGATAAATAATTCAAAATAGGAAATGTTTTAAAATAAATTGAGTAAGAGCTTTTTGTATGCGATCGGTGATATTTTAAAATTGTATACATGTTCATTAATTTAAAATTGTTTTTGTAAGGACATTTAATATAATTTTATTATACATGTATTATTACAAAACATATACAAAATTTAAAAACAAATACGTCTGATTAACAGACTCCAAAAAATGTGATCAATTAATTAACACCAAAAAATGTAAACTTACAGGTAACTAAAAATAGTCGAAAGAAAATGATAATATTAATTTAAAAAAAATGTGTTTAGACAGCAACAACTATTCAGGGTGATTAGTGTTTTAAAGATAAAAGGAAAATTAATTACATGTAAAATAATTTATCTGTTATTTGCCACAAAATGTCTTGTTTTCGGGAAGGATGTTTTCCCCTTTGTTAGATATCTTAAAAAGATATCTATGTAGTAAATATCTATGTAGTTGGAAATTTACACGGATTCTTTTCTTCGCTGATCGATGACTATCGCGAATAAAGGAAAATTAGGTACCCCCGAAAAAAAACCCACTTATACAGGAGTTTCGTGATTATATATATAATGTTCTGTGTCGTGTGTTCAATGTTGTCTGGTGTTCCTTTATTCCCCTCTTCGGTTTTCTCTAACGTTTATATAGCTTTAGTAGCGAAACTGCACAAAACAGACCAAAAGGAATGAGAACGTTGATAGGCATTTTGCTTTGCGCTCTTTCTATTTAGATACTGTTTCCTCTTATTTGCCATCTGTTAAAGTTTTTATTGAACATTTATTACAGGTATTAAACCATAATTGATGGAATACCACACATCGTTTTTATTCTCATTTCATTATGCTTTTTTCCAGTACAAACATGATCAAATTAACTTTTCGCCGATTAAAAAAAAACGTGAAAAAATGACTGATGTGTTACAAATTAGTACCTAACTTGTTATGAATGTGTTACATGTATTTAAGGACATACAATCAATTATTATAGTACAAACTAATACCAACAGGTCAGTGATTGTTGTTTAGTTAATAGGCAGGATTCATCATTTGTCTTGTTGATCTAAAAGTACAAAAACTATTGTTGTAAAAGCACACTAATAATGATATTGGCATAATTAGAATATTTAAATTCTTCATTATTTCATTATCTTTATCTTAAGGGCTGGTATCTATTTAACTGAAGCACTCTTGCCCCATATTTCCCCATTTCTAGACATTATCAACATTATTATGATAAAATGTTTAAATAGTGACGGGCAACAATTCCATCAATATCAACAAAACGAACAATCACCTCTCATTTTAACTCATTGACATAGAAAATGCAGGTTCTGGCTTGGGACAGGCAAACAATGTGGCGGGGTTAAGCCAATTAATAGGATCCCAACTCCTTCTTAATAATTGAATCTCCAACGGCAAACTCACCTATAATTAACACAAATATCTTCGCATTGCTGGTTATGCTATATTCTAAGGGAGTGTGTGAATCTGAAGTAGATTTTGGGTAATTTTTAAGATCAAGGTAACTCTCCTAATCCCATAGCATTGAAACATTTGACTTTCCTTTACACAACTATCCTTCCACTCTAAACTGACGGACAGAATTAAAAGAATTAGTTCAACTATGTTTCATAAAAAGGAATATCCAACGTAGATATAAATATCTTGTTGTAGAAACATACAAATCCTATCACAAAAATGTTCGAGTTTTAGATTGACAAAATATTTTTGCTTGATGGATACATTATTAAACAGACAGTCGACATTCTTGTGCGTGTCAACTGTGCTCCACTTTATGCCGTCTTGTTCTTTGTATGAAATACATTCATGCAGGGGCTTTTCAATAAAAACTAAAAGACGATAACCCGATCCTTTATTTCACTGTTCGCCATATTGATCTTTTCACTGAATAATTCAAAATGTGGTTACTATGTTGATCACATATATCTCATTGAACATGAAATAAAGGATACCACAGATATGTTAGAACCATGACATACACCACGACATTAAAAAAGTAATGCTCTACGTGGAAGATCAGAATAAATGGGTCATCAATATGTTTGAATTAAATATTGAATAGCACATAGTAACAGTATGGAATGATATATTAATATACTTATTTAATTGGTAGCTTAACATACTATTTCTTGTTATAAAACGTTGATAATTCACCGTTAAGATATCGTCTTGGTATCTGCGTTTTTTCTTGAATCAACTAAGCAAAGTGTGCTTGGAAGGATCGCTTTGGGGCCTAGCCACACCCTGAGATTCAGATCAGTATAAAAACAAATCTGCAGTTAGAGGAATACAATTTGTTCCCATTAAAATTCCAACAATTTGACGAAACACTTTATTACCAAAAACGTACAACAGTTTGAAGGAAATATTAGTAAGTTGACTAGTGATTATGCTGGTATGTTAGACCGATTGAACTCTTATGACCTTATAGATGCGACACATTTTATTGTAGTTGTCATTTACATTAGTGTTAATTAATATTATTAACACTTTAGCATTTGTTTAACATTGTCAGAACCAGTGATGTTGAAACAAGATGTAATCTTGACTATTGTGTAAAACGTAGTAAGCTGCAGAAAACACATTAACTCATTGACTGTCCTGTCATTTATCAATGGTATATTTCAGTAGTGAAGTAATTAAAAAAGTAACAACAAAGCAGTTCAAGAATAAATCTCTTTAGATCGATGCATTTTGTGAAAGTTTTGAATGGTCAATGGAATCCTGTTTTATTAAGAACTTGTCATCACTCAATTTAAATCTACTGATCTGAATCACAGAGTTTGTGTTCATCCTGTTACATTAATAGAAATGTCTTCAAAGAGTGCAAGACCTTTGCAATAGTTCTCGTGAGAAAAGTTTGAAGGTATCAATGGGTTAACAACCAAAAACCGTAAATAGATGGGCAAACAATGCTATGGCGAACAGGAAACAAACAAAAAAGTCAAGCAAGGATACACAAGATACTACACAGAAGACTAACAATTTAGTAATACGAACACAATAAAAAAAAAACTGATAAATTCAAGTGCTCAATGCTATATTTAACTTTAATGTAATTCAATAAATAAATATCTAATTTAGATATATAAAATATATAGTATATGAATTTAGGCATACAACGCATTTCTGGAATAACCTTCATCAAGTACACTCAAAGTAAACAAAAATGGAAAGCCACATAATTTGAAATTATTTGGGCAGAAGAAAACACAATCGGCTAATGTTATCTATGTCCTAGGAAGATTAACCATTTTCTTCCTTGAATAAAATGGAGGTATGGATATCAAAATTAAACAAATTCTACGATATGCAATAAATATATACTTCTTCTTCACCAGTTGAAAAATACAGATTTATATGTGTCCGTAGTTATGTTTTTGTCGCTTTATCTGTTCATATCCAGTTGATTTTTTGTTATTGTAAGCATAAAAATCAAGATTGGTGAACATTAGATTTTGATTGATTGATTTATAATATACGTTATCAGTCTCGAGATGTTATATATCCCATTTTAAAGGGCAGTGGTTGTGTTAAACGGTGAGGTGAGGCATTAGCCGAACTGTTTAACAAAACCACTGCCCTTTAAAACGGGATATATAACATCTCGAGACTGATAACATTTTTATCTGAATGTTCTAACGTTAATAAGTATGTCCTTATTATAGGAAAAATATTATTTCAATCGTTTGAAGGAACTGAATTAGATTGAAATTAATTTCTTCTAGTTATCTGCCCATAGACCGTATGTATTTTCCCGCCGTCCGTGAAAATACCATTCAGCACGACAGGGCCGACTCGATTGAACGTGTTTTACTTCGTTAGTTAAATTTTATCTTGTTTCGAGGAAAACTTTTCTTTTTTACTCCATATTAACATTTCATAAAGTTTTTTTGTTGTTTTTTTTTTGTACTACAGAAAATTGAAGTGCTTATATTTACATATTTTTGTGTGTGTTGTATAATACTATGTTGCTGAATTAAACACAGCACATGGCACTGTCGTGTGGCTATTCAATTTGAATATTGTTTTTCAATTATTGGCCAATATATAGATATTTATGGGTATGGTATGTTGTCTATGGGTTTTTGATTGTTGTCTAGAAGAAGCATAAATATGTGTATCTTTGGAAAAAGGTCACAGAGAGCGATTATTGATTGTCTGTGCCGTATATGTGTCGTCTGCTATAATGTAAATGGAATACACAGCACAGGCAATAGGTGAAAGCGTTTATAGATTTTCTGTGCCGTATGAAATACACAGCACGGCTTCCATGAAGTGTTAGAAGTAATTTTTTAGCCAATCAAAATTCTACTTGCCACAAGAACATCAGATAAGTTTTATTAAGTGGACAGTATATGAGATATTTATGACGTGAACGACTTTATGAGCAATGCATCATATATAAGGAATACAAGTTTAGATTGTCGTATTAAAAGGATGATATCATTTCTAGTTTGCAACGAACCAACAACGAAGGCTCATAAACAATCTTTTAATTTGGAGCTGCTGCAAGTTGTATATTACATACGACGAGCTTGTAATTTCACAAGCACAAGGCGCACATTTTCGTCCAGCCCGTATGGAGAGTGTATAATTATCGACATACAACCAACGGAATGTACATGTATCCAGCATTTCATTAATATTGCTACAGACCCTGGTCCCTTCGTGGTGTTCTTAGATTGAGATTCCTTTCTGTTTGAAGACGATCTATCAGCAATAAGTTGCAAAATGTTGTCATTCATTGAAATAAAGCAAACGTGCAGAATTTTAGCATTTATATATTAGGAGTGAATATGGAAAAATACTAGTGAGTGAGTGATTGTTGTTTAACGCCAAATGAGTAGTTTTCAACTATATCATGGCAAGAACAAGTTATATTCGATAAGATAATAACGATGTCCACTTCGTACTAGACCAACACGCTTAGTTGGATTTTCATAGTGCTAGCTCACTGAAGTAATAGTCCGCGTGTAGACATATCGCTCCACTCAGACACATTATTTTGATTCCGAGCCAATCAATCGTTGACCTCTCACCTTAATGCTGCGCTGAGCAGAAATGCAAAATACTAGCAAATTTATACAAACTTCAGTCAGTAATGTTTTATAGAGTAAGAAGTGACGCACACAATAGTGTAATGAAATCAGAATAATATAAAGTAACATATAGCTTTGTCACCAGGAAGTTAATTGGGAAAAGTAATTACATGATGTGCGCCATCAGCTGCATAGGAAAATGAAACATATAGTTTATATACGTTGCATGCTTCTGCAGAACAAAGGTACTACAAAAGTAAAGCATCTGCCTGGTAATTCATTTGTATTATACAAAGCGACCATAGAGTACACTAGTCTGGAGATATTAAAAACATCAACAACAGTACACACAAAAAAACACCAGAACGGCAAAGATGCCCGGATGTAGCTTCTATCGACAGAAGTAAAGTACTGCTCTACTGCAGGCTATCGACAGAAGTAAAGTGCACTGCTCTACTGCAGGCTATCGACAGAAGTAAAGTGTACTGCTCTACTGCAGGCTATCGTCAGAAGTCAAGGGTGCTGCTCTACTGCAGGCTATCGACAGAAGTCAAGTGTACTGCTCTACTGCAGGCTATCGACAGAAGTCAAGTGTACTGCTCTACTGCAGGCTATCGACAGAAGTCAAGGGTACTGCTCTACTGCAGGCTATCGACAGAAGTCAAGTGTACTGCTCTACTGCAGGCTATCGACAGAAGTCAAGTGCACTGCTCTACTGCAGGCTATCGACAGAAGTAACGTGTACTGCTCTACTGCAGGCTATCGACAGAAGTAAAGTGTACTGCTCTACTGCAGGCTATCGACAGAAGTAACGTGTACGGCTCTACTGCAGGCTATCGACAGAAGTAAAGTGTACTGCTCTACTGCAGGCTATCGACAGAAGTAAAGTATACTGCTCTACTGCAGGCTATCGACAGAAGTAAAGTGTACTGCTCTACTGCAGGCTATCGACAGAAGTAACGTGTACTGCTCTACTGCAGGCTATCGACAGAAGTAAAACAGAAGTAAAGTGTACTGCTCTATTTCAGGCTATCGACAGAAGTATTGTGTACTACTCTACTGCAGGCTATCGACAGAAGTAAGGTGTACTGCTCTACAGCAGGCTATCGACAGAAGTAACGTGTACTGCTCTACTGCAGGCTATCGACAGAAGTAACGTGTACTGCTCTACTGCAGGCTATCGACAGAAGTAAAATATACTGCTCTACTGCAGGCTATCGACAGAAGTAACGTGTACTGCTCTACTGCAGGCTATCGACAGAAGTAAGGTGTACTGCTCTACAGCAGGCTATCGACAGAAGTAACGTGTACTGCTCTACTGCAGGCTATCGACAGAAGTAAAGTGCACTGCTCTACTGCAGGCTATCGACAGAAGTAAAGTGTACTGCTCTACTGTAGGCTATCGACAGAAGTAAAGTGTACTGCTCTACTGCAGGCTATCGACAGAAGCAAAGTGTACTGCTCTACTGCAGGCTATCGACAGAAGTAAAGTGTACTGCTCTACTGTAGGCTATCGACAGAAGTAAAGTGTACTGCTCTACTGCAGGCTATCGACATAAGTAAAGTGTACTGCAGGCTATCGACCACTTCACGCTCATTTTACTGTACATAGTTGTAACCTGTTTTTAAATTGTCATGTATAACATCTGACGTAATCTTCAACTTGGGGGGTCAGTATTTGGTAGAAGTAGAAATAAAGTATGAGTTATGCTCATTATTGAACATCCAACTGTGACTGTTAAATGTAACACAACCAGAAATAAAAGAGACGTTTCCTTCCTTTAATATGTGTCTAAGTGTAATTCTGAAAAATCTCCTGTATTCATTTTCATCCATATCCGTTCTTACTAATAAATGAACATGTGTTGCCCAGAAATATAATGTTCCGACAAGATAAACACCCATATAAACCGGAAGGGAGACTTTTATAAGACTGCCTTTACCAAGATCTATATTTCACTGGGTATACGTATTAGTAACTTGTGTGCAAAATCCCGATGCCATTCAAGAAAACAATTTTTTCATATAAAAATGTACCAACATAGGTACACAGATCCAACCATCTTATACATTGTTTAAAAAATGCAGCCAGTAATTGCTAAAGCCATTTTATTGACAACTTTTAATAATGTTTCTCAAATGTGAAGAATTCCATTATCAACTATGGTAGCCATATAAGCTAGTAGATTGGTAGAACTCTAACTAGTAAATGTGTAGTCAAAGCTTAATATCAAATTGATATCTTGACTACAATTAATCTAATATCTACAAATAAAGGAATCAAGTTATTTCTTTTTATTTATAATGAGACACATTTTTAAATGGACAATTTGATGGAAGAAATATATGTTTTTAATTTTGAAAATAGTAATATTAATTTTGGAAAAATTCGTTGGCCATCAGTACCAATTATGATAATTACAAATATGTACAATTTAAAGAACTAACTATTTACGTGTTGAAATTCTAAATGTTTCGTGGGGGTAAAATAGCCAAATGTGGATTAATCTTCCAAGCTATATTCATTTACACGAATCGACAATTTCTTTTTTTATGGTGATTGGCATTCGAGTGGAATTTGGATTTGTAAGGTACATTTTAGCAGATGTTAAAACTTTTAAGGTACACTTGTGCAGATGTTGAACTTGCAATGTACATTTGTGCAGATGTTGAACTTGTAATGTACATTTGAGGGATTTTGAACCTTTTAGGATACATATGAATGGACATTTTAGCCTCGAAAGTGTATCTGTATTAAATGTTCAGCTTGTGTCAAAATACATTGTGATAACTGATATGTTGTATCTTTTATGATTATACATTTGAAGCCATTACAAATAAACAGCACTAGGAGTGTTATCTAATTTGGACAAGGAGTTTCCTTAGAATCTTTCAAAATATAAATTGTTTATTTGAATTCAAATAATAAAATACTCCACATTCTATGACTGTCACAAGTAGGGACAGGGTTTTCCAACGTCATATGTCGTGGTCGTTATTGTGTACAGTGAGTTGACGTGAGATTGTTCGTTTTGTTGATATTGGTGGAATTGCTGACCACCACTGATAAACCTTCTTTTCATAACAATGTTTTACGTTTCTAAAAATTAGACATATTTTTGCAGGCTTTAGCAGTTACTTATATGGATTGCTTACACAAATTTACATACATATATGATGCATTAATTGTTGCGAATTATACTGGAAATAACTATATTTGACAACAAACATAAGACAAATCAATTTGGTATCTTGGGGACATTTGAGGACATATATCGATTACTATGTACGTATTGCTCATTTTATATTTAGATGAGATGAACTTAAATCTTAATAATGAAATTGTCACTGCACTTGGTAGACAAATGAGAGTACTTACACCGATAAGACATACTTAACTTTGTTTATTTGTAAATGTTTATCCTTGATAAATCCATACAATAGTAACGTATTAATTATCTTGAGTAGAGTAGACCGTAACAAGATAACAATACAGCTGATTTTCTTGATTTCCTAAAGTATTGTCATTGGTATACATACACGATTTGTTTATCAATCAAAACGACAAATTCAATCAATCTACTTTGATCTCATAAATCAAAGTTAATGGGTACATACAGAAATATATACAGTAAAGGAAATAAAAAGTTGACAATTTCCACAATAACACGAACTCTACACCTCTGAAAAAATCTATTACTCCTTAAAATAGAATGCCCTTCATTGAGAAAGCCAAATCAGTTAATGGAGTCCGAACAATTCCCTTTTGACATTCAACGGCCAAACATAAATATACGAACAATGAAAAAAAAACCTGCATAGACTCGCTACTCCACAGTAGACCATATACGCCTATAGGAATGACGACAAAAACAAACATTAATGTTAGGAAAGCAAGATCAGTGAATTACATTAAAAGACAACTTGCTCTAGTAGCTCATAATGAGCAATATGTTTAAATGGTAGTTCATGTATGGAAAGCGAGAGGTATCTTCAGACTCATGGTCACTTGCAACAGAAAAAGTTTCCAATAATCTCCATTATTTTTGGCAATCAAATCCACAGTCCAAAGATCAACCCCAGCACCACTATTTTGCAAACATGATTTATTGCTAGTAAATGTGTTAGCTTCATGAATATATCTGAAAACCTACTGACATAAGTCAATAAACCAGTAAATATATAATAATATCTACAATACTGGAATTATGTCGTGGATAGACGTACTAGATAAGTAATATCTATATTTTTAGCGAAGACGTGATAGTGTTGTTGAAATATTATTGCTTTTGAGAATATTTTTACCAAAGATATAATACATCTAGAAGAAATTCTTCCAGAAGCCAAAGGGATAATCAGAGACCGTGAATCGAAAAAGTATAGACAGCACAAAATATAACCAAAAGAAAAAGGGCAAAAAACAAACACTACACAGGAAACTATAAGGGATGAACTCAGGTTCTCCAAACAATTTAGCAGCTCCTGCTACAGGAGGAACCCGTCTTGTTAGTATCATTAATTATCTGGTAATAAGCTCTGAAAGATGAACTGAGGATGGGATTGCAACCACGACAAACCGAACATATCTTTGGTCATTCCGTAGCGGTTAACCAAACTGTGATGGCGACAGTAAGCAAGGTTTGAAGAAACTAAATGGATAATAAGAAGCCATAAATGACAATACAATGGCCAATAGAAAAGTGCAAGAAGACAAACAATGATCTGCAAAACACTACACAGAAACATAAACATCGATAAACACGAAATCCACAAACCCGGAAGGATAAAGAGTTCCTGCTCTCCTTCATACACCCGTCGCTTTACTGCCAAGCAAAACGAACATCATCTAATACCTGGTATGGAAATAATGTTGGACACCAGTATATGTAAATAAATACTAATAAAGAATAAAGCATAAACCTCTTGCAAAACAAATTTGGGTAAGAACGAATCGAAAATAATTTTACGCTGGAATCGTGGCGAACACCACAACGAGGAACTAAAAACTTGAAGACATGTAAATGAACAAAATAAACAACTAACCCTAAAACTACTAAAAACGGGGAGAACACACAAGTACTCCGGAAGTCTCTGCTCAACTAGTGGCACCCATCAAGTTATTATTGTCAATAATCCGATGATAAATCATGAATGATTATAAGACAGAATTATGATTACGGACAATATCCGTAGTCATTTATGATATATATTCCGTAACAGTTAACCAAGCCATGCTGGTGACTAAAACATTCGAAGCAACTAGAAACCATTTGCTCAGAAGCGTTCTTATGCAAGGCAACACTCTACTAAAAAAAACATGATAGGAACCACCAACTATGGAATATTGGACTAAATGAGAGATATATACTACATATTCAGGTGCTGCTGACATATAAAAGGCAATTTTAACATTTGAACATTGAAATCATCTCCTTTGTAAGAAAGCTAAGTAGTTAACCGACTCTCACTGTCAATTTCTAGGTATAAGCCAAGATATAAGGCAGACCTTGTTGTATCTGTGGTATCATTTATTCCAGCTGAATGGAATAGATGCTATCAACATATTTGTTCTTTCATAAAAGAAGGTATTTGTATCTACGTTTGCCATTTTTTTCTTTCTAATTCTTCAATCTCTCTTTCGGTTCTGCGAGGGGAATACATTTGTTTATGGTACCAAATGTTTTAATGATATTGCCTGAGGAGATTGATTGTATGTACTCTAACAGATCCTTTAAAATTTTCAGAATCCACATCTGAAGTGGTTAGACATTTGGAGCGGTACCTATGTAGTTATGTAAGAGTACTAGATTTGTATTCCATTTCTCATTTCCTTATCATTGTACATGCATAGTAGGATTGATGTATTACAGAACAAATACTTTTTAAAAGTAGCAAGTAACAAAAATGACAAGTTGCCGTACGTTAAGTGTAAGGGACAAATCACAGTTCTTTGCGATTTTATTTTGTTATCTAAAATATAGCTAACTATATTAAATGCACATTATCCATTTAAAGATGGACAATTTGCTTAACTATGCTAATAAATACATTGCCCCCAATTTTTAGTTGGATTTGTGTTGCTCGATCTTTAGTTTTCTGTGTAGTGTTTTGTAGATCGTTGTTGTTTGTCCTTTTGTTCTTTTTCGCTTGTATTGTCTGTCCTTTTTCAAATGTGACAGATATCAGACAAAATAATAATGTAAATGTAGGACTCCATTCACGACATAACACTGGTACTGTGTGATGTTGTTTGTCTAACAATTCTTTAGAATTGCATTTGTGATTGATATATCAGTTTATTTATCTCGCATAAAACCGCAGGAAATAGAATAATGTTGACAATAGCAAAATAGATATAGGTAGCGAATGTCTTGCCCACCCGTAGTTTCCAAAGTAACAATAACCGGTGTAGAAGACAAGCGTTGATGGAACACACTATTGTTTTAAATAATATATCGGGTTTTTTTTCTCAATGTTGTTATTTCAGTATTTAATATGTTGCTTATTAAGAGAATTAAAAGTCATATTTGGTCTTAATGAACCAAATAAGCAAGTGTGTTGATCAGTACATTTTTTTGTACATTAAGAAAATGTATTACATTATAGAGGTTAATGTGATTCTCCCGATGTTAGTATTATAACATTTAGGCACGTGTGTTTAACGTTAATGTACATGGTCACATTTAGATGCATTAATTGCATTAGGAGTAACCACAGAAATACTCAAAGTGAAATAATTGAAATTTCAAAAATATGTTTTATTAAGAGCAAACGTTTTGTAATTGCTAAAACTGTTAGAAACAACATAGCCAGGAATAGTTTGTTTTTTATATTCACGTAGGAATTACTGTATTTCATGACGTTCTATATAGCTTAATCGTTTATGGAGAGAGAAAACGATGAACTAATAATATTTTATTTATTGTCAACATCATGATGAAGACTAGGTTTAAGATATTCCCTCGATTTCCGCTTACGCCAATCCGGTGTAATCTAATGAATGTCACTGACCGCTTGATGAAATGAAATCCTTGGAGTGATACCTAATTCTTAAAATGGTAGTGGAATAGTAAAATAATTACCCAAGAGTTCGGTGTGACGTATATTGTCTCATGTCCCTAGCTACATTGTGATATATAGCAACAATATATCTTAAGTCTTAAGTGTTTGTCTTTATGTTTAAATATTGGTCTTATCACAACGACAAGTGTTGTTCTAGTCGCATGATAAAATATACCCCCAGATAATGGATCTGAAAACGTTGGAAATAATCAAAAAGTACAATTAAATGTCTGGGTGTTTCATCGCGGTTTACCAATGAATGTTCGAGAACGTTGTGATCTATGACTTCCCTCCGTAATATTTACTAACGATTTCAACGCCGTCTATATTATTGTCTTTGATATTTTGCTATGACTTTCAATAATGGTTGCTGGGTATGGGATGGCCCACCATGGCTGCATGTAGAGGATAGTGCATGCCCTTTCATTGCGGTATTGAAAAAGACTAGGTACATTGTAGCCGCTAGAAAAAAAATCGTATCTACCCCATACTCCATACAATGTACTTTGCAGGTAGCAGTCAAAATTGGCTTCCACTGTTGTCGCATTCTATAGATCTCATTTTGTATATTGTTGAGAGAATGTTCTCGTTTTGAAAATGAATGAATTATTTGCTGCTGGCCGTTAAGCATCAATCAATCAATTAATATATTCATCAGTCAATCAATGCAATATATATACAAGTGAATTTGCAATAAGATGATGTATTTGGGGGTTTCAATTAAGTGCGTAAGCTGACGCTAATAATGTTTTGTCTTCTAAATGCAACTTCGTCCGTCTGTCAAGCTCTCTTGTAATTTAAATTCCAACCACAATTTCACCACGTATTTAGTTGTATATAAGTGTAAATTGTCTTGTGATTGTGAATTTCACGTATTACATTTTTAATAGAATGGTTGTTTTGTATCAATGGATCATCAATATGGGTATTCACGAATTAAAAAAATCCCGAATGTGAAGGAATAAGATCATTATCAAAGGAAGAATTACAACCAATGAAATACAAGCATCTCGAAATGGTCCTGTTATTCATGTTCATGTTCCAATTTGAAAATACGTGATGTAATATTCCGATTCCGTCCTTCAGTTAATCACTGACAAACTTGATCATACAAGACTGTATTGAGTACCACTCTCAGTAACAGAAATAAAATCCACACACCTATATTGAATGCAAATATTAGAACCGAAGAGCGACAAAGACGTGTTTTGTCCCTATTCAATCAAATTGCCCAAGGAGCATTTAACTGGCACATTATACCATGGGCAACCAACATAATAAAGTCTTAAAAATCCCAATGAATACCCCAAATTTACCTACTTTGTTTCAAAATGATCTAGATGAATTCTCAATTAATTCTGAATTAAAAACTATCACTGATGAGTTAAAACCGAACTTGAAATTTATTTGAAAACATTTGTAATATTATACACCGATGACACAATTTCATTAGCTGAATTAGCTGAATATCTTCAAGTACAATTAAAGGCTTTTCTTGAATATTGTGACAATTGGAAAACGAAGACGAATGTGAACAAAACAAAAATAATAGTATTTGGATTTGGAAGACTAAGACAAAATCTCAAATTCACCTATGAAAACGTTGACATCAAAATAGTCAACCAATTTAATTATCTTGGGGTAATTTGTACAAAAACGTAATTTTGATGTTACTAAAAAGCATCTTGCTGACAAAGCGCTTAAAGCAATGTACGAAGTTCTTCAAATGGGTAGATTATACAAATTATCGGTGCAAATTCAGCTAGATCTTTGATCAAATGATTAAATCTATTCTCTTGTATGGTTGCAAGGCCTGGGGCTGTTGGTAAAAATGAAGTCCTAGAACAAGTTCACTTGACATTCTGCAAAATACTTTTAAATTTGAAGTATTCTACTCCTATCTATATGGTTTATGGTGAGCAAGGGGATATCCAATTGATATTGATATAAAGTACAGACAATTACATTCTGGGCAATACTTTTAAGTGGTAAGCAGGCTCAATTTTCGAGTATATTTTATAGGCTTTCTTGAAAATTTAATGTACATGCTGATACTAACTTAAACTGTGTTTATTTTATTAAAACAATTCTAAATACATGTGGATTTACCTATATATGGGGAACAGAAAATGTTAATAATAACGAATAGTTAAAATATGTTGTAAAACATTGATGCTTCGATTAGTTTGTGCACAATTGGCAAACATATCAGTCTAAGTCTTCAAAAGCATTAAATTACAGGATTTTAAAAACCAAATTTGAATTGGAGGAATATTTCAATATTTTAAATATGGCTGATGCAAGCAGATTCTGTAGATTTAGAACAACAAATCACTATCTACCGATTGAAACCGGTAGATGGAGAAATATTGATAGGAGGAAATGAGTACTGTAATTTATGTAATTGTCAGAAATTAGGAGATGAGTACCACTATGTCTTAACGTGTTCTTCTTTAAATGAAAAAACACAAACAGCTTCTTCCAAAATATTTTATGAAAAGACATAATGTTGTAAAGTTTTTTTGATTTTATGCCCAATAAAAACAATCGCTGTTACGAAGATGTTAGTATTATTTTGTTATTTTTCTCTATGCGTGTTTTTACTATTATAAGTAGAAATGTAATGGTGTGTTTTTACTATTATCAGTAGAAATGTAATAGTGTGTTCTTGCTATCATACGTAGAAATGTAATATTGTGTTGTTGCTATCATACGTAGAAATGTAATTGTGTGTTGTTACTATTGTAAGTAGAAATATGATGGCATGCTTTGCTAATATAGACAGAAATGTAATTGTGTGTTTTTACTATTATAAGTAGAAATGTAATAATGTGTTTTTATTGTTATAAGTAGAAATGTAATGGTGTGTTGTTGTTATTATAAGTAGAAATGTAAAAGTGTGGTTTTGTTATTGTACAGAGAAATGTAATAATGTGTTTTTATTATTGTACAGAGAAATGTAATAATGTGTTTTAATTGTTATAAGTAGAAATATAATAGTGTATTTTTGCTAATAAAAGAAGAAATGCAAGAGTGTGCTTTTGTTATTATATGCAGAAATGTAGTAGTGTTTTTTGCTAGAATAAGCAGAAATGTAATAGTGTGTTTTTGCTAATATAAACAGAAATTTAATAGTGTGTTCTTGCTATTATAAGCAGAAATGTAATAGTGTGTTTTTGCTAGAATAAGCAGAAATGTAATAATGTGTTATTGCTATTATAAGTAGAAATGTAATGGTGTATTGTTGCTAGTATAAGTAGAAATGTAACAGTGTGTTGTTTCTATTATAAGTAGAAATGTAAACGTGTGTTTTTACTATTATCAGTAGAAATGTGATGGCATGCTTTGCTAATATAGACAGAAATGTAATTGTGTGTTTTTACTATTGTACAGAGAAATGTAATGGTGTGTTGTTGCTATTATAAGTAGAAATGTAATGGTGTGTTGTTGCTATTATAAGTAGAAATGTGATGGCATGCTTTGCTAATATAGACAGAAATGTAATAGTGTGTTGTTGCTGTTATGAATAGAAATGTAATAGTGTGTTTTGCTAATATAGACAGAAATGTAATAATGTGTTTTTACTATTGTACAGAGACATGTAATAATGTGTTTTTATTGTTGTAAGTGGGAATATAATAGTGTGTTTTTGCTAATAAAAGAAGAAATGCAATAGTGTGCTTTTGCTAATATATGCAGAAAAGTAATATTGATTTTTGCTATAATAAGCTGAAATGTAAGTGTGTTGTTGTTATTGTATGTAGAAATGTAATAGTGTGTGTTTGCTATTATAAGTAGAAATGTAATGGTGTGTTTTTACTATTATAAGCAGAAATGTAATGGTGTGTTTTTACTATTATAAGTAGAAATGTAATGGTGTGTTTTTACTATTATAAGTAGAAATGTAATGGTGTGTTTTTACTATTATAAGCATAAATGTAATGGTGTGTTTTTACTATTATAAGTAGAAATGTAATGGTGTGTTTTTACTATTATAAGAAGAAATGTAATGGTGTGTTTTTACTATTATAAGCAGAAATGTAATGGTGTGTTTTTACTATTATAAGAAGAAATGTAATGGTGTGTTTTGACTATTATAAGTAGAAATGTAATGGTGTGTTTTAACTACTATAAGTAGAAATGTAATGGTGTTTTTACTATTATAAGTAGAAATGTAATAGTGTGTTTTTACTATTATAAGCAGAAATTTAATGGTGTGTTTTTACTATTATAAGTAGAAATGTAATGGTGTGTTTTTACTATTATAAGCAGAAATGTAATGGTGTGTTTTTACTATTATAAGTGGAAATGTAATGGTGTGTTTTTACTATTATAAGTAGAAATGTAATGGTGTGTTCTTACTATTATAAGTAGAAATGTAAAAGTGTGTTTTTGTTTTTTTAAGTAGAAATGTAAAAGTGTGTTTTTGCTATTGTACAGAGAAATGTAATAATGTGCTTTTATTGCTATAAGTAGAAATATAATAGTATGTTTTTGCTAATAAAGGAAGAAATGCAATAGTGTGCTTTTGCTAATATATGCAGAAATGTAATATTGTTTTATGCCAGAATAAGCAGAAATGTAAGTGTGTTGTTGCTATTGTATGTAGAAATGTAATAGTGTGTGTTTGCTATTATAAGTAGAAATGTAATGGTGTGTTTTTACTATTATAAGCAGAAATGTAATGATGTTTTTACTATTATCAGCAGAAATGTAATGGTGTTTTTACTATTATAAGCATAAATGTAATGGTGTGTTTTTACTATTATAAGCAGAAATGTAATGGTGTGTTTTTACTATTATAAGTAGAAATGTAATGGCGTTTTTACTATTATAAGCAGAAATGTAATGGTGTGTTTTTACTATTATAAGTAGAAATGTAATGGTGTGTTTTTACTATTATAAGTGGAAACTTAATGGTGTGTTTTTACTATTATAAGCAGAAATGTAATGGTGTGTTTTTACTATAATAAGCAGAAATGTAATGGTGTGTTTTTACTATTATAAGTAGAAATGTAATGGTGTGTTTTTTACTATTATAAGTAGAAATGTAATGGTGTGTTTTTACTATTATCAATAGAAATGTAATGGTGTGTTTTTACTATTATAAGCAGAAATGTAATGGTGTGTTTTTACTATTATAAGTAGAAATGTAATGGTGTTTTTACTATTATAAGCAGAAATGTAATGGTGTGTTTTTAATGTTATAAGCAGAAATGTAATGGTGTGTTTTTACTATTAAAGTAGAAATGTAATGGTGTGTTTTTACTATTATAAGCAGAAATGTAATGGTGTTTTTACTATTATAAGTAGAAATGCTATTGTGTATTGTTGCTATTATAGGTAGAAATGTAAGTATGCTATTGCTATTATAAGATAGAAATCTAATAGTGAGTTTTTGTTATTATAGGTAGAAATGTAAACATGTATCTTTGCTATTATAAGCAGAAATGTAATCATGAGTTTTTGTTATTATATACAGAAATGTAATCGTGTGTTTTTGCTATTATATACAGAAATGTAATAGTGTGTTTTTGCTATTATATATAGAAATGTAATCATGTGTTTTTGCTATTATATACAGAAATGTAATCATGTGTTTTTGCTATTATATACAGAAATGTAAACATGTGTCTTTGCTATTATACACAGAAATGTAATAGTGTGTTTTTGCTATTATATACAGAAATGTAATCATGTGTCTTTGCTATTATATACAGAAATGTAATCATGTGTCTTTGCTATTATATACAGAAATGTAATCATATGTCGTTGCTATTATATACAGAAATGTAATAGTGTGTTTTTGCTATTATATACAGAAATGTAATCATGTGTTTTTGCTATTATGTACATAAATGTAATCATATGTCTTTGCTATTATATACAGAAATGTAATCATGTGTTTTTGCTATTATATAGAGAAATGTAATCATGTGTCTTTGCTATTATATGCAGAAATGTAATCATGTGTTTTTGCTATTATGTACATAAATGTAATCATATGTCTTTGCTATTATATACAGAAATGTAATCATGTGTTTTTGCTATTATATAGAGAAATGTAATCATATGTCTTTGCTATTATATACAGAAATGTAATAGTGTGTTTTTGCTATTATATACAGAAATGTAATCATGTGTTTTTGCTATTATGTACATAAATGTAATCATATGTCTTTGCTATTATATACAGAAATGTAATCATGTGTTTTTGGTATTATATACAGAAATGTAATCATGTGTCTTTGCTATTATATACAGAAATGTAATCATGTGTCTTTGCTAATATATACAGAAATGTAATCATGTGTCTTTGCTATTTTATACAGAAATGTAATAGTGTGTTTTTACTAGTATAAGTAGAAATGTAATAGTGTTATTTTGCAAATATCAATTGAAATGTAAAAGTGTGTTTTTTGTTATTATAATTAAAGATGTAATACTGTGTTTTGCTATTATAAGCAGCTGTTGATATTCACTATAAAGGAACATCTTCAAGAAACTGATTACACAAATATTACACAATTATAAAGCACATCAAAATATGCTGTTCACACTTTCACTCCACTCAGTTTCCACTCATATGTATGATACCAATACGCCGAACAATCTAGCAAATAATCTCCTGTAAAAGCAGATTTTTACCGGTTGTGCACTGAACTCCAAACTTTCCCTAATAAATACAGACTATTGATTAAAATGATATCTTAGCGCAAATATAATAATTACTAAGATAATTCACAACAGGAGACAGCAACAACAATAATAATACAAATTTAAGGACATTGCTTTTGTTGACATTATGGTCATGTTATTCTCTGTTTATAGAATGATTTGTTTTTGTTTTTTAATTAAAAAATAAAATAATAGACCTATTTCACATTAACCTATTTTTGTTGTAAGCGGTCTTAGTCCAAAGTCCAATCGGAGTAAAATCCGGGTGGTAAGCGACCTTTCTGTTTGGATTATACGCTGATTTTCGATATCCACATCATTTTTCAACCTTTTCGAAGTGTTATTCACGTTATTTATTTGCAAAATTTTATTATACATCTACAAATGGATCCTGGTGATCAACTCTACACTCTTGATGAGCTTCGATGTTGGAAAGTCGAGAATCTCGGACAGTTCTTGACGATGAGAGAGGTCTAACGAAATCGGGAATGAAGGAGGAGCTAGCGGCCTTGTGTTAAGTGGGTGGCTAGAGGAGGGATATTTCTTAAAGACTAAGTCGAACAACAACAACTTGAGTAATTAAAGTGTTCACCATCACAGACACTGGATGATGACCCCCACAATGTATAGATGTTGCACCAAAGAAGATGATGGTTTGACAGGAGTTTATTGTTCTTGCACTGCAGGATATGAAATTTATGCATGTTTTTTTTTATTTTCTATCGTGTCTATGCAGTGCCAATTCAGGACCATTAGATAATAACAGAAGGGATTGCAACCAATCTTGGCTGAAATGTTCCTAACAAATTCAAGACAAAATGTTGTAGTTACTATGGTGTCAATGAATCAGTACATTTCAATAATGTTTGAGAGATGTCAGTTCAAATCTCTCTGGAAGCTAATGATCTGAGTACATATTAGGTTTGTCAATTACTAACAATTACAATACATGTATATAGCTTCTATTGTACAAGGTAGTACATTTCAATAATGTTGAAAAGATGTCAGTTCAAATCTGACTGGAAGCTAATCTACGGGGTTATTTTAATATATGCTTGGTCATGTTGACTGCATTAACTAAATTGGACACAAGTCCACATAGCTAACTTAATGAAAGTTTTGAAGAACTACTAATTTTTCAGTGTGATTTTTACACAACCGCAAAAATGTTGTGTAATGGTTAGCATGCTCACCTTGAATGTGGTAGATCCATGGGTTCTAGCCCCTGTCTAGTCAAACCAAAGATTATAAAATTGGTAAGAGTGCAGCATTAATGAATAAGAACAAAGACTGGTCAGGTCAGAATCAGAATAATGTTTCAGAGTGGAACGACATATCTACCCACAGACTGTTGTTTCAATGAACTAGCACTCTAAAAATCCAACTAAGGGTGTTGGTCTTTTCATTTTTTGTATCTAAATGTGTTTCCTGTTGCTCATGCTTAAATAGTTTACACATCACATGTTATAGTTTATGTTTCTTGTTTATTGCTTAAAAATTCTATGAATAGAATGTTTTTATCCCCCATATGAGTGTTCTTTTTTTCATGTAAAATTATTGAATATTTTGGGCTTTGTTCATTTACCTGAGAAAGTCTTAGACAAATATTGTGAAATTAAAGGAGTTTTGAACCTTATTACATGTAGTATGTTTTTTTGTGGTGGTGGAACTTTAGTCAGATTTTTTAACTTCTCAATTCAATAACTAAAGGATAGAGAAAATTGTATAGTGTCCCCCAATATTAACTTTTTGATGTTAAAAGCAATATAATGTGCATTCAATCATAAACTTAAGACTTCACCATGATGAGGGGGATGTGTTTTAATTTATTACCCATTCTTCAATGTTTTGTTATTTTACAACATTGTTATTATACATGTAGCTGACCTTTTAATAATGTTCTGTTTTTGCAATAAATATTTCTTGTTAATGAGTATTTGTTTAATTTTTGTGCTCTATGATTTACAAAAGTTATCGAGTTGAATCATTTACAAAGTACATGTGCATGTACATATTTTGCCCAACCAAGACTGACTTGTTCCTGAATTTTGCACTTTTTCCATACTAATCCTAATATGATATTATTGGTTTCCTGACATTGGCATAAGCAAGAAAAGATGGAGTGCCTCACGAACAGAAACCACACCATAATAATGTGCTTGACATACATGTAAGAATGGAACATGACTGTTAATGTATAGCCCTGTATCAGGGCATACTATTTAACCCCTCTCTGTCCCTCCCTATAGTTTTGAGCTAGAGTTTTTGTAATATTTTGTAGTGTGTTTAATGTACAAATACTAAAGGTGTGCATTATTACAGGATTTTGACTTCTAAAAAATCACAAAATGATATATAGCTGAACTAAGTCATTTTTAAGTTAGTACATCAAAAGTGTCTTACACACACAGACTTTATACATTCTCTAACAAAAGGGGCATACCATTTTTAAGTTTGGCCTTTTAAAAAGTTTTATTTGATGCTCCATAATTTAAACATAACAAATAAAAATTGACTTTGATTTTCCTATATATTTCAACAAAAAATAAATCCTAAAAATTAACAATCCTTTTTAAATTATGTACAAATAAAAACCACTCATATAAACATAATGAGCAAATAAACAATCAAAATATATACAATTCTGAATGTTTTGCTGTAAAATTTGTTAAAATCTATCCAGAAATGACTTCACAATAATTTTTTGAAAAAATATGGTTTTGGTTGATTATATAGGGATTTTTTTTTTACATGTGGTAATAATTTTGGCCACATACTGGTATAGCTAAATATTCACACAATTTCTCATTATTTTCAAGATCTACGGGATACATGTAGTCATAAATTATTTTCCTAACCAACAAATTCACGAAAACTTCCTTACGACCGTGACGATATGTGAATACATGTAACTGCCACGATGAATAAACTGCGTCACCGTGTTTACAAATGCAATGACGTCTTGTTTACGTTTTTTTTCTCCGATTGACCTTTGAACCATAATGGCGGCGGTAACGCGAAATTGGTCTATTGATTGACTGTATGTAAACAATACTATCAAATTGACTAATAAAAAGAATCATTTTTCTTTATGAAAACCAAAGAGAAACACAAATAATGGCATATGCATTAGTTTATTTCATACTTAAGATTTGTTTTTTAGATATGTAACAATTTTATTATTCCAATATAGACCATTTGTACATTATTCCAGCAAAGAATGTTTTTTGACTAGTTTTTGATAACATTTATTATTTTGAAGACAATCGAGTACGTATTCCCTCTGCTACTGTATAATACTATGCCCCAAAGACTGTATTTATCCATTATATGATATTGAACTTTAAAAACCGTCACTCATATTGATATTAACAACCAATAAAAGTTATGAAGAGAATTCTAAGAGACAGTTTAGAATTAAGTCATTAATCAAGACAGAACGCCGCTTCCTAGAGTAAAGGTGATACATATATATCAATTTTGTTCTTGGATCTGAATGTTTACTGTTTGAAATTTGCTTTTAAGAAAGGTAGATAAATGTATTCGTAAGACGTATTACACTGGAGACAGATGTTCTGGACACTGGTTTACCAATTTAGTATTGAATCAGTACACGACTCTCTAATCACGTGATAAAATATGTGATATCACGTTTCTTCTAACAATCAGGATACTTGATAGAGAAATCCACTAATAACAAACAGTGTATCTTATCTCATTATATCTTCAATGTTTAGTTGTCAAATTTGAAAAATACTTCTAACGATTTCTAATTAGTTTCCGTAGCTTTAATTATTTGGATTTCATTAACAACGTGAAATATAACTATATCACGCCATACAGCTGTATCATGTTGACGTGTAATAGACACAGCGTTAACAATGATATGAGTACTAACTATTAGTGTATTAGGAGTTCACAATCAACCATGGTAAGTTCATTATATTCTTATTAACATTATTGAATATAATATATTTTATAGATATATGTTTGAGTTTTTATTTTGTAGGGTTTACATGGGTTTTATTTACTTTTCAACACTTTTGTATATAATTTTCATAATTGATCATTCTAGAAATTATAGGGTTAAGTTGATACTATTAATTTTTACTGTAAATAATAAGATATTATACTTTTTTGCAAGGAAATATACATTATTTCGCTTACATTAAAAACTATTTTATCTAATGCAAATTCTTCGCTGTATATCAATGCACAACAAATCATAGAAAATAAAGTTATGAAAAGTCTTTTTTTTTTTACACCTTTTAATATTTGTCGTCTAAATTTGGAAATACATATATAAAATGAAAGCAAAATCCACACTAAAAGTATTTTCTAAAACATTTTTTTTCATTTATTATTTTGTATGGTTTATGTCTTAGATTCTAGTTAAATAATTGTCAGTTTGTCTTGATTTTATTCTTTCAATTAAAGCATTGTAGAAATGTTGAGTGGATGGTTCTTCTATTTCTTTGACAATTTTGGTACTAATCCAACTTTTAGTAGTCAATGGGTGTCATGATATTTTAAGGACATTAAAAGAAAACTGCTGGTTAGGATTAGTAGACATTTGAAAACAAACTTATAGGTGCATATAAATTATATGTAAACAATAAATAATATGTAGACTAATCAAATTAGTATCATAATCACCATTGAAAATCAACACTTGTCAAAACCATTCAAATGTGGTTTTAACCTATCCCAAAATTTGCTAAATTTGTTTACTTTCCAATATTTCGACTTTGAGTGTACCTGATGAAGGTTATTCCAGAAACGTATCGTACACACTAAATTTGATATCTACGTATTTATTACCTCCTTGTCTCTGAATAAAACAATCAAAGCATGCCGGTTACAACTAATTTTAAGCATAATGCTTTCTATATGATCCAGAAATATCTACATGTTTTGCTGATACAACATCAAAGGACATCGATATTTCTACTGAGTGAGAATTCGAAGAAAAAAATGTGTAAAATAATTGAAACGACTGAGAACATAATAATTTAAATTATATTTAGAATCTGTCTAAAGTTAGATATATTTATACTGATCAGACATCCAGCAAGGTTATCATTCGGACTCTCTGCCTATTTTGAACTATTCGTCCCTTAAAAAACAAAGCAAAACAAACAATTAGTTTTTGATGATAACATTGTTGATGGCTTCTGGATTCAATACCTGAATTACTTTTAATTCCAGTATATCATAAATCACATTTCTTATCAACCAAAGGTCCTATTGTATAAAATAGCAGCTATTATGGGTGTGAATTTGCTTAATAGTTTATAATGTTTGAGAGTCTAAAACTTTATCTCAATGTTTGTGTCATCTTTGGGAGATTTGAGATATTTTGTTATCATATTTGGTTAGTATTTGGTAGAAGTATTTAATTTGTCTTCTGAAGAATTCCTTTTCTCGGGTATATATTGTACTATGATTTACACATTGAATTAATATTAATATTCATTTCAACCGCCAAGGTGATGTAATGGCTAACGTGTTGACTCTGTGGTTGGAGGATCGTTGAACCGATAAAGAAAAACAAACTATAAAACTGGTATTACAAAATGTAGATTATTCCATGCTAATCACGGAGCATTACCAAATTAGACCAAAAACTAATGTGTTCGGAATGATGTTAGAATGGATCACAATGTCTATCTGCGTATTGTAGATCTAGCACTATAAAATACGCCTTAGTGACTTGGTCTATAACACAGTAGGCATGTCTTAGAAATAGCATGCTAAAAATAAAAACATAAATCACGACTGAAATGAAACATTGCTTCCTTGGTGTTAAATAACAATCGGTCGAGCACCCAATATTCATTCATTAATGACGAAATATCGTATGTACCATTGATATTCTTAGTTTGTCTTTTGTGGGAGTTGGCTGTGTCAAGATATGTTTTCCATTTCCTTTCTGTTGTTTTACTTTAGTGTTTGTATTGTTGTCTTTGTATCTGGATCATCTCGTTAATCTATCTGATATTCAGTGGTATTTCTAAATCCTTTCTCTTAAATATATATTTTTAAGCAATTCTTCTATTTGATGTACTGTTATTTTCATCTACCTTGTAAATATCATGTTTCCTGTTTGTTTATTCTGGCAAAAAAACTTTCAAAATCAATTAATTGAATGTATATCCGAATGTCATCTTCCTTCTGACGACCTTTATTGTCAGTGTATTCATACCTCCCATTTTTTTAGCACGTTGTAGGGGCAAGTAAACCAAATGACCTAAACAGAATCGCCAAAATCGGTTAGAGTCACATATGCCTGAGGGAGAAGAACTTTAGTTTTAATAAAAATTACATTATTTAGGAACTGTAAATTTGAATAACAAATATACGTAGAACGCCATTTCAGTGCCGAAACACTGACTGCTAGCCAGATGATACCCGCCGGGACTAATAGTCCACGAGCAGAGGTATTGACCCAGTGATAGTAATAAAAACGTAGATATCAAATTCAGTGCACATGACGCGTTTCTGGAATAACCTTCATCAGGTACGCTCAAAGTCGTATAGAAAATAAGAAAATTAAAACATCATTCCATATAACATATATGACGTAACTAATGACCTAATTGACTACCCATGTGGATCACGCTTAACGATAGCAGAGCAGGTCTGATCTCAGATTAATCGATTACAATGAGGGTCTCGTGACACCAAAGATGACTTAGATTTAAACAAAACGAAGGTAAAAATGTGTGTTTAGTTTATTTGTGTCAAAATATATAAACAAACCTAGTCCATCAATTTTTTTGTATCTCGTGAACTTTTTATGTTAAACATGTTCAAAATGCAATACTACCGAACTAGTTATTTTTGTTTTACATTTATCCAGAAAGTAGGTATCATATGTCAGCATTTTGTTCTTTTTTTTCTGCATCGGAGTACAAACCTTGAAAAGGGTTATCCGATAGTTTGACGGGAAGAATCAAAAGCGCAAGTAAGAAAATGTAAATTTATTGTGTCTTGTGTGGAGAATGTGACATGCCTTGCCTGTAATAGGGTACAGTAGTTTTTACTGAATTTATTGATTGTTCTGCGGCGAATAGATGATGTTGAACAGGAACAAGTTCAGCAGTATATCAAATGTATACAGAGGGAGGATAGTGAATAGTGTTCTAAATTTTTTCTCTCGAAATCTGCAAGCGTATTTTTACCATGCAAGGAGTGTGCCATTTGCAAAACACGGCACCTAGTATAGTCCACAGTGTGACTTTCCGTATTATCATCTCGCATCACTTCGTGGAGAAGACATCCTCCATCCGCCACCATAAGATATCCTGGGTAGTTGTATAAGTATTGGTGAACATAGATCTCGCTGATTTTAGTTATTCTTGGAATCATTTAGATATGCTCGAATTAATTGTCATTTTCACAGCCGATCAGAGTTAAGGCCCATTATTTAACGTTTTATAATACCCGCGAAATCTTCAATTTTCCAGCAATTCGATTAATAACGCTATTTAATTCAAGACGAGTGTATTTGGTATCTTTGACATCAAATAAATCTTTGAATTGCTGAAAAGTTGGTTATATTGTTTTTTGTACTCAAATCATTGTCATTCGCCCGTCATCTGCTATTTAAAGAAACTAATTATGTGTCTGTTTCTCCTACTGTGATTCCATTGGTGAATTATCGTCATACACCCGGGTTGTTGATTACATTTCTAAGGCGTCTTACAAATAAGGAAATTAGTACGCCTGAAATAATGCCTTGTAATCGCTATTTTTGTTTGTATTATAAACAAATAAAACAATCAAGTACATATGTTCTAAATAGGACATAAAAGACAGAGCAACAATGAGTACTGTTAACCTAGATTAATGTATGATGATCAGAATACATATCAGTTACAAAATGGAGTCAGTTAATTGTAAACATTACACTGCTGACAAACCAAGAATATGGGGAAAAGTTTTACTTCCATTGTTTGGTTTCAATAGTTCCTTGTTAATATGTATTGTACCAAATTTTTGTAGATACAACAAATCCTTCAAATTTAACAACATAAGAAACTCTAGTAATTGTTAGAGATAAGTCTTATTTGATCAAAAGCCACTCAAAATCTAATAATGATAGAACGATATTATTCAATATATATATCTTTTTTATCTACGACATACAAACATCTTTGACAATGTTAGTGAACTATTTCACACAGACAATCAATAACTTAATGAGTGCTAATTGACCTTCACTACTCTACGATTTGTGTGTACGCGCTTATGAGGGCTTCTCAAATATGTCTTTGAATTGCTGAAAAGTTCGTTATATTCTCAAATGACAGTGTGGTATTCTGTCTTTTTCATTTCATAATGCTTTTTATTAAGTTTTTCTTTCTTGTTTGCTAAAAGAATGAAATAGAACAAATTTGTTGGACAGTTGGTAAGGCGGCTTTTAATCATGTGCTTACCAAACAGTATTGAAGTTGAGGAAAACAAATAATAGTGTCACTTGTCAGTCAGAGTTGATCAATTTCAAATTTAAAGAACTTGGTCACATGTAGCGTCGTGTTTAGCAACTACAAATTTATTTAAAAAAATCAATATAAAATAAAGACAATCACCAGCACCAAGCCATGTGGATAGCTCAGTTGTCTTAATTTTTTTTTTTTGAAAAATTCAATCATATAGTGACAATTTGAAATTTGCATTCTTTCCGGTTTTATTGAACGTCGCGAGAGTTCTGAAATATTTTGAGGTGCTAATTTTGTGGGCTGGATGAAACATAAAAGTATAATATACTATACTTTTGAATGAGTACCTTGTACAAGAATAAAGGTAATAACAAAATTCCCGAACTCCGAACAATCTTACAAAGGGAAAGTCAAAACTCATAATTATTTAAACAGACAAAATCAGTCAACAACCGGAAAACTGTGAAAACCGTAATGACCCTGACTTGGTACAGGCATTTCTAAAGAAATGGTGGGTTGAATCAGATTTTAAGGCGCCAAACCTCCCGCTCTCATTACGGTTCAAAGGTTCCGGCTGTCACTGTAACAGTAATAAGATCACATGTACGAAATCAATCAATCAACCAACTGTATAATATCAAATTATATCTTTGAAACTTACTTTGGGTTATTTAAACGTATTACAAACTAGTACATGCCACTCGAAAATGCGAATTCTAATGTAGTTGCTTAATTTTCCTGGTTTGCGATTGGACAATGCTGTCATTTTCACGATATCAATTACACGGTTGAAATATCATGAGCTATTTTTAGAATTTAGCTGAATACCACTTACGTCATCTTGTCAATAATATGACAATACACATCTATACAAATGATTACATTAGAATGGAGATAACTGCATTGTATTTGAAAATTTCACGGCATCAATTGTCGATTTCATGGTTGCCAGTAAACTCAATTTGCCACCATCAAATCTTCAATTGAGGCCGTGAAATTTTCAAATACAATACAGTTATCTCATAAATACCAGGTTTCTCACACGGTAATTATACAAAAAGTGGCATTAATTATATCACCATTACGTTCATGATTATTTTGTCACATCTGAATTTTATTTAGCCATTTATAAACTTAGTATTCTATAATGTAGCTATTAACCAACATGCCGTTGAACCTAAATATTCGCTTGTATTTCAAGGCACAATTTCAACATGCCATACGTACATCAGAGCAATTTGAATGACAGGTGTATGAGGGTTTCTCGAAATTATTTCAAAATTCATTTAAAAATATGATCCTGTATTAATAAATTCATTAGAATAGAATGCCCTTTAAAATGTATTTAATATCTAGATTTCTTGCTTAACATAAAACAATATTGTGTTGGTGTTTTATTGATATTTGCGTTTTATGCTCATTATTTTTCTTAATTACACCGAAATCAACCATGTAATTTTTGAAAACACAAAGTATCCACTGAAAGACCTTCCAAACATAAAAGGTTTATTCATTCATTAATGGAATGATAACTAGGAATCGATGTCGAACTTGCTTTCATATGTCATGAAAATCAATCAGTGTCTTTAGTGTTGCGTTCGTTGTTATTGGTTTGGTGGACCTGCATATGTTCTTATGATTTTATTGTTAATTTCTTTTCATTATCTCTTCATTTAGTGTCCTATAATGCTAATGTTAGAATCAGAAAATTGTTGTCTAAATCTCCTTCAGTCTTGTGAATATCTATTAATGATTCTTGTAAGATTCATTCGAAATGCTGGAATTCGTCAATAGAGTGAGCAATATCCACTGTTTTTCCTTTTTAACACTATAGCATACAATATTTACGAAAATAAGTTTGAATAAAGATATTATATCTTGTGTTTCCTGTTTTACCATACATTTCGAAAACGGGTGGAAGTAAAATATAGTCCATTACACTGGAGCATCAGTCTATTTATATAAACATAAAACACAGGTGTTAGTATTATGATACTTATCTACCTATCTGATAGCTATATATAATGACTTGTGATTATCAGCCAGGAACCTACGGAAAACTGAGACATTGAACAGAAAAAAAGTGATCTAAAGAGAGTTAAGAGTTTCGTGAGTAAGAGAATATCTGACGTAATCAGATATGGAATGTAGGAAGATAGTAGTGGATCATTATAAGAAAAGATTAATGAAAGTCAACTACTAGTATCATTTTCGTGTTGGATTTTCCAGAGGCCGGTCCAGATTAATTGTTTGCCTCTTAATAAGCTATTTGATGTGTTTTGTTCCACTGAAAATAACTGTGAACATTTCCAACAATGCATAATCACTATTATTATTATTATTTTGATTGATGTGTTTACATTCCGCGCACAAAGTACTGTCTGCTCTAAATGATTACTAAGACATAAATATTATTGAAAGTTTACATTCGTGTCGTAGAACTTGTACAACTTATATTTATTACGTGTTAATTTGCGTCACTTCTTAACAATAATGTCGATTAAATCTCCGCTTGGATACTTAACAATATAGACGACAGAAGAAATTAAATGTTCTCGTTCATAATCAGTTGGACATAAGTAAACGTCTGGTAGATTAGGACCTAATTCCGTTTGTTATACCACTAAATGAATGAAGTAATCCCAAAAATGGTCATTCGGACACTTTCATTGCCATTTAATGATAAGAAATCTAATAAAGAACTAATAAACGACAGTTCTAACTATATCATCAATAACAAAGAAATTAATTCACATTTAAGAATATTTTATGGTCGCGTGTGTAATTGTCTCAGTTGTTTTTAAGGTGTCGGTTAATATAATAGTTCTATTAATGAAATATACATTATATAAAGTGTTTTTATTTTTCTTGTCATCTATTATTTTAATCAACCTGTCTGAAGATACACAGACATCAGAAACTATAGAAATAATTGTTTCTTAAAATGTGATAATAAATTAAGTGATTTGAAATTATTTCTTGTTCGACCCATTGCGATCACGTGGCAACATTTCATGTACTGTATTATTTTTATGCAGTGTATTACAAACGTAGATATAAAAAATAGTCAGCACAATGCGTTTCTGGAATAACCGTCATCAGGTACATTCAAAGCTATCATCGCATTGTTTAAAATGATTGACTAATATAACTATGTCAGACGAATCTAATACACGACTCAGCTTTATGACCTCCCCGTGCATAGAAAATCGCAGATTCCATCGAGTGCCTCCTTCGGCATCCGTGGATCAAAATTAGGTTCGAGTTCATTGAACAAGCATCGTATTATATGAAAATCTTAAATGTACAAATTGTGAAATAGAAACAGCTCAATTCTCCTTTAAGTGACATATATATAAATAAAAACGTAAATATCAAATGTAGTGCTTACGACACGTTTCTGGTATCACCCTCATCAAGTACGAGCAATGTCGAAAGATTGAAAAACCAAATATGGCCTGTTGTAAGGCAAAATATCCCAACCATATTAATGTCTTCTACTTGTAGTAATCTAAATGTACGATGTTCGACTTAAATGATAAAGTTGCCATATGTTGTGACGTATTCATAATCGACAATAAGTAAATAAGGGTAATAACATAATTACAGAACTCCGAACGGGGGAGTATTGTAGTACTAGGAGCGTTTTCGCAGTTGTTATTGTAATGTTGTACAAAGTTTTCAACTCGTTAATGTATTCTTTACGTGTAATCGTTCCATCGTTAGATCAAAAGACTTCTACACCTTACGTTATTTAATGTACAGTCTTTAGGAAACGATAACATACATAATATTGAAATATTCTACTACATTTATTCAGATAACAAACTTTATATTTGTTACGGACAATGATGTAAAGAAGCGCAAGGGATTGAAACACTACAATACATATGGTGTCTTACTGTAATTTGATCCCATTAATTTTTGATTTGTAATATATAACATACATGGAGAGAATTTATATAGGCTATTGCCTGCTATCCAATCCATTTCATTTATTTATGAATAAAATGTGTCTAAAATGAAAATGTAGTATACAGAAATAGAATGACGATTTTATATAAAGGTTTATTGCATTGGTTTTGAGTGTTATTTAATTTGTGATCGGACTACATATGATAAACAATAGTGTAATATCGTTCATTTAATTAATGGTCTAGAAAGTAAATAATGTTAGTTTAAAGTTCAATGATAAGATCCAGATGTTGTGTTGAAAGATCAGTTACACTGTTTATATGTCTGATGTGAATTACATGATGTTGAGTTGTAGTAAAGTCTTGAAACTATGCAGACGTTTGTTTTAACATAAACCCTATATGAATACACGGCCGCTACAACATGACATTGGCGACGAGTGGAAAATTATATAATGGAAGCAAAATTCATGGATATTAATTAGTAAGACTGATTAACAATCATGGCTGCATCATTACCGAATTTTCCTCCATTCTCAGTGCATGAAGGCAATGCAGAAATTAGATGGCACAAATGGATAAGCCGCTTAGAAAACTTGCTTATTGGTCTGGATATAAAAGACAAAAAACGTCAAAGAGCTTTGCTACTCCATTAAGCTGGAGAAGATGTAGACGAAATATTTGACACTCTTGAGGGGACTGGCAAAGATTTTGCAACAGCAAGGCAGAAGTTAAAGGACTATTTCGCCACGAAGAAAAATACAGAGTATGAAGTGTACAAATTTAGGCAAGCCAAACAGTCAGCAAATGAGACAATAGACAGTTTTCATACAAGGTTACGACAACTAGCACATAACTGTGAGTTTACTGAAAACGATAGGGAAGTGAAATCGCAAATTATTCAAGGTTGCCAATCAACTAGACTAAGAAGAAAGGCTTTACGAGAAACAAGCTACAGAAATTGAACACGCCGACACTGACTTTAAATCTGCAAATGTCATAAGGAAACAGAACTTCAACAGACGACGGAATAAACCACGATACTTAGAGACACAAACAGAGTCGAAGCCCAGGAAAAGTACGACATGCAGAAATTGTTGTGGTGAGTTCCCACATGCTATCAAGTGTTCAGCACTCGGGAAAACTTGTACTTTTTGTAGAAAGCCTAACCATTTTGCAAAAGTCTGCAGGAGTAAAAACAAGGATCAAAGACCTCGTTTCAAAAGAACAGTTAATAACGTTGACAACGACAATACAAAAGTATGTGCAAAGAATGACGAGAGTAGCTCGGATGATGATTACGTATGTGGATTCACAAAGGCAAAAGTGTCAAGAAAGGACAGCCAAAAATGTGTGTTCAACTTAATGATTCTGAGGTGGATTTGTTAATTGATACTGGATCTAGCATAAATGTTATCGATGAGAAAACGTTCAAGAATTTAAAGTGCGATGCAAAACTGTCCAAAGCGAATACCAAAGTATACACATATGGATCAGATAACACATTACAGCTGTTGGGAAAAGTTGATGCTACGTTTGAAAGTAATGATAAAATAGTGCCGACAATTGCAACGGTTTCAAGTAAGGTCACGAAATCGTGTAATGAATACATTGAGATATTTAATGGAATTGGAAAATTAAAACATTTTCAAGTGAAAATTCATACAGATGAAAGTGTTAAACCAGTTGTACAATCACATAGACGTATACCGTTTCACATTCGTAAACAGGTCGAATCTGAGTTAGAAAGACTTGAAAAATTGGATATAATCGAGAGAGTAGATGGCCCAGCGCCATGGGTCTCACCTATAGGTGTAGCTCCGAAGCCGAAAAATCCGAATGAGATTCGTTTATGCGTGGATATGAGATTACCCAACAAAGCTATATTGCGTTCAAGACATATAACACCGACTTTGGATGATATGATTTTGGATTTAAATGGTGAAAAGTGTTTTTTAAATGTGACTTAAAAAATGTATATCATTAGTTAGAATTGAGCAAGGAATCGCGAAACATAACAACATTTACTACACATGTCGGATTACGAAAGTACAAAAGGCTTAGTTTCGGAATTTCGTCAGCAGCCAAAATATTCCAAAATACACCCAGCAGTGCTCTTGAAGGATTAGATGGTGTTCGAAATATATCCGACGACATTATTGTATTTGGGCGTACGCAAGAAGAACATGACAACCGGTTTGAAAGATTATTTATCCGTCTAAATGAAAGAAATTTAACACTGAACAAATCAAAATGTGAATTCAACAAGGACAAACTTGAATTTTATCGTCATATTTTTGGTGCACAAGGAATATCACCAGATCCAAAGAAAGTTGCTGCAATTAAAAATGCTCCTCTACCGAAAGATGTTGGTGAAGTACGTAGTTTTCTTGCTATGACAAACTATGTTGGACGTTTTATTCCTAATTACTCGACAATCACAGAACCATTGCGAAGATTAACTAAGTAGGATACTAAATGGCATTGGTCAACAGAGCAACAGAGATCGTTCGAAAAATTGAAAAGTGAACTTACAGAACATCGTGTAGTGGCATATTTTGACCCAAACAAGGACACTGTTTTGATTGTGGATGCTAGCCCGGTGGGTTTAGCTGCTTTATTGACACAGGATAACAAAATCAGTGGTTACGCCAGCAGATCTCTAACTGACGTTGAGACTCGTTATTCACAAACAGAAAAGGAAGGTCTAGCCATTTTATGGTCCATCGAACATGTTCACCTGTATTTATATGGACATAAATGTACACTTGTGTATGATCACCAACCTCTTGAACCGATATTCAACAATCCTAAGTCGAAAATACCTGCAAGAATTGAAAGATTACAACAGTACAATTTCAATGTTAAATATAAACCAGGAAAGTCCTGCAGATTATATGTCCAGACACCCGGATATGAAATCGACCATGTTCAAACATGCAGAAATTGCAGAACATTATGTTCACTACATTTCAGAAGCAAGACATTCATACATTTCTACGTAATTATCGAGCAACGCCTCGTGGAGTAAATGATACGAAAAGAAAGCAAAAGATGAAAGAATATTTTGATCTAAAACGTAATACTAAACCTGCTGATTTGAAAGTTGGAGATAGCGTTCTTGTGAAACAGGAAAAGAAAAAAAATTAAGTACACCTTTTAACACAGAACCGATAACAATTAAAAACAAAAAGGGAAACATGATTACAGCTGCCGCTGAAAATAAAGAAATAACTTGTAATTCATCTTTCTTTAAAAAGATAGGAAAACCTGTGCTTTGCGATGATGAAATTGATGACATTTTAGAAAGCCGTAAATCAAATGAGACTCCGAATACACAGCCGAGGAGGTCTTCAAGAAAGCAAAAAACACCTGGTTATCTAAAGGATTCTGTGTGTGCATATTAAATTACTTAAGCAGTGTTACAGGCATAATAATCCTGTGCTCAAATTATTTTAGTGTTTTAGAAAGGCTTGATATATGCTTGTGAAATTATGATACAAATTTATTTGTGGAATTATTTTAAAATTCACATTCGAATGATGGCCTTCATCGTAGTGTAGAAAACAGCTGATCAAGTAATTGACTTTCGTGCCGATCTTATTTTGAAAAAATACCGACTGATAATTATTATTACAAACTGTTAAATGTTTTTCTTATTTTATTTCTTCAAGTTTCATTTGGTTTTATATTCCATTTATTTCGATGGATTTCAATTTCCATAAACTATAAATCAATAGATATTAAACGTATTTTTAATGAGTATTTGTCTGACAAGGGAGAGATGTACTATTGTTCATTTAATTAATGGTCTAGAAAGTAAACAATTTTAGTTTAGAGTTCAATGAAAAAGATCCAGATGTTGTGTTGAAAGATCAGTTACACTATTTATAATAATAATAATAATAATAATTTATTACCAATTTTGGGCCCACAATGAGCAACATGAAAAGTAAACATATGACAATAGGCATGCAAAACAAATTACAATTCAAAACTAGAAAAAAAGGGTTGCCCGATTGATAGAAGAACCATAAAAAACAAACACATGTATAAAACAAACATGATATGTTAGAAAGTTACACTTTGTAACGTAATCTCAAATGTAATGCTTAAGGCATATGTTCATATATAAATTTACCCACAGAAGTTAAGATGCTTTGATTTTCACAGTTTAACATCTAAAATAATTTGTGTTCATTTGACAAGGAAGTAATTTTTTACATTTCTGAGAAATTTGTAGAAATAATTGTTCTCTAGTCACCTTGTTTTCACTACATTTAAATAAAAAATGGACTTCATCCTCAATTTCATTTTCAGAACATTTTTGGCATATTCTTTCATCTCTAGGCATATTTCTATATCTACCAGTTTCAATTTGTAATCTGTGCGATGATATACGAAGTCTACATATTGATCTTTTATGATGAAAGTTGTTCAGAATAGTAAGATACTTTTCTAGACCAAAGTTTGTTTTTAAAGTCAGATAAACTTCAATTTACCATTCTTCATTGACTCATTTCTTTGCTTCCAGTCGTTCATGTATTTTTTATGCACAATTTGTTGTAAAATAGTATTAAATTTATTTTTGTTATAAGATAAAGTGCTATGATCTATGTGAAGTATTTTCAACAATATGTCCATGGATGAGTACCATGATATTTTACCTTTACTGTGTAGATCTTTACAACATGAAAAAGCATCTTTGAGCAGAGGAAATTCTGTGGTTAAATTTACTAATCGATGACAATACTTTATCATGGTTTTTATAATAGCATAATAAATAAGGATAATGACAAAATTACCGAACTCCGAACAATCTTACAAAGGGAAAGTCAAAACTCATAAGTATATAAACAGACAAAATCCGTCAACAACCGGAAAACTGTGAAAACCGTAATGACCCTGACTTGGTACAGGCATTTCTAAAGAAATAGTGGGTTGAATCAGATTTTAAAGCGCATAATGCAATGGGAATCTACCCAATTCAGAAAGTGAAGCATGGTTAACACTTTTCTTGTTGACACCTAAGATAAACTTACAGAATTATAGATGAAGCATTTCACAAGGTAATTATTATAATAGTCATCTGCTAAGATCTTGGTTGGATCATCTTTGCGAAACCTATGGTTGTTAACATTAAATGTTCCCCATATTTCTGAACCATATAGTAAAATTGGTTTGTTGGTATGATCAAAAATATGAATATGTCTGATGTGATATACATGCTGTTGAGTTGTAGTAAAGTATTGAAACTATGCAGACGTTTGTTTTAACATAAGCCCTATATGAATACACGGCCTCTACAACATGACAAATAGTTCAACTGTCAAAATGTATCATTCATCGACAAGTAGAGATCGCTGATTAATTCCTGAAAACCCTGAAGATAGACATGCCTTTTCATTTTGTTTTTCAAAACAGAGAAAATAAATTTATGCGAGTGAAATCTTACGTCCTCTACAGGAATAGGTATATTCCTTAAAATTAATCGGTCTACGATCAGATACCTCCATGAACGACCTGTTAAGTATTAGTACAAAGGTCAAATTGAGAATGTTAGCAAATGTATGTCTATATCTTAGGTATTCTGCTTTAAGTATTCTGCATTCTCTAAGAGACTTAATATAGATAAGTTGTTTATTGTACAATATTCAAAATAGTATGATATATCATATTATCTACATTTTATTTCCAAAAGAATGTCAATCTTCAATCATTTTAGAAGTCATTGATTGTTTTGATATTTATTGTACGTGTTTCTCTAGCTGTTCAACAATATTACTGCTTTCTGTACTTGTACAGTTAATGTACCACTGTGCAAAATCGAAATGTACATTAGTGAAAGGCATGTAGATACTTACGGTAGAGTGGGAGTTATATTTGCATATGAAATCAAAACATGGCTTTCAACAGACAGGTATTCTAACATAGGTTTGCTTAAGTTTAGGATATGCGGATAGTAGTTGTGCATAGGTCATCCAAACATTGGAGGCTATGCATAGCGTGGTATGCTTATATATGATGCTTCACTCATAGGGGTACATGAAGAGTAATTAATACACATGGAATCCAGCAATGGGGATTGACGGAGCTCCATCCTTAAATTGGAAATCGTAGCAAAGGGACAGATAGATAGCTATCCTTACATATGGATCTTAATATAGGATATACAGGAGAGTAATATCAATTATTTGATATCCTATTTTGCATTTAAATTGTATTTGCATGTACTTTATAGAATAAATAAATAACATGTGTTATAGCCATATAAATCTTTTTTTTAATTGATGTCTAAGGCCACATACTTTATTTTTGCTTGTTTCAGGCTTTAATAAGTTAACAGTATTTGAAGTATACTAGGAAGGCATTATCTCTTTATCTCTTTTAGCGTTGTTCAGTTATATTAATTATGAAAAGTGGAGTGTATTAATGTCTATTTTCTATAATCAAAAACTGGTCGCAAAAATGCTAAAAACCGGATATACTACTTCTTCATGATACAGCTGCACAGATTTGGAATTCAATTAAAGGCAACTAAGAGTAATATGTGGGTTTTTAAATGGTTGCTTTGTGTCATCAAAATCAAAAATAGATTTTACATTCAACCAACAGCTCTATTTCATTAATTGAGTAATTAGATTTTCATCTCTTCAAAGAATTGATTTTATATCAAATCTGCTTAATCTAAATTGTCAAGTAAAGTCGATTTTAATAACACGGGATTGTACAAAAAAAATGTCTTCTTTAAATCTATTTTGTATTTTCAATTGCGTCAATCATGCAACTTTTACATTCTTGAGGTGATCTATTTATACCTTCTGGAATAATAAATCATAATAGCAAAACAATATTTTTGGTAGAAATCGGGATGGTTGATTTAAAAACAAGAATTAACTATAATAAGATGAAAATCAAAATATAGCACACTGTCAGAATAATTACAACATCAAATATCAGCATCGTAGAAAGAGTCAAGATTGATTCACTTCACACACAAATACATGACCGTTCACTTTTCTGTCCCTGACCGTTCACTTTTCTGCCCCGCCACTACACACATAAATACATGACCGTTCACTTTCCTGTCCCACCACTTCACACACAAATACATGACCGTTCACTTTTCTGTCCCGCCACTTCACACACATATACATGACCGTTCACTTTTCTGTCCCTTCACTTCACACACAAATACATGACCGTTCACTTTCCTGTTCCGTCACTTCACACACAAATACATGACCGTTCACTTTCCTGTTCCGCCACTTCACACACAAATACATGACCGTTCACTTTCCTGTTCCGTCACTTCACACACGAATACATCATCGCTCACTTTCCTGTTCCGCCACGTCACACACAAATACATCACCGTTCACTTTCCTTTCCCGCCACTTCACACACAAATACATCACCGTTCACTTTCCTGTTCCGCCACTTCACACACAAATACATCATCGTTCACTTTCCTTTCCCGCCACTTCACACACAAATACATGACCGTTCACTTTCCTGTTCCGCCACTTCACACACAAATACATGACCGTTCACTTTCCTGTTCCGCCACTTCACACACAAATGCATGACCGTTCACTTTCCTGTTCCGCTACTTCACACACAAATACATGACCGTTCACTTTCCTGTCCCGCCACTTCACACACAAATACATCACCGTTCACTTTTCTGTGCCGCCACTTCACACACAAATACATCACTGTTCAATTTTCGGTCCCGCCATTTTACACACAAATACATGACCGTTCACTTTTCTGTTCCTGACCGTTCACTTTTCTGTCCTGCCACTACACACATAAATACATGACCGTTCACTTTCCTGTACCACCACTTCACACACAAATACATCACCGTTCACTTTTCTGTCCCGCCACTACACACATAAATACATCACCGTTCACTTTCCTTTCCCACCACTTCACATGCAAATACATGACTGTTCACTTTCCTGTCCCGCCACTACACACATAAATACATGACGTTCACTTTCCTGTCCCACCACTTCACACACAAATACATGACCGTTCACTTTTCTGTCCCTGGCCGTTCACTTTTCTGCCCCGCCACTACACACATAAATACATGACCGTTCACTTTCCTGTCCCACCACTTCACACACAAATACATGACCGTTCACTTTTCTGTCCCGCCACTTCACACACATATACATGACCGTTCACTTTTCTGTCCCTTCACTTCACACACAAATACATGACCGTTCACTTTCCTGTTCCGTCACTTCACACACAAATACATGACCGTTCACTTTCCTGTTCCGCCACTTCACACACAAATACATGACCGTTCACTTTCCTGTTCCGTCACTTCACACACGAATACATCATCGCTCACTTTCCTGTTCCGCCACGTCACACACAAATACATCACCGTTCACTTTCCTTTCCCGCCACTTCACACACAAATACATCACCGTTCACTTTCCTGTTCCGCCACTTCACACACAAATACATCATCGTTCACTTTCCTTTCCCGCCACTTCACACACAAATACATGACCGTTCACTTTCCTGTTCCGCCACTTCACACACAAATACATGACCGTTCACTTTCCTGTTCCGCCACTTCACACACAAATGCATGACCGTTCACTTTCCTGTTCCGCTACTTCACACACAAATACATGACCGTTCACTTTCCTGTCCCGCCACTTCACACACAAATACATCACCGTTCACTTTTCTGTGCCGCCACTTCACACACAAATACATCACTGTTCAATTTTCGGTCCCGCCATTTTACACACAAATACATGACCGTTCACTTTTCTGTTCCTGACCGTTCACTTTTCTGTCCTGCCACTACACACATAAATACATGACCGTTCACTTTCCTGTACCACCACTTCACACACAAATACATCACCGTTCACTTTTCTGTCCCGCCACTACACACATAAATACATCACCGTTCACTTTCCTTTCCCACCACTTCACATGCAAATACATGACTGTTCACTTTCCTGTTCCGCCACTACACACACAAATACATGACCGTTCACTTTTCTGTCCCACCACTACATACATAAATACATGACCGTTCACTTTTCTGTCCCGCCACTTCACACACAAATACATGACCGCTCACTTTTCTGTCCCGCCACATTACACACATAAATACATGACCGTTCACTTTTATGTCCCGCCACTACACACATAAATACATCACCGTTCACTTTCCTGTTCCGCCACTTCACACTCAAATACATCACCGTTCACTTTCCTGTTCCGCCACTTCACACACAAATACATCACCGTTCACTTTCCTTTTCCGCCACTTCACACACAAATACATCACCGTTCACTTTCCTGTTCCGCCACTTCACACACAAGTACATCACCGTTCACTTTCCTTTCCCGCCACTTCACACACAAATACATCACCGTTCACTTTCCTGTTCCGCCACTTCACACACAAATACATGACCGTTCACTTTCCTGTCCCGCCACTTCACACACAAATACATCACCGTTCACTTTCCTGTCCCGCCATTTCACACACAAATACATGACCGTTCACTTTCCTCTCCCACCACTTCACACACAAATACATGACCGTTCACTTTCCTGTCCCGCCACTTCACACACAAATACATCACCGTTCACTTTCCTGTCCCACCACTTCACACACAAATACATGACCGTTCACTTTTCTGTCCCGCCACTTCACATACAAATACATGACCGTTCAATTTTCTGTCCCGCCACTTTACACACATAAATACATGACCGTTCACTTTCCTGTCCCGCCACTACACACATAAATACATGACGTTCACATTTCTGTCTCGCCACTTCACATACAAATACATGACCGTTCAATTTTCTGTCCGGCCACTTTACACACATAAATACATGACCGTTCACTTTTCTGTCCCGCCACTACACACATAAATACATGACCGTTCACTTTTCTGTTCCGCCACTTCACACATAAATACATGACCGTTCACTTATCTGTCCCGCCACTTCACACACAAATACATCACCGTTCAATTTTCGGTCCCGACACTTTACACACAAATACATGACCGCTCACTTTTCTGTCCCGCCACTACACACATAAATACATGACCGTTCACTTTCCTGTCCCACCACTCCACACACAAATACATGACCGTTCACTTTTCTGTCCCGTCACTTCACATACAAATACATGACCGTTCAATTTTCTGTCCCGCCATTACACACATAAATACATGACTGTTCACTTTCCTATCCCGCCACTTCACACACAAATACATGACCGTTCACTTTTCTGTCCCACCACTTCACACACAAATACATGACCGTTCACTTTTCTGTCCCGCCACTTCACACACATATACATGACCGTTCACTTTTCTGTCCCGCCACTTCACACACAAATACATGACCGTTCACTTTCCTGTTCCGCCACTTCACACACAAATACATCACCGTTCACTTTCCTGTTCCGCCACTTCACACACAAATACATCACCGTTCACTTTCCTTTCCTGCCACTTCACACACAAATACATCACCGTTCACTTTCCTTTTACGCCACTTCACACACAAATACATCACCGTTCACTTTCCTGTTCCGCTACTTTACACACAAATACATGACTGTTCACTTTCCTGTCCCGCCACTTCACACACAAATACATGACCGTTCACTTTCCTGTCCCGCCACTTCACACACAAATACATGACTGTTCACCTTTCCTGTCCCGCAACTTCACACACAAATACACGACCGTTCACTTTCCTATCGCGCCACTTCAATAACATGTGGCGGGGTTAAGTTAGTTTGATGGGTTCAAACCTCCCCTCGTAGTGAAATAGTGCGGTCATGCTAGTAATGTCCACGTGTGAGTAAGATGTCAACCTTCACATATAAAATGTCAACCTTCACATATACATGGGTGAAAAGACTATATAATCTTGAGCATTGTACATATAAAATGTCAACCTTCACATATAACCGGGCGATAATATTATAATAAGATTGTTTATCTTGCAAGCATACAATTTATTTTAACAGACGTATTGCATAACCTAAATTACTTTTAAATTGATACAAGTCGGGTAAATAAAAACTTCCAAAATATACTGAACAGTTCTTTAAAGAAAGAAAGAAAGAAAAACAAGAAAAAAATTTACTCAATTAATCATCCTGTAAGAAAAATATAAGAGCAGTATCACGTAAATATTTGACAAAAATGTTGATAAACATATTTACATCGTCATTTAAATCTGGACAATTTGTCGTTAAATTCTGTATACGTCCTAAACTTCAGTCGATGAAGAATATAAATTGTCAAGATATGTTGACATATGTCGGAATTCCAAATTTATTAAGAATTGATGTCCAGAATTTATCACGAACATCTTCCGTTGCTGAACAATTAAAGAAACATGTCCATTCGTGTCCATAAAAGATGTCAGACATTTACTACAAATCGTCAAGTCAGATTGTGGCACACAAGTTGCTTATTTTGCTAGAAAGTATGCATTTGAAAGTTCAATTGTCGTTCTGGCTGCTAACCATCAGCTGAAAATCCCTTCACTATGCACATTTTTGAACCGGTATAATCAGTGTCCTGTTCCATGCGCGATAAACGTTCAGAAGTAGCTAAGTTGTTAACAGCGTTTGAAACTTCTCTTTTCCACACCATTTTTGGGGGAAATTCCTTTGTTTGTACATAATTTTGAAATTAATCTTCAAGGACGCGGATGGCTAAATGAGTTAGGTAGTTGGATTACCTAACAACTCATACAAGCCTATCACCAATACAACGTAGGTTCGCGCCCGGCTTTGTAGATTACAAAAAAGGGTGCACTCGACTTACAGCCGCAAGTGATAAAGTTTACCAGTTGCTTGCCCATGGTCGGTGGTTCTCTCCGGGTACTCCGGCTTTTTCCACCACTAAATCTGGTCGCCATGATATAACTGAAATATTGCTGAAAGTGGCCTTAAACACCAAAAATCAATCAATCAATCATTAAATTAATCTTCAAGCTTGTATTTTTAAACAATTTGAACACGTCCGGGATAAAGCCATATACGTCTCTTTGAATATGTAGACATGTAAATTTTGTTAAGAAAACTATGCTTCACAGACATGTATGTAGAGATGTCGGATTAAGTGCAAGCAATGCAATGTCGTCTGTAAATGCTGGAATACCACAATTAATATTTCTGAACATATTCCGATTTGGGTCATCATGATTATTACGATCGTCGTAGAGACGAATCACTGGGATTGTAACAAGAGTAACACGACGGATGCCAGGAACAGTGGGACATGGACTACTTACTCTTTCTGGGCACCCAAGTTCACCCTCGGTATTTAGTGGGGTTCGTGCTACTCAATCTTTAGTTTTGTGTGTAGTATTTTGCATATCATTGTTTTCTGTTGACGATTGTATTCTCTGTCGCCCTTCTTCGAATTACGGCTTGTAATTGGTCCTTTGGTGTCTTCAACCTTTTTTCTTAAATAGTTCTTTAAATAACAATTGTAGTGCTTTTTTTCAGATTGTAGTATTATAGAGGTTAGTCTGTATAAGCAAGGCTGAAATATAAATTATATTGTATCGAAAGAGAAGGCATTTAATCAAAATGAAATAGAAACATCATAGTAAAAGAACGAAGTACATTTTTTGTATCACTAAAACTAATTTCTAGCTTCACAGAGAACACTGCAGTTTTCACTAGTGGACGATGAACTGGTTATCCTTCAGGGGCACATGAGTACACTCCGATTGTTAGTTGGATTCGTGTAGATAATGTTTTAGTTTTCTGGGTAGTGTTTAGATTACGTTTTTGTCTTTTCGTCTTTCTGTCTTTTGTCCATTACATTGTCTATCATTCCATTTACAGCTTCTGATATCCTTTGGTATCTTCAGCATTCTTACATTGATTATTGAACAAATGTTTGTGCTGATTAAAACTCATATTAACCTCTATTCACGTTCATTTAAAATATATCTAAACTATATAATACAAGAACAACAGTCTTTTGTATCAGTCAATATATCACATTCTTCTATCTAGAAGATTTAGGTCGATAAAATCTCATATTGACCTCCTCTGCAAAAGATTAGAACTGTATATAACTAAATGTTAACGAATACCGCAGGGGCAGTTTATTATTAGCCTGACTTTCTGTTTGATGATTTTTGCAGTTTTATGAGACGCATTAACATAATTCTGAATCCCCATAGTTTATAACTGTCATGTTCATTTTGAAGCATCAAGTACTTATTGTATATGTCTCTCTTCAATAAACTATCATGGGTTGAGTTTTATATCTGATGTGTATTAGCATTTGAGAACTGAGAATTATTGTAATTCCTCGTGTATGGGGAAATATATTTCGTGTGGATTAGTCTGACATAATGTTATTTGATGTTCATTGTTATGTTCAGGTTCATTGAACTTAATAAAAGATGATAAAAATGAGTCTATACACCAACTGACATCAAAATGACTGACAAAAATGAAGACAGGAGACATACAATGAATAAGAAAAACAACATTAAAGTATTTAATTCGTGGATATTTTATTATAGTTAGATCGTGGATCCATATCTTGTGAATATTCCTTGATAAATCTTAATCGTCATCGTGATAGACAAAGCGGTTTTGTGTGTGATTCGCGATAAGAACTTCTCCTAAGGTCTTTTTTCATTCCTTCTGAAATTAAGGTTAGCAATTATAGAAGAGACTATATTGAGGAAACGTGAAAGTTTCATGTCAAAATACAGCTTGGTTGTGTAAATACGCCGTACGCTTGTATAACTGACACACGAAGATCTGTATAATGTAACATCATATGTCAATATTAAAGGCACTCTGAATGTCAATGTAATCCTCGTATAACACGGTTTTCAACTCAGAGTCTGTTTTAGAGAATCACCTGATATGTAGTTTAATTAATTCAATCTAACGTCTTAATCCTTCCCAATAATGCCAGATTACTGCAATTTCGAATGCACATCTCTTTTGAATGTGAAGACAACAATCCTTGTGGTTATATAGGAATAGAACAAATATGGAAAACAAACCAAAACTACTGCAAATAACCAAAACAACAAAAAACTAACCCACATACAATAACAGAGTACATAAAAAAGGTAGCATCTCCTGTTCCAGGTATGACACCCGTCGTGTATAAGGACGACACAAACATCTTTTCACGTGGAAACAGTGATTTATAATACTAAAATTAGCACATAGAATATATTTTGAAATTAATTCTATAAACAAAATGTAATCATTAAGAATATTACAAAACAGCAGGAAGTGATGAAGTGAAGATCATTATTGGAATAAGACATGTAAATTGACCGTATATTAGTAGACATAGAATGTAGATAGTCAAGGAACAATATGCGAGTACAGAACATTAATTCATCATATCAGCTTATTAGCATAATTATTATTGTCTTGTTTAATTTTTACGGACTGTCTGTGTCACAGATGACCACGGATGTGTTCTCTTTCTCCTGGTCATAACCCCAACCTTTTCTCATTCATAACTTGCAACCAGATTTTTGACAAGTGTAACACGACGGGTGTCACTAGAAGAGCACCCGAGTTAACCCTGATTGTGCAGTTCGTATTGCTATTAAGACGAGTGTGAAGATACCAAAGGGTAATCATAATCCGTATATAGAAGAAGAACAGACAACACAAAGGTCAAAAGAAAACGTACAAAAGGACAAACAACTATCAACAAAGCATACATATAAAACTAAAGATCGAGTAACACGAGCCCCACTAAAAACCGGGGATGAACTCAAGTGCTCCGGAAGGGTAAGCAGTTCCTGCTCCACTAATGACGCCCATCGTGTAAATTTAATTACAAATCCGGTGATAAGACATGAATGAGGAAAGAACTAGGAAGTGTTTACGACGAGTAGATCATATCCGTGGTCATTTGTGACACATATACTCTATAACGGTCAACCAAGTCATGGTGGCGACCGAAAAAAATTTGAAGTGTTGACTTCAACTTAACTAAGAGGAACCCTTGGTTCAGTAGCTTCCTTGTTAGCAGCAACTCTCTATCAAGGAAATCGTGAAAGGAACCACAAGCTCTGGAATATCTTATCAACTGAGAGATACACAGGTGCTGCTGGAATGCTGCTACATATGAATGGAAATTTCACAATGGGAAAATTGAAATCATCCCTTCTGTCGTAAAGTTTCGTTCTTAACCGCCCCTCACTGTCAATCACGAGGTGCAGATCAAGGTATGAAGCAGCCATATCTGTATCTGTGTAGTGTTTTGTAGATCATTGTTTCTCTTTTAGTCTTTTTTTCTTTTGGCCACTGCATTCGATCATTCGGTGTACGACTTCTGGTTACCACTTGAGACCTTCCTTATAGCATATCATATCTTCTATTAGAAGTTCATTTGTATTTATCTATGAAACGAACTTCGTATTTACTTCAAAATCCTATGTGACATGCCAATATCTAACGCATTATATTTAACATACATTTAACCTACAAAAAAAAGAAAACTAGGAGTGACATCAAGATAATAAAATAGGTAAACGTGCAAATAGAAACATTGAGTATAAAAAAACGTGTGTTTGGGGTTTAACAGTTGTAAACAATCAAAAATATTACACTGAGATTTACTTTGTGCTTAATATTCATTTTATTTTATCTTTTCAGATGAATACGACTGACTATAATACCACAGTTCTATCGTCAGCGCCAACAATCGAATCTACCACTGGATATTCCTCAATAATCGAAATTTACGAAATCCACATTCCAATTATATATATAATATCGAAATCGAAAATTTTGCTATATATCATTGGATTTCCTGCAAATGTTTTATCTTGTATTTTGTGGCTTCGATCGCCATTACGTCATTCTTCCGGTTGTTATTTTGCCGCTCTTGCTGTGTCAGATGACGTCTTTCTAGTTCTGTCTGTGGTGTATGAACTTCAGAATACGTGGGATCTAAATACCTTGCATTATCCTATAATATGTGAGATGTTTCCTGTGTTCTATCTTGCTGTTCAATATTTATCACCACTCCTGACATTGGCATTTACTATTGAACGATATATTTCCATCCGATTTCCATTAAAACGTCGACAATTCTGCACAGTCAAAAGAGCAAAGTTGGTAATATTTTGTATGACTCTTTTTGTGATATTAGTGTCAACCATACAATGTTATTTCTGGAAATATGTTTCCGGTTCCTGCAAAATAAGAGAAGAAGTGTTTTCAAATAACTTTCGTACAAACTGGAACTGGGTCACAGAGACAACCATGTTTATCATAGTGCCGTTTCTTATTCTAATTTTCAACATTATGGTGATATATACGATGAGGCAAACAAAGAAACGGGTAAAGAGGTTGTATGGACCAATACCTCCAAGAAAGCGATCAGCAAATACGAAAACATTACTGGTTGTATCGTTCTATTTAATATTTACAACATTTCCTGTTAGTGTGATGTACATATTGTCTGACCATTTTATTAGCAGTACCGCACAAACGTTGAATTATGAATTTGTATCAAACAATATTACGTGGCAACGACATCTAAAATTCATGGTGGCTAGATCTATTGTATATTTGTTTGGAATATCACATTACGCCTTAAATTTCTTTCTGTATTTAACAACTGGTAAACGATTTAGAAGGGAGTTAAAGAAACTTGTCAAAAATGTTCTGACATATTGCCAATTAAAGAAATAGATATTCATTATGCTGACAAAGAATAATAAGCATGTACAACTGATCATGTATGGCATCAATATAGTTTTACTTACATAATTATATATATTCAGTCGTTTCAAAGACTTCACAACGTTGATCATATCAAATCTCATTTTGCCTTTGTTTATACCGCCCTCTTTTCAGTGATGATATTCTAGTTTTCTGTGTGTTTGCGGCATACACTGGTTGTAGATGGTTTCACCAATAAATAAACATGTATATTGTATATTTTAATTCACTATCTGAATAATTTCCAAGGTAATATATAATTGCATTTGACTTACATTGAGGTGCATAAGGAATACGGAAAACAATAATTTCAACCCATTAAGCATTAAAAATACACAATTTGATTTGTTCATGCATATCAGAAGTACGTTTTTCTCAGTCTGATTGCAGCATTAAATAATACGAAAAAGTCATATTTTATAACTCTGTAATTTATCCTGGGAGACTGTCTGCCATTTCGTCATTTTTATTTACGTTTCGTCACGATCATTTTATTGCTAAATTATGTATTATATTCCATGGCAAGTTTGGTCTGAATGTTTCCTATGTAAACTCCTAATACAAAATCATAATTGAACAAAACACCAAGTTTGAACTTTATGATGAGCACGACTACAAATTGTCCTATAAACCACTCCACTAAATTGAAAGGTTTATTTAGAAAATACTCAATGAATTCAAGTTCCTTTTTGCAAGGTAATAAAATCCAAAAAATTGTTCAGAAACCTTTAAATTACTTAACATAAATATATTGTTCTATGTAAATCAACCATTTAAGCTATTACATCCTCTTACATCATATGTTCGTCACCAACAAACAGCGAATTACATGTATTGTTGGTGACGTGCTACAATGGTTGAACTGGCTCGGTCTTGACAGGCGTAAAAATGCTCGAATTGTGACTTACTTGACTTATTCCGCTTCATCCCATGGGGGACATAGAGCAACCACAGTTTCTTTCCACATCGTCCTATCTTAAGCTTGAATTGTAATGATGTATAAAATAACAAACGAAAATGTAGCTATTACTAGAAAGGCAAACTTAAATCAGCCTTGAGGAAATCACGTGACATGCATTATTCCTCATTGTAGGACACAACAAAGACAAGAAAGACATTGGTATTAGGTAGAAGTAGAAAACACGTGACATGCATTATTCCTCATTGTAGGACACAACAAAGACAAGAAAGACATTGGTATTAGGTAGAAGTAGAAAACACGTGACATGCATTATTCCTCATTGTAGGACACAACAAAGACAAGAAAGACATTGGTATTAGGTAGAAGCAGAAAACACGTGACATGCATTATTCCTCATTGTAAGACACCACAAAGACAGCAAACACATTGGTATTAGGTAAAAGTAGAAATCCAAAAACCTATGCAAATTATCGTTATTAACAAAAAGTACTTATTAATACAATTTTACTCACAATTCAGTTATGCTCAGTCCAATTTTCCTGATATGCTTCTGTGGAATATATAATTTCCGGCGCTTTGTTTAAAGTCCACAGGTCGACTAGCCAGTTAAAGAAAACAGTACTAAAATCGCAATAGGGATAGACAAACGACACTAGTGAAATACTTTCAGAAAAGGAAATAAATTACAATATATCAGAAAACGTGAACTCATGGGAAATGAGGAAACAAACAATGTTACTGAACATTCTCTGAACTCTTACAAAATGTTCTAAATTTAGACATTTAGAAGATTAAGAAATGATGTGACTATAAACTATTTTAATCATTAGCCAAACATTATTCCAACTAAACAGTATTCTTTATTAAAGATATATAATGGGGGAAATAAAAGCATTTGGCCTTAGATATTATTAATTGTTGCTACATAATCAAACAGGTTATACGACACAGATTCTTTTTGTTTCTTCAGTAAAGTACATATCAAGTAATATAAACTATTCATAATTTAGGGATCTCTTTTATGTTCACAGATATGAGATGAGAGGATGGTGTTCGCTCTGTAACACTGTTGACTACCACTGATTAAACCTTCTCGTTATAGCTCTGTAACACTGTTGACCACCACTGTTTAGACCTTCTCGTTATAATGCAATATTATATTTCTGTATGATTGAATATGACACATAATAGCATGGCCTTAAGAAACATTTGGGTTCTAAATTGTATGACAAACGTGATGGGTGTATTTTACTTATAGTAAATGTCCCATTTGTCATAAGTAATATGCCTGTCACACTCGCATATAATACATAAGCCATCTAGTTGATACCCTGTTTTAGATCATATTCTAATTTTCAGTTCCTAATCGGTCCTGCGATTCAAATTAATTAATTCATTGTTCAGGAATACTAATAAAATCAATTGTATTCATCATTTCTGT